>JAFJYI010000010.1:3609711-4812948 GCA_019022655.1 Acacia acuminata
GTATTCATTTGTGTCATCATTATTGGTAGCTAGCTAGCTAGCTTCTACTTCAAACTCTCTTATACATCATTGGAAACATCAATTTCAAGAAAATCCAACCATAACATACTCACTTCATAATACCAAAAACAGGGAGAAATGGAAAAATATGTGGACTTGACTTCCCTTCACTTTCACACTTGATTCGATGTCATAACCATATTTTAATTCTTGATAAATCATCAAATCTTGATCATAAATATGTTTTGGAAATCTCGATAGAATTTCCCAAGGGCTCAAACTTTCAAAGATTTCAAAAGTAACAACATTGTAAATACCAACAACATCCATATGTCACCAAGACCTTACTACTTATTATTCACGAGCTTGTTTTTTTCAATTTCGTTATTATAATTATTTTAATAACATACAAACATGAGTGTAAACTTGAAAGTAGAAAGAATTCAAGGAAACAACTATGCACATGTTATTAACCAAAGCAATAAGGGGAAAAAACTAAATGTGAAATCACCAAAGCTTTTGGAGTAGTCCAAATCCGACAAAATTCTTCCCAAGTCTTTTCATCAATGTATGTATACTTGTTGTAAGGATTAGGATGAGACTTGCCATCTTGAACCTCGATATGCATATATTTGTTAGATAGGTCTATCTTAAACTTCCTCCAGCATTCAATACAATACAACAATGTCTTCTTTTTCAAGTTCTCACTTTCAAGAACATCTTGTAGGAGCCAAATAATGTCCCAAATATGATCCTTTAACTCTTGATCGAAATTTTTCCACTTATCTATCAATATATCAGGCTTGTTGCGTGCTAGGACGGTGACATAGCTCTTATATCGGCTTGCATTAAGACCAATAAGTTTCCAATATTTATCAAACCGAATCTCAATCTTTTGTTTGGCACTCCAACTTAGGTCAATTTCTCTCATGTGCCTCTTCTACTAGCTCGTAAAGACAGGTTATTAGGCTCACTTTGAGATGTGTCAAGCTTGCTCTAATTCACACTAGTAGCTGGTGTGCCTTGAAAAGGACTAGATTTGCTTTGACCCTTTATTTTCACTACAGGAAGAGCAGTTGAGAGAGGTGGTGGGAGAGCGAATGCTCGAGGGAAAACAAGCATGACAGAGGATGGTGGTGGTGGCACTACTACAAAAAACAGTTATAACATCTATTTTTAAGCCTTATTTACATCCCTTTTTAAAGGGATGCCTAAATAGGGGACGCATGAAAAAAGAGAGTTTTGGCATCCCAAAAAACATTCCGGACGCCTATATGTTTTTTTGGGAGTTCCAAAACCATTTCCGAACGCAATATATGTTATTTCCCCCAAAAAAAAAAAAAAAACCAAAGTCAATGAAAGCATTGCAGATCTACAAACTAGCTTGGCGTTCCAAACCAAATTCAATGACAGCATTGCAAATCTATAAGTCAGTGGATAGTACCAGGCATCCAAAAGAGGAAGGAGACTAGAAAAATTAGAGAGAGACAGAACGAGAATGAAGGACAAGTTCAGATCTACAAAATCTATCTTAAAAATCTACAAATTCTAGATCTACAAACCAGCTTGGCGTTCCACACTCCGGAGCTATTTTACCTCAGAACCACCTCGGCCTCCGACGACGGCCCCATCATCTTGCCACCGCTATGGCCGTTCTTGTTGTAAGTGAACATCCGGTATGACGTCACGTTCGCCGAAGCCAACTCATCGGCCTATTTTCTCGCCATGCTCTTGCTGGAGGAGGAAGATAAGCCGGTGGAGGTATCAAGGGAAGAAGGTAGTAGAGTTCACCAGATATGAGCTCGTCAGAGTGGAGTGCACTAAAATTGAGTGTGATTTTGAAATGGTGATTTAAATGAGGGGGGCATCTGAGCCAAAAAAAAAAAAAAAATTGGAGGGGGCCCTCTTTAGAATTAGAATGGTCACTTTGGCCTCCTAGAATCTCTTTTAGGACGCCAATTTTGAAATCAGATTTAGAATTGGATGGGGACCCATGTTTTAGAATTTGAATTTGGACTTTGGCGTCCTAAAATCTTTTTTAGGACGCCAAAAAGTTGACTTTGGGCATCCAAAAATAATTTGGGACGCCAAAAATATCACTTTTAGTGTCCCAAATTTAATTTAGGACGTCTAAAGTCAAATTTTTAGTGTCATTCTGACGTCAGAGTCTACTTTGGACGTCCTAAATTAAGTTTAGGATGCTAAAAATGTTGCTTTGGGTGTCCCAATTTTATTTAGGATGTCTAAAATCAAATTTCCTCCACATAATTACAAAAATACCACCACCTTTATATTTTTTCTTCCCTTTTTTAAAAAGAGGTTCTCTTAAGGAAGTAGAATCCATTTTTTTGTAGTACTGTGAGCGAGGAAGATAGGTTTCATTACAGGAAAAGAGGTTCAGAGAGAGAAATTTCAGTTTTTGGCGCGAAGAATAGAGGATATAGTGAACGAGTTGTGATTTGGGGATAATCCTTTAAACCTGTTATTCTCAATAACCGGTCTTAAAAAGTTAACCTTTTAGACTGTTTATTTTTAATAACCAGTCTTAAAAGTAATAAATTTTTATTTTTTAATTTCCTTGTATTTTAGATCGGTTATTATTAACAATGATCTTAAAAGTTTCATATTTTAGACTGGTAAAACATAATAACTGGTCTTAAAATAATTTGACATTTTTTTAAATTTTTAGACCAGTTCTTTTGGTAACCAGTCTAAATAATATCTTTTAGACCTCATACTAAAGGAATTGGTCTAAAAAGTTCTTTATATTTATAAAACTGCTACTGGTCATATTTTTTAGACCTAATCCTCTACATCCCGTCTAAATGTGGTGGCCTAAAAGTCCTATTTTGTAGTAATGCTCCTTCACCTTTGCTGAACCAATTGATTTCCAACCTCTCCATGGCCATCGGTTTGTTTCATTTTGAATATTAAAATAACCTGCCAAAATTTTCATTATGTTTGAGATTTGAAATCATTTTGTTCGTTGTTGATTTTATGTCTGCTTGAGTTGACTGGTCTATCCATCTTTAACTTTTCAACCACCACCACTACATCTCTAGCTTATTGGCACTGGTTCTCATCGTCATCTCCGTCTCTCAAGCCGACCTCATTGTGTGGTGGTTCCCTTTTGTCCTCTCTCAGACCCATCAATTGAGACGGAGAATCTGATGATGCCACTTTGCCCTCTCTCAAAGCATCCCACTCCCCATATTTGTGTCTCCTTCATGCTCGCCTCCACCTCTCCCATCATCCTCATCTGAGTTCCTTGCTACTGTTAGTATGAGGGTGAAATTGAAGCAACAAAAATACATCATGGCCAAAATTGCACTCAAATACTCCAAAATTAGTTTAAGGTGTTGGGTACATCTTTACCCTTAATATTATTTTTCATAATTTTTATTTCAAAAATACATAATCTTATAACAATTCTGAATTTATGTTTTGTTATAAAATAATCTCACAGTAGTTTTTAACATAAGGTCATTTATTCAAAACATTAATTTTCAAATGTTCCCCTTCATTTTAATATTCCATAACTAACTAATTAAACAAAATTATAAGTAACTAAACACTGTCCTCTTTTAATTTAATAAACGTCATTGAGTGTTGTGACTTTGAAACGTTAAATCTTGATGAGCATGAGCCCCTTTTCTTCTATTTCTTCTATTTAAAGTTTCTGCGTTTGTAGAAAGTTTGAAGATGGGTTTCTTGTAGTTTCTTCTCAATTTTGACTGAGTTTCTTCCTCATGTTAATGTTCTCACTCTTGTTTTGTTTCAATCTACACAACCACATATTGTTCCCTTCTTCATTGAGACAATTACAATGAGTTCCCAAGGTACGAAAATAATCACAAAAAACTCATACCAAATTACCCTTAGGGACTTTTTTGTGATTAGTTGTGAATAAGCTATAAATTCCTCTTACAAAAAGTCTCGTTGTCAAAATGAATTTTCATAGTGTTAAGATGTTCGTATGAAAGTCTCGTTGTGAAAATAACTTCTAATGTTGTCAAAATGGTTTTGTATGTTGTAAAAAAAAAAATTCATGTGTATAATTTTAGAAATTTTTGGTAACGCGGGAAAAGCTATTTTGATAACATTAAAAGTCATTTTCACAACGAAATTTTCATAAGGATATTTTAATAACAAGAAAAGTCATTTTGACAACATAAAAAGCTATTTTGACAATGAGACCTTTTTGTAAGGGGAATTGATGGCTTATTCACAACTAATCATAGAGCGAAACAAGAAGTCTATTGGACGGGGTTCAACTAGCGAAGACTCTTGGAATAGTTGGAATAAGAAGTCCCCAAGTAAGCATGTTTTTTAGGGGCTGGTCGAGTTGGTTGTACTTTAGAGGGAGCTAGCAAGCGTCGTATATTTGCTATTGGTGATTATGTGAATTAGAGGTTACTAAAACTTGTTCACCTTTGGTTTGCTTTAGTTCTTCGGAGCATCCAAATTGATGGGACCTTTAACCAAACAAAAGTTGACAGGCAGATGTGGGGCTCACAAGTCAAGGTAATGTTATACCTGCGTATAGGCTTGAAGAATGTGAGAACCTTC
Source organism: Acacia acuminata (assembly GCA_019022655.1). NCBI lineage: Eukaryota > Viridiplantae > Streptophyta > Magnoliopsida > Fabales > Fabaceae > Acacia > Acacia acuminata. The sequence goes on from JAFJYI010000010.1 coordinate 3,614,281, forward strand.
TTGAATGACAAGGGTGAGAGATCAACTGTCATTTTTCTCATTGTGAAGCGTTTCATAAATTTAGCGAGGGACTTTTTTTGTAAGTGGAATATGGTATGAGATTTTTTTGTGATTATTTCCGTATCTTATGACCTCACTGTAATTTTCTCTTTTTTCTACGTATCCTTCTAAAGTTCTTTTAAAATTTGATTGGCGTTTCTGCATTTCACGTAGATTGAGAAAATTATTCCCATTTTAGGTAGTTTTATGTTTATCTAGTGTCTTATGGCCCTTTTTTTTTTTTTTTTTTGATGGTGTTTTTGACACTCTGGACTCTTGTGATTGCATTGCTTTTGATTTAATATAATAATATCCTTTCTTGCTGGCCAAGAACAAAACAAAAAAAATTGACGGAGGCTTTTTGTATTTATGATAGATTAAAGATGCGGAACATGACTTTGGAAATGATCCTAAAATTTTTGAGTTCACATTTGGTGCTTAGAATTAGGTGCTTATTGTGTGCTTACACCTCAAATTAGAGGTATGAACATTTTTTTAATAATTTTTTTTATATATTGTATTTATTTAGATTTGAATTATATCTTTGCTTTCTAAAATGTTTTTTGCACCCAATATCTCAAATTAATTAATTGTCATAATATAGGTGTTACGAGACAAATGCAAGTAGGGACGGACCTTGAAAGAAATATTTGGGGGGGGGGGGAGCAAATATATATTTATTAACTAATTAAAAAAATTTATGATTATATAATATTTTAAAAATATTCATATTTAATGAGAGTATTTTAACAAGGACAAATTTTAGAAGGTTGTTCCTTACATTCAAACCTTAGAGCATCATGACAAGTCTTTTCAATCGGAAAAGATGTAGAAGCTATGTTACCTTCTTCTATGTGATCACTAGCTTTCCTCTTGAAAAATGAATCAATTGTTTTATTCTTCATCATTGAGCTATTCTTAGATTTTATTTCTTTCAAATAACCTATAAACAATTTAAACAATATAATTAAATATTGTCATACTAAATATAAATATAGAAAAAAAAAAACTCATTTTTTAATTTAATCTCTTTCATATTAAAATGAAGAAGTTCAATCTGTTCAATGACGGAGAGGATGTCATCATCAAACACATGGATGCAAAGTTTGTATAGAAACGAAAAATGGATAAAAAATCAAACACATTTTGTTTCTACAGTAGAAGCATAAAAAATCATACCTTTAGTCTTTACTTAATTACTTGAAACCCTCCGGAACCCTGCAAGCGACAAATGGGAATATGAACCAATACAAATTGGAATTCACCTCAAGGGTCAAAGTCGACAAATCTGAACCAATACAAATTGGTCCCACATTTTACTCAATTACTTCGATTCCTCGACTTTTATTGTTTATTGGTTGTGGATGGGATTTTGATGCGAGAGGAGGGGCTGGACGTCTCACGCACGCGAAGATGGGAAGCGGCTTTGAAAATTAGGTTAATAGTGCCGAGTTATTTATATTAATTTTTCTAAAAGAAAATTCTGAATATATGTATTACTTTTGGGGGGGGGGGGGTCATGGCCTCCCATTGTATCTTAAAAGGTCCGTTAATGAAATACTGAACTGAAAATTAATTAATTTGAGATACTCGGTGCAAAAAAAAAAAAAAAAAAAAAATCTCTGAAAGCGAGCATATAATTTAAATCTAAATAAATATAATATATAAAAATTAAAAAAAATGCTCATACCTCCAATTAGAGGTATAAGCACCTAATTCTAAACACCAAATGTGGACTCAAATTTTTTGAGGCAGCGCAGGCTATAAACATAACAAAAAATAGAAATAAAAACATTGAATTTCCGATGAAATTCTTAGCAAAATTAGCTATGAAATTGGCCATATAAAGATATTGGGTGGACTCACGGAATTAGGCACGGAAATATTTCAAGGGATAATTTTGAGGTTAATTCAGTCTGAAAAATTTAAAATTATTATTATTTAGATAAAGTTAATTTAAAAATAATGATATTATTAGCCATATAAAATTATAAAATTATTTTTTCCATAATTATTGTTAAAATTATGATATATTCTATGTAATTTTTTAATGATATATTATATATAAATAAAATAAAAACTATAATAAAATAAACATATATACACACCTACACACATATGTATATGTATTTCTATATACATACACATACATACATATATCTATATATATGAAAATTTATTTAAGAATGTAAAATTTGTTTAATTTGAAATAAATTTAAATTAAAAATTATAAGAATATATAAAATTACTTCAAATTATGTAGGGATTCGGGCATTAGGCCCCTATGACAAATTTAAGCATGTTAAGTCAAAGTGTGACCTGACATGGTCTCACCTAATGGTGTGTTTTCTATTTTTTTAATATTACTTCCTTCAATTGAATGTTAAATTGTGCTCTTAAAATTTTATTTAAATTAATATATACCTTTTTTATAAAGGTATTTATCCTGCATGGAAAAAATCTTTTTTTTTTTCAAAAATATTATATAGGTTTAATTTTGTAGCTATATGCCTATATCTTTTGAATATTGCTGCACCCTTCAAAACAAAAAGATTCAATCCCCGTTGGGAGATTAGTGCTTCAAACATGATCACTCTAATAGGAAAATACCTGTACCAATGAGAAAATAAGTTATAACAATTATTTGTATTTCAGTAGATTTTTATATTAGAAATAAAAGCCTAGATGAGATTAAGATTTCAATTCGAAAAGAGAACAATATATAAGTGCTTTTGTAAATTATTTACATTCTTATTATAATTAAAAAAGATAGGGAAAAAAAGCGAATAAATACCATCTGAATTTGCAAAATCCCCAGAAGCCCACCGAATTTGTAAAAAGATTAAGAGATGACAAGACTTTTGAAGGTTATGCAAATTCGTACAAATTCGTGTGAAATGACCATAATGCCCAAAGAGAGAGAGAGAGAGAGAGAGAGAGAGAGAGATGAGCTCCATTTCCGTGATAGAAGCACGTTTGCCGCTGTCTTGACCCTCCGTCGAAGCCACACCCACCTCCACCGTCGACGCCGCACCAGCTGGACGCTGTACCGGATGACAACGGTGAAAAAGAAAGAAAAAATTGAGACGAAACACCTAAATTTTTTTTAGATCGATCGCGTTCGCGTTGAGAGATTGGAAGATATTGGAAGACTATGAAGGAAGGAAAGAGAGGCATGGAGGAAGGAAGGAAGAAGAGAAGGAGGCAAAAAAGAAAAAAAGAGTTCACTCGAGTGCATTGAAAAATCCAACAATGAACGTAAATTGCGTTTGAGAAAGAAGGTGAATAGTAAATGTGGACTTTTTTGTTTTTTGCAAAAAAGTCATGATAATACTTTTAACGACTTTTTTTTTAAAAAACAGTCATAAAAAACAGTACTTTTAACGTCAAAAAAAGTCATAAAAAACTGTACTTTTAACGACTGTTTCTTCAAAAACAGTTGTTAAAAGTACTTTCAACAACTTTTTTCAAACATGATTTAAAAGTATTATTTTTTATGACTTGTTTTTGAAAAAACAAGTCGTTAAAAGTACTTGTATTAAAAAAACCAGTCATCAAAAATCCACATTTACTATTCACCTTTTTCCTCAAACGCAATTTACTGTTCATTACTGGATTTTTCAGTGCACTCGAGAAAACTCTTCTTTTTTTTTTTTTTTTTTTTTTTCCTTCTCCTTCTCTTCTTCCTTCCTTCCTCCACGCCTCTCCTTCCTTCCTTCACAGTCTTCCAATCTCTTCCAATCTCTCAACGTGAACGCGAGCGATCTAAAAAAAATTTATGCGTTTCGTCTCAGTTTTTTTTTCTTTTTCACCGTCATCATCCGGTGCAGCGTCCAGCGGGTGCAGCGTCGACGGCGGAGGCGGGTGTGGCTTCGACGACGGAGGGTCAATACGACGGCGAACGTGCTTCGACAGTCATGGAAATGGAGCCTCAATTCATCTCTCTCTCTCTCTCTCTCTCTTTGGGCATTATGGTCATTTTACACGAATTTGCATAACCCTCAAAAGTCTTTGTCATCTCTTAGTCTTTTTACAAATTTGGTAGACTTTTGGGGGTTTTACAAATTCGAGATGGTATTTATTCGTCTTTTTCTCAAAAAAGATATGTCATTAAAATAATTTTAAAAATAAATAAAATAATTGATTTCATAATTAAGAAAAATGTGAAAAATAATTATGAGTTATATAGTTTTATTTCAAGTTAGCCTGTGAGATACTTATAGTCTTATAATACGTGCAAGAATTTTAAAAAATAAATAAATTATTTAAAATTTAAAATAAACACTTAAATTAAAAAAATAGCAAGGTGAAATGAAAAGAATAAAAGCCAAACGAAATAAATAAATCCAGCCCCACTGTTTCCATAATGGATAATTTAGAGAATGCTTGTAACTATATTAATTATTCACTTGGTGAAAAGTTAGTCGCTCCACTTGTCCACTTGTGATATAAAGGTCACACTATATCCCATCATTTTTTACTTACCATGCTTATCTATTGGTAGCTCTATTTATTTATATTCTTAAGAGCGAATTTGAGTTCAACCTTGAGTACATAGATGAAAAGAAAGTTTAATTTAAAACAATTTTTAGCATTTTTAAAAAATTTATTAATGGAAGATAAGTAATTATCATAATTTCATCTTACAAAACTCTTTAAATGGAATTTGTATTATCTGCAAACTTCATTTTCCTTCTTATTTGCTTAATGTCAGTATATGGATGAAACCCATCGTATGTTTGATCACATGGCTAAAGAAAAATATGCATTAAACTCTCCTTTTTATCCACTTATAATTTGGAAGTTTTTAAATTTGTAGACAGGAATTCAGTTGGTAATGGCTTGCTCATTACAGAAAGAAATCATAAGAAATCCAGTGTTGAAATAAATATGTTTTGGAACAAATTATTTTTGCTGTAGAATGGAGTTCGAAGACATGGTAAAAAGTTCAAGATTACTTTCGTTATACCAGCGTTAAATAATGGTCAAGAAAATGTGACTTTTTATAAAAGTATCATTCTTGGCGAAGAAAAAGGTAAGAAAGAGAAAAACAAAGAGTTCATTATCAGCTAAACAAAAGCAAGAGCTCATTATTTGTAATTATAAGTGATTATCATCATTCATCTGTTTAAGAGAGATTTACATTGTATTCATATTATCCCAGTTGAGTTCCTTAAAATTGTGAGATCTCAAGTGGTGTGCAACCTCGCCGGATTAAGGGGAGTATTTTGATTGAATGTGAGGCATCAAGAGCCCATTGAATCTTGGAACTTATAGTGAAACTCTGCTTTGAGTATTTAATGTAGGTGATATAAATCGACGTGTGCAAATCTCTCCACCCTTCCCTCCGGTGATATCTTCATTGACTTTGAACTTTAATTCAGTTTAAATTATTTTAATTTTTATTAATAACCCAATTCACCCTCCCATCTTGGGTGATTTCGCCACCAACAAAAAAGATAGTCATTTTATTGTCCTATGAAGAAGTAATTGTAACTAGCTAGAGAGGGGGGAAAAAATTTGTAACTCCTCTGATGCCTAAATGTGATGTGACAATCTTTGTATATAGCAAGGAAATGTATAGCTTGTAAAATGTAAATGATGAAAATTGTATAAAAAAATGTTGAAATGATATAAATTTACTCTTATGCAAGCCATGTTTAATTATTCTTCTTGTGATTAGCTTGAGAATTTAGAGGATAGGCAAGGAATTATTTTTTGTTTTGGCTGCGGGAATTTTATCCAGTTAGAAGACGGCTGTTTTTTGGATTTAATGTTAACTATTTTGGTTTTTTATTTATTTATTTTGTTTAGTTCTTATTAATAATTATTAGCTTTGTGTGTATGAGAGATTAATCTTTTGGCCTCTTTACATTATTTCCCGACAATGCCATACTTGACACAAATTCCGCTCAAATCTTTTTACTGGACAGATTCTGGAATACAGGACTCTTGTAATGTGCTTTCCTCAATTTGAAGGCAACACCATCGAGTTCTTGATAGCAAAATCTTTTAATCTTTTGAAGCTCAACATTGTAATTTTAAGTTTTTAACTTCACAATAACATAACAACAATCATTATTTTATACATAAATATATATAGCTAGAAACTTAAATTTCATCCTCCATGGCATGCCTAAAGTTTACATCAGAAGAAGCTTTCGTATTTACGGAGAATCTACATTAATAAGGTACAGTGGTTCAAGGGGTAGAAGTCACGCTTAAAGTTGAGAATCGGGCCGGCCCATGAAGGGCCAAGGCTACCCCTACGAGCCAGGATAAAGAAAACATCTGTTTTTCAAAGTTTGGCATGAGAGCACCAGAGCCAGGACCAGCCCGCATGGCCCTGAAATTTACTATTCTAAATTTTAATTATTTTTCCTCTGGTTTTTTTTAAGTAAAGAAATATAATTAGTAAATTACAACAATTAAAGTCTTAATCTATTAAATAAATATTTTCTAATTAATATCCAAACAATACAAATCATCTAACAAATAAACACATTCATTAATTCATAATAAAAAACAAATTATTATCCACAAATAACTCACATAAGACATAAGAAGCATACCACTAAGCAACATTAGATAACTCACATAAAATATAAGAAGCATACTACTAAACTTAACCCCATAATACAGTATACAATAATTTTTATTAAATTGCACAGAACGCCTATAAAGTTTGAATCATATGCAAATAACCCTTTGATCTTCAAAACTTGATAATTAATCCTCTACTTATAAGCAAGTTAAGATTAAGCAAATAATCTCCTTACTGAGATCATTATTTAACAAACAGAAACATTACTCCATTGAAAAGAACCTCCACGAACTCCATTTTATACAAATAACTCCCTTAAATTTTAAGATAAGTATGTATCATCATCATAAACTTTAGGTCTTATTTTTCCAATTGTTCTGTTTAAGCTATTCCAAAGGATAATACATGACTAGAGGTAGGAATAGGTCAGGCTCCTATTAGGCGGCCTACAGCTTGGCCTATTTAAGGCTTGGTCAGGCCTAGCCTGTTTGTTAAAAAGGCCAGGCCAAGGCCTATTTAAAGGCCTGAATATGTAAATAGGTCAGACCTATTTTGTTAAGGCCTGACTTATAGGCCTTCAGGCCTGGCTTGTTTAAATATTAAATAATTATAATTATATTTATATCATATAAATAAGATAATATTTTTTTTATTCTTATATTATAATTTTAAAATATATTTATATTAGTTTTGATAGGTTTAAAGTATACAAAGCCTATTTATGGCCTCCAATGCCTATAATATGAGGCCTTTTTAAAGGCCTACATTGTAAGTAAGCCTTTAAAAAGGCTTCAGGCTTGACCAAGCCTTATGAAGGCTCAGACTTGAACCTAAAAAAAAAGGCCTGAATTCAGGATCAGGCCCAGGTCCAGGCCTTCTGCCCCCATTGCAGGCTCAGGCCTTTTTAGCCAAAGTCTGGCCTGGCCTGGCTTATTTCCATCCCTATACATGACAATTACCATCAACAAATTGAACCATTAACAACAGTCAAATGAGAATACAACAAATTCAATCGAACAAGTGAAATATCAAAGACTTGTGTCAAGACTTCTGTTGTGTGTAACTCTTCATTTTTTGGTTTTCATCAGAACTCCTTCTTCATTTTAGAAGAGATAGATTTATGCAAAATAAAAAAAATAAAAAAAATAGAATACAATGTTCTCCAATATTATCAAAGGTATCACGGAGTACAAACATCAACTAATAAGAATTTCCTTCAACTTAGGTGTACATAGGCTTTCATTTATATTCAAAAGTCCGTGGTTTTTTTTTAAAAGCTACAATGAAAAAGCTCTAATGGGCCGGCCCGATTAAGTCCGAGGCTCTCAGAGCCGGCCCTATAAGGCCAATTTCAAATTTCTTGTTTATTTTTTAGGCTGCCCCTTGACGGGCGTGCCTAAACGAACCGGCCCGATTTTCCGATTATAGTCACGATTTGACCAAAATGCACGATTCAACAAAGATTGAATTTTTTTTACAGACGTTTGTACTTTTTGTCAATGGCACCTTTATAGGAAAAGCTACTTTAAGCTATAAGTCAAAATTTCCTACTTTTGGCTTTTTCATAGTGAAGAGAGAAGAGTTTCAATCACGAAGAGAAGAAATTACTTGATGTAAAATATTCTGATTGAGGTCATTCTCATCAATTAAATTTTTATAGGGGACCTTTCTCTACTTTTCTCTAAAATTTAAGTTGTTTAGTATTTTCAAGTTTTCCCCAATAACACATTAACAATTTTTAGTTTTATTAAATTCAAGTTTGAGATTCACTATAGAAATGATTTTTGGAGTGTGGAATAGGTTTGAACTCTTATAAAGAATGTGAAAATATAGCTACCAAATACAAGTCTAGCTGGTTTGTGCAACAATGGCTATACATAAGTTTATTAAGAGAAGTTCTCAAACAAATGTTAATTTCATGGAAGCTGAAAATGAGAATATAGGTCATATAAATAATATCACTTTGAATGAAGAGCCTTCCTTGACAAATTATGCTACGCCATCTTCAACCCAAATGAATTAGATTCATGACACAATTACGGACCAAATTTTACGCAATCTGTGATTAAGTTACTTATGTAATATTATTTGATCAAATTGTGTATTTTCCCCCTCTTTTCTTAGAAAAATAATTAGTGACAACTAGGATCAAAATTAGTTCAAGTGCTGCGTTTTGATTGGCCTAAGTATATATGACATGTTAACTAGGATGAAAATTAGTTCAAGTGCTGCTTTTTGATTGGCCTAAGTATATATGACATGTTACTCTTGGAGTATCTAAATATTTCTCTTTATTATAATTGCAACCGTTAATTAGTACAATTTAGAGGGAGATAATGCTTCTAAGTTGTAACAATAATATTAAATCTTCACCTGGGGAGAGTTCATGGCTCCACTTGTGATATTGGTTACAATAAATATACCCTAATGAAATAAATAAAAATGGATAAAAGTCAATAGAACTAAATAAATCGGGTCCGACTTGTTACAACTTTGTTTTTATATTTCTATTATAATAAAATGCAATCATATAATTTAAGGGGAGGGAATGCAGGTAAGTTTTAAGTTGTAACAATATTAATTCTCCACTTGGTAAGAATTCGTTGCTCCACTTGTGATTTTGGACCAATATTTCTTATCTATTATCTATTATATTCTTAACCGTCTGGATTCAATAAAAAGGATTCTCATTGAACCCATGGCCTTAGGTAAGGTTGTGCACCTCCTTTCAATTGAACTAAATGCTCATTATACCTTTAATATACAAAATGTAACAGCTTATTCCCCTGATGTACTAAATTAATAAATGAATAATGTACTTTGAGAATTTATATGGTTTTCTTTACCTCCTGTAAAATAGGAGGATGATATCAATGGAGACCATGTTTGTAGGGTGCCTCCCAAAAAGCTCAATAGTAAGTAAAAAAGAAAGGGAAAAAAAAGAACTTCATTATATTAGAAGATGATATAGTAGATAAAAAGAGCCTCAATAAAAGAACAACACCTTAAATTGTTGATGAATGCATTTTTACTTGTTAATATACATGAACCGTATGGCAAGAACGTCTTACAAATTCAATTTTATCATTACACTAACTTTACAATATTTATAGTTCTCACAATTATTTACAAGAGAAACAAAAGACATATTTACAAATTCGATGTGGCCATTACATAAAGCTAATACTAAGAAGTATTAACTAAATGCAAAAAGGTTGGCTTGCTCCTACTTTTAGGATACCAAGCCATGCCCATGCTTTAGCAGAATGTCTTCTGCCTATGTATAGTTTTGAATTCAATCTATAATAGGTCATTCGTCTTATCAGCTACAACACAGGAAAATTAAGTATGTAACTAAATGATTGTATTTATATCCGAAAAAATGTAGAAAAAATGTGAAAAGGATATAACTTATTTTATTGATCAAAATGAAAGAATATAAGTTGAACTCTTGAGATCTATGTGAATGTAACACCTAATGAAGATTAAAGATTCAGCAACCTAATAAAGGCTGTAAAGTTTTTTCCAAAGCGTGAATTCTATCCATGAAATCAAATACTTGGCTATACATTTTTATTAATTAAGATTCCTATTAAAATAGTCTTAGGAAAATAGCAAATAAAGCTCATCAAGGTGTAATACCCTGGAAATATTTATAGATTATCGAGATAATAAATTATTAGAAAAAAAAATATTTACTTATGTTATTTTAGATATTTTTTATTATTTATGAAATATTTTTGATTTATTGTGTGATTCTCAAGTTTAGGATGAGAATACTTAAACTAAATTAATAATTTCATTCATTTATTTATTTTTGGTAGTTACTCCCATAATATCATTTGCGGATTAATGGGGTAGTTTAAGGAATACTGGATAATATTTTATTAGAGTATCTTAATTTATTTAGTATCATCTTGATTAAAATATTTAAATATTTGAATGAAGATATTAGTATTATCTTCCAGTTTTATTTGTTGCCTTTAATTCTTTGCATTATTTTGATGGCTATCAATAATAATAATGATAATAAAAGAAATACCTTTATATTGTTTCAGCCAATTTCAAATTACCAAAGTGCCATATAAATTTATTGATTCTCCATTGCAACAAGGGCATTTTAGTCCTTTTCTATTAGAGCCTGCATTAGATATTTATCTTCCTCCTTATTATCGATTCATTCGTTCAGCAACGGAGGGAAAAAGTTTCTGGAGACTTCGCCATTCTTCTTCTCTGTTAGGCTATGTCACCGTCGTCCATGTTCACCAGTGGTATTTCCTTATCTGGTACTGCTATGATAGGAATAGCTTTCCTTTTCCTTTTCCGTTCAACAAGGGCATGGGTCCGTTTTCCTTCACCGTCGGTGGGTGTGACCTCGTTTTGCTAGGACTGTGTCGTAACAATTGAAGTTATCTTCTTCCTTTGCTGTGATCGATGTTGCTTCAGGTGTGTGTATTAGAGTTTTGAACTTGTTCTTGGGTGCTAAGATTGTGTATGTATGCTCAAATCCTTCTTCTCCATCCTATGTTCTGCATCTTGAGCAAAAAAAAAAAAAAAAGAATCCTATGTTCTGCATCTTATTGTTGTATTTGTTATTCTTTATTCTTCTTTGCTATGTTGACTTTTATGTTGGTGTTCAAGAGCCTCAATCCTTCCTCTCTTTTTGGCTGCTGTGAAGTGTGGTGTAAAAGGAAAGGAATTTTTCCCCTGTCCGTGGCTAGATGCTCAAAATGAGAGTGGAAGTTAAGAGTGTGGTATCTGTTGGGAATTGTAATTGTGATATTGTTCTTTGAGTTTTCTTTGAATACTTACAAGATGTTTGGGAAAACGTGAATGATAAAGTATGGATGCTGTGGAAAGTTGAAAAAAAAGGAAGCTTGTTCTGTCAATATAAATTTCTAAGCTTGATTGGTGATTGATAAAATATTTGAAAGGAGAAATTAAAGCATTAAATTCAATATTGAGACTTTTGTGAAACTAATTTGATGCATGAGTGTTATATGGTTGCTAATGGGTGGGGCATGATGTTTGTTTATAGGTTAAAAGTTGTTAACATACTTAATTTAGCTGCTGCGATTTAATAAGGTTTTTTAGAGTTGCTTTGTTAGTAAGATGGGATAATCACCATTAATTTTTATGATTTGATTTTTATAAGCACTCAAGGTATTGGTGAAATTGTTAAGATGATACAAGATTATGAGTCGATTTTGTGGAATGCATATAAGTATTTGAGTAAATGCTTGAGAAGGAATTTTTATGGAAATTGAGAAATAAATTAGGTGGTGATAATATTGAACAAATTATTAGACAAGAACCAATTATTTTTCTAAGTGGAATGTTGTTGAAAACTGAATTTGGAAAGCTTGGAATTTTATATAATGATGTTGGAAAGAATGCTATTGGGAAACTCCAATGGTTAAGTTTGCTTATTTGTATGTCAACTTTTGGGATATCTATCTGGTGATGATTGTGCTTGCTAAAGTGTTGAAGGATCTTAATAAATGAGTTAAATAATACACATTTGACATATAAAATTATAACTAGAATAATAATAATTTTTGTTTTGGACGCTTGAGTGGATTAAGGAGTGAATGTAATTTGGAAGCCGATAGGTAGAAGTAAGTCGTATATTTGGGAGCGCAATAGCAGTGCGTGAATAGCATCCCATTATAATTTTTATAAATGATACTTTACTTGCTATAATTTTATTAAATTATCAACTTTCTTAAGGACTAACTTCCTCAAGACAGTTTTGTCGAAATTATGTCAATTGCTTATTGTTATTTATATGTTTAAATGAAATGATGATTTTATTCAAGGTTAATAGTTCCATAACATTTTATCGTTTATGGATTTTTATGCGAAGAGTTGATAAGAATATTTCTGAGATTTTCTTTATGACTTTTATATTGAGATGGTCTTATATTTGAAATGTTCTTATGCGAGTTACTTTGATATGAAAAGACTTTCGACTAATGGAATTGGAAGAAAATGTTTTGAGACTTTGTAAACTATCATGCTAGGGTCTTTTGTTATGAAATATTCTTTTCAAGTTCTCATCATTAGAGGAAAATCTCTTTGTTTGCTATTGGTAGATTGACCCCATGCATGCTTGAAATTGTTTTTGAGAGGATTGAATGCAGAACGCTGGTCACTAACAGCAGAATTGTTAGTCCTCGGTGCACCATGGTTAACCTCGAGCTCGCTTGATATTCGTGGGACTTGTTCTCACGTTTGTTATTCGTGGGTCTTGTACCTATGCTTGTTTTGTAGCCTTGTACTGTGCTTGTTTCATGGCTTTGTGATAATTAAATATTTAATACACTTCTTTTTATCTCTTGATTAATAATTTAGGACTCTTTAGTTAATAAATAATGGCTTTTATACTTATTTGGGCTTTGGGTCTTTGATTAGATTTTAGCCATTTTTAACAATAAAATTCCATTTTGACATTGCTTCACTATTTTTACCATACCTCTTGAACCGAGACATCGGATTAGCCCCATTCTCATTTCATATTTCAGATGAGTTGAAGAGCTACAATTGTTATGAAGACATGAAGGGCAAATTCGGACAAGAGGCGGTCCATTTTAGAGCCGAAATCATATGAATTTTGTTGGATTTTTATTTGGGCTCGAATTTTGTAATTAAAGTCAGTTTTATTTTATTTCTATTTTGGGCCAAATTAGTAGAGCCTATTTTCGTTTTGGCAGCTAGGTTTTACTTAGTCGTCAGCCACCAACACATATTTATTCATGTTTTGAGCAATTTTGGATTAAAAATACGAAGTTGAATTTTCTCTACAATGTTCTTCGTCTTTTCTTCGTTTTCTCCAGCCATGCTCGGCTAAACTTCTGTGGTTAACCAACGTTGAGGATTCCATGATTCGTCGAGAGCTTGTGCTTTATCGGTCATTTAACTCGTTTCTATTTTCATCTTACCGGATTCGATTTGAAATAGTTCGAATATTAGATTTAATATTCGGTTTGGTTTATCCGAAGCACCGAGTTCGAACTAGGTTTCGGTTTACTATGCGATTGCACAGTGGGACGCCACTGTTTGGACATATTCTAGGAGATCGTCTAGTCGAGGGATTTTCTAGGGCGAACGCAGAGATTTTGGTTCGTCGAGCCAATCGTGGGTTTTATATTTCATTCAATGATGGAAGTCTCGAAATCGAATGTTGGGTTGATCGATTTTAACTCGCTTTTGAATAATTCATTATGTTTTTATTATGTTTCAAGCAAAAACCCCCCTTTTTATTGTTTTCGTTCGCTTGATCTTGTCCATTTGAACCCATTGTGAATTTGTTGGGAAAATGATCCAGGTTCCCTATTACTGCAAATCTTTTATTGAATCTGGTTATTTTGAGAGACAGGGAAAATCTCTTTCACTTTGAGCCGCGCTTGGTTACTTACCCTCGTGGATTGTGTGTCAACGCTTGTTTTCGTAGCCTCCAACCGCACTTGGTTAGTTACCCTCGTGGACTGTGTGTCCACGCTTGTTATACGTTCTGTTAAAGTCCTACGGAAGGATAGAATTTGAGATTTCTTGGTTTTTTTTTTCCTTTTATTTGGTTTCTTTTAACAAGCGGATTAATTACATATATGGTTTTATTCATTCAATGATCTTCTATATGATTTCAATTTATGTCTATGGTTTTATACTTTGGAAGTTGAAATTTATACTCGACTTACTCAAGGTCAAGTTTGTCTAATCTATTTCTTTCAGCATTTTATTATTTCTATATATATGGGACGTTATTCACCAGAAAGTTATTTTTGTCCCAAGTAGAATTGATGTCCTTGCATCTTTGACTGAATAGTGAAGACCCTCATTGTTGACTAAAGCTTGTAGATATATTTTCGGAGGTAGTAGCCGCTGATGAGCACAATTTATGCCTTGTTTTCCCTATATTTTATGACTGAATTGTATGGTAAATATAAGCTTAATTGCAAATAATCCAAGCAAAAAGTATATTCATGATATAGGGAACTGAATGATAGAAACCATTTACATCCTAAACATGTGCTAAGAAAGGAGCAATTTACATGGCTTTTAAGAAAGAACGTATAGCAAAGCTGATACTATGCTACAACATTCTGACAACAACTCAAAATACAATAAAAAGTATCACGAAAGCTATAACAAAGTAAAGGACACAATGCTATGCGGCATATTTTCTGACCTTTTTATCTAGATAATTTCAGGAATAAAGAAGATCGAGAACGACAAGTAGATTGTTGACGTAATGAAATAGAAGATGCGGAGGATCAAAACTGAAAGATTTGAAAAATCTCGCAGAATCAGCAAAATCAATCTACTAAGGACAAAAGATGCGATGGACCTCGACAGATTTGGAAAGCCCAGCTCGCTGGAACTTGCGCCAAAAGAAAGGCTAATTATAAAAGGAAACAAGAAGACAACCCTAGAAAGAGAGTCGCACAAAGCCCAAAACGAGATTACACATTCGGCAGACTTAAAAGAAGAGTGAGAGATTTCACAAGGCACGAGAATTCCAGGATAACCTAGCATCCTTCCTTGCAGTACGACGGAGAGAAGAAGACGTGGAGTGGTGACGTGACAAGGCTTCTTTCACGACGTTGAAACTTCATCAAGCTTTCTGTTTTCTCCTTTAGTATTTAGATCATGGGTCATTCTGTTACTATCTGTTTTGTGTTTTCCTCGTCAGTCATGAACTGATTTTCCTATGGCTGAATGAGGATGAATCCTTAAGTGTTAAATGAACCCAGTTGCAAGTTCTTAATTTAATAGATTCGGTTTGCTTATCAGTGAATTAATTACTAGTCAATTAGCGGAAGCTAGGGCTAGATTGTGGCCTCGGCTTACCGGCAAGGAGTCGAGGTTAGATCTCGAGAAGCTTGATGTTTGCTAGGCAGCCAGTGCAAGGCTTGACCTATTATTGTAGGCTTCAGGAATGGGTCCACCTCTCATAACCATGGCACCCTGTGTGTAATGCAGATCTAACTATAAAGTTGACATAGGAATATGGAAGGAGTATAGTTAGTATCATATGTATCGGACGCAGAAGCTTCGATTGATTATAGTGGTGGGTTAACTGAATAGCATTGTAGTTGGTAGCTATGCTGTAGCATTGCGGACGCTGTGCAGCATGGATGCTATAGCAATGGGTAGAGCAACTTAGGGATTGATGCACTTAAGGGTGATTCTGAGTTCAGCCTAATTTCTACTGATATCTTCTTAAAACTACGATATTCTGTTTATTTCTGTTATTAGCATAAATACAAAAACCTCTCAAACCAATCATATTTACTTTTTCGTTTGCGCAACTATCATAGCAATCGAGCGTCACTTCTTGGTATCTCAGTCTCTATGGGATGATACTCTACTTACACTTTATTACTTGTTCGACTGGTTCACTTGCCATCAAGGAAATCGACCAACAAGTTTTTGGCGCCGTTGCCGAGGACTACTGATACCCTTAGTGATGACGCCCTTTTGCTTAATAGTTGTGATTTACCTAATAAAAAGCTCATTTTTTTATGTTCTTGATTTTCAAGTACATTCTGTAGTGCATGCGCAACTCACCTTCAACCAACCTAGAGCCTTACGATCCTGAAATAGAACGCACCTATAAGCAAAGGCACAGAAAGCAGAAGCGAAGAAGTCAATCTTTTGACTCAGCAAGCATGGCGGATATACCTGTCAACCATGAGCGGGATCAATGAGAGCATATAGTAATAAACAGGGATAACCAGGTCCTTCCACCTCCAAACCCTGATGTGAACAAAGCCATCATGGAATTCGGGATTCCAGATCTAAACAAGCTGAATTCGACCATCACACCACCAACCTTCAATGTTGGACACTTTGAAATTAAAGGTGTCATGATTCAAATGCGAATGACCCGGACAATTTGGGGACTTCCATCCGAAGATCCGCACCTTCACCTCAAGACCTTCATGGAGGTGTGTGATTCTTTTTCATCCAGAATCCCGCCCGATGCCGTCCGGATTAAATTATTCCCATTCTCACTAAAGGACAAGGCTCGGGACGTGGCTTAACAACCTAACTGCTAATTCCATCACCACATGGAATGATCTGGGAAGTAAGTTCTTGCTCAAATTTTTTTCCACCTACTAAGAACGCTCAACTCAGAGGGGACATCACCAACTTCCAACAAAAATCTGGTGAATCTACCTATGAAGCCTGGGGACAGATTCAAAGACCTCCTCGAGAAGATGCCCACACGGACTGTGCGAATGGGTCCAGTTAGAAACATTTTACAAAGTTCTCGATGGACAAACACGATCAATTGTAGACGCCTCTTCTGGAGGATCCATCCTAATGAAGTCTTGTGAAGAGGCTCACAACTTATTGGAGCGCATGGCCATGAACAGTCATCAATGGAAAGCAGACAGAGCTACATCCTCCCAAACTGTTGCAGGGATACATGAACTAGATGCTATGACTGCTCTCACAGCTCAAGTTTCATCTCTGACCAATATGGTGAAAGGACTGACCCTTCTGTTGGTCGATTTCCTTCATGGCAAGTGAACCAGTCGAACAAGTAATAAAGTGTAAGTAGAGTATCGTCCCATAGAGACTGAGATACCGAAAGATGACGCGCAATTGCTATGACAGTTGTGAAAACAGAAAGTAAATATAATCAGGTTGAGGGGTTTTGCAATTATGCTACTAGCAAACGTAAACAAAATAACTTTAAAACGAGAGAAGATATAAGTAAGAGGTTAGGCTGGACTCAGAATTATCCTTAAAGGCTTCAATCCCCCAGTTGCTCTACCCAGTGCTATAGCATCTATACTGTATAGCTTCCACAATTGCTACAACATAGCTACCATCTACAAAGCTATTTGGTTAACCCACCTTTATAGTCTACTGAAGCTTCCGCGTTCGATACTTATGATGCTAACTATACTCTTTCCATATTCCTATGGCAACTTTCTAGTTAGAAGATCCGTGCTACGCCCAGGGTGTTATGGTTATGAGAGGTAGACCCATTCCTGAAGCCTACAATAATAGGTCAAGCCGTGCACGGGCTGCCTAGCAAACAATGTTTTTCAGAGGTCTAACCCCAACTCCTTGCCAGTAAGCTGAGGCCACAGATCTAGTCCTTAACTTCCGTTAACTGACTACTAATTAAAACACTGATACACAAACCAAATTTATTGAATTAAGAACTTGCAACTGGGTTCATTCAACACTTAAAGACTCATCCTCATCCAGCCATATAAAGTTCATTCCATGACTGACGAGAGACACACAAAACAGACACTAACAGAATGACCCATGATCGAGAAAACAAAGATAAAAAGAAAGGAAAATGGAAAGCTTGATGGAATTTCCGACGGCGTGGTCGAGGTCCTGTCACGTCACCACTCCACGTCTTCTTCATTCCGTCGTACTGTAGGGAAGGATGCTGGGTTGTCCTAAAAGTCTCGTGCTCTTGTGAAATCTCTCACTCTTCTCTTGAGTCTGCCGAAAGTTAGAATCTGGTTCTAGGGCTCTCCGACTCCCTTAGGGTTGGCGCTGTTGCTTCCTTTTATAATCAGGCTTTTTCTTACGGCGTAAGTTATAGCGAGCAGGGCCTTTCCTAATCCTTCAGGATCTATCATATCTTCTTATCCGAGTAGATTGCTTCTGTTGATTCTGCGGGATTCTTCAAATCTTTTAGTTTCGATCCTCCGTATCTTCTATTCCGTTACGTCACAACCTATCTGTTAATATCGCCCTTTATTTTATTCCTGAAATCATCTGGGTAAAAAGGTCAACAAACATGTCGCATAGCATTGCGTCCTCTACTTTGCTATAACATTCGGGATGCCTTGTATTGCACTTCGAATCGCTGTCAGAATGCTATAGTATCGTATCAGCCCTACTATACGATTTCCCTTAAAAACAAAGTAAATTGTTCCATTTTTAGCACATGCAAATGATTTCTACTCTTTAGTCCCTATATCATGAATGTATGCCTTTTTGCTTAGATTATTTGCAGTTAAGCATGTATTTAACATTCAATTCAGTCAGTAAGTATAGGGAAAACATGGTACTATTTGTGCTTATCACCTTCCATCAAGCAACACATCGCTGCAACCATCTCAGGTAACTTGTGTGTAGGGGTGAGCAATCGGTTCTTCGGTTCAGTTTTCGGTGAAAACCGAAAAACCAAAATATGCATATTCTAAACACCGAACCGAAACCGAAAACCGAAAAAACCGAAACCGAACAAACCGAAATATTTCGGTTCGGTTTTCGGTTTCTTTTTCGGTTTTGGGCTTTGGTTGGGCCTTCTTAGTATGGGCCTTCTTGTCTTCTTTTTTTTCCTGGATCAATCTACAATACTAAGCCGGGTCAGTAGTATACTTTTTTTATATAAAAAACAAACAAAAAATTGTGGCGAAAGCCCAAATAAACATAGGTCTCCTCCTTGCACAAAACTATAATAGGCCAATGCATCTGCGTAGACCCTTACCCTGGACACATGAACAAATACAACTTTTAAGAATTTTTCCGCACAAAAATTGCAGAATGCAGACTTGTCACTTGAATCACACACTACAACAACAAAACAAACATATTGGAAGCTATAGTTAATTAGTTACATGCCGTTCTAAACCGTGAAAGCACTGACCCATGGAATAAATGCATCACAATCCACGAGCAAACAACTATTAATTCGAAAATGAACAATGACAAAATTCTTGACAAAGATAACAAAATACAAAACATGGCGCAAAGAGAAACAGACAACTTGACAACGAGAAAACAAAGAAGAAACGACAACCAAGAACCGAAAACAAGAAAAAGACAACAAAGCAACTCATCCATTCTGAGCCTCCAATGCAAATAAATACAAATAAAATATTAAATAGATGGATTGCATCAAAGAGATAATCTAATAAATATTAACAAAATACAAATAAAAATTACTTACAAAGATATTTGGATTGCATCTACTATATGTCAAGTGTCAATGTTGCCTCCAATGCAATTTTTTGAAAATCTAACAAAAAAAAAAATTTGAAGTCCCTTGAAAGATCATAATAAATATTATTCTAATAAAAATAGAAAATATATATAAAAAGTATTACCAAGTTCCATTTCTTGAAAATCCTCATCTCCTCAAGATTGTACAACATAGTTAAGTGAGTGTCTAACCCAATCTTGAGCACAAATTAGTGATCGTCTGACTTTAGGTGTTAAAGAGCTCCTAAATGAATCTAGAACTCTTCCTCCAGTGCTGAAGGTAGACTCAGAAGCAACAGTAGAAATTGGGATAGCCAACACATCTCTTGCTATTTGAGAAAGAATGGGGAATCTAGGACTGTTCACCTTCCACCAACTTAATATATCAAAATCATCTTTTCTAGGCTCAATTTCTTCATTTAAATATCTATCCACTTCTGTTCTACTAGTCTTTCCACCAATTTGCTCATCCATGAATAATTGCTCCTCAATATCAAGCAATTTTCTAACTTTTAGACTAGGGTCATCATCATTAAGAAGATGTTGTGTGTCATTTGATGGTCCCGTTTCAAGTGGGTTGAAGGAGAAATAACTTGATTGTATTCATTATATAAAGAAATGAAGACTTCTTTAATATGCACCACCAAATTTTCCCAACAACACGAGTATGCATCTTACAAAGTGCAAATTGCACCCAATCTAGCTTATATCGGGGGTCAAGAACAGTGGCAATATAAAGAAGTTTATTGATCTTCATAGGATCTCCCCAATACTTGTCATATTTCTCCTTCATTCTACTTGCCACATTAGATAACTCCAGCAAATCACTTTTTGTCCACTCATTAAAGAAACGATAAACCATGTAAATTTCACGGAAGAAGTTATTGGAAGTGACATATAAAGATCCAGAAATTCGGTTAGTCAAATCATAAAAATGACTCAACACCATAGTCATCCTCCTAACATTATTCCAATCTTCCTTTTCGGGCACCCCATCTTCTAGATCAAAAGCAAAGTATGGATCTTTGTCCTCATACCTCTTAAAGGCTGCCTCAAATTTTTGGCGGTCTCTAACATCAAATAGGTAGAATTCCACCTAGTAGGGACATCCAAGCATAACATTTGCTTGCTCTGAATTTTCTCATCAACACGGCTCTCTTTAAACTTTCTCATTCTCGGTGGTGATTGTCTAATAAAGTTTAACAACGACCTCTCTAACTTTTTTAATTGATTGTCCTACTTCTTTTAGCCCGTCACTTGACAATCAAATTGATTATGTGTGCCACGCATCTCATATGCAAATACGACATTTCATAAGCGAATGCCCCCACCTTACAATTTTGCCTTCCAAATATTCAATTGACACATCATTAGAACTAGCATTATCTACGAGTAATTGTGAGCACCCTTTCAATACCCCATTCAAGCAAACACTTCTCAAGTTCAATTCCAATGTCCCTACCCTTGTGACTAGATATAGGAATGAAATTTAAAACCCTCTTTTTCATTGACCATGTGTCATCTACAAAGTGGGCGTAATACACATGTAATTAATTCTTTGGATAGATGTCCAAGTGTCGAGTAGTAAGACAAACTCTTTTTTTTTTTGCTCCAAATAATCTTTAAATCTCATTTTTTTCAATATAAAAACTAAAACAGTCCACGAGCTATTGTCCATCTTGATGGAATTTTAAATTTGGGTTGGGCATGCAACATAAAATTCTTAAACCCAACACCCTCAACAAACCTATAAGGCAATTCATCAACAATTACCATAGATGCCAAGGCTTTCCTAATACCATCTGGATCAAATTTCCAATTCACAAGACTGAATTTATCACCTTCAGCATTAAAGTTTAAATGACTTTGTTTAAGTTCTTCAGAAGGCTTTTGCTTACAAACATTCGCAAAATGATTATTTAGGGCAGTAGTTCCATTCGATTTTGGGTCACAAGCAAGAACACTTGCACAATAATTACACTTACCTTTTATATCACCAGTCTCATCCACAAATTTGGTGAAGTGGTCCCACACTTTGGATCTTTGCTTCATAGCTTTCCTTTTCCCAGGTTTATTGTTCACACTTGCACTTGCACTCTCCCCCAGTTGGTAGAGAAGCGGGTTGGTCAGCCATAATTTCACCGGAGATAAATAATTATTTCAAGTTAAAACAGAAAATTGTAATCTTGCAAACGAGAAAAGGAAAAGGAAATCCAAATCTCTTTGAAGTAAATTAAGTTTTAGTTTAATTCATTCATATCAAATTGTAATCTTTTTGTTGTTGGTCGGTTTTAGTTTGATTTGTTTCTAGAGAGGATAATACTATGGCAGATCAAATTAGCCAAAATGAAAACAATACACACAAACAAAATGAAAACAATACAAAGCATTAATTTTAAGCTTATATGGTCTTATTCGATATACTAATTTAAAGTTTTGAAACATAAAGGTGCTCGGACCTCGAAGACAGTATGGTGAAACATCATCGCACTCGCACCTTCGACGGGGAAAAAAATACAGCGAGAACTATGAAAAAAATACAGCGGAAGAACTGAAACATAAAGGTGCTCAGTCATTCTTCAAAAGATCTAAAGTTCGAAACCAGATAAACGAGATTATTGATCTCATCATCATCGGCATCGCACCTTCGTCGGGGAAAAAAACAGCAGAACTAAAAACAAAAACCGATACCGAGATTACCAAGCAAACGCAGAGACAATCGTTTATCGAGAAAATCGGCAAAAATTTTTGTGGCAAGTGGCGCGGAAGAAAAAAGCTTACTCGCCACCGAGAGAATGGAAGCCGTTTTGGACTTGTTCGGTGAAGGTCGCCGAGACGCCGACGCCGACGCCGAGACCGAGAGGCGAGTGTGATTGTGATTGTGTGAGAGGCGAGAGCGAGCGAGACTGAGAGACCGAGAGAGACCTAGGGTTTCGATTTTTTTGAGAGTGAGAGGCGAGAGACTGAAGTGTCGGGAAGACGTGGGGGAGGGGGGAGTAGGGACTGAATCTGAAGAGTGAAGATAGGGTTTTGGGATGGGCTGGGCCTCCATGGCTCCATGCATCAACCCACATACATACGTAACCCTCCTTTGTAAAAAAAAAACAAAAAAACAAAATTCTATATTTCGGTTTATTCGGTTAAAACCGAATTTAATTTATCAACACCGAACCGAAAACCGAAAACCAAAATATGACTACTTTACAAACCGAAAAAAAAACCGAGAACCGAATAGGCCGAAACCGAAAAACCGAATAGCCTTCGGTTCGGTTCGGTTTGTTTTCGGTTTTTTGCTCACCCCTACTTGTGTGTCGTGGCGGAGAGCACTCTTACTCTCGGTGCTCGCCAACCCCGAATCTGTAAACTTCGTCAACAACTTTAATAAGCGTAACACCAACACCCTGTACTCAAATACATACAACCCCAGATGGAGGCAGCATCCCAATTTCTCATGGAATTCTCAAGGTTCACAAGCAGCAGGACAATCATCAAGCCCACAATACTCAAACCGAACATTAAACCCACCGGGGTTTACCCAGCAATAGCACGACAACGGGCGGTGAGTCATACCCGCAAAGCACTCTATGTTGACCCTTTTGAAGGAATATATGGCAAAAAACGATGCAATCATTCAAAATCAGCAAGTAACCCTGAGAAATCTTGAAACTCAAGTGGGGAAACTAGCTACTACCCTTAACAACAGACCCTCAGGATCCCTGCCCAGTGACACTAAAGTCCCCAGGATCCAAGGAAGAGAGGAAGTCAAGCTGATAGAGCTCTGAAGTGGTAAAAGCTTAGAACCCATGAAAGCAACCAAGCAACCTATGGTTGTCACTGATCCGAAATATGAGAAATTTAAGGAAGGGCAATGAAGTGCGAACAACTTCTTGAAGACGAGCGAGGCAACCAAGACTGTCACAACCGGAACAGGATCTCAGCACCGCAACATTGCCTCCACGTGCAGAACAAAGGCTACAGAAGCAAGGTCAAGAGAAACAATTTAAGAAATTCCTCGACATGCTACGGCAATTGCACATTAATATTCCGCTGGTGGAAGCTCAGGATCTCAGCTAGGTCTTCGCATCTCGCGGTCTTAAGGATTGAGAAGGTGACCTGATCATCATTCACACGCATAGTAAGTTCTCCTTTTTCCACACCAATCAGCGTACGCCCAGTTGCCATGAAAGGTCTTCCCAGAAGAATCGGGACATCACAATCTGCTTCAAAGTCCAGGATAATGAAATCCACAGGAAAGATGAACTTATCCACCTTTACTAGAACGTCTTCGATCTTTCCTTCAGGTAGAACTATGGAGCGATCAGCCAGTTGTAATGTAACTGTTGTGGGCATGGCCTCCCCTACTGCCAATTGTTTGAAAATAGACATGGGCATGAGATTTATGCTAGCACCCAGATCACACAGAGCTTTCCCTGAATATTGAGGTCCGATTGCAAAGGGGATTGTGAAGTTGCCAGGGTCTTTTAATTTCAGAGCTAACCGATTTGTTAGCATGGCACTGCAGTCCTGAGTCAATGCTATTATCTCAAACTCTTCCAGTCGTCGTGCATTGGGTTCACATTTGGTACCTTTTTTTTTTTTCATGCTTGTTACATGTTTGTTCCTTTAATTAGAGGGATGAGATTTTTTTTTTAATATACATTTTGTTTATTTAGATTAAGTTATATACTAATTTGAGATATTAGGTATAAAAAAAATTGGGATCCAAAGATATAATATAATCTAAATAAATAGAATATATAAAAAAAATTAAAAAAAATGTCTAATCCCTCTAGTTAGAGGGAAAAGCACATAAGAGAAAAGCATCTAATGTAAACCCAAAAAATTTCAATAAGATCTAGCATATAATCTAATCTAAATAAATAGAATATATAAAAAAAATTTAAAAAATTCCTAATCCCTCTAATTAAAGGGAAAAGAAGCTAATGTGAATCAAAAAATTTCATGATCTAGTATATAATCTAATCTAACACTACTAGAAAATTGTAAAATAGCGACGGAAAACAATCCGTCGCAAATTAAACGGACAAAATTCCGTCGCAAATTGCGACAGTTTATAGGTCCGTCGCAAAATTTTGCGACGGAAAACAAAATCCGTCTCAATTTGCGGCCAGTTTTTTTTTCCGTCGCAAAACTACAAAAAAAATTGGTTTTTTGGTGGGAAAAAGCCACGCCGGTTTGCGACGGAAAATGAATTCGTCGCAAAATTTTGCGACGGAAAACAAAATCCGTCGCAATTTGCGACGGATTTTTTTTTCCGTCGCAAAACTAAAAAAAAAATTGGTTTTTTGGTGGGAATAAGCCCGCCGGTTTGCGACGGAAAATGAATTCCGTCGCAAAATTTTGCGACGGAAAACAAAATCTGTTGCAATTTGACGGCGGATTTTTCGTCGCAAAACTACAAAAAAAAATTGGTTTTTTGGTGGGAAAAAAAGCCCGCCGGTTTGCGACGGAAAATGAATTCGTCGAAAAATTTTGCGACGGAAAACAAAATCCGTCGCAATTTGCGGCGGATTTTTTTCCGTCGCAAAACTACAAAAAAAAATTGGTTTTTTGGTGGGAAAAAGCCCGTCGGTTTGCGACGGAAAATGGAATCCGTCACAATTTTGCGACGGATTTTGATTCCGTCGCAAAATTTTGTGACGGAAAACAAAATCTGCCGCAATTTGTGACGGATTTTTTTCCGTCATAAAACTCAAAATACAGAATTGATTTAAGTCCATTTCAAGTCCGATCTGGTTGTCTTCTTGCGCGTTCGGTGAAAATCGCGTGGGTCTAAGATGATGATCCTTCTTCCATCCTCCTTCTCGTCCTTTCTCTCGTCGCCGGCGACCTCCACCGTCACTCCATAGTCGCCGCGACCTCGGACCTCCACCATGAACCCACCGTCATTCTTCAACCTCTACTCCACAGGAACACGAGACGCTAGAGATCGGTCGAGGGCGCCGCAAGAACGAACCTGGACCTTGGACTTTAAAGCCTTGAGACCTTCCTACCTCCACCATTTCCGCCGACCATAGACCTTCAACATCACCGTCGTTGCCACCATCCTTGATTCACAAGCACCTTCACCTCTCTTCCTCTCACTCCACCATTTGATTTTTCCTCGTTCATCGTCTTGCCTCCTTGACCCTCATCGACTTTCCCTCTCATTTTCCATTCCTCTTCCACCACCCATGCCCTACACCTTCACCGGAATTACCACAGACACCCTTCACCGTCTTCCTTCATTCTCACACTCACCTTTCCCTTAAAGTCGACTTTGCCATTAGCTTCAATGGACATTTTGGTTGGGCAATTGATCTCGGTGGCTATGTGTGTCGATTCTTTATTTCTTGGTGGTGGAGAATTGTGCTTGAGTTCCAAAGCTTCAAAGGGGAGTTCATTTTGTTCAATTCATTTTCTCTATTTACATTTTAATTTCCTAGTTTTAGGATTATTGTTACGTAATGTTTGAGACTTAGTTTATCCGTTTGGAAAACTTTGTGGATTGAACCTATGTGATTGGATTGAATTTTGTGGTTTGTTGGATTTATAAATTTGTATTTCCTAGATATTAGAATCTTCCTTTTATAATTCTTAGATATTAGGATTTACCTTTTATAATTTTTAAATATTAGAATATGCCTTTTATAATCCTAGATATTAGGATCGGCCTAAATCAATCAATAGATTATAGAATTTGAATTTTGTAATTGCTTTTATGTTTTATAATTCCTAGATATTAGGATATGTGTTTTATAATTCCTAGATATTAGGATTTGCAATAGGAATAAACATTTTAAAAAAAATTATTTTTTTAAAAAAAATGAAAATTAGCGACGGAATTAAAAATCCGTCGCTAATATAAAAAACTGAAAATATAAAAAAAAAAATTAAAAATAATGATTTGCGACGGAAAGTTATCGTCGCAAATATCAATTCTTGACGGAAAAATATTAAAGTCGCAAATTTGCGACGAGAATGTTATTTTTCCGTCGCAATTTCTTGACGAATTTCGTTTTCCGTCGCAATTGTGACGACCTTTTTTGCGACGGACTAATTCCGTCGCTAATTCCGTCGCAAATACGTTTTTGCGACGGAAATACCCTTTTTTGCGACGGATTTTTTCCGTCGCAAAAATGATTTTTTTGTAGTGTAAATAAATAGATTATAAAAAAAAAATGCCTAATCCCTCTAATTAGAGGGAAAAACACATAAGAAGCACCTAAGAGAAAAATACCTAATGTGAACCCAGATTCCATATAAGGATTTATCATATGAATCTAAGGACATATTAGGCCTTAAGATGGAATAAAAAGTCAAATCCACATAAAATCATATAAAGATAAATTAAGTTTCCATTGACAAAGTGATTTCGGTTAGATCCAAAGCACAAGGGAGTAATAGGATTTTGGTTATTTTGATCTTCCCAAGGTATTTAAAATGGAGAATAGTGTGGGATTAAGGTTGAACAATAATTTTTGGTAGCCTAATCATTAAATTAAGAAAGTCGCAAAACTGTCCAGTGAAAAATCTGTCAGGACAGTAAGCTTGTGGTGAGTTTTTATTAATCAAATGAGGTTAAATAAATATGAAATTTTCCAAAATTGAAGAAGACATCATAAGCTTTAAATTGATAAGTAATTTTTAATTTTTAGAGTTAAATTAAAGGAGATATGAATTTTTGAATTTAACCCTTAATTCTGGAATGAGAATCTGGACAGCAAGGATATTTTGGTAAAACTGGAATAGTACAAATTTTCTAGGTCACAGAAAGTATTTTTGGTCAAAAATAAACATGATAAGGGACACGTGAACTTTTGAAACACTCCAATTGAATTTTTATATAATTAGTTATGAATGTTCTAAGTTGGTCAATAATTATGGAATTTTTCTGGAGAATGATCGAAAATCAAAGAAATGTAACCAATAATAGATTACTCACTAATAAAGGAATTTAGTGAGTTCTAAATGATTTGGAAACCCTTGGTTAAATCAAATAGTTGAATATTTATTGAGGAAAGTTTCCATTAATGATGAATTATTTATGTTTTGTTACTTTAGGGTTATCTATACTACTCGAATATCAGGGAATTTATTTTTACTTGATCAGCTACCAGATAGTAACTTTAATCTCATATAATTTGTGTATCTTTGTATATGTATTTACCATGATTGTGAATGCATCCAGTTATGTATTGTGATATTCCAAGCATTGTGGATCCATAACTTGTTGTGTGCGTTAGGGGCCCAGCTGTGTGTTGTGCCCTACAGTCATTGTTGTGTGCTTATATGACTGCTAGTTCTAGAATTGGCTATGTGCTTTGCTGTATGCACTAATCTAAATGTTTTGTGGTATGTTATTTGTATATGAGATTAATCTGTTACTCTGGGATCCTTCAGGATTTCAGCCCCTATTGCTACATGTGTATTATACAGCTTATTAGACGTAGCTCCCGGGATAAAGTGGTGGATGCTAGCAAATGGAGGTCGGATTGGTTTCAGATTATTCGGGGAATATTTATAGAATTTTTATGTAATTATGTTTAAAAATTTATTTAACCAAGATTTGTAATATAGTATCAATATGTTATCCGAAACCATTTTGTCATTGCATTGCACTATAATGCTCTAATGTATTATGACGTTAAGTAATATTTTTATATGAAGGATGGGTAACACACTAACTGCTACTTGATAAGGTGAGGCCGGTTGGGGTGTAACATTAGTGATTACTTATTCTTATGTCATTGGATGGTGGATTGATAGTTTGATACTATGATGTTAATAAGTCAAAGAAATTGTAAAGAATGTTGGATAATTATATGATTTTTTTATTAGTGATTCAAGATATTAAATTGATATTTACTATTTGGATTATATGATAAGAATTTAAATTATTTTTTATTTTTTATTCTCCACTAGTCTAACCCCAAGTTGAGTCCAACTTGACCCACTACCTCGATCATTAGAAGGTTATCTAATTTAATAACCTTACTCATACTAAATCATTATAAATCTATATGGAACAAAATTAAAATTCTATCAAATTGTAAAGATCAAGAATAATATTAATAAATTTTTTTACTATATATTAGGGTGAGAAACCTACAAACGATAAGATAGGAAAATCATGTAAAACCAAATAATATATAATAAAAGGAGGAAAATTTAGATATTATTTGAGCTAATGTTGTTATAAGATGAAGTAGAATACGCTTATTGACTTCAAATAAGGAGCCATCATTATTGTCATTGTTCGCATTAGCTTGAGACTGTATTATATTGATTGCTTATTCGAACTTGATTTCATTTGTCCGTATTTTCAATAACTACATATCTCATTCAGCATAGCATATGAACTTGATCTTTATAGCTCCTCAAAGATTATGCTTTTAATTGAAAAAAACAATTGAATCCCAATTATTGATAAGTCTAAATTATTATACAATTCAATTCTCAACCCCCTCAATGTCGTTTGAACCCGTGACCATGTGAGCAAAGATTCTATTCCTCTCAACTAACCAATATGACACCCAAACATTATCTATAATTCAGTTCTTAAAATTATTTTGACGGTAGATTTTTGGCAGCCAAAAAATTTCTTTTTTTTTTTTTTTTTTGTTGTTGTAGCGAAAATCTAATTTTATAATTTTTATATTTAACTCATTATAACTCTACCAATCAATGAAACTTTCTTGCTTACTTTCAGGTGGAAAATGAAAGCTTGGATTTGTTCTTTTAACTTGCTTCATTTCATAGTATAATGTGGTGCCGACAAGAATGGGGCGGGGGATAGCAAACGGTTCAGGATTCAAATCCTCTTAATGTAATTTACATTCTTTTTTAAAAATGAAACGGCAAAAAAATAAAAGAAAAAACTATCTGCCTCAGCAAAGTTATCCTATCTAAGCACAAAAATTACATTTTAGTGATGGGGCATTACAATGCATATATAATTCTGTCCAACAAATAAAACTAACCAAATCATGCAATAAATTTAGAATAGAATTGGTTGTCTGCTTGGCCATGATTCTATCTTCTCAAAATACTTAACTGGCACAACCCCATCAAAACCTTCTGTCAATATCACCTTGTTTTCAGAAATGTAAAGCTTCATACCTTCTGAAATAAATATCAAAACATAATATAAGCATTCAATAATCAATACTCAATAGCCTTCTATAGTACTCATCCGGTCCTCAATGTGGAACCTAATCGATGAATTGATTTTGGTCTTAAATGTAAGACTTAATTCATGTATTTATCAGCTTTCCCCAATTTACCCTTATTGATGCTCCTTCAAATTCGAAGGGAATTAAGGAAAATGATTAAGATGTTTTAGGAAGAGCATGTTATATTTGTTATGATTAACTAACTTATTAACTTCCTTAATTTAACCAAATTAGTTAAATAGGTCTTATATTAAGGACTAGAGGAGCATCTTAAAAACAAGGGGAAAAAATAGAACTTGATCTAATTTATAACACAGCTAAGGAAATGAGACAAGTCCATCATACCCTCCAAAGCTTTTCTAACATCTAGAAAGATCAAGACATTGACATCCCGTCTCATACCTGGAAGAGGAAAACAAGAGAAAGATTAGAATTTATGTACACAGATAGATAAAATCCAGCCAATCCAATTCTATATCTAAGTCTCTATAAAACCCGAAAATTGTTGACGAGACAGTACTTCAGTTCTTTATAAGCAAAGATCTCATTCAACAATTGGGCAAACGGTTTACCCATTCTGATCCTCCAAAATTATGCTTTGCATTTGTTGAAGAAATAGTCAATTCATTTTTGAAGAGAGAAAGGCAAAAACTTGGGACCTACCACTCAATTAGTGGACCCTACTTGTTTCAAAATTGAGTTCCATAAACATAACGTTTTTGACACTCCCAAATTCTTTAGGAACATAGAATATCCAAATCCACAATTTTCATTTAACAAAGTAACTCACAAGCAGCAAAAGAAGACTCCCAAATCATTAAATGAGTTTGGAAATAACTATAATATTGCACACTGAAGTATGAAAATGAAAAAAGTAAAGGCAGGTGACGGAATTCCTCATGAGCCCCACATCCAGCCTAAATCTTATGGGACACAAATGGAAAACATAAAGGCCAGCTTTCTTACAGCGCAGAACAAATAAACAGGAAAAACATCTCAATCAAATTCAAAGAGATTTTCATGAAACATGGTATTACCACTTATTACTTCTCCTTCTGTTGGCAAACCACATGAAAAGTGAACATGTAATCTCTTCATGCGCTTCAGACCAGATTCCAAAATTGAATTCAAGTTTCTTCTGTAGGTCCCATGCACGCAAACTGCATATAGTGGCAAATATAAGCAATGGAACAAGCTAATTTGAAATAAAAACTATGACAAAATAAAAATTGGGAGCATGTGACATAAATTACCGGAAAAAAATAAAATAAAAAAATCAGACAATTTACCAGGAATTTCTTCTTCTGAAAGGATTGGTTTCAATAAGCTTTCAGTTTCAAGCTTTCACTTTCAACAGCCTGCAGATTAAATGTCATTAATCTTAGTGTAGAACAGACAAAGTAAATTAAATGAATTCTCAATGCAACAATCTGCTCTTAAAATAAGTCAGCATTTGATAGAAGAAACATGATATGGGATACCTAGTTCCATATTGATTAGTTTGGGCTGCCTTGTGCTTACTTAAGTGGGTTAATTCTCCCACCATAATACTCAGTTTTGATGGAGATAAAAGGTTCTTCAACTTCAGAGTTCATTAATTTGTGTTAGATCCAGTGATTAGACTGGGCAACATGCTACTTTGATTGTATGCAATTTTTTTTTATTAGAAACTTTCTTTGGTCCCAGGAAGAGGATATGAAGAAAATTCATCTCATTGCTTGGGATAATAAGGTCACTCAAGCGAGGAAGCAGGGGGGCCTTGGTCTCAAAGACCTTCGACGTCAGAATAAGGCCTTTATTATGAAAATGAAAAAAAAAAAAAAAAAAAAAAAAAAATCGGGCCGGAATTGGTAAAAAGGTTAATAATGGCATCTAACCAACAAAGAACCCAAATGAAGTGTTTCTAGCCCCAACTTGTGTTTGAATTAGCACTGATATATTAACAACTCTGCTACTTAAAAGAAACTCGAATCAAATTATATTACCGGTAGTATTAAATGGAAAATTGAAAATGATTGCAATGACTCCTTGGATACTAAGTTTGGCGGAGACAGAAACAGAACAATTCACATCAGATTCAGGTACTAAAGAATCTATTTCATGACAATCAAATTTCAACCAGATCAGTAGATTTTGACAGCTAATACTATAAGAAAGTGAAGCAAACCCTTTATCAATGGGACATAAGGTCTGATAATAGGTCTCGTGAGACTGCTAGTTTTGATTCGAACATTGCACGGAAAGTTAAGAGGCCTTATTCAGTCCCAGAATTGGTGGTTCCAACATACTTGAATTGGCAATGAATGTAATCAATGTCATCTAAACCAAGTAACAATGGGTCATCCTTTTTTCTCATGTTACTTTGCTCGATCTATGTTGTCTGGCAGAAAATTTTGATATTTTGCAAAAGAAAACTATTCCAATGTCTGATTCTTTATAAAATGTGGCTTTTGTGAATCAAGCAAGGATTAAACCAGGTATAGTTCTCATCAGTATTTACTTTACATAAGATTTTCCTGTATTGGAATCAGCACTGCCAGAGTTGGGGTGATCAGTCACAGCTAGGACATATGTGAGAAATTATTTATCAAGCTTTGAGAGAAAAGTTGGTAGTAATGGTTAGACATAGCCTGCAATTCTTTAAGAGAAACCATATCAATTGAATACTAGTTTTATTAGCAGTATCTGTAAAGATGGTATCTGGTCAGAGTACTGGGATTATTACAAACATTTTGTGATGGAATCAGGAATGTTTTAAGATGCTGCAGTATAATCATTAGCAATCACATTCAACAAAATCAGGCACGGGATTGTGCTAAATGTATTCAATTATAGATGAAAACTTTTGCACACAAATGAAATAGGCACCACTATTTATCAGCCTAAGGCCAAAGTGAATTTACAATTGTACCCCTAACAGTGATGTCATTTACAATAAGCTCAAAAAGAAAAAATAAGAAAAAGAATAAAGATTTCCTCAAATAATAATATCCAAAAAGCTAAAGGAATTCACAAGTAGATTTCTGCTTTATTATATCCAGCAAAGTTGCAATTTACATTTAGATGAACCAGAAAAACAGACAGAAGAAAACTAGACAACAAGTACTACATTTGCTTTTCCTACAATGACATCTTAACAGAAATCAAGCAAATGCAATTTCAAGAGGGAATTAGAATCATCACTCAGCATGAATAGTTAAAATAATAGAGGATAGCAATGAAATAAATTTCAATATCCTTCAAAACGTTAATAAATAATAACATGAAAGATGAGATGATGTCCATGCAAAGAAATGCTTACCGTAATTGTGTGGCCTTGGTTAGCTCGTATTAACAACTCCCCATTCTCTTCTATAAGGCTAAACCGCTGCTTGTTATCCTTTCGGACAGCCTAAGGATATCCATAAGATAATGAAGAATATAAGTTTTTAAGGAAGTTCACATGAAATAGACAATTGACAAGTAAAAAGACTCAAAAGTCATCAGTGATTAAATTTTGGCAAACAGAAATAGCTTTAAGTTTAAATTAACAGATCAGAAAAAAAGAGCTGAGTAATAAACATCGTTGGCACCATAAAACAAACAGCTATTGGGCACTGCTAATTAAATGACTAAGCATACTCTAATCTTATCCAGTATCTTCAATATCTAATGTACTATGGCCATCCTCTTCAAGCCGTAACAAAATGAGCAAATAGAGAATACATCAGAAAAATCTTAATTTGGAACCTAACTACTACTACATAAGAGACAGGTGTTGTCTCAGGGTAAACTTTAATGCAGTAGAGCAAGAAAATCTTATGAATGACATTTATGATAACAGTTACAAAGTGAAAGAGACAATTGATGTCTCAGAGATATATCCAAAATACATACCAAGTACCATGAATAGTTCCATATTTGATTTGCATCTTTACAACAATGGTCCTGATGGTTTTATTAACTTTCCTATGGGGAAAATTAGGTTACTAGTTTGGAAAGGAATGTTCATGCTTAATTGTTGATCTTAGGCTCCCCAATCCCCATTTCACCCAAAAACGAAAGGGGAAGAATGAAAATTGAGATAACACCGAACCCAAACCAAAAAAAGTTCCTGTTTTCCAATTGTCCAAATTTTGTTTCCTCGCTGTATTTTAAAATATGAAATGCCCACCATAATTAAGAGTACCAATGACTTAAACATTAAAAATATGACTTAAATACTAATCCAGAATGTATTTCTCTTAATACAACCACAAATTTGACTTCAAAGAAATGCCATTGTGCAATGAGAATAAAGATAAACTAGTTAAGAGTGAAAACAAACAAGAACTCAAGGAGAAAAGAACTAACCTCCCTGATGTCATCGATGGTGTGTGATTTAACGGATATTGGCAAATGTCTTCATATTCAACTTCAATAGATCATTAACCTTCACAAAACCATCGCTCTGCATATTCAAATTCAATTCAGATGCCATATGACGTAAAATTCTTGTCCTGCAAATTTTACAGCAAAAGTTATTACCATAATAATTCAAAATCAGAAAAAATACAAAATGGGGAAAAAACGAAGTATAATTGAATTTCTTTCAGTAATCAAAGGGGAAAAATTCATTTTACAAGTAATTACCATGGCAGTTAATAACAAAAGAAAATAATTAGAGTAATATAATAGGGTCTATAAGTGCTTACAAAAGCCTCCCAAGGGCGTCAATTTTATCTTTTCCAGAGCCACTTCCTCCACCACCTCCACCGCCACGCCCTCTTGTTCTATCTCTTTCATTTCTCATCTCGGAGGCCCTTCCCCTACCACCACTGCCAAAAAAACGCAAATATTAGATTATATTCGACGGGGAATTTCAGAGATAAATCTAAGTAGTAGATTATATTCGAAAGCCTTCCTAAAGTTTCCCAGAAAAATTTTCCCCTTTTGCTTAATCTCGAAAATAACGAAGGGTAGAGAAAACAGAAAAATCAGTTTACATGGCCATTTCAAGTGTCGGACAAGATCTCCCAAAAGAAAGAAAGAGATAATTAAATATTTTCCTTGATGAAGGTGAAGATAATTTGAAGAAAGGGAACAAACAACCTTGAACTAGCATGAGCGTGAGACAAAAATGAAGAGCTCCTGAAATTGGTGTTCTTATTATCGGCATGATTCTCCATTGGAGCTAAAGCAGAGGAACTGAGAATAAGAGTCGGAGAAATGGAAGAGATACGCGGAAGCAAAAGACAACGGTACCGTGAGATCAGAACGCTGTTGGTGCGTAGAGCCAACATGAAGAGCAGCCCAAATTGAACGCAAATCAGCCGAACAATAATAAAATTAAACTTTTTTATTTAAAAAAAAAAGGAAAAAAAAAAAAAAAAAAATAAGGATCTGGCAGGTTTGGGCTGGACAGATGCTGGATCAAGCTTCTAACTTTGGAACCGGATAGCATTAGCCCAAATCAGACTGAAGAAAAGAAGAGGGAGTTAAGAAGGAAGCGCCGTTGATTCGATCCTCCCACCGGATGTATGGCCGATCTCGTAAGTTTGAATTAGAAATGGTCAGCACAGTGGGGACTGAATGATCGAACCTCTCAAAAACGATAAAAAAAAAAAAAAAAAAGGAAAGGGTTTCTCCTCTATCTCTTCATGAGTTGAATGGGTTGAGTTTCTCCCACTTTTTTTTCTCATATCTTATATCCAATGTTAAATTTTAAAAAATAAGGGTTAATGTATAAATTTACTCTAAATTTTTTGCTAAGGAGGAATTTTTTAAGTTTAATGTCGCCCCAATAAATATTAAAATAGAGATATTACTTTAAAAAGTACACGGCTAATGTTAATTTTTTTTTTTTTTTTTAATGGCTAATTTATATATATACATATAAGCAATAGAAAAGATAGAATAAGAGAAGAAGGAAAGACAATAGAAAAAAATTATATGATATGAAAGTAGAAATGAGAATAATAATAAAGAAATCAAAGAAGTTAAAAGAGATTTTAAAATGTTAACAAGTCAACGTAATATAACTGTATAAAATCTATTGAGTAACATAGTACATTTAAACCAGCAAGTAGAATTCTTATCTAGAAAGATAGAAAACGTATCTGGAAATATATAAATACTTGAGGGATGATCTATAATAAGACATATAAGTGCAGTTGATTTAGGAGTACAAACTGATATAAAAACAATATTTTTATTTTTTTTTGCCCTTTGGAGCCCGGGGACTTCGCATAGCATAATTAATCCAGATCCGACCCACGCCGCGTTTTGGCTATGGTAGGATGCCTCCCCGTGGTTTTTTACCTAATGGTGACAAGGCTCAAACCCGAGCCTTTACTTAAAGCAAGAACGAGAGGTATAAGTACAGTTGATTGAGTACAAACTAATATAAAAACAATATAATTGTGTCATCTACCCAAAATATAATTGGGTCATCCACTCAAGAAATTGGGCCTATTGCCCAAAAAACTTCAAAAAATAAGCCCTCTATATGAAATTATAAAAGCTCAAATCCAAGAATAAAAAACCCAGCAAAAAGCCAAAGAAAAAGAAGCATCATCATCAAGATCTGCAGTCCCAAAACCAATTTCTAGTCATACCTTTAATGTTTATGAACATTTTAAGTATTTTAAAGCCTTAACCAAAAAAAGGGGGAATATGGATATTTGAAAGATGAGGATGAAATATGCTTCTCATTTTGCCTTTAACAAGGTGATTGTCCATCCTGGAACTTCACCTACCCTGTAAAATTTTGTATATCAATAAGGTTTAATTCAAGCCATTTATCCTTCAACAAATATGGAAGAAATATCATAATTACCATAGTTTATAAAGTATGTTGTAAAAACATATTTTGGAATTGTCGAGCAGTATAAAGTATTTATAAGTTATTACTCTGCAATTGCTGAGATTACACACGAGAAGTTTTATCTGCCTATTAACCTCATCATGCTTGGAACAACAAGGAAACCAGTTGAAGGAAAACCAGAACTCAAGGAAGAAATACAATATGAACGAGAATTCTAGAATAAAATGTCCAATATACAAGAGCCCAATATTATCATATTATATTTCAAGAGATAAACTGAACTCTAGTCTCAAATGAACAGCAATGGGTTTTTTCTATGGTTTAACATCTTTAACAGCTTCAATTGGAACTACGCCAAAGAATAAGAAGATGTTTAATCAATGGTATGATAGACTGAGAACTAATAACATGGACAATTCTGAAGAAACCAAGAAAAAGATTTATAATTATCTATCAGGATATACAAATCACATGAGTAAATATTGCGAAGAAATTAAAGAGAAACGTCTCTAAATGATGCTGAAGAACCAGAGCTGGATATGAGTATTCTTTGAAGAATAATTCTAAGAAGAAGAAGACAAAAGAGACTGCTAACACAACATGCCAAAGGTTGTTGATAACAAAAGAAAAGTATGTGAAAGACAGATGGAATGTTAATGGAAAAAGAAAAAGGAGATCCTCTCCCAAAGAAGAAGAAGACAAGCTAAGAATAGTAAGATCCCTGGAGATAAAAAGTAATTAGAGTTTGTAATCTTGGATTGGAAAATGCCAACTCTATGTAAAGCCCTGTAATTGCTCATATATAGATGGGCACATTGAGTTTGAGTCTTCACTTATTTCTCTTCTATACTCTTGCATCCAAAATTTTATGAGGAATAAAAGTTTAAGTTATAGTCATTTTATTTGTTGAAGAATATTTTGAATTGATTGTGGTGAAATATAAGGTATGAGTTTTTAAATTTCTAAGGGATCAAATTAGGGAGTAGTATTATCATAAATTCGATAGTTATAGTCCTGTGAAATTGTTCATGGTTATATGTTTAGACAAGGTTAAGATTAAGTTATGATCATATGATAAACCAAAAGGATAGGAGTCTATTTACGCCTCCTGTAGGAAATGAAGGTAGGTTGTGCTAGTATGATATGAAGAGAGAAGGTCTTAAGAGCTGAAACTCTCTGCAAAAGTATTATTGTATGAAAGAAGACATGTATCCTTCCATGGCCCAAATTATATTTGGTCCAATCTTGAATCCTATCTGTGGTGATTCATATTATTGTACCTGATCATACCAAAATATATATATATATATAATCTTCTTTGAGCTTGAGCATATAACTTGGCTATTCTAAAAATTTTCCAATTGCATATCTTGTTACAACCTCTTTTCCTTTTTCATTTTCATGATATAAGGCCGCACCCCAATATTGATATGATGCATCAGTATAAATTATCCATTTTATATCTTTCTTTAAAGTTAAGGGTCACTTTTGGTAAGTTTTGACAAATCTTCTTAAGTTGTTCTATTATTTTGATAGTTTCATTATTCCATTTCTATTCAGTTTGTTCTCTTGCTAATTTATATTTTTTTTATGTTAATTTTGCTAAATTTGGTACATAATTCCTTGCTTGATTCATTAATCCTAAAAATTCTTGTAAATCCTTTTTCTTTTTCATCCTTTTGAATTCTAAGACCTTTTATACACACAGACACACACACACACATACCTATATGGTCTTGCAATTCTATTCCATTTGGTATTAATACTTCTCCTAAAAATGATATTTCTTGCTTTCTTAATATAGACATTTTTGCCAAAATATTTTAACCTTTTTCTTCTATTAACCTTACAAATTTATTCAGATGTTCTTCATATTCTTTTTCATTATTTGAAAATATTAATATATAATCTATATAGAGTACAACAAAATCTCTTATGGAAGAAATTCACTCTATCAAAGAAATTTGCCGAGGTTCATTCTATTTGTAGTCTCGTGAGCTTTCATAAAGAGTTCAAGTGAGTAGTCTCATAACTTTCCTAAACTATATTCATTGATGATCGTTTTTGAATGAGCAAGTCATTTTTAATATCATAACTTTTAACTACCCATCCCTACACATTGCGATCTTTTTGCATTCGTATTTTTTCTATCTTGTTTAAATGCCAGAAATCAGTCGTTGAATTATCTTGAAGGAAGAGATTCTAGTGCTTGTTGCTACTAGGCCTCAACCACCTTCCATCCGCCCTAGAGTGCAAACATGGAGAGGGCAATCCACCGATCCTCATAGTATTGCCGAATAGGTAAGGCACATATATAATTGCCAGCCTTCTAGGTTTTAGAACTTAAGTTTTCTGTGTTGAAAAGTTTCCTCATTACACACACAATTCCCTGTTGTTGAATATGAGACTCAGTGTGTGACTGAAATGAGTAAGAAAATCAATAGCCAAGAGGAATTCATATTACTGTGTGTGTGACTGAAATGGGTAAAAAAATGAATTGCCAAAGGGAAATAATACCAAATGAGAAGAAAAACAATAAAGACAACCTTAGTTCAGCAAGATGAAAGTGGAAGAGTCCAGATTACTGTGTATGTGTGGGACTGAAATGATATTTATATCCTTATGTTTTCCCCCTCATAATTATGTGGCTATAACATTCCAGATAATAAATTTCCAGATACAATTCCTGCGCCCCTTTTTTTTAGTCTAGCGCGATTTTTCCATTTCCCTCCCAGGAGAGAAATTCTACAGTAAATCTCCCATCACCTCTCTCTCCTTTCTAACCTTCGTTTGATTTCTCCATCACCCATAGTCCAATGGTGCTCTTCTCTTAGCTTCAGATTGTTTTCAGTCTTTGTCTGGTGCTTTGCATGCTTGGTGCCTACAGATCAAAAACAAAGGAAAAAATTCACTATGTCAAAGAAATTTGCCCAGGTTTGTTATATTTGTAGTCTCGTGAGCTTTCATAAAGAGTTGAAGTGAGTAGTAGTCTCACCGCTTTTCTAAAATATATTCACTGATGACCATTTTTGACTTAGCAAATCGTTTTTAATATTAGAATTTTTAACAACCTACACTTACACATTGGGACCTTTTTGCATTAAGATTTTTTATATCTCGTTTATTAGCTAGAAAGCAGCCGTTGAATTATGCTGAAGGAAGAGGTTTCTTTAATTTTTGTGAAGGTTTGAGTAAGAGATTTCATAGCCAATAACATAATCTGGGGCCTGTTGCTTGATAATTGAATATTCTATACACTTCTTTAGTACTCTTGATTAATAATTTAGGGCTCTTTAGTTAATAAATAAATTTTATGTTTATTTGGGCTTTGGGCTTTCATTATTTTTACCATTTTAATGATAAAATTTCAGTTTTACATTGATTCACTATTTTTGACATAACTTGAATCATATTTGCCTCATTTTTGTTTTATATTTCAAATGATTCAAAGATTACAATTGTTATGAGGACATGAAATGCAAATTCTGACAAGAAGGTGGTTGATTTTGGAGCCGAAGTCAGATATATATTTCTAGATTTTTATTTGGGCTCGAATTTTGTAATTAAAGCCCATTTTATATTTTATTTCTATTTTAGGCTGAACCATTGGAGCCCAGTCCGTTTTGTAATTAGTTTTTTACTTAGGTCAGCCACGAACACTTGGTCATTCATGTTTTTTACTTATTTTCAGATTAAACACAGATGTTTCATTTTCTCTACAATGTTCTTTGCATTCTTCATTTGTTCTTCATTTTTTTTCTAGTCATGCTTGGTGAGCTTACGTGATTAACCCAACATTGAGGATTCCATAATTCGTCGAGAGCTTGTGCTTAACCGGCAATTTTACTCATTTCTGTTTTCATCTTATCAGATTTGATTTCTCAAAATAGTTTGAATACTAGATTTAATATTCGGTTTGGTTCATCCCAAGGACTGAGTTTAAACTAGGTTCTAGTATTACTATGCGATCACACAGTGAGACGCCATTGTTTGCACAAATGCTAGCGATCATCTAGTTGAAGGATTTTCTGGACAAACGCAGAGATTTCGGTTCATCTAGGACCAATCGTGAGTTCGTTCATATTTTGTTCAATGATGGAAGACTATGGAATCCGGATGTTCGATCAATTTTAATATGATTGTTTTCATTTCGTTCTGTTTCTGTTTATTTCATTTTTATTTTCTTTGAACAAAAAAACCTCATTTTTACTGTTTCTATTTTGTTGTTATTGTCCTATTAGACCCCCTGCAAATTTGTTGGCAAAATGATCCAGATTCCCTATTATTGCAAATCTTTTATTCAATCTGACTATTTTGAGAGACACGAAAAATCTCTATCATTGCTACTGGGCCTCAACCACCTGCCATCTGTCCTTGAGCGTGAACAAGGAGAGTATAAGCCACTGATCCCTATAGTATTGCTGAGCAAGTAAGGCACATATATAATTTTCAGCCCTCTAAGTTTTGGAACTTCATGCTTTCTCTGTTGAAAGGTTTCCTCATTAAACGCACAGTTCCCTGTTGCTGAATATGAGACTCTGTGTGTGACTCAAATGAGTAAGAAAATCAATAGCCAAGAGGAACTCATATTACTATGTGTCTGACTGAAATGAGTATGAAAATCAAGTGCCAAAGGGAAATAATATCAAATGAGAGGAAAAATCAGAAAGACAA
Organism: Acacia acuminata; assembly: GCA_019022655.1. Classification (NCBI taxonomy): domain Eukaryota; kingdom Viridiplantae; phylum Streptophyta; class Magnoliopsida; order Fabales; family Fabaceae; genus Acacia; species Acacia acuminata. The sequence goes on from JAFJYI010000010.1 coordinate 3,655,466, forward strand.
CCTTAGTTCAACAAGATGAAAGTGGAAGAGTCCAGGTTACTGTGTGCGCGACTGAAATGATTTTTACATCCTTATGTTTTTCGCCCTTGTAATTTCATGATTATAATAGTCCAGATAATAAATTTCTAGATAACGTTCCAACGCCCTTTTTCTACTCCACCGCAACTTTTCTGTTTCCTTCCCATGCGAAAATTTTTGCAGTATATCTCCCTTAAACCTCTCTCTCCTCTCTAGCATTCGTTTGATTTCTCCATCACCCATAGTCCAAAGGTTCTCCTCTCTTAGATCAAATCGTTTTCAGTCTTTGTTTGGTGCTTCAAATGATTGGTGCCTAAAGATTAGAAACAAAGGAAGAAAGTCACTCTGTTAAAGAAATTTTCCGCGGTTCGTTATATTTGTAGTCTCGTAAGCTTTCTTAATATGATTTTATAAAGAGTTCAAGTGTGTAGCCTCATAGCTTTTCCAAAATGTATTCACTGATGATCATTTTTGAATGAGCAAATCGTTTTTAATATCAGAATTTTTAACAACCCACCCCTACGCATTGGGACCTTTTTGCATTTAGATTTTTTTTTTTTTTTTTTTTTTTTTGTCCTACTTAAATGTCAGAAATCAGCCGTTGTATTATGCTTAAGGAAGATATTTCTTCAATTTTGATTAAGGTTTGAGTAAGAGATTTAATAGCCAATAACAAAATCTGGGGCCTGTTGCTACTCAGCATCAACTACTGGCCATCCGCCTTAGAGTGCGAACAAGGAGAGGGCAAGCAAGTGATCCCCATAGTATTGCTGAACATGTAAGGCATATATATAATTATCAGTCCTCTAAGTTTTAGAACTTGATGCTTTCTGTGTTGAAAAGTTTCCTCATTAAACTCACAGTTCCCTGTTGCTGAATATGAGACTCAGTGTGTGACTAAAATGAGTAAGAAAATCAATAGCTAAGAGAAATTCATATTACTGTGTGTGTGACTGAAATGAATAAGAAAATCAACTTCCAAAGGGAAATAATGTCAAATGAGAAGAAAAATTAGAAAGACAACCTTAGTTGAGCAAGATGAAAGTAGAAGAGTTCATATTACTCTGTGTCTGACTAAAATGATCTTTATATCCTTATGTTTTTCCCCCCTCGTAATTAGGTGGTTATAACAGTCAAGATAATAAATTTCTAGATACAGTTTCAATGCCCCTTTTTCACTCTAGCATGATTTTTCCATTTCACTCCCACGTGAAAGGAATCTGTCAATTCTAAGGGAGGTACTATCCAATCTAATCAGGATGAACTTAATTTGTGGTTAGAGGTTACTGGTGGTAAGAACAAGAAAGACCGAATCTATGGGTTTGGATTTGAAAATAAACATATTGGTCCTTCTCGGCGGATTCTAACATTCAAAAATTGCAAATGGAGATAACTCAAATCAGAGAAGATTATGCAAGCCTGAAACAACAGAACAAAATGATTATGCCTTCATTGCAAATACTGGGGATTCACTTACCTAATCTATCTAACCCTACCGCCAATGATGAGGCTTCCTCTGCTACCAATGCAAATGAAGACGCTGAAAATGCTAGTTGACAATTTTCATTGCTTTTGTACAAACTAACTTGTGACTGTTTACATCTATTTGCCCTTTTTAGTCTTTTAGTGACTTTTAAATTGTGACATTTATATGAACATGTGCTTTGAATTTTAGTTTTCTACTTATATGAACATGCTTATTCTCATTTTAGTGTGTTCAATTATTTAAAGAAAACTACTTAAAAATGTAGATGAGACTGTACATAATTTGTTTAATAATTTCCCACGATTTACCCATGGAATTTCGAGAGATCATCCACGGAATTGTGGATAGAATTCTATGGGCGATTACCCATGGAATTCGGGGGATTTAATTAGGTGAGAGATTACCCATGGAATTATTCCGTTGGTAATTACCTTTTTACAAAAAAAGAGAGGCAATAGATTTGGCTGAAAAAAGAGCATGTCATACCCATAAAATGGGCTGATTTACTAAACCAATCGACCACAAGAAAAATACATTCCAAATTTTGAGAAGGTGGTAAACCGGTAATAAAATCTAGTGAGATATCTTCCCATCTATGAGCTGGAATTTGTAAAGGCTGCAAAAGGCCACCTAAAGCTTGTGGAATATATTTGTCACGTTGACAAGCCACACAATTCTTGAAAAGACAAGTAATATCATCCTTCATATCTTTGCCAAAAATAGAACTGCTATAACCTTTTCAGCGTTTTGAACTCCTCCATCACCACCAATAGGAGTAGAATGAAATTTAGTGATCAATTTAGATGTGAGAGAAGAAGTAGAAGGCAAAACCAAAGATCCTTATGGTATAAACACCCATCAGTAAGAACAAAATGAGGTACTAAATGAGGATCAACTTGTAAGGATGCTTTGACCAAAGAGGTATAAGGATCTTGATCCAATAAAGCAGGGAGATCATCAAATAATGATGCATGATGAATAAACAAAGAGAAGAATTCACTTGAATGTGGTACGAAGGAAAGAGCATCAGCCGCTTCATTAGAAGAACTGACTTTATAAATAATTTGAAAGTCAAACGGAAGGAGTTTCAGGATCAATCACTGCTGGACATGAGTAGTGTAACACCTGTCCTAAATATGCCTATATTTATCAGAGTTGTAGTGCACAGGCATCGAAATAATTTGGACGACTTAATTGCGGAATAAAACTTTCATAAAATAACTTAGTTTGAAAATTTGAGGATAAATTTTTCACGATTCGAATCGATCCTATAATGGGATGTTAATACAGTAATACAAAATAGATAGATGATAAATGATAAAGTACAGTCCAACTACTTATATTTTTCCAAAAAGTTCCATCTTGTAACTCTTACAGCTGCGTCTTTCCTCTTGATCCCGATCCACTACCAGTTTCTTTAAAGCGATCTGGAGTTTAAATAAATGAACCCCAGGGGAATAATTAATCTGATGTGCAGATATGAAATATAAATCATACAATATAACACATGTATAAGCATAGAATAATTCATAGTAAAATAACTAACTACGCGAATTCTTTTTAGAGGATTAAAAATGAACTAACCCCTAAAAAATCCCCTAAACAATAATACCCTTTTTAATAAATAATAATATCATTTATTATTTATTTATATTTTATTACTTATTTCCTTTCCTAATAATAATAACAATACTTATTTATTTTATTGTTATCATTATTATTATTTTACTAATTAATTATTATTTTTCTATAATTATTTTAAACTCTAAGGGTATGTTTGGTTTGAGGGGGAGGGGTCTTTTGTCTCATCTTTACTAAATTGCCCATGGAAACTTTTCAATATTCCAAAAATATACTCTCAACAAAAAGGAATATTCTTTTCATTAATGGAAATTTGGTCAATTATCTACCTCCCACTCCCTCCCCTCAAACCAAATATACCCTAAGAGGGCTGTCCTAATATTTTAAATTAGGAGTTTAATAAGATACTAACACCAAGTAAAATATACTTCTTTATATATATATATATATATATATATATATATTGATATACACACAACATGGAAGTCAAAACTTACATTTAGCCTTCATTTAGAAAAGTCCAGCTTTTTCCTTATCCTACATATTCAGTGCCATATATGTACATATTAACACAAGTTAAAAAAGATGACTTATATATAACGGTGAAGCCTTCCTATTTTTCTCACATGCATTGATACATCAGTAAGCTACTTATTTTTTTTTGATACATAAGGCAGGGATCAAAGCCCTGAGAGGAGGGGGGAGACCAGCTCTTAAGGCTGGCACTGATGCCACTGCGCTATGAGGCGTTAGGCAGTAAGCTACTTATTTTAATATATGACAATAAGCACAACTATATATACATAAGCTTATGGTAATCATTTTCACTCCCACGTACTGATATATATATCCCAACAAAAGCACAGCAAACTAGACTCTTTTATTTTCTCCCAAGCTCCACGACACACACATAACTACGTATTTCCTTTCTCTTTTATATATGTACAATGCTAAGTATATAAGTTCTTTATATATATATATATCAGCAAACTCCCTTTCATATATATACTCACAACGATTACATATATCTATATAACAACAAATTTTCTTCTCTTCCAGGTGCAATAATTCACACTCATATATATATAACTATTCAACATAGCAGCATTTTTCTTTCTTCTCTTATCAGTTTCCAAACCAACAAATCACGAGACTCGTATGTGTGTGTGTGTGTGTGTTGTACAGAAAAATAAACTCAAACAGTCCCTGTTTTCGGTTTCTTCACAGTGAATCATTGCTTCATATCCTAAGGCTTACTACTTAGTATCTAGCGTTGGGAAAATCATAGAACTAAGAGGAAAAGAGACTCGATGCTTACCCATAGATTTAGCTTGTGCGACGAGGTCACCGATATCACCACAACTCCCCTGTTCTTCGGTAAAGATGTAGAGGAAGAAGACTCTAGTGAACTCTCTTCCTCACTCTCTCATTGTTCTCAGTCTGTCTCTTGGTTTCAGTTTAATGGACGTGAATGATGAAAAGAAGAGCAAAGAGTGTGGTTTTATAATGCATTAAGGATCTGGATCGAGGAAGGAAAAGCCAACAGTCAAACGTTGGGTAAGGCTCGATATGTGGAGGTCTGTTGTTGCTTGTTAAGTCTATCTCCGAAAGGGAGATATGCTGAGGTTTCTATCTTTTCTCTTTTTTTTGCTGTGTTTCGTGCTTTGGCCGCATGAATCAGAGAAAGCTAATATGTTTTACTGCTGCTGTTTTTTTTAATCGTTTGATAGTGAACGATGCATATGGATTAAATGGTGTGGGTTTATTGGGTAGGTATTGGGCTGGTTATTGTTGGGCCAAGAATGGAATTGGAGAAGCATGGGTATAGGTTATATTGAAATCAAATGGTTCTGGATGAATGAATAGGAGCACATGGGTGGAAGTGTGTTGGGCTAATAGATACAAATTATTTTGCCCATTATATAAGTCTCCAATTTCTTCTCCACCACTGACCTATAATACGCCCCTTTACTCACTAAATTGGGCTTTTACTTTGCCCAAATATAAAATTATCATAATAAATTCTCAAAATAAATTCTTAATCCCATATAATTTTTTTATCCTTTCTCAATTAACTTCTCTAGACCATAAAATATCTCTTACAAATATTCCTTGAACTTACTATTTTCTTGAAATAATTTTAAGGAAAAATAGGCCTTAATTTCCAATAATTAACTTCATAATTATTTTTGACCAAATTTTCATCATAAATTTTCATACAATATTTCTAATTCCAAATCCCAAAATTTGAGATGTTACATTTCCCCCCCATTAAATTAAATTTCGACCCGAAATTTGCTACACAATTTGTAAACTCGGGCATAAATTCTAGGTACTTCTCCTTCATGCTTTCCTCTGTTTCCCATGTTGCCTCTCCAAAAGATAAACCCTTCCAGGACTACTTTCACAAGTGGGATACTCTTGCACCTGAGCTACTTTTCCTGATGATCAATGATCCGTATTGGCTCAACCACGAAAGTATTATCGTATCGGAGTTCAACATCTTCATACTCTATGACATGCTCGGGATCCAGTTGATACCTTTTCAGCTAAGAAACATGGAATACGTCATGAAGTTTACCCATGTTTGGGGGTAAGGCTAGCTAGTAGGCTACTTGTCCACATTTTGCCGATACTTCAAATGAACCAACGTATCGAGGACTTAACTTTTTCCTCTTTAATGTTCTACCAACCCCTGTAACTGGAGATATCTTCAGAAAAACGTGATCTTCTACTCTAAACTCTAGAGGTCTTCTCATTTTATCTATATAGCTTTTCTGCCTACTTTGTGCTTCTATGAGCCTCTTCTTGATTAGATCAATATGTTTGACAGTTTTGTCAACTATATCTGGCCCAATTAACCTCCTCTCGAACAACTCTGTCTAGCAAATAGGTGACTGACATTTTCTGCCATATAATGCTTCAAATGGAGCAATCTGGATGCTCGAATGATAGCTATTATTACATGCAAACCCTGCCAGTAGGAGATATTGATCCCAATTTCCTTTAAAGTCTAGTACACATGCTCTCAACATATCTTCTAGCGTCTGTATAGTTCGTTCAGATTGACCGTCGGTCTGGGGGTGATAAGCTGTGCTAAATTTTAACTTTGACCCTAGAGCTTCATGTAAAGCTTGCCAGAATCGAGACATAAATTGAGGATCTCTATCGGAAATGATACTCTTCAGTATACCATGGAGTCTCACTATCTCCTTGATGTAGACCTCAGCTAATCTCTCAGGAGAATAACTAGCATTGATGAGAATAAAGTATGCCGTCTTAGTAAAACGATCAACAATTACCCAGATTGCATCAAGATGCCTGATCTTGGGCAATCCCACTACTAGGTCCATGGTAACACCCTCCTACTTCCATTCTGGAATTTCAATTCTCTGCAGTGGTCCTGGCGGCCTTTGATGTTCAAGTTTCACCTTCTGAAAAGTTAAGCATTTGGTCGCATACTGGGTTACTTCTTTCTTCAACCCTGGCCACCAGACCTCATATTTCAGATTTTGGTACATTTTGACCATGCCTGGATGTAAGGTGTATTTGCTCTTATGAGCTTCATCCAGTATTTTCTTCCCCAACTCAGCATTTGGCAGTATATAAATTCTTTTCTTGTACCTCACCAATCCACTGAATGACAGATCATAATCTTGAGTCTCGTTCTGAGAGATCATCTCTCCTATAGCATTTGCTTGTTCATCTTGCCTCTGAGCTTCTTCAATTTCATCCCATAGGTTATACTCTCCTTAGCTAACAAGAAGACTTACAAGATAAGCTTCATGAGGCTTTTTTTTTGGTTCCATAGCAATTTGGTTGGATAGATTCAGACCCCTGAAATCTTCTTTGTAATTTTTGTTCGTGGATCATCAAGAATGTTGTCTGCACCACTTTTCTGCTCAAAGCATCTGCAACAATATTGGCTTTCCCTAGTTGGTATTTAATCTCAGTCGTAATCCTTCAAGAACTCCATCCATCTACGTTGTCTCATATTTAGCTCTCTCACGAACAAAGAGGTATTTGAGACACTTGTGGTCACAATATAGTTCCACGGCAGTACCATACAAGTAATGTTGCCAAATTTTCAATGCTAAAACAAAAGTCGCGAGCTTCAAATCATGAGTTGGATAGTTTGATTCGTGAGGCTTCAGCTGTCGAGAGGCATAAGCCACCACTTTGCCCTGCTGCAACAGGACACATCCCAATCCATGCTTACTAGCATCGCTATAGACAATGTATGTCTAAGCCGGATCTGGGATAATCAACACTGGTGCTATAGTTAATCTCTCCCTCAGTTTTCTAAAGTTACTCTCACAACGTCCATCCTTAACAAATGATTGGTTCTTTCGCGTCAACTTCGTTAATGACAAGGCAAGTCCGGAGAAATCCTTTATGAATCTGCGCTAATATCCTTCCGGACCCAAGAAACTCCATATTTCGATTCATCGTCTCTCGGTCTCTTCCATTTTAGTATCGCTTCCACTTTACTAGGATCAACAACAACCCCATCTTGTGATATCACATGGCCCAGAAATTTAACTTCTAAAAGCCCAAAGTCACACTTGCTCAACTTGGGGTAGAGTTGCTTCCCTTTCAGTACCTTGAGTACTTGCCGCAAAGGGTGCTTATGTTCCTCTTCATTCTTGGAGTAGATCTGAATGTCATCAATGAAGACTACCACAAACTGATCTAGATACTCACAAAAGATTTGATTCATATAGTCCATGAACACTGTAGGTGCATTAGTCAAACCAAAGGGCATCACCATAAACTCATAGTGCCCATATATGGTCCTAAAGGCTGTCTTTGGAACATCCTCAGCTCTTACACGTAACTGATGGTATCTTGAACGCAAATCAATCGTCGAGAAAATGAAGGAACCAGATAATTGATCTAACAGATCATCAATTCTAGGGAGTGGGTATTTTTTTATTGTCACCTTGTTCAACTCCCTGTAATCAATGCAGAGTTGAAGATTCCTATCCTTCTTTTTCACAAACAGCACCGAAGCTCCCCAGGGTGACACACTAGGTCAAAAGAATTCTTTTTCCAACAACTCTTTGATTTTCTTTTTCAATTCTGCCATCTCACTAGGTGCCATTTTGTAGGGTGCTTTAGATATAGGTCATGTGCCAGGCATCGGCTCAATAGTAAACTCAACTTCCCTAACCAGTGGCAACCCACTAATGTCTTCTAGAAATACTTCAGGGAACTCGTTCACTACTGGTATATCTGACAATGATGCTTCAATCTCTACCTCACTAAGAAGAACACCATGTACCCTAGGCAACCTTGATTTACACATTTCTTCACTTCTTGGGTGGTGAGAAGGTTCAAAGCATTTCTTCGGTATCCCGCTAACTATGAGTACGGGATTCATTTGTTACCGAAGTCGATCGAGCATTGTTGGTCGTCAGCTAGTTTAATCCCAGTATGACATCAATATTAACCAAGGTAGACAAATTAAATCTAATGTGGACTCATGTCCATTTGCAATCAATACACAATTCAAACATGCATCAGATACTATAGACTTAACACCAGGGGCGGAGGCACACTTGTTTTTATGGGGGAAAGTGAACCCATAAAAAATTTAAAAAATATATAAAAAGTATAGGACTTTTACTTCAGTTTATGTGATTAGAGTAGTTGGTTAAGTGTTTTCAGAACCAGCTAAAGGTCCCCGCTTCGAACTCACCTCCGACCTTTTTTCTTTTTTTTTTTTTCCCCAAATCTCTCGACTCTCACCCTCGTCCATCGCGCTTCTTTTTTTTTTCCCCCAAATCTCTCAGACTCTCACCCTCGTCTTCTTTTTTTTTCCCCCGAAATCTCTCAGACTCTCACCCTCGTCCATCGCCAAATCTCTCAGACTCTCACCCTCGTCCGTGTCCGTCACGCCGTGTCTCCGTCCCAACCCGTCGATCAGCCACTCCAAATCATTCCTTCCTCCAAATCCCACTCCAAATCCCTCGTCCAAATCGATCCCCACTCCTAATCGATCCTTCCTCCAAATCCCTCATCCAAATCGATCCCCAAACCTCTCAAATCGATCCTCGGTCCAAATCTCTCACCGGAGTAATCGATCCCCAAATCGATCCATCTCTCACCCACGGCGCTCTTGGCGCTCGTCGGTGAACTCGTGGCGTAAGTCGGTGAGTATTTTTCTTCTTGCATCCCATTTCGGTGAACTCCAAATCTTCTTGTTGTTTTTCGGTGAACTCGTCCGAATGAATTTCTTCTTTGCTCGCCCTTTTCGAGAAATTGATCAATTTCTAAAGGTCGAGCAGCTACAATGTTCGATCTCGTTTACGCCTCGGCTTTGCAAGTAGTTCAAATTTCGATAGAGATTGGTACATTAGATGGAAGATTTGCAAAAATAGATATGGCGCTCAAACATAGGTTTAGTTTTGAGCTCAAGATCAAAATGGTAATAGAGAAATAGCTTTACGTAGCCTTTGAACATTGGTTGTTGTTTCTCTATGAATTTTGCATGTTAAATTTGAATGGTTACATGATCTTTTGAGGAGATTGAGCTATACAGCTATAACATGCCATGTTGATTACAATTAAGCAAATTAGAGTGATGTATGTTGGTAGCCCCTAATGATTGATGAATGGAGTTTTAATAAAGATTTGAATCATGAGTGGGGTTCTTTTTGTATGATTACAGGTGCTCTCTCTCAATTGGCGTTCATACGGAGGTTGGAAGACTCATATGGTATATATTTGCTCTTATTTTATGCCATATTATGGCTTAAGAATTTTAAAGATGTTGAAATCCGTGTTTATCCTTTTACATAATTTCAATTTTTGGTTTTCTATTATTGTTTGACATGTCTACCATTCTTGTTATTGACATTTTGTATCAAAACATTACATTTAAGTGGGACCTCTTCAAGGTACTGTTCTATTAGTAGTTTCTTGGTTGGTGCTTATTTGAATTGATTTTGTATTAGAATTTTGTCTTTAGATGTTTTTGGGCTAGGATAATGTTTGGAAGTTTCGTTTGGCATTCATCTTGGGGTTTTTCTACGGCTAGCCTTTTTTGGCAATCTACTTTTGATGCTTGTACTTATTTGTTGGATAAGAGTTTTTAGGTAGGAGTATAACTTTTGTTATTACATTCTTAACTAATATTCTCTCATAAAAAATTGTTAAATATATATAATAATCTTGTCATGGGAATAACTAATCGGCCTAAAACAAGAATTTGATATATTTAATTTATGTTGATTTCCTCTTTTCTGGTCTAGTATTTGATTCATTTTAGGCGAAGTGCTACTTTGGTCACCACGGATTATTTTATATAGGTGAAACCGAAGTGCTACATCTTGGTCACCACGGATTATTTTACTACATAACTTTTCGAGTATGGAGGTATGCTTTACTCGATTTTGGTTGTTGCGCTCATTTATAAAGTAGAGATTCAACATTATGGACACAAGTTTAATGGTCCAACCATCATCTCTATCACATGCATTGATTTCATGTAAACCATTTATCTCATGCTGCTTTTCATCTTAAGTAATTGTAGCATCATTTAATTGGTACTAGATAGACCCATCCATACAAAAGAAAGTTTCAAGTTACATAATCAAAAGTCTTGCATTGTCCAAAATTATTTACATCTTAATCAAAGCTTTCCATTTTCCCCTTTCAGTATGCCTTGTCCATAAATCTGTTGTTATCTAACGAGCACTAACGAAATTCTAGCATGAATTGTTTGGTATTAATCACAAATCATTTGTCCTAATAATATTGATTTTTCTGTTGAGAATTGTTTGATCCTCAATAGCATATATGTGGATAGACCTTGGTTGTGAATTTTTATTTAGAGCTTGGACTCCTAAAACCTAGGGCATAGGCGCGATACCTTGCAACATGTTCCCTAATCTTTTCAAACTTTTTTCTTCCGAGAAAATGTCAACGATACAATCTTATTTCAAACGTCTAAAACCCACAAATACAAAACCCGAATCTCAAAGTGAGCAACTTTCAAACAAGTATTTCAATTCCAACAGTTCAAGAATCCTCCCAACCACCACTAGTATCTCAATTTCAATTACCACCTCAAGCAAAAGTTAATATAGAAAATCTTGAAGCGGATCCGGAAAAAGACCTTCAATTTATTCAATGACATCAAATCCTACAGAAAGAGAGGATATTCGGAGAGCTTATTTACTCAAGGGGCCAACTCAACCAATTCTTAAACCATTCCCTCAAATGGATGTGTATGGAAAAATGCGTAGATTCAATCTTAAGTGGTATGAAGAATTTGGTTCCTGGTTGGAGTATAGTGTATCAAAAAATGCATGTTTTTGCTTGTATTGTTATCTATTTGATATGGAGGTTGGAGGTAGTGGTTCGACGCGGGAAGCATTTGTCGGTTTAGGGTTTAGGAGTTGGCATAAGAAGGATAGAATCAAAGTTCATGTTGGAGATCATAAGAGTGTTCATAATAGATGTTATCAAGCTGGTCAAGATTTGATGAAGCAAAAGCTTCATATTGATGTTACCTTGTCAAATATTTCTGACCAACAAAAAATTGATTACCGTATTCGGTTGAAAACTTCTTTAGCTTGTGTTAAATTCCTACTACGCAATGGTGAGCCTTTTCGGGGACATGATGAATCTACAAGTTCAAATCATCAAGGTTTATTCCTTGAACTTCTAAAGTTTTATTCGAGCCAAATAAAGAGATGAGTGACGTGGTCTTGGAAAATGCCCCGATAATATGACTTCACCAATGATTCAAAAATATCTTTCCCAAGCTTGTGCTTGATTTGACGGTTAAAGCAATAATTAGTGATCTTGATGATGATTACTTTTCCTTGCTAGTTGATGAAGCTCGTGATGTTGCAATTAAAGAACAAATGGCGGTTGTACTTCGGTATGTTAACAAAAAAGGGTCCATTGTTGAACGTTTTGTTGGCATAATTCATGTTTCAGATACGACTGCACAATCACTAAAAGCAGCGATTGATGGCCTATTTTCTAAACTGGGTTTAAGTTTGTCTAAATGCCGCGGGCAAGGCTATGATGGTGCTAGTAATATGCGGGGTGAATTCAAAGGGCTTAAGAGTTTGATTTTGGCAGACAACACATCCGCATTCTACATTCATTGTTTTGCTCATCAGTTACAATTGGCACTTATGAAGGTTGTAAAACATCACAGGAAGATTCAAGAATTTTTTGACATGCTTCAAAAGATGACTACCGTTGTGGGGGGTTCATGCAAGCGGAAGGAAATTCTTCAAATAAATCAGTATGAGCTAATAGTTGAAAGAATTGCTAGTGGTGAAATACCAACTGGAAAAGGTTTAAATCAAGAGACAATCTTAAAACGACCTGGAGACACCCGTTGGGGTTCCCATTTTGGTACGGTTAGAAGTGTTATCTCATTATTTTCTTCAATCATTTCCTTGATGAAATTTATTGAAGACGATCCGAAAAAATGATGCTACAAGAACCGATGCAGGTTCCATTTTGTATGCCATGGAGGATTTTGAATTTGCATTCTTGTTGCATCTTATGAAATTGATCTTGGGGATTTCTTATGAGTTGTCACAAAACGCAAAGAAAAGATCAAGACCTTCTAAATGCAATTGGTTTAGTGAAGGTAGTCAAGTCTCGTTTACAAGAGGTAAGGGATAATGGTTTTGATAAATTGCTTCAAGAAACAACCATTTTTGCCAATAAACATGATATTGACATTCCAAATATGAATGATGATTATTGTCCTAAAGGGAGATGGAGACGGAGATTGGAATCGTTCACATTCCTCCACTACTTTAAGGTGGAGTTATTTAATACGATGATAGATACTCGGAGTTCAAGAGTTGAATGATCGATTTGATAACGTCAATATGAAGTTGCTTGAGTGTTTGAGTTGTCTTGATCCTCGTGATTCATTTGCTAATTTTAACAATGAAAAGTTGATTGAGTTTGCTAGATTCTATCCTTCGGAGTTTGATGAACTTGCAAATATTCCTTTTCTGTCTTCAAGTCTCGATAATTTATTGTTGATGTGAGGGCTGATTCTCGATTTTGTCAATTTGCAAACAATTTCGACCTTGCTTTGAAGATGGTTGAGAAGAGAAAGGATATTGTTTATCCACTAGTCTATTTGTTGATAAAGTTGGCACTCATTCTCCCGAGCAACCGCTAGTGTTGAGCGGGTTTTTTACGCAATGACTTTTGTTAAGAATAAGTTGCGCAATCGGATAAGTGATGATTGGTTTAACTCATGCATGTTAACTTTTGTTGAACGTGATATATTTGCTACGATTGATGATGAGGATATAATGAAATATTTTCAAGGAATGAAGAATCGAAGAATGGTTTTGTAATCCTTCTGATGTAAAGGTTAGTTAATTCTTTATTATTATTTCTCTATGTTAACGCATTTGTGTTCTCATTGTTCTCATTGGCATGACACGACTTCCTTTTCTCGCTTTCTTTTGCAGATTGATTTACTTCAAGAAATAACTTTATCCCCTCGAATCTTTTTGGAGGTTGATCAAAGACTCAAGGCTAAGCGAGATGAAGGTGATGTAAATGAATATCGAAGGTAATACCCACCTTGTGATTTTCGTTTATGATGAATTGAAGTTGAAGCTAGCATTTTGGTTTGCTTCCTTTTCTCGCTTTCTTATAGGTTGTAACATGTTATTTAATCTTGTCAAACTTTTTCCTTCTAGAAAATGCATTAATTTAACACGTTCCCTAAAAAAAATTCGGGGCAGCCCCCAAACCCTTACACTAATTGTGCACCCATAAACTCCAAATCCTGGCTCCACCTTTGTTTAACACCAAGTGTTGTATTTACAATCAAATCATATGGTAATTTATGGGTGTTCATCCCTAGTCTTTTAGCACAATCACAAGCAATAAAATGATGGCTAGCACCTAAATCGAATAATGCTTGCAAAGAATTACCATTTAATGAGATCGTACCTTGGATCATGTCAGGACATTTTCTGGCCTCTTCATGGGTTAAAGCAAAGACCTTTCCATGATTTTGCGGCCTCTTCTCCCTGGTATTTTGCGTGCTGTTAAAGCTGAAGTGTCCCAGTTGGTTACACTTAAAGAAAATTAGCTTCCTATCACACCTTGTCCCCGGGTGGCTCTTCTTGCACTTCTCACAAGGTTGGGCCATTGGTGGTCTTGAGTTGTTCTGCCTGAAGTGATTGGACTTCTTGTTCCCGCCCTTGTAACCAGACCAGTTCCCTTTCATCTTCTGATTGCTCGTGAGATTCCTACGACCATTCCCACTGTGAGTCATCTCCATCCTACTTGCATACAGCTCCTTCAGGTTGCATTTGATTATCCTACATTCTTCCTCAGCTTGGTGGAATGTACGGAATCGTCAGGAGATTAGCCTATCCCTCATCTCAAATTTCAGTCTTTTAATGAGCATTTCACCTTCCATTCCTCATCTTCATTCTTCTTTAAGTAGGAGGAGTAACGGGACAGATTGATGAACCTTGCTAGATGCTTGTCAAAAGATTCTCCCGGTTTCTGTATGATAGTTACAAACTCATACTTCATCTCTACTTGGACTGAGTGGGGAAAGTACTTCTTTTAAAATTATCTTGGAACAGCTCCAAGTAATTGGTTTGTATTGGCTATGCAGAGCCTTGGCCACGCTCTTCCACCACTGGTCTGCATCACCTTCCAGCTTATATATGGCAAATTGTGCCGTTTGTTCTCCAGGGCACTCCATGACTTCGAAGATTTTCTCTAGTCTAAGTAGCCAATTCTTAGCAGCTTCCACATTAATCTCACCAGCGAATGATGGCGGTCTGTGCTTGCAGAACTGGACAATCCAGAACTAGGATTCTCTAACAACACTTTGTCGTTGTAGTCGGGTAGGAGCTAGAGCCTCTAACTATGGAGGGTTAACCTCTTGTTCTTCTTCTTCTGTTTCTGTAGCCTGAGCTAGCTGTGCTTTTACAGCTTCTGCACGCTGCCTTTCTTTGTTTCGTTCTGTCCTCAATAGGAATACCTCTTCTTGGAACTCCCTTAACGAGTCTCGATGTTCAGCCAAAATCCCAAGTACTTATTGCATGGGGTCTTGGACTTGGGTTTCTTATTGATTGGGTCTTCCCCTACCTCGACCTCGACCTCTATCTCGTTGGGGTGCCTGCTCAGGAATTGAACTTTGTCTAACTCTTATGTTGGTCATTCTACTACCTTAGTGCTTCATGTGAAAAAGAAATTTGTTGTTAATAACAGAGGTATAATAATCATTCCTAATATTCATATGCATTTAAAACATAGAGTAAATACCCTTTTTGGTCCTTGGCAAAACGTGATCCCCATTTTGGTCCCTTACAAAAAAAAGGTCATTTCTAGTCTATAAAAATGATGAATAAGGGTCGATTGATTGACATTTTGATCCCTCACAGATTTCCAAAATGTCTTTTTTAGTCCATAAAATGAATGAATAAGGGTCGATTTTTTTCTAAGGGACCAAAATGGGGTCCGTGTTTTTTGTCAAGGACCAGAAAGGGTATTTACTCTAAAACATATATCATACTTGTTACTAACATTGCATATGTCAAAATATGAAGTACTTGTTATTACAAAATGCCATTCTTTAATATACTTCCCTAGGACTTTGGGGATAGTTGATACATGCCTACTACACTTAGTCTAGTACTAGGTTGGGTTTCCTTCTTCTCCTAACCCTTAGCTACATGTGATTAGCTACAAAGGTATTCATGAAATCTACGAAGATCTCAAAATCATTAAAAGCATACTCCTTAAAGATATCTTCTATCTTATCACACTAAGCTTCAGTATGGGGAAAGAAGAATAAGGTTGTCTATATCCATGTGTCAAGATCATTATCCTCAAAACCATGCCATTTCTTGTTGGCATATAGGTTGTTGACCTTCTCTAGGTATGACTCATATAGATCAGCTTGGATGGTTATTTCAAAATAAGCCTACATAAAAAGGTCATCAATGTGACCCCACAAATCAGTCTCTACGATCTCGAAAAGTGTAGGCTTGGGAGGTTCAGCTTCTGGGTTTCCTACGGATGGATGATTTGCAAGTACGTCAGCATTACGCTTTTGGTATAGTTTTATGGGTTCAGGTACGGGTGGTACTCTTTTCCTAACGGTTCGCGCCCTCAACGATTCTTTTCGCGTACGGTATAATCCGTAAGGTATGTTGGGGGTAAGCCTCCCTCATAAATCCTCATCCGGTTTTCAAAATAACTAAGTTTTGTTAAATCCTTTTTCAAAACCTTTGTCCAAATCGATGTTCTAATACCAAACTGTAACGTCCGTCCTAAATACACCTATATTTATCAGAGTTGTAGCGCATAGGCATCAAAATAATTTGAACGACTTAATTGTGGAATAAAACTTTTATAAAATAACTTAGTTTGAAGATATGAGGATAAATTTTTCGCAATTTGAGTCCATCCCATAATGGGATGTTAATAAAGTAATCCAAAATAGACAGATGAAAAACGACAAAGTACAGTCTAAATACTTTTATTTTTCCAAAAAGTTCCATTTGCTATAACCCTTACAGCTGCATCTTTCCTCTTGATCCCGATCCATTACCTGTTTCTTTCATGCGATCTGGAGTTCAAATAAATGAACCCTAGGGGAACAGTTATTCTCATGTGCAGGTATGAAAGTATAACACATGTATAAGCATAGAATAATTCACAGTAAACAAGTCGTACCATAATTGCAGTTATTGGCCAAGGACTACAGCCCTTTAGGACACGCAGCCCCAAATCCATAGCAAGGAAATAAACATGTAAATCATCTAGCAAACATGATCAGTTATACATGGATACATATATACAAAGCTAACAAGATAATGAGTTACCCACCTCAAGCTTGAATCCTTAATTTCGTCCAAAGGTGTTGGATCAGTAGAGGTGTTAAAGTATGCCTATAAATGTTTATCATTGTCATTAGTCACTTCTTGCATCGTAAAGTAACTAACTATGCGAATTATTTTTAGAGGATTAAAAATGAACTAACCCCTAAAAATTCTCTAAACAATAATACCCTTTTTAATAAATAATATTATTTTTTTATATTTTATTACTTATTTTCTTTCCTAATAATAATACTTATTTATTTTATTGTTATCCTTGTTATTATTATTTTTCTATAATTATTTTAAACTCTAAGAGGCTGTCCTAATACTTTAAATTACGAGTTTAATAAAATACTAGCACCAAGTAAAATACGCTTCTTTATATGTATATGTGTGTGTATATATATATATATTTATTTATTGATATACACACAACATGGAAGTCAAAACTTACATTTAGCCTTCATTTAGAAAAATCCAGTGTTTTCCTTCTCCTACATATTCAGTGTCATATATGTACATATAACACAAGTTAAAAAAAAATGACATATATAACAGTGAAGCCTTCCTATTTTTCTCACATGCATCGATACATCAGTAAGCTACTTATTTTAATATATGTCAGTAAGCACAACTATATATACATAAGCTTATGATAATCATTTTCACTCCCACGTACTTATATATATATATATATATATATATCTCTCTCTCTCTCTCTCTCCTAGCAAAAGCACAGAAAACTAAACTCTTTTATTTTCTCCCAAGCTCGATGACACACACATAACTACTTATTTCCTTTTTATTTTATATGTACGGTGCTAAGTATATAAGTTATATATATATATATGTAACTAATATGAGAGCAAGTTTCGTTTGAAGCTAATGTTTCATTTTGCTTCCACAACCAACAACTTATATGTATATATATCTAAGATCTCTTTTCTTTTCCTTATGCAAAGACTACATATATATTTATGCAACAAGAAATGTTCTTTATATATATCAGCAAACTCCCTTTCATATATATATACTCACAACGATTACATATATTTATAACAACAAATTTTCTTCTCTTTCAGGTGCAGCAACTCGCACTCATATATATATATATATATATAAAACTATTCAACATAGCAGCGTTTTTCTTTCTTCTCTTATCAGTTTCCAAACCAATAAACCACGAGACTCATGTATATATTTGTGTGTGTGTGTGAGTGTGTGTGTGTGTGTGTATTGTACCGAAAAAACAAACTCAAATAGTCCTTGTTTTTTATTTCTTCACAGAGAATCATTGCTTCATTTACTAAGGCTTACTACTTAGTATCTAGCGTTGCAAAAATCATAGAACTAAGAGGAAAACAGACTCGATGCTTACCCACAGATTTAGCTTGCATGACGAGGTCACCGATATCACCACAAGTCCCCTGTTTTTCGGTAAAGACGTAGAGGAAGAAGACTCTAGTGAACTCTCCCTCACTCTCTCGTTGCTTTCAGTCTGTCTCTTAGTTTCAGCTTAATGGACATGAATGATGAAAAGAAGAGCAAATAGTGTGGTTTTATAATGCATGAGGGTCTGGACCGAGGAAGGAAAAGCCAACAGTCAAACACTGGGTGTGGCTCGAGATGTGGAGGTCCGTTGTTGCGTGTTTAGTCTATCGTCGAAAGGGAGATACCCTGCGGTTTCTGTCTTCTTTCTTTTTTTTGCTATGTTTCGTGATGTGGCAGCATGAATAAGAGAAAGCTGATATGTTTTACTACTGTTATGTTTTTTAATCAGTTGATAGTGAACGATGCATTTGGATTAAATGGTTATTTTTGGGCCAAGAATGGAATTGGAGAAGTATGGGCATAGGTTATATTAAAATCAAATGGTTCTGCATGAATGAATAGGAGCACGTGGGTGGAAGTGTGTTGGAATAATATATACAAATTATTTTTCCCATTATATAAGTCTCCAATTTCTTCTCCACCACTGACCCTATAGTACACCCCTTTACTCACTAAATTAGGCTTTTACTTTGCCCAAATATAAAATTATCATAATAAATTCTAACATAAATTCTTAATCCCATATAAGGATCTTTTTTTTTTTCTTTTCTCAATTAACTTCTCAAGGCCATAAAATATCTCTTACAACTATTCCTAGAACTTACTCTTTTCCTGAAATAAGTTTAAGGAAAAATAGGCCTTAATTTCCAATAATTAACTTCATAATTATTTTTTACCAAATTTTCATCATAAATTTCCATACAATATTTCTAATTCCAAATCCTAAAATTTGGGATGTTACAAGTAGTGATACGCTATTGGATAAGATATTTGAGGCTTAAATGATTCGCATGAATCTCAAACTTGCCTTCTAAAAGATAATGATGCCACTTTTACAAAGACGAGACTAGTGCCAACAAATCTTGGTTATAAACTGATGAGTTTATTTTTGATTGGGATAGACATTTGCTATAAAAAGCAATTGGGTGACCCTCTTTATGTAAACCAGCCCCAATGCCTATAGAAGAAGCATCACATTCCACAATAAAGGGCTTTGAAAAATCTTGTAATTGTAAAACTGGAGCATTAACCAATGCTTTTTGAAGATCTTGGAAGGTTGTTAAAGATGTCATATCCAAATTGAAGCCATTTCTCTTAGTCATATCAATGAGAGGTTTTGCAATCTGACTATAATGTCGGATGAATTTATGGTAATAACCGAGAGACCCGAGAAAACCATGAAGTTCTATAATATTCTTTGGAAGAGGCCATTTGTCAATTGCAACAATTTTGTCAGGACCAACCTTTACCCCCTTTGTTGAAATAATATGGCCTAAAAATGAGATGTCAAGTTGAAGGAAATCACACTTGTCTAGATTCGCATAAAACTATTTCAAAAGCAAGAGTTGAAAGACAATATTCAAATGAGTGATATGATTCTCAAAGGACTTGCTATAAACCAAACTATCATCAAAGAACACCAAGATAAACTTTATGATATATGGTCAAAATAAGAAATTCATCAATGGCATAACAGAGAACTCATAATGACCTGAGTGTGTATGGAAGGAAGTCTTGGCTACATCCACAAGATGAATTCAGATTTGATGATATCTCGAATGCAGGTCAATCTTAGAAAATTTAACCATACCAAAGTTCATCAATAAGTCCATCAATAGTAGGAATATGATACTTATCTAGAATTGTTATTTTGTTCAACTCTCTATAATCGACGCATAGACGCCAAGAAAAGTCTTTATTTGGAATTAGCACAACCGAACTAGCAAATGGACTTACGCTTGGTTGAATAAAGCCCTTGTGCAATAATGTTGTAATTTGTTTTTAAATCTCATCTTTTTTATAAGGAGGATAATGATATGGTCGAATATTAGGAGGTTTAGCACCTAGATGTAGATGAATAGCATGACATTTTTCCTAGGCAGGAGGTTAACATGGTGGCTTAAGAAAAATATGAGCAAATTGTTGAAGCAAATCTTGCAGAATTTCGAATCTACGTACGATCTCCATGCCTCCATAACTTCTAAGAGATATGTTACTGGGGGTTTGAGAAATTCCTAAAGTTTATAACGCTGCCCATTTACTTGAAAAATCATAAAGAATTGCTGCCTATTGGCTTCTACTATGTTCAAAGAAGCGAGCCATTTTATACCCAGAACCATATCCACACTGCCAAGAAGCAAAGGAAATAAGTCCTCTATAATTTTCAAACTTTGAACTGTAATTTCTAAACTTTTGCAGATGGTATTACAACCAATCATAGAGCCCTCACCTATTTGCACTCCAAATGGGGGAAGAATATCTAGCTTAATATTAAGTTTGGTTAGTAATTGATTGTCGATGAAGTTATGGGTAGAACCACTATCAATTAGGATCAAAATGGCTCTGGATTTTAGAACGCCTTTCACACGCATGGTAGATGCTGTGTTTTGGCCGAGAATGGCTTGCAATGATATGTCGGTTAGAGGAGAGTCACCATGGGTGTCATCAGAATTTTTTCGGGTTGCTGAATCTGATTCTCATTATGATCATCAATAATTTCCATCAGCCTGAGAGTTGTCGATTTACAATGGTGTCCCAACAAAAAATTCTCACTGCAACGGTAGCATAGGCCCTTCTCTCTCCTTGATTGGCAATTGTTGTCCCTTAATGAGGGATAGGGCAAGATATTCGAATAATTGGAATTATTTGAATATCCCAGTAGATTCGGTTGCTTAGCAATGTCTAAGATAGTGTAATTGGGCTTATTCATTGATATCCTCTTGCTGATGTGGCACTGAATATTTATTATTTTTTGTAATTAATTCCAAAATCAAATCCATAATAACCTACAAATCACTGAGGAGGCCGTTGCCAAGGCTGACTCTAAATTTCGGATTCAAATTCTAGGGCTAGACTTGCGGCTTCATACACGGTCCTAGGTTTTTGAATGTTGACGTTGGCTTTCAATTCCTCTTTCAACCTGTGAATAAATATCGCCAGTAAACAATTTTTAGGCTAGCCATGAACCCTAGATGAACGCCTGATGAATTCCTGTCTATATTCCTCCATCGTCCCAGATTGAACGATGTCACAAAAAAAAAAAAAATCAGAATCTGGAATCCAGTTGGACCAAAATTGTCTTGAAATATTTGAATTAATTCATCCCAGAAGCATATCATACGACTTGAAGAAACTCAAGTATAGACATCTAAAGTATCACCGTCCAAATTCATCGTTGCAACTTCGACTTTGATATCCTCCAGTGTCTGGTAATAATTTAAATACTTTTCATCCTTCATAATCCACCCTCTCAAATCACCTCCCTCAAACTTGGGAAATTCTACCTTTGTATAAGGTCTTCTATGCGCTAGTTTATTCCACCTTGGATGGTCTGCCTCAAATTCTTCATAATCATTGGTATGTCTTCTTATTTCTCTATCTTGTTGTTCTTCAATTGGTTTCTTTTGATGCTTCATCTCTTTCATCTCAGCATCAATACTTTGAATTTTATTGACCAAAAACGCCATTTGCTGAGCCAAATCATCGATTGGTGGAAAATTCTCCTGTTCCATCGAAGATTCTGCTTCATGCATGGCTCATATTTGGATGATCCATGGATTGCTGCTTCTTCCGGTTGTTTCCCATGATGCACAAAATGGCCCAAAGAACGAAAGGCTCTGATACCAAATTGATATCCTGACAATTAGGATCTAAGATAATTATTCAAAAACCAAAATTTGAAGTTATTGACCAAGTAAGACAATATATTTTGTATATAATTTTTGCATATTTCTGTTTACAACATAAAGGGATATCTATAAAGATACATAATGACAAACCAAACTGATACAAACTCCCTGAATAACTAACTTATTATAAAACACATATAAAAACATAACTGTTAAACTTCCCCTAATAAGCATAACTTCCAAACTTCCCCTAGTTTGCCTTATCCAACCGCCTCGTCCTTGAATAAACAAGAAGAGGACAGTTTGATATCCTATCAGTTTTGCTCTTCCACTACATGTATAATTTTCACCATTAAAACTTGGGAGTTTGCTAACAGAGGCTTCCTTTGGCAAGACACTAACACCAAATCTAACAATGAATCATCTTAATGAAGACTATTAATTAGTCCAAATATATTAAGAGAATTATTGTAATACCAAATGTTGGGCATAAGGCTGATACTCAAAAGAGGTGGTGAATTGGGTAAATTTCAACAAATTTGTTCCAACCGAACACAATGAACAGAACAATAAAATAGTGGGTAAACATAACAATAGAAGAAATGATGAGCTATTAAAATAGGATTAACCAGAGGGTTAAAAAAAGATTGACTCAAAATGTTTATACTGGTTCAACCTAACCACTTGACCTACGTTTAGTCCCAAGCAAATCATTGGAGATTTTCACTAAACTCTTGAAAGCTTCAAAAATTGGGCACTTGCAGACACTGTACATAACCACAAGGCATACTAATTAGTCTTAATTACACTTCTCAATCATTTACACTTTGCAAACTCAGCTAACCAACTAAAGGATATCACACCTTCGTCAATACTCCAGAGAGAAGAAGAAAATAAATAAATGCTTAGAAACTTAAACGTGTAGATACAAACTTTGAAGTTTAAAATAGATCAGTATACCGCTCTGGTCCTATTTATAAGTCTATTTTATCCAAAAAATTTGGTCATATTTATAAGTTCAGTTTCATGTAATAAATGAGATTGTGACAATTTTACCCATATTAATTGTACCCATGAAGATAGAGAGAGAAGAAACAGTTGAAAAATACTCAATCATAAATGAGGTTAAAGTTGAAAATTTACCCCATAATCATTAAGTTAACTACATCTCCTTGATATGTGAAATTTGATCAAAATAGACTTACAAATAGAACCATAGTGGTAGATAGCTCTTACTACTAGAAATAAATGTTTTTGGCAAAAAACTAGATATAATTAATGCAACAATAAATGCTCATATGTTCCTCACTTAATTCTTGCACAACCAACTTAAATGTGATAATATTAACAGATCTTAGAATAAAATACTCTGACAACCATTCTATTTTGTCATAATTACACGAATCTTCTTTCTATTTTGAAAATATACACTTAAATCCAAACCGTTAACTCCATTAACAATATTCTAAAATTATTCTAAAATTATTTTTAATTAAAAATTATTAAAATAAATTTTATTTACTAATTTTCCCTTCATCATATCAATTTATTTTTGAATGTTTGCAAAATTTAGGGAAAAAATATTTTTTATTAAAAATTTATATTAAAACAAACACTTGTGGGGTGCCGCGTGACATTTTTTATTTCTAAAAATTAAATTATTTACGGAATTTTTGTCGGCGGTGAGGTGGCTGCTAGTGGTGATGTGTCCACCGGCTACTGGCCGTCAGTGACGGACACGTGACCCCTTTTGAGAGGTACCACATAGCACTTTTTTTTTAATTACAAAAAAATAAATTTCCAATGGATTAGCAACTGAATTGAAATTTCATTGGCAAACCAATTTGCTACGTAAAATGTAGCGATGGAGTGGACTTTGTCGATAATTCTATTTCTATTGTTAATCCGTTAGTAAATTGAAATTCTGTTAATAATTCCATTGGTAATAAAAATCATGTTGAGAGAGATATTTCTTTTTTGGTATACGTTGAGAGAGATCCTTAATTAAGCTCAATAATGTTTAAATTTGGCTTGATAGTAGCTGTTATCAAATGAAGGGGATTCTAAAATAATTTTTTAAAATGATAGAAGAGTAATAAAAGGAAGAAAAAAAAATACAATTATTAAAGGATGAAATCTAAACAAAAAATGTTACAGGGACACAAATTTAACTTTTGCTATATTGATTATTGCATATAAATGTTATTTATGATGTTTGTTTAGTTCGAATGAGTTGAAATAAACACATTACGCAGGTGACAAATAAAATAAATAAATAAACACATTACACACAAATATAGGAACGTACGACAACGATGATAACATACATGCGCATGCACGTGCCGACTCCCACACAACAGTCACACGACTCCCACATACTGCAAATCCATAATATGTCATTAATTAAAACCAGTTATCAAATAATGCTTATACGACTATATTGAAAAGACTTTCAAATAATGTTGCAACTGAATTCATTTTGAAGCTCCTCTGAGTTATTATTCTTTAAGCTCCTATGATGTGAGTGACTGAGTATTACTTTCTCTGATCATTAATTTAAGACTTTTTTTTTGCTCAAAATATAAGACATATTAACTCATATATATGATTATATTAATGTAGTTAGTTAAGGTAGTTAGTATGACATTTTTTTTTCTAAAATACCCTAATCATCTTCCTTAATTCCGTTTATATTTATCTTACCTTATTATAGTTGAGAGAGCATCAATATGAACAAATTTACAAAAAGTTGACAAATATGATAAATACATTTTATATTTAGAACTAAGATCAATTTCACAATTATGTCCTATATTAGGGACTAGATGAAGTATCTCATTTATAATGTAAATTGCACTCTAAACGAGATATTATATTATGAATTGGATGGAGTATATCTTATTTGCATATATGAGCAGCTCATTTTGAGCTACAATGGTGTTCATCTTATTCTCCTCTACTCACTTTGTGCCTTGATCATGACAACCTATAGAGCATCTCATATTTTTTAGCCGTCTCATAGTTAGACTCTATAATACTCATTTAATTTAGACTCATTGCACTCATCACTAGCCTTTATCATCTGGCGTTTGACAAGATTTTGTTTTCTTATCTATCTATTCAATCATCTCTTTCGTTTGGGAACTTGCCCAAGATTGATCTCATGCACGAGCGAGAATGAAGGGACCATTTCACAATAGCCCAAATATCCAAATCAATAATGAGGGAATTTTCTGTTCCAAAATGCACTACTACAGATTTATCTATATTTAACACTCCATACTTAATGGTTTTAAAGAAACCATTTGCGGAATTTCAAGAATGACATACATAACGGTTTTTTAAAACAACAGTTTAGTAATTGAGGAAATATTTAATTGTTTTATACTCCAACCATTATACATTAGATTATTTAAAAATAAATACATTGTACCTTTCATTTGACAGTTGTTTGTGAGAAACCGTCAAATATAGGTGATGCATATTTGATGATTGTTAAAAAACAACAGTCATGTATAATATACTAAACAATTCTTTAGTAACAATTGTTAGCTAAACTCTTTTAAAAACACCTCCTAGACCCATTTTTGTTTGACATTTGAAACTTACAAAATTATAGAGACTTATTTCTACACCTCCGATGACTCCATTATGGCTCCTCTATCACCATTTCACTCTCCTCCGTTGCTCTCTTAGTGGTTTAGCTCCCTTCTCCTCTGTTGTTGCTCTCCTTCGTCATTCATCGTACATGGTTTCGTGGGTTCTAGAGTTTTTTCGGGTTCAAGGTGCTCCTACAAGTGACTTCTGGGTTGGTTTCTTCTTCTAGAGTTAGTGGGTTCGGAGTTTGAGCTCTTTTCTTCTTGCTGAAGGTGAGTTTAGTTGAGTTTCTCCTACTAGTGGTTTTTCAAATCTTGGTTTTTTCATTGATTTGGGTAAAGAGTATGTAAAGATTATTTTTATTTGAGTGATTTTGTATGTGTATAGGGTTTTTCCACTGATTTCAAGTGTTTGTTGTTACTAAAATTGTTATTTGTTGGTATTGATTTGCTTATAGAGTATGTAAAGATTACTTTTTGAGTGATTTCGTATGTGCACAAGGTTTTGCCATTGATTTTAAGTGTTTGTTGTTACTAAAATTATTTTTTTTAATATTGATTTGGGTAAAGAGCTAGTATGTAAGGATAGGTTTTTGAGTGATTTTGTATGTGCATAGAGTTTTGCCACTGATTTTAAGTATTTGTTGTTACCAAAGTTGTTATTTGTTAATATTGATTTGGGTAGAGCATGTAAAGATTGTTTTTATATATGCTCTAAATATAGATTGTAAATAAAGAATGAATGTATGTCAGTCGTCTATAGAAGGATTGCTGAGATAGGGTGGTGGATTTCATAAGGTTTACGATTCATAATTAATGATGATGATCAAAGTTTAGTTATTTGTCCTTGCATCAAGTGTGGTGTTTGTGAAGCATGTTGATTCAGACATTTATGAGTCGCATTTAATTAGTGATGTATAGAATTGATCAATCTTATACCTTTTGGAATAAACATGGGGAGAAGAATGTGGGCAATAGTGCTAGTCGGCCGAATTTGGAGAGGTGTGAATCACCTAACTTCGACAAAAGTACATTTGAGGCCGATGTCTTCAAAATATAGTCGATGCAATTGAAGCAAAATTCATTGAATGCTTAGAAAAGTTTGAGAGGATGAAAAACAATGCAGAGAAACCTGTATATGAAAATTGTGCTGAGTTTACATTATTATCTGCCATGTTGAACTTGTACAACTAGAAAGCAAAATATGGGTTGAGTGATTCATGCTTCACAAAAATGCTTGTGCTTTTGAGAAGAATGATACCACCAGGTAACAATATGCCAACCAAGACTTATGATGGAAAATAAGTGATGCGCACCACTAACTTGAGTTATAAAATATAGATGGATTTCTATTAAAAAAAGAATATGAATTGTTAACGGAGTGGCTTCTATGTTTTTGCCTCATGCTTCCATGTAAATGGGAAGAGTCCAAAGAAGGTGTTATGTCATTTTCCAATTATACCTAGATTTAGAGGCTCTTATAGCAATGCAATTGATGCAAAAAAGTTAAGGTGGTATGCGAATGAAAGGATTCAAGACGGCGTGCTTCGACATCCTGCAAACTCTTTGGAATGGAATAAGTTTGACTTAAAAAGGGACACTTGATAATATGTATATTCCCTTACCTTTTATGTAATCATAATTATATAGAAATAATTCGATGAGTTGTTTTAATTTGTTGGCCAGAATTGGTTATTCTATATATATTTGGGTGCATCCAGCCATAACTAGATGTTCTTGGGTGTTTGGTATATCTATGTTGTTTTATATAGGTTATTTTGCAAATGGCTGATTGAAAGTGATCCCCCTTAAATAAATAAATAAAAAAAATTGTTACACATATTTGATGGTTATTTGCCAATAACTGTCAAATATTATACATATAAAACAGTTTTTCCATTAGCCATCAAATAAACCCCTTCCTCCAATGACAAATAATTTATCGTTAATTATTATATAAAATATATCACAATTATTATTAAAAAACCATCAAATATAGATAACTATATTTAACAATCATTGTCTTACAACTGTTAAATGTAGTGCTCTCTGCACATAACAATTGTCTTTGAAAAAAATAGTGCCTAATATTTTAACGTTTAAAAATCATTATATATAAATATTTAGTGCTCGGATATTTAACTGTTGAGAACTATTAAATGTTAGTGAAAAAAAACCGTTAAATATAGACAAATCTGTAATAGTGACATGTAATTTTCACCATTGAAACCTGAGAGTTTACTAATTGAGGCTCCCTTGGGCAAGACATTTTCACCAAATCTAACCATGGATCAGTTTAAGACTTTTAAGTCTGAATATTAAGAGAATTGTTATGATACTAAATGTTGGATAACGTTGCAGCCTGCAGCCACCTAAGAGAGGGATGAATTGGGTAAATTTCAACAACTGTTTTCCAACAGAACATAATAAAATGAGCTCTTAAAATAGTATGAAAGAAGGGGTTTAAGAATGATGAACACAAAAGATTTATACTTGTTCAATCTAACCATTTAGCCTACATATAGTCTTGATCAAACCATTGGAGATTTTCACTAAACTCCCGAAAGTTTTCAAAATTGGGCTCTTGCAAAAACTGTAAATAACCACAAGGCATACTTATCTTAATTTCACCTCTCAATCATTTAAAGTTAGCAAATTCAGCTAACCCACTCAAGGATGTCTGCACCTTTTGTACTCCTCAGAAGAAGAAAAGAAACGGATGCTTATAAACTTAAATGAGTAGACACAAACTTTGAAGTTTAAAATAGAGTATAGACGGTTTTTAATACTAGAAACAAATGCAACAAGAAATGCTGATTTGTCCCTCACTTAATTCTTGCACAACTAACTTAAATGTGGTCATATTAATTGATCTTATGAAGAACTAGTAATTAGAAATAAACAAGATTATGGCAGTTGAAAATCCTAAAGAGATGTAATCAAAGAAAGTGTTTTACACCAATTACATTAAACGCATGCCAGAAGGCTCATTAATGTGTTAACAAGTGCAGAGTGTAAAACAAAACGTTCTCTGGTTAATGTCTTATGCTAGTGTTAAGTATGGAAATTAACGTCAATTGAGAAAATGTGAAAGCAACCTCTTTAAAAACAAAGACCATTAACTCGTTAATTAAACAGTGTGATTTACGTGATAGAAATTTTTCCGAGACAAATATTGAAATACTGAAAGTGAACTATACACGTTAAGTAGAGTATTAAATTCATTCAGTGCATGCAATGGAAAGTTTGAAAGACAAGTGTTTCAAGAAGCTAGTTAACAAATCAGGCAAAAAAGATTAACACATTAAAGAGAAGCTTGCGCAAGATAAGATTGACTAGTGAAGTTCATTAACATGTTAGAAAACAAAGATTAACATGTTATTAAGTATTTTCTAGAGACAAGTTTAAAACATGAAAGTTTTGTTAACGCGTAAGACAGTGTAGCTAACACGTTATGCATGTAAAATCCAAAGAGTAATGCTTGTTTTAAAATGATGAAGAGCGCATTAAGTAGAAGACTAAACAGTATGTTAGCTCAAAGTTGAGAAACAAGAAACAAATGAAGTTGTTAATGCAAAGGTGGCATAATTAACACGATAATATTTTTTTTCAAAGATTTAAAGAACTTGAAGTATGGATAACACATTAATGACAAGAATAAGAGTAGAAACATGTATTCAACAAGCTAATTAACGCATATTAGGAAAATATGTATGCATTAAGTACGAATATGTATGGAGTTAAAAAATTTGTTATTTCTTTCTTTTTTTTGCAAAACCAAAGTTACCTTTTAAATTAACTTCATTCTATAAAACTAGGGAAAAACTAGTTTTTTATGAAAAAAGAAAGCTCGCTAATTAAGATGTCTTTTATAAGAGATACTAAAATAATTAGTATTTATGTGTATATCTACACATATGCAAGACCGATTTTATTATTTATGTGAATTGTGTGTGTATACTTCCTCTAGTCTTATTTATAAGAGCTTAGTAACTAAATTTACGCTATTTAAAAATGGTTAAAGTTAGTAAAAAGAATAAGTATGTTTAAAATAAACTTTATTTTTCCTCTTATTTATGAGGTGCAAGTAAGGGAGAGAAATAAAGTAAATATGAATATCATCTATCTTTTAACTAATGCAATACATATAATTAATGAAGGGTAAAAATAAAAACAACTTATTAAATATTCAGACAACTCTTGGTGGAGTCTTTTAAAGAGGATCAATGCAATTCAAATTTTGAACCCTCTTAAAATGGACCCAAGGAAGTAGGCGTGGAAACAGGCTAGACTAGGCCAGGCTTCACCCTTAACAGGCCAGACCTCTTGAGCCTAGCCTTTGGCCTATTATAGGCTCTTTTTTCAATCTAAGCATGGCTTGTATATGGGCTAGGTAAGGCCACAGACTTGTTAAGGAGGCCCTTTTAAAAAAAAATAAATAAAAAAAAAACTTTTTAAGTAGGCTGACAGGCTACAGGTCTCACCGCAAAACATGTCTACTTCAAAGAAGTTGAAAACAGAGTTACTTTAAACAGGCCGAATTACATCAACGTGTCAAAATCTTAAGAGAGGAAAGAGAGAGTAATTACAAACTTACCATTTTATCCTTATAACAGGCCTAAAGAGCTCATTGGTAGGCTTAGACTTGGCCTATAAAGAAAAACAAGTCTTGAAATAGGCATTGGCATAGCCTTTTAGCCTGACAGGCCAGGCTTCAAACATGCCAAGCCGTAGGTCCTTGACAGACCGCTTGACCTGTTTCCATCTCTAGGAGGAAGTATAAACATGGTTTTTCACCAAAATAGTATAAACAATTGGCTTCATAGAAGACCATGGTTTTAGCCTTGAATCCATGGTTTTGACATAATTAATCAATTATTACATTTTTTGAGGCAGTTGGATGTTTTTTCTTTCAAAACCATGGTTTTAAGGGTTATCCAAAACCTCACATTTATATAATATGATTTCCAATAAGTAAACCTACAAAATAATCTTTCTATTAGTTTTATTATCATCAAAACAAGGCGATTCTACTCTTATATATATACTCTTTTAATCTTATTTATAAATCACTTCTAATATGCTTCACACATAAATTTTTTAAAAATAAAAATAAGAATCTTTAAACTTCACTAAATCTACCATAAAAGTTAACAATTTTTTAACTTTATCCTATTTAGGATACATCATACGCTATAAGAGCAAATTGAAAATAATAATAAATAAATAATAAAATTATATATTCATTTAAAAAATTTCTCCCTCCATCTTATAAATAGAACCATTTTTTTCCCTCTCTACCTTATAATTTGGAACAGAGGAGTATAATTTATGATAACATTAATATGGATCATTAATACTGTTCATAACCCCTTTGTGTACATAGAAAAGGGGGATGTATATGGTTAGTCCCACTTGTTAAGCTGTGGCTTCTTCTACAAGTAACTGGTGTAACCATAGAAATGAAATCCTCATGAGCCAGGGGCAATTCTGTCTTTTAAATGAATTTTGTTGTGAAAAGAAGAAACAAACAAAGAAAGGCATTGAGGAGAATGTGAGGGTGCTGACCTGTCAAACTACATGAGGTGCCTTTACCTGATACTTTCTTCTGTGCAGTACTCGTTTTGCCTTTCACATTTTCTGTTTTCCCTTTTTGCAACACCACAGCAGAGAGAGAGAGAGTAAAAATTATGTGACATTTATGGAAGAAGAAAATAAATTCTTCATTTTTCAATATTTCTTTTTTTCTTTTTTTTCCAATTAATGAAATATAGCCTTTGGAAGAAGAAAATAAATTCTTCATTTTTCTTTTTTTTTTTTTTTTTTTCAATTAATAAAATAGTAAAGGGTTTACACTTCTCATGTTGAGAAAAGAAAAATATTTGAAATGGTGGGACCACACATTTTTTAAAAAAAAGAAAAAAAAAACTTAAGCATAGAAATGGTGGGACCCACATCTTTTATATATATATATAAAAAAAAAAAAAAACTCAAACATAGAAATGGTAAGACCCACATCTTTTTATATCTATGACATAAGGATATACTTCTTCTACAACATGAAAAGTGTATTTTCTAATATTAAAATGTGCATTTAATGCATTTATTGGTTTAACTACCCTTATTTTTCCTCCAAAATGCCCACGTCAGATTTTATTTATTAGAGAGCTTTATTTTCAAGCAACATGTAATTAAAACAACTAAATTATAAATAAATGTAAATAAATACTTAGTCTATCTCAGCCTAAAATATTTTCAACCAATCCACATATTTCTTAAAATTATACTAGCTTTTTAATTAAATAAAGGAAATCAATTACTCAATGTTTTTTTTTTTTATAAATATATATATTCTTTTATTAGAGGCAATAATATCGTCCAGCACTAAATATAGACAAATCTTACAACAAAGATTTAAATTCAACACATCCTACTATAATCAACATTAATCAGGGTTATTTATGTAATATTTTTATATTAATACAAAAATTGAATAATTTGACTAAATAAAAATGGATAGAGGATTTACTACAAGTACAATTACAAGCCTACCAGCAATAATTTACATTTAATATTATTATTCAATTATTTTCATTTCTTTCACTATATAAGCTGACGAGTGCCCTTCTCTCACTACGTACTCTCTCTCATAAGTCATAAATTTACTCCTTCTGATCCTTCCTCCTCTGAGTCTGTCACTCAGCCTGAGAATAGCGCAAGACAGGTCCACCAAAGTCCTAAAAAAACTCTCTCTCTTTCTCTCTAACCCCAACTAAAAAAAAAAATTCTCTGTAAAATCCCAAACAGATTCAAAATTGTATCTTTTCTCTGTCCCCACAATGGAACAATCAGAACACACAACCAGTGATCCCAGCCACAACTACCAACAACAACATCGTCAGCTTCAGCATTATCATCAAAATCAGTTACAGTTAGCTACGTCGCAGGCTGTGGTCGCTTTCAATGGAGGAAGAGGTCCCTCATGTTTCATCAATGTGGGCCCCACTTCCATCCAAGCTGGCCTCTCTGGTGGCGGTGTTGTAACTGCAACTCCTTCCCTGTCACCATCATCATCTTCTTGGGCTCCAGTTCCTCTGGTAGCGCCGCTTACCATCGTCGTTCCTGGATCTGATCTGCCACACTCATCTGCACGATCGGGCGGAAATGTGCTCCATCCGATCAGGACACAACAACAAGGTTATCAGCAGCAACAATGGTCGATTTCTGCAGCAATGGCGGCGAGGGATGTTGTAGCTGCATCAACGAACCCCCCACCGCCGAGAACCAGAGATAGACACGTTAAGGTGGATGGTCGTGGCCGGAGAATCCGAATACCAGCAGCTTGTGCGGCTATGATTTTTCAATTAACCAGAGAGCTGGGCCATAGGTCCGACGGAGAGACCATCGAGTGGCTTCTGCGACAGGCGGAGCCGTCAATCATCGCCGCTATTGGCACCGGCGTGAGGCCGTCAAACTTCTCAACAACAATCAACCTGCCGTCGCAATGGAACAGTGGTTCTTCCACCGTCTTGGCTCCGCCGTCGATGTCCGCTCCTCATACATTCCATGGAGTTCAACCTGCTCATCAGCATCATCAACCTTACGAGGATCCGATTCTGCATTCTACCTTGGTAGGGCTGCAGCAGCCTCAGCCTCATCAGCAACAAGAGTATCAACCGCTTCATTTATTGACTTCCAGTCAAATTTCAGAAGCGCTCCCCAACGCCACCGGTGTAGAAGAAGACAACGGAGAACCGACTGAGAATTATATGAGAAAACGTTACCGAGAAGATTTATTCAAAGAAGACGCTAACCAACAAGAACAAAGCCAATTTGTAGGTAACGATGATCAGGATTCTTCCATAACTTTCTTACGTGACGTGCAATTGCAGAAAGCTGGATCTTCGAGTTCGAACGTCCTTCGTCCGGCTACCAATATTCTCCCCACCACCCCTATGTGGGTGGTGCCCAGCGGCATTGGCGGCGGCGGCGGAGCTGTGAGTAGCGCATTTTGGATGCTGACATCCGGGAGTGGAGATGCAGGTGTGGCCGCCACAGCAGACAGTGGCGGTTCTGTGTTATTTCCGACTGGGCAGACCGGTGGCAGTGATGGAAGCATGAATCATCACTTTCAAGCAGGCTCGCTGCAATATATGCCGAGTTCGAATTTGGGCCATGGAAGTGTGGAATTTCAAGGTCTGCAACAGGCACCAACGATGTCATTTTTTGTTCCTAATCATCATCAGATGTTGGATGATCTGTCCAACATGGTGGCTACTGCATTGAATGCGTTTCCTGGTGGTGTTGAAGATGTGAATCCAAAGGACCTTCGTCATCGTGAAGATGAAGCTGGCGATAATGGCGACGAAAGTGGTTAAAGTTCGGAATGAATATCATCAGTTACTCATCTCATCAGGATCGGAGATTCAAAGAGTTGTTTCTTTTTCATGGTCTTTTTCTGTTTTAGTTGCTTTCTTTATCTTTTCTGTATATACCCAGATATGTCAATTCCTTCGGATTTTCTTCTTCTTTTTTGGTTTTTTTTTTTAAATTAAATTTTTAATGTTTGGGAATTGAATTTGGGTGATCTGGTTTAGTGTCTAGTGTCCCTCCCTGTGTTTTTTTATTTCCCTTTTTTATGTTTAACTTGATCTTCATTATTTCTGCAATTTGGTTCAGGTAGGGGATCTGTAGTAGTTTGGTTTGGAGGAGATTATATATGCATGCTCTGTGATTTCTGTGCTTGATTTAGGTCAAAGCAGTACTACTATTGCAAGCTGGCATAGAGTTTTTTTATTTTATTTTATAGGAGCAAATTAATTTCTGTTGCTTTATATGTCAACTTATGGGTTTTTTTTTTTTATAAATAAATAAATATATAGCTTCTTTGAGTGTCTATTTATATATGTTGTAGTTCATTCATTTGATATGTTAATCTTATATTTATTTTTTCCCCTTCAAGAGTATAACTTTTTTGGTGGTGGCGACCGGGGAATCGATCTGAGAAGAATTTAAAAGTTTATCTCTGCTCGTTTCTTAACTAATTTTAGATTAAAAATGAATTTGGCAAGGATTACATTGGACAAAAAACAAGATGGTGCTTTGATTTTTCTGTTTGATGGATTGCTGAAATTTTATTAACATATTTTATTTGAATATTTGATATTTAAACATAGACGAGCTAGATTTTTTATATGTATGTAGTAAACTAAATCTGACAAAAAAAATGAGTAATTTCTGGTCACTTTCAATGCTATATTTTTGTTTTATAATCATATAATTCACAAGATAATTTACTCCCCCAAAATCTAGTAGGCCTCTTCCCTTCATTATATTGGATATGCAATTTTAGGAATTTTTCTAAGTGCAGCGATATCGAGTACATATTATTATCATTATTTTACATTTTATAACGTTATTTATTTTCTTGATGTGACTCTATGTAATATACTATGATAAGTAAATCCACATTATCATGCCACTGTTGGCCAAAAAAAAAAATTCTCAGTGCATAACCAGACAAAACTGAACTTTCATAAACTTCACAAGGAAAAAAACATTTTTATCTAAAAAAAATAGTACTAGTTAAAAAAAAAATTCAAATTACATTCACAGACTTTAACCATTATTTAATAATATATAATGCTCCAACTTGTTTTCTAAAAAGAAGAATATATGTTGACTTTTTTGCATTTAAAAGAAGGTGTTTAATTTTCTCATGTTGCATGAGAAAAAGAAGATTCCTACACACACATGAAATAGTAGGACCCACATATACATATAATGCTAATTATATATATATGTGTGGGTCCCACCATTTTATATGTGTGTAACATGAGATAACATTTCTCCTACAACATGAGAAATGTTTTTCCCTTAAAAGAAACACTAATTGTGATGTTTATTTCTTAAGGTTACATTTTCTTTGGGGTAAAGGAACAAAAATACACGTGTGCTTTACTCTTGAGAGCACCCAACACCATATGCTTTTTTTGGGAGCAAAAATACACATGTGGTTACCATTTTAGAGCAAAAGTCACACCAACAGTTAAAAAAAATAAAAACATCCGTTAGTTTGCCGTTTTGAACCCACATCAGTCTTCTTCTTCCATAACAATCAAGCATTGATCTCCACATAAGAAACCAATGCCATGAAAAAACCAAGAAGGAGAGTGGGAAAAAACAAAACAAGTAAATCATAGATCACTCCAATCTCACTAGGATACAGAATCTAGATTAAAAAAGAAATTGAAATCTCATTTCATCTTTTAGTTCCAAGCAGTTGCACCACAAACCCAGCAGTTAAGTAAAAGTCCACAGTGTCATCCTTACCTTGCACAGCCGACGAAGAACGAGACAGAGCGAGAGGAGGGAGAGAGTGAACGTACAGAGCTCGAACCCATCAGGCGGGGATGTCGACGTTGAGGGCGGCGAGGGATTTGAGGAGGACGCGTATGGCGACGTAGAACTCGTAGTCTCTGGGAGTGCCCATATACATTATGGTGGTGTAAGCATTCCATTGGTTTTCTGCTCCAGCTCTGCAGAGAGGTGTGGAGAAGGCGATGCATAAGGATAAGGCCATGAGAAGGTATCTCCAAAACTAAGTAAGAAAATCCGGGTTAGACTGAAAGTGACCTAGAAATTGCAATATTCTTTCACAGACTATAGACTAGCAATAGTTAAAAAGAGCGAAGCGTAGCCGTGTTTAAGCCGAAGAGCTATATCTCTATCTATTAGTTAGCCGGCTTAAAGAGTTTAGACTCACGATACCGAGAAAGCAAGCCGATCATAGACGGAGGTTTAAGCTTGAAGTGAAGTGTCCGCCCTAAGGTGAATCAGATGTTCGAACGAGACTGTTCAGGAACATGGATTGTGGGTATACCTGCACAATAGCTTTCTCTACGAGCCTACCGCATTGTGGTGCTGCTGCTTTTGCCTCGCCCACCCCATTCCTTCTTCGAAATAATGAAAAACCAGAAGTTCTGGATTTCTTGTATATGACAGAAGAGGTGGTGGGATTGGGAACTTGACTAGTTAGTACTAGTTGATTCCTATTTCTTCCTTCAATAGAACTCTGAAGCGTTCTAATAGACGAATATTTCAACAAACAGAGTCCATTTTGGGGGTTCTGAGATGAAAAAATCAATGGAGAGAGAAAAAGAGAGAGAGAGAGAGAGAGAGAGATCTGCCGAGTCGGGTGAGAAAGGAAGGAGCGGTTATATTGTAGCGGTTAATTCAAACCGCTAAACGGTTATTTGTCGCGGTTATATTGTAGCGGTTAATTCAAACCGCTACAAATTTCAACATTAGTAGCGGTTTTAAGCCAAACCGCCACAAATTAGTATCGGAAGCAATGGCGCCAAATGCGACCATTTTGCTTCGCTTTTTGTCACGGTGAAAATAAAACAAACCGCTACAAATATGGCGCCAGCCTTGGCGCGTTATGGCGCGTAGTCTGTTGCGGATTTTTCGTAGCGGTTTTGACAAACTAACCGCTACAAATATTTGAAACGACACAGTTTTGTCACGGTTAGGAGAAAGAGACACCTTGACATGCGGCAAAACCTCAAGATTAGTACCGGTTTCTCTTATAACCGCTACAAAATTTATTCTATAAAAACCCACCGTACAAACAATTTTAAATATTCAAAAATATTCTAAAACGGCTTTATCACTAAAGGAACATTCTCAACTTGTTGTCTGTCCCCTCATCGGTCAAGTCGAGGAGGTTCCTTGATGACAATCCAAATTCAGATATTCATTGACGAAGACTTCTACTCCTCTAAATATGTCTAACACGCCATCGAATATTGGGTTCAATACTAGCCACCTTTCTCTCGGCAAATATCTCGATCAAAATGAGTCGAGTGAGTTTTTCTGGGAGATCGGTGGCTATCCGAATCCGAATATTCTGTGCATGTTGGACAATTTTCAATAGACTTGTCATTCCTAATTTTTTAACGAAATTAAAGAAAATAATTGAGAATGCTTTGATTATAATAAAGAAAAAATCCAAACTAATTAGTTTGATTTTTGATAAATCAAACTAATTAGTTTGGAAATTTTTTTAAAAAAATATATTAAGATCTGTAGCGGTTTTGGTAATAACCGTTGCGAAGTTTACTTTTGTAGCGGTTTGTTTAACCGCTACAAATATTCACATAGAACGAGGCACATTTGTCGCGGCGGACGTAGCGGTCTTTGTATAACGCTACAAATATCACGCGGTTATTAATTTGGTAACGGTTTATGAACCGCTACAAATTGTCACCCAGAACGAGGCACATTTGTCGCGGCTTTAGTGGCGGTCTTAGATAAAACCGCTACATAAATCACGCGGTTATTAATTTTGTAACGGTTATTTGGCTATAACCGCGACTAATTGTAGCGGTTATTATACCTTCTCACCTTTGAAATTCACGCGTCTTGTTCACTCTCTTTTTTTCACTTCTCTCTTTTCGCTTTTACCTTTCAACATCATGGTTTCTCTAGATAAAGGAAAAGGAAAGGCGGTTGAACCACTTAGAAAAAGTTTATCGGGGGTGGTAGTAGTAGTGCGAGGGGGCCGTAGGAGAGGTCGTGGGACTCTAAATATCACCATTCGGCCTCCTAGAGTAAATATCCCGCCCCTCGGCCCGGATAACCCTCTTCGGCCCCCTCGGGTTGGGAATGAGTTTGATGAGCTCTTTGTAAATCAGCCAATCCCAAGCC
This sequence comes from Acacia acuminata, assembly GCA_019022655.1. Taxonomy (NCBI): domain Eukaryota; kingdom Viridiplantae; phylum Streptophyta; class Magnoliopsida; order Fabales; family Fabaceae; genus Acacia; species Acacia acuminata. Next base: position 3,693,894 of record JAFJYI010000010.1, read on the forward strand.
CGGAGACCCTACATGAGACCGTAGGTGGAGGTCGAGGCGTAACTCTATCGATTGAGGACATCCTCAATGAGGAAAATCCGGACATCGACATTGAGTTTCCCTTAAATGAAGCGGAGCGGTTTCTCGATGAGGAGAACGAGCGGGAGCAAGGGAACCCCGACCGTCGTCTTCTCGTTCCACCGGATTTGCGGTGGATGTCGAAGGTAAGTATAAGTAATTTATTGGAAACAAATAAAATTTAAATTTAAATACAATATAACAATTTTGTTATAATTATGCAGATCCACATGGGAACGTCGGCCGGAGGATTTGGATCTTCATACGCCGAGTCGAGTCGGGAGGGGGACAACTATCGCGTGATAGTCCCCTGGAACACGGACACGGACCGCCCGTCGGGGACCGGTGGCCACTGTTAAACCGATACATCACGGTTAGGTGGGAATTGGGCATGGTTCCCAATCTATTTCCACGATTTGGAAAAAGGTCCCGAAGGAAAACAAGGATAGGGCGTTCGAGGACATTGTGCGGGTAAGTTATGTTGTGTAATTAAATTTTACATGTTAATAGTTTTAAGGTGTATAAATTGTGGCTAATTTCGTTATATATTTCTTAAATAATTATTAATTAATTACTAATTACTAATTATTTTATAATGTAGAAAAAGTTTAAGCTGAGCCAACGCGAAGAGGTATGTCAAGATGAAGATGGGAGAAGCGTGGAAAAGCTAGGAGGGTCGTGCATGCGACCGAGAATGGAGATGGGACTATGCGTGCAACAAGCGATGGCAAACGTCCCGGACGGCGTGGAGCCAAATGAATGGGCAGCTTTTGTCCAATATAGGAGGAGTCCGGGGACAGTACGTTTTTTAATTAATATAGTTTAGTTTTGAATGTAGTTGAAAATTTGTTTTAATTAATTTTGTTTGAATGTAGTTTAAAAATTTAAATATAGAGTAAAATATAGATTTGGTTTAATTAGAGTAAAATACATTGACTACACTTCTATTGTACCTAAATTGCACAAAACACTCATTTATTTTGGGCTCTATCGCGAGAGGAACACCGAGATCCGGGCGGCTCAAAGGGTCAATCACACGTCGGGATCCAAGACGTTTTTGTGACCTACGGTGAGATGGTATATTAAAAGCTAAATTAATCGTATGTTAAATGATTATTGTTTCGTTTTAGAAATAACAAAGTTTATATTCTTTTAGCAAGAGAAGGCTCGGGAGGAGAACCGCCGTCGGACGGACTATGGGCGGTTGTGGACACGCACGCATAGACACCGTGATGGGACGCCGATCTGCGAAGCGAGAGGAGATAATAGTAAGTTAAAAAAAATATTAATTTAACTTAATTTAATTTAATTGTTTGATTAATGTTTTATGAAATATGTGCGGCCGGGCCGGATTGAGCGAGCCGGCCAAGAGATACGAGCGTCGCGGCCCGGAGTCACGGGGTTCTATTGATCCTACGGCCACTTTGAAAGCTGGTGTGGGCCCCGTCGAGCATCGGCCGTGTTAGGGGCTTTGGGCTAGGCGCCGGCCTAGCATGGTGTACGGCAAGGCCTCCTCCTCCGCGCGGGACCTCCGGCTCGAGCGGCCACAACCCGAGGCGGTTGATGCGATGATTGCCGAGAAAGTTGCCGCGCAGTTGCCGAGCGAGGTTGCGCGGTCTGCGAGGAACGAGGCCGGGACTAGCGCATGCGGGAGAGCCTCAACGGTTGGTTCGCTACTCGAAGCAAAGGCGCGATCAATTGCCGGGGCCTTGACGATTCTGCACGACAGACGATTCCGTCTCCCGAGCCTCCCCCTCCGTTCATCTTCGAGGATTCCCCCCGGCTCCCCGCCTCCCCCTCCGGAACATCTTCTTGGTGAGGAGGAGGACGACGTTACCTGCGGTCGAGCTCGCGCCGCCCCCGAGAGAGACCCCTCGAGACAGGATCTCGATCATCGGGCTCCCGATAGTTAGTTCTTATTTTGTATGCCCCGGATGTTTGATGACAATTTTATTAAATGTAATTACTTGTTTTCTTTTTTTTCGAGTAGATTTTTACAATTTAAACATTTGTTATCTTTTTTTTTTCGGAATGTTATGAAAATGTAAATTTTATTAAAATATGATTTTTATTAAAATTTACATTTTAAAATCTTTAAATTTTAATACATTAGTAGCGGTTTTAGAGTTTCACCGCCACAAAATATATTAGTCGCGGTTTCAATGAAGAACCGCCACAAATTTGATTCTCATTTGTAGCGGTTTCATAACCGCGACAAATTTTGAATTTCAAAGAAAAAACCGCCAAAATGTAATAACGGTCATCATTTGGTATCGGATTCGTAGCGGTTATAAAACCGCTACTAGGTAAAGCGGATTTTTTATTCAATTTGTCGCGGTTAAGGAACCGCGACAAATTTAAATTTCGTTGCGGTGGATGTCGCGGTTTTGTAACCGCTACAAATTGTCCCTGTTGCATTTAAACATCTCCGGTTACGAGATGATAGTAATTAAACATTGTCTCCACATTTGTATGCTTTCCTAGCTTTGTTTACTACAGATGGATAAGTCATGGATCAAGATGCCGCGCAGTTCTCCTGTATATTTAGCGGGATTGAAAAATTTCATAGATTTCGCCTTCTCTCACGCTAGCATTAATGGCAAGATCGTGTGTCCTTGTTGTAGATGCAAGTTTAAGAAGTGGCAAACACGAGAAGGTGCTATGGAACATCTTCTTATTAAGCCTTTTCCGAAGCATATACATTACGGGATGTTCATGGTGAGAAACGTGGTATGGGATATGGGGATCATCTTCCTCAAACCTCACAAGTAGGAAATCAAATAAATCAAGATGATCCGGTTAATGACGTCATTCGCGACGCTTTTGGTGTTCAAGACGACAACTTCACGACGAAGTGAAGGGTCTGAACCGAGTTTTCTTCAAGAATGAAGCAGCTCGGGAATTTTTCAGCCTCATGGATGAGAGCGATCGTCCTCGTATCAAGGTTGTCGAAATATTCAAAATTATCCTTTCGATCAAATTGTACCATATCAAGTGCATGTGTGGCATCATCGATAAGGCGATGTCGATGTTGTTGGAATTACTACGAGATGCTTTCCCGACGTGGACATTCCCACAACCTTCTACGAGGCCAAGAAGATAATCAACAAATTGGGATTGAACTACGAAAAAATTGATGCCGCCCCAACGATCGCATGCTTTATTGGGGGGAGGACGCTCGGAGGGAGACTTGTAAGAAGTGTCACACTTCGAGGTTCGGGGCGATTGAGAAGGGAAAAAAGCGAGAAGAAGAAACCCGCAAAGATTCTCGGTACTTTCCTTTAAAACCTCGATTACAAAGATTATTTATGTCGTCCAAGACAGTGAGCATATGAGGTGGCATGAAGCCGACAAGAACGAAGATGGTAAACTCGGACATCCACGTGATGGTGAAGCGTGGAAAGCGTTCGACTCGAGACTTTCCGATTTCGCGGCGGACTCTAGAAATGTTCGTCTTGCTTTGGCCACCGATGGTTTTAATCCGTTTGGTAATCTTAGCACAAGTTATAGTATATGGCCAATTGTTTTGATACCTTACAACTTTCCCCCTTGGATGTGTATGAAATAAAGATCCTTCATTATGTCCATGGTCATTCCAGGCAAAAAGGCACCGGGAAATGACATCAATGTGTATCTACAACTGCTTATCAAGGATTTGGTGGAGCTGTGGAATGTAGGCGTTGAGACGTATGACGCGCATGAGAAGACACTCTTCAACTTGCGTGCGGCGTTGATGTGGACTATCGGTGACTTCCCGGACCGGGAACATTATCCGGGTGGAATGTGCATACCGAGGCCTTGCGTGTCCGGCTTGCAATTTTGACTCGACTCGGTGCGCCTTCCCCGGTCGTAAGTGGTGCTTCATGGGTCACCGGAGGTTTCTCGATGGTACGCGGGTTTAGGTTGCAACGCAACCGTTTCAATGGGCAACGGGAAAAAGAGGACCTCCTCGCATATTATCCGGTGCGAGAGATCATAGAGCGATTGTGGATGTTGATTTTGAGTATGGGAAGAAAGACGATCCAGCAAAGGCGGGACAAAGCGGTCGGGCTTCGGTTCCGGGACCCAGCAATGGCGGAAGATAAGCGTCTTCTTCACTCTTCCGTATTGGAAAGATAATTTGCTCCGACATAGTCTGGATGTCATGCACATTGAAAAGAATGTGTGCGACAATGTGTTGTACACGATTATGAATGAACCAGGCAAGTCAAAAGATCATCTTCAAGCGAGGAAAGATTTATGGGAGATCTGGGTTCGTGCAGACGCGTGGCTGGATGAGCATGACAGATTTCAACCGGCAAAATTCACCCTGACAAAACCGAATAAGGAAATCTTCCTCGCCACTTTGAAGAAAATAAAAGTTCTGACGGGTATTCAAGCAACATTTCACGATGTGTGGACGTGCGAGCTCGGAAGGTTATGGGCTGAAGAGTCATGACTCACATGTGCTTATCATGATTACTTCCGCGGCCATAAACAATACACTTCGCCTCTCGATGTGTCGATCGTTTTGGTCGAGCTTTGTACTTTCTTTCGGAAGTTGTGTTCCAAGGTGTTGATCGTGGAGGAGCTCGACCCGGTTTGCTTGACAAATCATTCTTCTGTTGTGCCATTTGGAGATGATCTTTCCTCCTTCATTTTCACGGTCATGGTTCACTGACGAGTACACCTTGTTCATGAAACAAAGCTTTACGGCCCGGTTCACTACCGATGGATGTATCCTATTGAGAGGTACTCTTTTAAAATTAATTACTTCAGCATTATATTACTTCCTAGTCGCATGTTTAACCATTGATGTATCGACATTTTCCTCATTACTTTATAGGTTCCTTGGGAAACTGAAATCTTACGTGAGGAATAAGGCGTGGCTTTGAAGGTTCAATAGCAAAAGGTTATATTGGGGATGAGGTCTTATATTTTTGTTCAGGTACTTTGATGACATTGAGACGTCATTCAACCGCCGCCTCGTGTGGACGATTGTCGAGCCGGACCCAGAGCGGCGGCTTCGAGTTGTTATTCCCTCGTGTTGGTAAACCGGTTGGCGGATGTGAGAACTTCAAACTCACAAAGCACTTGAGAAGTTTCAAGCACATAGACATGTCTTGATCAATTGCACTCAAGTTGAACCGTACCTTCGAGTAAGGATTGCACAGATATATTTGTTATCCTATATGTTTTTCGACATTTTATAGGCACATTTATTGCTCGTCATCGCATGTTTAAATTGTAGGGAATTCGGGAGTCATGTGAAGCGTCGGTTGAGGATCCGTTCACGGACATCCTCCGAAATTGATAGAAAGGTCCACGAGAGAATTCCGGGGTTGGTTTAGGAGGAGAATAATGAATGACCACAACCCCCCTCACGGGAGAATTGAGCTCTCGCACTCGGCCCGCTTGACCACGCCCAAAGATTTACGGCATACAATGTCAATGGCTTCAAGTTTTGCACGGTTTCACGAGATCAGGGATTGCTCACCCAAAACTCGGGTGTATATGGCACGTTTGGGACGAGGAGTTATGCGAGCAGCGTGACGGGAACATGCGGTTCGGTGACGTCCGTATTATGGAAAGCGCTTGATGTGGTCGGGATAACTTACCAAGGCATTTTCTACGTGACGTTTGTTCAAGTGTTTGTGGGCGAATACGACAACGTCCGGGGACTCACGACCGATGACTTAGGCATCACATCGGTGAATTTCTCTCGCCCTATTCACACCGGTCGGTCGAAGATGACGAGCCGTATATTCTCGCCTCGAGGCCCATCGGGTTTATTATGTCGCCGATGAGAGGCACGAGGATTGGAATATGGTGGTTCACCTAAAGCCTCGGGACCTTTATGACATGGGCGATGGTGAGAACGTCGCCTATGATTGTGAGCCGCTCCGGCCCGCCGGATTTTGAAAACTTCTTCCCAGGACGGCGATGACACTTTACCTATAGTTGATGCGTTTTTTAAATAGACGCAATATGAAATATAAAAATTTTGATTTCACAAAAGTTTTATATATGTCTTATTCTAAATTCAACTCAAACATAACTTTTTATACAAACTTTTTTTGTAGGGATCTTGGCCTTGATTGAGACGAAAAATTATCCCTTCTCTTCCTTTTATTTTATTTTTAAAAAAATGTAAAAAAATTATTTTGTAGCGGTTCATGACCGCTACAAGAATAACAATAACCGCTACCAAAATTTGATTTGTAGCGGTTAATAACCGCTACTAATTAGATAAAACCGCTACCAAACTAACCGCTACAAAACCGACACAACAACCGCTACAAAATGTTGCGCGAGATCAAAATAAATACCTCGCCACCAACCGCTATAATTATATGTTTTCTCTCTGTCTTCTCTTATATTTTCACGTTGTCTCTCTTATATTTTCACGTTTTCTCTCTTATATTTTCACGTTTTCTGAACGAGGCAAAGTGTTTGGATGGGGTAAGTGTCTCTAAACCTCATCAAATCTAGCCATTCTCGAAATATTTGTTTTTTCTTCTACGATGATATTATTTTCTCTTATTTTACAGGTATATTTTGTCAATTCTCAACTTTCTTTCTACTTTCACCTACTTATTCTTTGATCAACTTTCCCACATTTTTGTTTTTTAAAATTCATTTTATTTAACTAACTCATAAATTGTTGATTCTCATTCTTTTTACACATTTAAAGACATCTTATACAGTTTTCTATCAAATGTTAATATCCATTTATAATTAGTAAAAATATAAATGTTTATTAATTCAACATTTTATAATCACAAAAAAATTTTTGTAAATTTTTTTTTTTTTTTCAATTTCATCTTTTTGTCGCGGTTATGACACCGCTACAAAAACGAAAATAACGAGGGACATCTGAAATTTAAAAATTAGGGCGGGAATTTGGTCACGGTGATATCACCGCGACAAAAAATTGTTTTGACACTTTTGTCACGGTTTTAAAAACCGTTACAAATAAAAAAAGCGGCAAAATTTTTTTAAAGAATAATGGCTTGAAATTGGTCACGGTTCTATAACCGCGACAAAAAATTATTTAAACAAATTTGTCACGGTTTAATGACCGCGACAAATGTGATGGCCGAATGTTTTGTAGCGGTTTTTTGACCGCGACCTTAATAGCGACAAATTTAATGGCGGGAAAAATTTGTAGCGGTTTTTTTGATTTGCGACTAATGTGTTCATTAGTTGCCGGCTTAGCCTTATATAGTGGCGGTTTATGTGCGTTGAGTAGCGGTTTTTTTAACCGCTACAAATTTCCTTGTTTCGGTCGTTTTGTGGCGGTTTTAGTAACCGCGACAAATGTCATTTGTCACGTTTAAAACCGCTACTAATGTGTATTTTTAACCGCTACAAATGACCGGTTTTTTTGTAGTGGCGGGGCAAAAGCTTTTAAAAGGAAGCGTTCTAATCTACGGCAGAGCAATGAGCTTGATGCTTATGGAAGAAGAAAACTGACGTGGGTTCAGAACGGCAAACTAACAGACTTTTTTTTTTTTTTGCTGGTGTGACTTTTGCTCCAAAATGGTAACCACATATGTATTTTTACTCCCAAAAAAAGTACATATGATATTGGGGCGCTCCCGAAGATAAAGCATATGTGTATTTTTACTCCTTTATCCTTTTCTTTGTATGATTCTCGAAAGACGTGTTTTCCAATTGAAACTAAAGTAGCAGTAATTGTTTTTCCATATTGCTATTATAAGATATCTTAGGTAACAAATGCATTGTTAACTTTAATTATGAGAGTTCTTAGATAAAATTTTAATTACACAAAGTAGATGTAAATAAATACATTTTACTATATTAGGATTGTTTGATAACAAGACTGATTAAAAACTTGGAATAATCTCGTTCGATATAGCCTTTTTAAAATTTTTTTAAAAAATTCATTGTTAATCAAATTTTTTTAAAAAAATTATATTCTAATTACCCATATAGTTGTTCTTGCTAATTAAATAAATGATAAATATTTTTCTTTAATAGTTCAAGTAGCCCTTTTGTTTTTCTAACCTTAAGAAACTCGTATGGGTGAGGAACTGACGATAATATAACCATGAAGGGTTAAACTGTGAACAGAGTTAGATTACGTGAATTTAAAAATGTTTATGAAATCCTTGTATATACTAAGTAAGAAAATAAAAAGAGAATCTCATGAGCTAGTGAAGAAAGACACGATGGCCCACCATATGTGTATATGTACACACCTCCCCATAATCTTTCTTTTTTTCAAAAAACAAAAAAATAAAATTCAAAATTCAAAATCCAAATCCAAATTAGATCTTGAAGATTTATATTTTATAGTACATCAATTTATGAGATTGCTTGCATGGAATGAAGCTTTAAAATGAAAAAAGAACGAAACAACAAATTACACCTTGATCACGTACTTAATGATGATATATGTGTGTCTATATTATATATACACACACACACGCGTATGTTGAGTATTTTCACCTATGGTTAAATGAGATGTTTTACCCCTTGTTTTTGACTCAACTGGTAAAGGAGTCGGACACTCGCTCTCACACCAAAGGGAGGGGGTTCGATCTTGGAGTTAGTCAGGGCGCTAGGGGAGGAATCCTAGCTCCTAGGTGCTTAGATTAACGCCTGAGGGTAATAGACGGCTCGCCTTACCCAACATCGGTATCACCTAGAAAGAAGGGAGATTTCGCTCTGCCTTTGGATTGTGGGTGAACCCAACTCCTTTCCTAAAATTTTCATATAAAAAATAAAATAAAATAAGATGCTTTAAACTTTCTGATCATTACAGTCATTAACACTACTACAAAAAATACTATTAACATTGCTTATCTATATGGGCAATTAAGAAAACTACACTAAAAAAATAGTGGTGCCATTTGTATAAGGGTTAAAGGCCTAATTTGCCATGGAAGTTTTGCTAAGAAAGCGTCCAAAGACTCCGGAAGTTTTTTGGTACCAAATTTGCCCTGGAAGTATGAAAAAGGTACCAAATTTACCCCGGAAGTATGAAAAAGGTATCAAATTTGCCCATCCGTTAATTTTGACCGTTAAGTTTAACGAAGTGTACATGTGGCATGCCACCTCATCAACCCAATAAGAGTTAAATATCATTTTTGCCCAGGAAGTTTTCACTAAGGAGCAATTTTACTCATGAGAAAGTTTACAAAACGTATCATTTTGCCCTTCTTTCCGCATATTAAATTTGACTATTAAATCGGTCAAAGGCCACACATGTCATGCCTTGAAAATGTCGAACTTGGAGTCACAGAAGGAGATCCTTGAGATGTTGAGCTCAAGGCGCCCTTTAATTTGTGAAGCCAAACTAGTCACATGAAGTATTACTTATGATTTAAACAAATAATCGTCTATAAAACTGCGAAGTAGGCCGACCGATTAAGCTCGAGGCCTTCCAGGGCCAATTTCAAATTTCTGGCTTATTTTTCAAGCCCGAGCCCTACAGGGCTAGGGCTTAAACAGGCCGACTTGACGGGCCCAGCCCGATTTCAAGGCATGACATATGTGTTCTTTGACTGATCTAATAGTCAAATTTAATATTGGGAAAAAGAAGGGCAAAATTGCTACTTTTGTAAACTTTGGGGGCAAAATTGCTCCTCAATGAAAACTTAGGGGCAAAATTGCTCCTCAAAGAAAACTTCCGGGGCAAAAATGATACTTTTGATTGATGAGGTGGCATGCAACGCGTGTACTCGTTAAACGTGACGGTCAAAATTAACGGAGGGGCAAATTAACTACCTTTTTCATACTTTCGGGGCAAATTTGGTACCTTAAAAACTTCCGGGTGCTGGACGCTCCCTTAGCAAAACTTTTATGGCAAATTAGGGATTTAACCCTTTGTATAATAATATGATACTCTCTCTAGTACTAAATAAGCCCACGAGTCAGGGGCGAACCTAAGGGGCTAGAGGTGGCCCATGCCCCCCTAAAATTATAGAATAAAATCTAAAGTTTTAGAAAATTACATTTAAACCTCATAAAATCTTAATATTTTTATTTTAGTTTGCATTAAAATTTCATGAAGGGACTAAAATGAAGTATTGAAATTTTTGTAGGGTTGAAACATACTTTCATTAAAATCTGGGTAGTATTATGTAATTTTCACTCCCCTTAATTACATTTCTGATTCCACCCCCGCCACGAGTGCCCTTCTCTCACTACTCACTCTCATAAGTCATAAATACTCCTCCTTCTCCTTCCTTCTCCTCTGAGTCTGTCACTCAGCCTGAGAATAGCGCAAGACAGGTCCACCAAAGTCCCAAAAAACTCTCTCTCTCTCTCTCTCTCTCTATCCCCAACTAAAAAGAAAATCTCTGTAAATTCTAAACAGATTCAAAATTGTATCTTTTCTCTGTCCCCTCAATGGAACAATCAGAACACACAACCAGAGATCCCAGCCACAACTATCAACAACAACATCGCCAGATTCAGCATTATCATCAAAATCAGTTACAGTTAGATACGTCGCAGGCTGTGGTCCCTTTCAATGGAGGAGGAGGAGGTCCCTCATGTTTCATCAATGTGGGCCCCATCCAAGCTGGCCTCTCTGGTAGTGGTGTTGTAACTGCAACTCCTTCCTTGTCACCATCATCATCTTCTTGGCCTCCAGTTCCTCTCGTAGCAGCGCCGATTACCATCGTCGTTCCTAGATCTGATCAGCCATACTCATCTGCACGATCGGGCGGAAATGTGCTCCATCCGATCAGGACACAACAACAAGGTCATCAGCAGCAACAATGGTCGATTTCTGCAGCAACGGCGGCGAGGGATGTTGTAGCTGCATCGACAAACCCGCCACCGACGAGAACCAGGGACAGACACATCAAGGTGGATGGTCATGGCCGGAGAATCCGAATACCAGCAGCTTGTGCGGCTATGATTTTTCAATTAACCAGAGAGCTGGGCCATAGGTCCGACGGAGAGACCATCGAGTGGCTTCTGCGACAGGCGGAGCCGTCAATCATCGCCACCATCGGTACCGGCGTGAGGCCCTCAAACTTCTCAACAACAATCAACCTGTCGTCGCAATGGAACAGTGGTTCTTCCACCGTCTTGGCTCCGCCGTCGATGTCCGCTCCTCATAAATTCCATGGAGTTCCACCTTCTCATCAGCATCATCAATCTTACGAAGATCCGTTTCTGCATTCTACCTTGTTAGGGTTGCAGCAGCCTCAGCCTCATCAGCAACAAGAGTATCAACAGCTTCATTTATTGACTTCCGGTCAAATTTCAGAAGCGCTTCCCAATGCCACCGTTGGAGAAGAAGACAACGGAGAACCGACTGCGAATTATATGAGAAAACGTTACCGAGAAGATTTATTCAAAGACAACGCTAACCAACCAGATCAAAGCCAATTTGTAGGTAATGATGATCAGGATTCTTCCATAACTTTCTTACCTGACGTGCAATTGCAGAAAGCTGGATCTTCGAGTTCGAACGTCCTTCGTCCGGCTACTAATCTTCTCCCCACCACCCCTATGTGGGTGGTGCCCAGCGGCATTGGCGGTGGCGGCGGAGCTGTGAGTAGCGCATTTTGGATGCTGACCTCCGGGAGTGGAGATGCAGGTGTGGCCGCCGCCGCAGACAGTGGCGGTTCTGTATTATTTCCGACAGCACAGACCGGTGGCGGTGATGGAAGCATGAATCATCACTTTCAAGCAGGCTCGCTGCAATTCATGTCGAGTTCGAATTTGGGCCATGGAAGTGTGGAATTTCAAGGTCTGCAACAGGCACCAACGATGTCGTTTTTTGTTCCTAGTCATCATCAGATGTTGGATGATCAGTCCAACATGGCGGCTACTGCATTGAATGCGTTTCCTGGTGTTGTTGAAGATGTGAATCCAGAGGACCTTCATCATCATGAAGATGAAGCTGGTGATAATGGCGACGAAAGTGGTTAGAGTTCTGAATGAATATCATCAGTTACGTTACTCATCTCAGGAGGTTCAGAAAGTTGTTTCTTTTTCATGGCCTTTTTCTGTTTTAGTTGCTTTTTTATCTTTTCTATATATACCCAGATATGTCAATTCCTTGGGATTTTATTCTTCTTCTTTTTTTTTGGTTTTTTTTTTCTTACATTAAATTTTTTATGCTTGGGAATTGAATTTGGGTGATCTGGTTTAGTTTCTAGTGTTTCGTCTCTCTGTTTTTTTATTTCTCCTTTTTTATGTGGAACTTGATCGTCATTTCTGCAATTTGGTTCAGGTAAAAGAAAAAACAATATGTAGTTTGGTTTGGAGGAGATTATATATGCTCTGTGATTTGTGTGTTTGATTTAGGTCAAAGCAGGAGTACTATGGCAAGCTGGCATAGAGTTTTTTATTTTTATTTTATAGGAGCAAATTAATTTCTGTTGTTTTATATGTCAACTTATGGGTTTTTTCTTTTTTTTTTTTTTTGGAAAAAGTGAATAGCTTCTTTGAGTGTGTATTTATATATATCGTAGTTCATTCATTTGATATGTTAATCTTATATTTTTTTTTCCCTTTTAAGATTATAACTTTTTTGGTGGTGGCCTCTGGGGAATCGATCAGGGAAGAATTAAAATTAATTTTAGATTAAAAATGAATTTAGCAAGCAAAAAACAAGGTGGTGTTTTGATGATTGATGGATTGCTGAAATTGTATTAACATTTTTATTTGAATATTTAATATTTAAACATAAACAAGTTAGAATTGTTATATGTATATAGCAAACTAAATCTGACAAAATATGAGTAATTTCTGGTCAATTTCAATGCTATAATTTTATTTTACAGTTAAATAATTCACAAGATAAGTTTCTCCCCCAAAATCTAGAAGGCCGCTTCCCTTCATTATATTGGATATGCAATTTTAGGAATTTTTTTAAGTGAAGCGATGTCGAGTACATATTATTATTTTTATTTATACATTTTATAACGTTATTTATTTTCTTGATGTGACTCTATGTAATATATTATGACAAGTAAATCCACACAAAAAATTGTACTAGTTAAAAAAGTATTTCAAATTACATTCACATACTTTTCCTTTAACCATTATTTAATAATATCTAATGCTTCAATTTGTTTGGGAAAATTATAATGAAGGACCTAAGAAAAATAATATTTATTAAGAAGAACTATAAAAAGTGGTAATTATTTTAAAGGACCAAAAATTAAAATATTAAAAATAAAAATACTAAATTACCCTTAATCGATTTCTTATCTTCTCATTAATCGAACTGGAATGATTTTTTCTTCCTATCTTCTCATTAACTGAATTTGGAATGATTTTTTCTTACATGAGAATCTAAAGTAATTAATAGATAATAATAAATAGATATTAATTCAAATAATTCTTTTCCCATCGCAGAATCACTCTAGATTATTATACTAGAGAAAAGATAGGAAAGATGGAACTTTTTATGGTTGTGGCGAAGAAGCCTGTGCGCTCGTGCAACCTGTAGTTAGCGAGTGTTAGACCCGAGATTTTTTGTCCGAGGCAACCAAAGGTACCGATATTCATTCAATATTACCAGTTGTTCCATTCCCGAGAAACAGAAAATAAAGCAAAAGGTTCTTAACTCAAAAAAAAAAAAAAAAAAAAAAAAAAAAAAAAAAAAAAAAAAAAAAAAAAAAAAAAAACCCCATCAAAAGAAAAGAACGTGGTTAAAGAAACCAAACCCCTCTTTGGCTATAACCATTAAAAGCTCCATCTTTCCTATCTTTTCTCTAACATAATAATCTTGAGTGATTCTACAATGGAAAAAGAATTATTTGAATTGATATCTATTTATTATTATCCATTAATTACTCTAGATTCTCATGTAAGAAAAAAATCATTCCACATTTAGTTAACGAGAAGATAGGAAAATTGATTACGGGTAATTTAGTATTTTTATTTTAATGTTTTAATTTCTGGTCCTTCAAAATAATTATCACTTTTATGGTCCTTCTCAATAAATATTATTTTTCTTAGGTCCTTCATTATAATTTTCCCAATTTGTTTTCTTAGAAAAGAATATATGTTGGCTTTTTCGCATTTAAAAGAAACACTAATTGTGATGTTTATTAAGGTTACATTTTCTTTGTATGATTCTCGAAAGATGTATTTTCCAATTGAAATTAAAGTAATAGTAATTGTTTTTCCATATTGCTATCTCCAGCTACTATTATAAGATATCTTAAGTAACAAATGCATTGTTAACTTTAATTATGAGAGTTCTTAGTGTTTTAAGTGAAATATCTTCTCTGGCCAAACAAAGTAAAATATCATGAAAATTTTTATTAATTCCCTTAAATTATCAAACATGGTCATATTAGATAAAATTTAAATTAAACATAGAAGATGTAAATAAATACATTTTACTATATTAGGATTGTTTGATTACAATACCCTGATTAAAAACTTGGAATAAACTCGTTCAATATAGCCTTTTTTTAAATAAATAAAAAAATCATTTCAATGTTAATCAAATTTTTTTAAAAACATATTATTCTAATTACCCATATAGTTGTTCTTGCTATTAAATAAATGATAAATATTTTTCTTTAATAATTCAAGTACCCTTTTTGTCTTTCTAACCTTGAAAAACTCGAATGAATGGTGAGGAACTGACGATAATATAACCATGAAGGGACGTTAAACTGTGAACAGAGTTAGATTACGTGAATTAAAAAATGTTTATGAAATCCTTGTATGTAATAAGTAAAGAATATCATGAGCTAGTGAAGAAAGACACGATGGGCCATATATGTAACAACCCCCTAAAATCTTTCCTTTTTTCCCCCAAAAAGAAAACCTTCAATTGAGAATCCAAATTAGATCTTGAAGATATATATTTTACAGTACATCAACTTTCGAGATTGCTTGTATGGAATGAAAAAAATAAAAATAAAAAATAAAGAAGAATTAAACAACAAATCACCCCTTCATCATGTAGAGAGACGAAGCTTAGAAGAGACTGGATGCCCCCCCCCCCCCCCAAAAAAAAAAAAAAAAAAAAAAAAAAAAAAAAAAAAAAAAAACTGAAGCCTTGAATTTTCTTCCCCATGTTTCCTCGATGACCCAGAACCAAGCTCAAGCATAAGTCTCATGGATTCAAGAGACTGACACTATGGCACACTCAGGGATCAACTTCACCTGAAAGTTCCTAGAATCTTTGTCGCTTATTTGCAATTGATCGGAGTAAGATTTGATTGAGGATGAAAATTTTGCGTTGACAAAAAATCCCTGGAATTCTTCAACGTCGTCCTTGTCTTCTTCTTCAGCGTCCTCATCGGCTTCAAGTATTGGAATGATTCGACCACCACCGTGTTGTAAATATTGCATATGGGTGTGTCAAAGAAAGAGTCTTTCTAATATTATGGAATATGTTAAATGAAAAGATGTGTTTTGAGAAGTCATGTTGTTACAAATTAAGGGATTTGTGTTGGTTCATGAATCAACATGGTTTATAAATTAAACAAATAATTATGACTTTCGAAGAGGTGTAATGTTCAAGAGTCACCACTTCAAGGCATTGTTTCATTATTTATGAATATCCCAATTGTGACACCATTAAAAAGAGAGAATTAGAAAACATCGGTAATCTCTTCTTTGAGTTATCTTATCTTCCACCGGTTTCGCGCCTTGATTTAATCAAGAAGAATCTGTTTAATCCTGGGGAGTACCGTTTCTTCTTTACCGGTGGTCGCGGAATAACTCTATAGGACAGTGTTTTCGGACATGACTCATGTTATCCTCTTCTTTGTTTTTCCAGATCACCCCCAATGCCAACAATCTATAGAGTTATTCAATTGGAGGCCGAGCGTTTCTGAATTTCATGGACAAGGAAACAAAAATAGCGAGAGACTCGCCGTAGATAATTGTAGAAAAGTGGCACTCGGTGATCGGATTCTGAACGCACAGAAAAGGCGAGAGAGTTCGCGTTTGCACAGTAAAAAGGACAAAGTCCAGGCCTTATGCTTTGCAGAAATATTATTATGCGTTTGCTGCATCATTCCATGGGACTTCTCTGCTGGTCTATTAGCCTGCGTGTTTTTGGGCATCCTTCGAGAATTCTGAGATTTCCATTGGCGGCTCACCCTACCATGGGATTCTTCATTTAGTGAATTTCTGGGCCGCTCAGAATTTTGATTTGGATCTTTAGAGAAAGAAGGTTGAATTCAACCCTCATTTGATTTTTTCCATATGTTGCCCAAATGTGGGGGTGCTTCATGATAAGCAAATAGCCTAGATGGCTATGTCTATGAGAAAGAAAAATATGTTGGTCCGATGATATTGAGAATGGAGGGAGTGAGAATTGGGTCTTGTGTCTGATGGAAAGCATATTAAATAAGCTTATGATCAAGGAGAGCCATGGTTATTACTATGATGGACAAATACTCAATTTCCCCTTCATCCGGATTCATTTTAATCTCTATGATAAAGAGATTATGAGGGTGTTGTGATCCTTGCAACAATATGCAAGAGGCAGAAAAGAAGACGTTTTAATTGATACGGTAGACCTATACGGAAGGAGAGTTAGCGTTATGGATGCTTTATGACGCATGTGCCAAGAGTTAGCATTATGGATGTATACGAAGGAAAGTTACGGGTTTCACGCTCGTTTGTTATTCGCTCTTTCCGGTATGCGTTCAATTTAATAATAATTGGAATATTGGTGGGCATATATTAAAAATTTAATAATGCGATTGTTATTATTTATTTTAATATTTGATGTGCTGAATTTTCGATATGAATAAACCCGTAGAAATCAATATTTTATTTAATTATTGATTACTTGCACGGTGAATTTATTTTTGTTAAAAGTTTGATTATCTTTAGTTAATAAATATATTAGTTTTGATTGATATGGTAGTTAATAAATCTCTTATTATTTTAATAAGTATTTGATGAATATTAAATTAATAAAGGGAAGATAATGTATATCTTATGCCCTTGGATTCATCAGTAGATTTTATTGTTTTTATCGGTAAATATCTTGAATTAAATTAGTCATCTGATGACAATGAGATCATACTTGTTATTTTATTATTTGGTTTTTAGTTGCAGAAATTAAATATAGTTAACGTAATAATGGTATAAAGTCCTAAATTGTAGGATATTATATATTTGAAAAATTCTAATTTAAATAATTAGGATGAGAGGGGAATTTATTTCCATTTAAACTTTATTATGAATGGAGATATTAATATATTTGATAATTTCTGATCTCTATAATATCTCCTATGATATTGTAAATCTTTTAAATTAATATGGTTGAATAAAAGTGGGATTTGTTGTGTTTCGCATGATAATTGTTGGGAGTTGAAGCAAATTTTGTTTCAATAAATCTGGTGATATATTTGCGAATATCATGTAGCCATTATTTAATTTATTGGAAGATTTTTTACCATGATCAATTGATTGAAATAATTAATTGCATGAAGTGTGATTTATTTTGATATATCATATAAATTCGTTTGAATATTGGAAATCTTAGATTTTTAATGCTGCAATTTATGTTTATATTTCAGTGATTTATATAATCTGATGCTTTGAATTTTTCAAAGAGAACTTGTGACATTGGTTTCACACATACTTAAATAGTGTGAATATTATTAAATATTGGTATTTAAAATAATTAAAGATTTATAAATTTATGTGGAAAATTACGTGAGGATGAGAATATTAATATATAAAATATATATTATTTTGACAAAAGAAAATTAATTAAGTTGAGGCTTTTTCTTTTTCTATGAAAAGCAAATTTTGTTATGTGAAATAAATGATAATGTTTGAGACATTCTCATTTAATTAAAATAGAAGATTAAATTGGCACGACCTTTTATTGAAGTATACAAGTCATATGATTTTGTAGTTTTATAAAGTGTGGATCTTTATAAATATACTAGTGGGATTCTAATTTAATTAGAATTTTATTGATTATAAAATATTTGAAAGTGTGGGGGTATCTAAGATATGAAGTACCTTAAAATTATTATTTTGGTGCAAGAAAATATGTTGAAAATTATAAAATTGTCATGCGTTATGATTATTTAACAAAGGCTCTATTATTTGCTACTGAAAGCAAATTTTGTGAATTATAAATATTTTGTGATTTGAAACAAAGCATATGACAATGGTATGAAATTTTAATCATTTATCTATTGTAGAGATAAATGTGCTTAATTTTCATAGTATTATTAATTTCTCTTGGTATAAGCATGCATGATATCGTGAAATATTTAATTTAATATGGATGACTTTTATGGTCAAAAGTATCATGTTATGTGCTTGAAAGCATGAGAGAATTGAATGTGATTTTGGGTGTTAAAGATCATAAAAGAATATTGATGACAAATAAGAAATGTTTCTAAATATTGGTTTTGAGAACCATTATGTGAATATTCCTTATGATACTACTTGAGATGATTCTAAAGCTCAATCAATGTATGTACAAATTGTTGAGAATTTGTAGCACTGGTAAATGTTAATCCCATGACATAGCAAATGATATGTGGAGATTGAGCATATGTAAACTCTCGTGAAGAGAAAGAAATAGTTAAGGGATAATGCCATAAATAATATTGGCATCATGTATTGGATTCCCGTTGTATTGATGTATATACACAGAAGTTAACTAAGATCTAGTCTATGTGTGAAAATCCACTGGTTATCATTGACCTTCAATGGTGACAAAATTAAAGTATTATGTGAATCAGAGTTGATTACTCTTGAAATGGATGGAATGCTAAGAATGTTAAAAATCTCTTAGCAAATATTTTGACAAGAAACCGACACTTAAAGTCGACGATATGTGATTGCCAGATGACAATAGCCATTGTAAAAGTACAATGATGAAATAAAAATCGTTTGAGATATAATATGATAAGCTAGCTTAAGATCTGTGTTGAAGTTATCTCAATCGATTTGGTGAGGTCAATAATAGACCTATCGGCCGTTAACAAAACCCCGGATGATATAAATTGGTCGAGGGAATGGGACTAAAGCCAACTCGTAATTGATAGCGATGGCAACCCAACCTTTGTGATTGGTGATCCCATGAAGAAGGTTCAATGGGTAAGAACAAGTCGTTTGTCAATTCTGACTAGCACGAAAAATATCAATTGTCCCTTCCTATGACAATGAGAGAGTGCTAGAATGCACGTTTTGAGGTTGAGCAAAGCTCTTAATGATTTCATAGTCTTACATGACAGTGTGCTCAGTACAGGTACACTTACATGAAATCACCTCTACGAATGTGGAGTGTGGCCGCTCCTACAAGATCGTGGCGAAATCTTTAGAGCATTCGTTATGCACCAGGCACGCGCATGGCCGTCATAACACGCAAAACCGTTGATTAACAGTGGAAATGTTAGGATGTAATCTGACCCTTAGTGCCTCTAATACACACCAAGATTTGTTAGTTCATAGAAGCATGCTTCTTCGACATCTCGTGTATTAAGTGTTATTGGTCTAGGTGCGGTTCATAGTTCTACGGACCACCGGATACAATGGTTATGTCCATGGGTGTAACTCGGCTAATGGTGTTTTCTTTGACACATGTGGGGGATTGTTGTAAATATTGCATATGGGGGTGTCAAAGAAAGAGTCTTTCCAATATTATGGAATGTGTTCAAATAAAAAGATGTGTTTTGAGAAGTCATGTTGTTACAAATTAAGGGATTTGTGTTGGTTCATGAATCAACATGGTTTATGAATTAAACAAATAGTTATGACTTTCTGAAGAGGTGTAATGTTCAAGAGTTACCACTTCAAGGCATTGTTTCATTATTTATGAATACCCCAATTGTGACACCATTAAAAAGAGAGAATTAGAAAACATGGGTAATCTCTTGCTGAGTTATCTTATCTTCCGCCAATTCTGCCGCCTTGATTTAATCAAGAAGAATCTGTTTAATCCTGGGGAGTACCGCTTCTTCTTAACCGGTGGTCCCGGAATAACTCTATAGGACAGTGTTTTCGGACACGACTCAGATTATCCTCTTCTTTGTTTTTCCAGATCACCCCCAACGCCAACACACCGGCTGTGGGAGATAGAAGTGGCTCATCATCGTCGTAGGATCTGTATGAATCAGGTTGCTTTGGCTGTTTTTGTGGTAATTGTTGGGCCGGTTCAATAGGCTTGACTCTGAAAACTGGGGATGAGTCTTCCTTAGTCTTATGGGTGGCATTTGGTTTTATAACGCTCTTGTCAACCACAATGATATCGTTCTTTTAGGCGGATTTGGTGAAGACGATGAATGAATAGTAGCCAGTGACCCCCCAAATATTTGTGCCAAGCTCCATCCCTGATGACGTACTACAGGATTATGTGTGTGTGTTGAGTATTTTCACCTATCGTTGTATAAGACACTTTAAACTTTCAGATCATTAGAGTCTTTAAAACTAACACTACTACAAAAAGTAGTATATATTAACATCGTCTGATATGATTAAATAATTTATTTAACTTCTTTAATCTCTCCAAAAAAAATCAATTATGTCTAATATTTAGAACATGGAGTATTATATGGGGGGTGTCTACGGTTAACTAGACTACTTCGTGTTGTAGAAAACGGAACTGTAGGTGTGCGTCAGTTTGGGAGTAACCAAGCCATATATAGCTAATATGGCATAATCCAATGTTTAGTTTACTACTCCTCAATTCAAATAGTATTTGTTTTTTTATCATGAAAAAGCTTGTATGAATTTTGAAGGTTACCTGAAGTTAGGTGCTTACTATCAAATGCTTATTATTAATGAGAGAGATATATTGACCATTAAAGAAAGTGAGGAGGAGCTTGCAATCTGTTGTCAGATGAAGTTCTATATAATCTAATGGCTCTCAGTTACCAACTTAAGGAAGTGAGGGAGAAGACAACATATATAGATTGGTCAAATGGTTTAAGTAGTTCACAGTGGCAGATAGAGATGTTTTACATTACTTGATGGGGTTGTATATGTTGCGGAGGGAACAATTATTGGAGTCCAATAACGAGAGAATTCCCTAACTTGCCACTAAGGGAATGATTTTTTATGAGTGTGTGTGTATACAAGAGAGAAGAGAGTGAGAGTAATGTTAAAGGTTGCTCTCGAGTTCAAATCCTAAAAATAGCCTCTTTGTTGTGGGAGTAAGGCTACCTACATATGACCCTCTTTAAAACTCACTTGGTGGGACCTTTGTGCATTGAGCCGTGGAAAAAATGTCACTCTTGTCCTTATTATTAGTCCAATTTGACCAAATATACTATATCAAGAAATGGAAGTTAAGATATTTAATATGTCTTAAATTGATTACCTTTTTTAAATTTATGCTTATTTAATAATGAGTATTAAAAAAATATTATTGGTACATTTTCTCTCACCTATTTAATAGGAGTAAAATTGAAAAACAGTCATTAATGACTTTTAAGGTAGACTTATATTAAGGACAACATTTTTTTGACCAACTAGACTTAAAATAAGGAGAGAGTGGTAAATATCCAAAAGAGAGAACACCTAAAAAGGTTGCTGCCATATGATTTAAGTCATCGGTAGTTATAGAATTTGATGATTTTGTTGTAAAATAGATTGTCACTAATTGATTAGCGGCAAAACTCTTTCAAAATTACGTCACTACTTCCAATGGCGGACATAGGTCAGAGAGAAGGGGGCAAGTGCCCACCCTTGAATTTTATTTTTCCATGATACGAAAATGCCTTATATTGAAAATATGTATTTAATAGCATTGATAATAAGACAATTATGATAGAATTTTCAAAAAATAAGGTCTACAAGGATGACATTATAATTATTTTAATTGTAATATATATACTTTTATTATTAAAATATATGTGATTGAACTTATTGAGTGCTCACCCTTCATTAATTTATGTACTTGAACTTATTGAGTATCCACCCTTAGTTTTTTCTGGAGCTGCCATTGGCTACTACGCCCTTTTTTTGGTAGTGACGCATGCAATCCATGCATGTAGTTCAACCCTTTCTATTGCATAAGGCTTATTGTCATTGTTGTTGTTCTTCTTCTGTATATGCAAGAGAGACAAAAAAATTTCTTTGAGGACTAGACACTTTTGATGTCTGTGGAATAGGAGAATTGTCTGATGTTTGATGATAATAATGATAGTTCGCCTATTGATGACCCAGTGAGATGTATTATAAGAATTATATAATCAGTGTTCTTAATTATGTAATGCGTTCCTAGTCCTTAGATTTAATACACTATATTTGTTCAAGGTCGTCGATGGTTATTATATTTCACTGTGACAACACTTTTCACGAAAGTCTAATACTTTTTTATCTCCTTTATAGTAAAAAATATTCTTATTATCTTGCACTAAACCACCTTGTGGATTGCTAATCCAGGACCAATAATATTGAATAGCTGAATATTGAGTTGCATAATGGGGAGGTGGCGTGATGACTCTTCTCTATTTTCGCTTGAACCCTTCGTCCCATATGTCAACAAAGCCATTTTAGGTGTATGGTGGTTATGGTTGCGGTGAGATCTGTACTGTTTAAATATGCTTTGACGATAAAGGAGATAATGGTGTAAATTTAAAATTTTCAACTAATAATTCTTAAAAAGGAAATAATTTTTTTCTTTAAAAAAAAAAAAAATTGACAGTTAAAATATTATCTTTATTTTAAATTTTATACAAATTAAAAGAATTTATTAGAAAACATGAAAGTAAACAAATCTTATATATATGAACAATCCAAATTAGATTTGGACTATGCGCAATGGTGGTGGACACTCTTGATATCATCACTCTGCTTAACATTATTGAAATTCGTTTTTTATGTTAACATGCTGTGTGGGTCTTTGGTGCCACTCACTACTTTATAATATTTAATATTAAACAATAGAAATTAATAAACAAATTTATGCTTTAAAATTTGATGTGAATAATGTTTACCATTATTACTTAAAGGGTTAAGTATTATTTTTGCCCTGAAAGTTTTTGCTGAGGAACAATGGGTATCTGGAAGTTTTTCTATGACCAATTTTATCCCGGAAGTTTACAAAACGTAGAAATTTTGCTCTTTGTTAATTTTTGATCGTGAAGTTTAACTAATATGCACATGTGGCACCCGAATGTTTGCCACCTCATCAATCAAAATAAGGTTAAATATCATTTTTTTTTGGAAATTTTCCATGAAAATAAGTGGGTATCCAGAAGTTTTTTAAGAGCAATTTTACCCTGGAAGTTTACAAAACAAAACAATTTTACCCTACCGTCATGTCACCTCATCATTCACATCACTGAGCCCAAGATGACATGGTGTTTCATTTGGGAACTATGTATAGGTAAAATATTTGTCCCAATTGAAACACCAGTCTTTCCAACCATTTCTTCAAGAAACCACTCACTATGGTCGTAGTTCGTAATAAGGGAGGGTGGCCTAGATCAATTTATATAAAGGTAAATACTATCATTATTGTTTTATCTTGCTGAACCAAATTTCAAGACAATTCATATATATTTTGCAACTACTACTACCAAAAAAACAAAAAGAAAAAGAAGAAGAAGCCTTTTAATGTTCGTTTTTAGGTTATTTCTATATCCCTTTTTAGGGGATGCCTATATAAGTGACGTGATAAAGTCTATAAACAATGTTCATTAAAAAAGTATCCCTTTTTTAAAAGAGCATCGTAAGTTTTTCTTGTAAAAAAAAAAATTACTTCACGCACCTTGATGAAGGACAAAGTGGTGGGGAGGGAGGGAGTGGGGAGAGAGAGAGAGAGAGAGAGAGACTTCCGGCAATGGTGAAGCACAATGCATCGACGGTGGTGGTGAGAATGTAGGGGAAGACACTACTAAAAAATGCACTATTTGTGACGAAATTTGCAAGGGAAAAAAATTCCGTCACAAATTTGAGTAAATTTGCGAAGGAAAAAATTTTCCCTCCTAAAATAGTGATTTTTGCGAGGAAAAATTGTTCCCTCGCAAAATTGACGGAAAAATCTCCACCAATTTCCCCCCATTTTGCGAGAGAACAAGGTTTCCCTTGCAAAATGGTCATTTTTTGCAAGGGAACCAAGTTTCCTCGCAAAAATCACTATTTTGCGAGGGAAACCTCTTCCTCGCAAAATTGGGAGAAAATATTTCCTCCAACTTTGCGAGGAAACTAAGTTTCCCTCACAAAAGGATCATTTTTGCGAGGGAAATATAATTTCCCTCGCAAAATTTTGTTAAATTTGCTTTTAACTCCTTCACTCACGTCCAGGCACCTTCAGCCTTAGGTCCGCGATTTTGAAGTCCGCCACTCTCTCCCTTCTCCGCCTCAGATCTGCCGGTTCTTCCCTGTCAGGCGACCGCAAGTCCGTTCGTAAGCAACCGCCGTCCCCCACTCCAACGTCACGACCACCGGTCGTTTCCTCCTTAACAATATCTGTCGATCTTGATACTCAGTGGGGCAAGGTTCACTTAACAATATCTGTCGATCTTGATTTTCACTCCCCCTTTTATGTTTCACTGTCATGCTATAGTTCTTTATTATTAGTGTATAACCTTAAGTCTGACAAACTGTTAAGGCTAAGAATATAACTATGTTATGTAAAATTTGTGATATTCTTGTACCAACAAAATTATGATTTTCTGCTTTAACATTGTGATAATGATGTCTGTAATCTCTTAATTTATTGTAGCTTTTTTCTAAACTATATCTGTTCTCCTTGTATGTTATTCACCATCTGCACTGATACAAAAGTTTGATCTTTGTGGTCCATCGTCCATGACACTTGTACTTCTTTCTTTACAGGCTGTTGCACTATTTAAATCATATTTTGGCGGAGCTTTTGATGAAGATGCAATTCGCAATAATTTTGTGCTCATATATGAGCTTCTGGATGGTATGTGATTCGTGTGGCAATAGTATCTAGAGAAATTGTATTTCTGGTCTCTGAAAGATTTATGCTTCAGTAACTTGGTCCCTAAATCTTAGAAATGCCATTAATCCTTGAGCAATTGATGGGAACTAGCGATTAGGGTGTCAAGAGACCTTATGGACTGAATTCTATATTTTCAAGGTTCAAGAAGCAAAGGACTGAGATATGTCTTTCAATGACAGAATGGTATATTTGTAAGATTCAGAAACTAAATAATCGAGGCATATATCTATCAAGGGCAAAAAATCATATTTCCTTTAGAATTAGAGTCATTCCACGTTCATGATTTGATATAACTAGAGCAATCACCTTGTTAGCCTAAAAGGAGAAATATTAGTCGTGAATGGAAAAATCAAAGATGATGAACATGATGTGTGTTTGCAGAAATCATGGACTTTGGTTAGCCACAAAATCTTTCACTAGAGATCTTGAAGCTTTACATCACTCTGCATTATACAACTGCTGACTCAACAATCACATCTAAGAACTGGAAAAGAAAATTAATTCATGGGAATCTTCCATCTCATGGATTATATAGTCTCTGCTCATATAATCACATCTAAGAACTAGAAAAGAATAGTCTGTCCTATGGATTTTTTGTTTTTACTATATAAACTCTTATGATTGTTACAATTTTTTTTCAAGATATGCAAGTCTTTTTATTTTCTAATTTTTAATATTTTTTATGTAATTATTTTATTTTTTCTGGTTTTTTATATATTTTTTTAAAATTAATTGGAATTTGCGAGGAAAAGTGTTTCCCTCGCAAAATTGAATTTTCTAATTTTTAAATTTTTATGTAATTATTTTATTTTTTCTAATCATTTATATTTTTAAAAAAATTAATTGGAATTTGTGAGGGAAAATCCTTTCCTTCGCAAAATTTTTGATTTTGCGAGGGAAACTTGTTCCCTCAAAAAATTCTGGATTTTGCGAGGGAAGAATTTTCTCTCACAAATCGTGGAATTTGTGAGGGAAAATCCTTTCCTCGCAAAATTTGTTTATAGTGATTGAAATCACTACAAATATGTTATTTTAACCGTTACAAATAAGCACTTTTTTAATAGATGCACATAATTAACTGTTATGTTTAAATGTTATATATTATTAGTTTGACCTTCACCTTGACATACATGATATTTACTAGTTATAACTGTTATATATTAGACGTTATAAATGCTTAAATATGTAGCAGTGCTTCTTTGTATTGTTCTTTGTATAAATTCCAGATGTGTTATCCTATCTTCAAATAATGGAATATTGGGGTAATTTGGTTGTAAATATCGTGAACACTTTCCTTTGATCTAATGTTCATGCTCAACTTTGAATATTGCGCTTACCGTTGCCATCTCTCTCTCTCTCTCTCTCTCTCTCACATTACGTCAGTTTACACCTACTGGCAGAGCTGGCTGTTCATGTTGGTAAAGTGTCTAAAATAATGTTCATATGACGTGGCTATTTTCACAATTGAAAACCAATTACGTAAATTGTATATAGATAAAGCTGACATATTTTTTTACTATCAATAAATTATAACAGAGGAAATATCTTTGGAAAGTTATAAATTTCACCAAATAAATTTGAGATGTTAAAGAAGTTCTAGGTTCTTATATTAAGAATTGGGGTAGTACGTTGCACCTAACCAGTTTTAAACGGTACAAACTTCTTTTTGACAAAAACATGAACAGCTCAAACCCTATGCAATGTAATACCATCGATGCATGTCTACCCAGAGAAAACAACAAACGACGTGAGTCGGCCTCAGAAACAGGAGCTGAATATAGATAGATACTCACAAGTCAAATCACAACATGTAATATCATCCATCTTTACAGTAGACCATGCAAACAGCGTTTATAATTCTGATTTGGATGTCGATCGGCACAAAAGGGCCCGGCAATGGAAAGATGCGGGTCATTATGAAACAATAAAACTTAAGTATTTGCCATCAGCTGTAAGATCGTTTAATTAAATTACGTATAGATTAGCCTTTTCACACAAAAAAATGGTATTCAGTCCTAATTATAGGACTAAGTTTGTCGTACAAATTGCCCTGCAAACTTAGTCCTATAATTCGGATCAGAGGTAGTATTTATTTTGTTAGGCACATGTATCCTCTTATTGGAGACAATTATGCTCGAGGCACTGTCAAGTACTAAATATAGACACCTCTCCCAATAGAGATTTGAACCTTAGTAACTCATATTGTGAGGGGCTAGCCCCTTTTGCTAGACCGTTGGTAAAAAAATGGTATTGATTCGCCAAAGGACAAGACAATACTAAATGGAAAGAGCTTCCAAAATTTTCGAGAGGCAACATTTTAGCCCACCCATGAAAAAGGCTATGAGCAAATGATTAATCTATTGCTTGTTTGGAAAACCTAAAAAAAAAACCTTTTAAGTGCTTTTCCGTAAAAGTCGAAACAAAACTCCTCATATACTTATCTCATAAATCGTAAAAATACTTCTAAAAACTAAAATAAGTATGCACTAATTTAGACCAAATTTCTTGGTAAGGCCATCGTATTATAACCAGATGCAAGAGATTCAAAGTTCCTCTGAGATCCGCACGACATTGATTCAATTAAGCTCAGGAGGGATCGTAAAATTGAATTCACAAGGAATAACCAACAGGAGTGGAACTCTCTGAATGATTTTTTTTTCCTTTTTTTTTATACTAAAAAGTTTAGGTGGGTTCGGCACCGGTCCCCCACCAAGGCCAGAGCATGGCCCCAGGGCTCTTTGAGCATTTACAAGGGTACTTACGAGATTGCCTACCGAACCCTCACAACAGCAGAGGGAATCGAACTCTCGTCCTTTTGGGACTTAAGCCCGTTCCTTACCATCTACGCCAACTCTCATCGACAACTCTCTGAATGATTTGAGTATGAAAAAGATAGGTACTTCCTATTGGCTCTAGGGCTGAGCAAGGTGCCCATATTCCAGTGGGCCTACCTGCACCGACAAGAAATTGGCCCATTTTGAGCCCACCCAATAACAACCCATAATGGAGCAGATTAAAACTCGCTCATTTTAGAATTAAATGGGCAAGCTATGAGCATACATTTAAGCTACCCATGCTGGCCCGTTTAGTTGAATTATCTTTTTTTTTTTTCACTATTTTCACTGTCACTCTACCACTCAGTTCCTATTTCCTAGTATGCCTAAAGAATTCAACAGCATTTTTTCTATTGTTTTAACTTTTTTATTCCTTATCATAACTTATTTTATTCCACACCAAATTGGGTGGTTTGATTTTTATTTTATTTTTTTTATTCCTTGGTTAGTCACGTTGTATGAGACTAACTCTTTCCACTAGACCTAACAACTATTGGTAACCTTTATGAGGCTTATATTGTCGAATGAAAGAGATAATATTACTCCAAATATGAGGCAGATTAATTTTATGAATAGATACTTCCCATCAATCCGGGTTAAATACTCACATTTTGGAGTTGGTTTTGGTCCTAATTATAAGACCAAGTTTTAACTTTTGTCAATTTTTTCCTAAAATACTCCTATTGATATTTCCTCCATCATAAGTAAAGACAATAATAATTTAATAATAATTAGTCATAAGTACCTAAATAATGTAAGTTATATAATAAATCATAAATGAAAAAGAAATTCATTTGCACTGATTTTATTTGAATAAAATAATAATCCATGTTTTCTTAAAAGTGTTTTGAAACAAGGTATAACTATTTTTTTCCGCAAGGATTTTGCAATAAAAAAAAAAATCTTAACCGTATTAAATCATGGTTGCAATAATAAACACAAGCATTGAAGGCGTTACATTCCAACGGGCGGTTAAGGAAAATGAACATATTCACTTTTTGTAACACCTATTGAGCAACTCGACCTACAAAAAATAATAATAAAAATAAAAATCTCCCGAACGTCACTTTTTGGAAAATCTCTCCTTTGATGTCATCCTAAATTTTAAGGGAGAGTATTTTTGGAAAATAATTATAATTAATTAATTTAACTTCTCTCCTTAATCTCTCCAAATTCGGTAAATAGTTCTTATAATTAGGAAGGAGAGAGTAGCATTTATGTCTTTAGTCTCTTCTTTAAATTAATAGATCTTTACCAAGCACTTAGTAGTGCGGTGGTATGTTATGGGTCTATCCAGCCTTTGTATCGAGTTCGACCGCCTAGGGACCATTAGGTTCCCAATTCCCAAAAAAAAAAATTAATAGATCTTTATAAGATCAAGGACTTAGCTAAACACGCCCAGGTAGATTTTGAGTATTTCAAAACTTTTTTGAGCTTTCTTATTACCGAATAATTTTAATGAAATATTCATTTAATTAGGTTATGAACCATTGTTTCTTAATGCTATACATTTTAATGCTACAAATTAAACATTCAGGTTGTGAATAATGTTGTCCAGGAAGCTTGTCAAATTCTTGATTGAATTAGGTTAGTAGAGATAGAGATAAAATAATGACATGAAAGGGTTTAAGTAAGGTTTGAAAGGGTTTAATTTTTTCATCGTTTAAATGTTACGAGTGATGTTCTAAATTTGTCACAAGTAGCCCTACAAATTTATAACAAAGGGTATTATCATATAATTTTACTTTTTATTTTTAAATTTAATTTTATTCAAGATAATATAAATTTCACACATAGACATGCACACATGCACACGATCACACACACGCACACGCACCCCCACACAAGCAGAGAAAAAGATGACTAACGTAGAAAAAAATGTTACAGTACCTTTCAGATTATTATGCAAAAATTATATCAAACAAATTTGCATATTTTGTTTGATTTGATCAAGGGTTTTCCGTTCAAACTTAAATCATAAAGGGTTTTCATCTCTTCCAATAAATATATTTGGGATTGAAATTGTGTTCTCTTCCTTATGGGATGAAGCTTCTTACCACCTCAACCAATATAATTTTAAGTATGAGTATTTTAGAATTTTTTAAAACTTTTTTATTGTTAAAGAATCTTAAAAGTATGTTGCTTTTTCTGTAAATTAAAGATTCATATTGTGAACAATATTATACCAGAAACTTGCCAAATTCTTGATTTAATCTTGTTTTTCACATTAAAAAAAAAAAAAATTCCAACTAACCTAATCTATTAAAAGGTCCAACCAATATAGAATTAGTCTAGCCGTGTAAGACTCCGCTAGAATCCTACAAGTCTAAAGTTCAAGTCTCAGAGAGGGGGAAAAAGTTGTCTTGTACTTCTCCTGGTCCTTATTATAAGACACTAACCGATTATTCTCAAAAACAATAAAAAAGGTTAAAGTTAATAAAATGGTCCTAAAATTTAAATAGTTTCCAATATTATCCCTACTAATTGCAAAAAATTCTAATATCATATTAATTATTACTCTCACCCACTACTCTTATTAATGGTGGGCATACATGGAAAACAAAAAGTAATTAATGCTCCTTAGGAACAAAAAAGAACAAATAAACTTACTAATCGGTGCCTTATAATAAAGACAAGAGAGAGTAAAACATAAAAAATTGAAAGTAATTAAAAAAGTGCTTCAGGGGTACCCAAACAGGCTACCACCTTACAGAGAGCAAGTTCTCTCCTCCCATACTTTTATGGTCTGTTTTGTACAAGGCATTTGGAGGGAAGGGGAAGAAAAAATTTTATGAATTGAATTTAAAAAAGATATAAAAGTGAGGTTACAAAATTTGAATAAAAAGATGTAATATATAAGGGAAACAAAACTTAATTAAATAATAATAATTATAACCCCACTTCTCTTTTTAAAAAAATAAAATAAATAAAAAATAAAAAAAAATAAACTTTTCCTGCCCTCTCATACCAAGAAATTGGCTAGTATGGAACACTAGATGAGATCCTAGATGTACAAAGCTAAACTCAATGTTCAAGCCAAGCTTGTTATATCAATCGGTACTTTTTAAGGAAATCAGGGTGTGGGTGGTAGAAGAAGTTATTTAAGAACCAATCAAATAATTTTTCTCCTTTAGTTTCCACCAAAAACATGTAATTGCCACTGTACAAGTAATATCTCCTGGCCCCACAAAAAGAAACTTAAATACAAGAATATGCACAGAGAAGGATAGGTCTTCTCATTAAAGAGAAAAGAGGATGAATTTTAGTGAAGCTGCATTCTAACAGAGTGTCCTCCTCCTCCCACCTATCCACTTGCCATAAAGCATTTTATCTGCTGCATTAAAACAGGTAAGAGTGTATCACTAAAAAATGAATAAAGTGAGAAGTATTTTTATCTTGCTGAATTAGAAAATTTGTTCATCAAAACTATGAAAAGGCAAAATTTCCATGAAATCATACTTTCAGAAAATCTAAGAATTGAGTCAATCTTCGATTACCTCGCCAATTTTTAAGGACCAAAACAAAATGTTTTTTTTTTTTTTTTTTTTTTTTTTTTTTTTTTTTTTTTTGGTCTTGTAACAAAAAATAAGCATACAATATATTGCAAGAAAACCATATTGCAATATTGCAAACAATGTAACAATTAACAATTATGAAGCGTAGCGCAGAATCAAATTAAAATAAGTTTTTTTTTTGGATAAAATCACTGCGTTATTTCTTACCTATCATTGAGCTTTGTTGTTTTTTGTCTGGTCTTTATTCTCCAATTGATCAGAGATAAAACCCACATCCTACAGAAGCACCATCATCGAGGCATGCGTAAAAACCAAGTTAACATGACATTCCTCCGGTCCTAAATATAGGATCTAGTTTGTAATGCAATTTGCACTACAAATCACATCCCACATTTATTACCAGAGGCGGTAATAATAAAAGTCATATAACAATAATTATCTCAATTTCATGAAACAGCAACAAGAATAAAACTCATTAGGGATTTTTTCTAATCTAAACATATTTTTTTACTTCTTTGGGATAGGAAATGATCAGATATAGAGTATAGACAAAGCAGGGGTCATAACATTTAAAGGTTCAGAGTTAGTTCTGGCCCAAAAAAGGGGCCAACGAACTACGGGCGTTTTGGGTTTCATGCTTTGGTGGTTTCCAACAACAAAAAAACGAACACACTAAGGCATAGGCCTAAGATAGATTTCATATATCTATCTCAGCCTAAGAAAGCTACATTACATTAGATGACCCAGCAGAATGAATAGAGCACAACAATTCTTCCTTATGACAATACGAACATAACTCTTAAAATATAGCTCTCACAAGGAAAAACCGTGATCTTTTTCAGCTGATTCATGAATATTACTCTTACTAACTGACCTTTCAGTTGAAAGTGAGCATTAGAGTATGGTAGTAATTCACAAACACTTTAGCGAAGAGCGGCCTGAACTAAAGAGATCAACAAACAGCTAGGTTTGTATGGTGAGAAACTAAAGAGATCCTAGGGCATGAACAAATGTCTATATCGAAGAGCTGCTCATATAAAGGTAATAGTTTCAAAAAAAAAAAAAATACTTTACCCTAATGAGTTTTTAAATTTTCATGCAAGGCTCAACAAGAATAGGCAACTTCTCAATGAGTTTTAATGTTACAAACTAGGATCTCTACCCTTTTAGCTTGAAAAAAAAAATGATGAAAATGCAAAAGCACTTGTAAGAAAACAAGCTCCCAATAATTCCAAATTGCTCTTATAGTTGGCATAACAAATGTACAACTTTTAAAAGAAAAGGATTGCATCTTAACTATACCAAACTAACCTAGAAACAATTTGCCGGAAAGTCAGTAATTTACTAGAAAGATTGCATCATAATTATAGCAGACTGTTAATTAATGATATGAGGACCCGAAATTTATGAATAATCATTGCTTCAATGCATTTTAAATCATTATTTCATTAACTCATAATTATTATTGTGATGATTGAACTACATTAATCACCAGATTGATGCCTTTTAAGTCATTAGTCAAGTAGTTAAGCTTGAAAGTGCCATGTTTCTAGAGCAAAGAGATAAGGGTTGCAGAGCTTACGACACTTTATCTGCAATATAAAATATTGGAAGCCGTCCCATTTTGATAACTCTCCATTTACTTTTTTCCAAAGATATTTCTTGATCACCCTTGCACCCAATTGCAATTAAAACAAACTGGGAAAAAAAAGTTAATATCGTTGATTAATGATAATATAAAATCAAGGAAGGAAAATTGAAAGGGCCTTAAAAATTCAATGTAGGAAGAAAAGACTTTTTTTTTTTTTTTTTTTTTGGGAAGGGAGGGAGGGAGTCGAACGTACCAGCGGAAAAAGAATAGCCATAATGCCATAACCCACAAGATGCGAGAAAATAAATAAAGACAAAACACAGGGGCTTCCTGTAAGGCCAAAGGAGGAGGAAAAAAAAAAAAAAAAAAAAAAAAAAAACCCTCAATATAAATGAAATGAAATAGATATAAATTTTGCACCGAATTCTAATTCTATGCACAAGAAAGCACAAAAAATTGTTAGTATAATGTGGAAAGTTTTAAACTTGGGAAAATTATTCTAATGATCCTTATTGTTTGCATTAGTAAGTAGGTTGGTAGGCCCCTATAGCTTAAAAACTTTTAAACATGCCCCTATCTTAAAAAACACTTAAAGCCAATCCCTAAATTCTGAACAGTTAGCAATGGAACCCTAAGACAAATGGCATGGCATAACAATGTTAATAAATTAGTGATGTGAACTGTTAAAAGCAGACATAATATACATATAAGCAACTGAGGTCAATAAGGAAGATGAAACACAACATAGGTAGGCAGTGAATGGTTAGGACTTAGGAGGACACACACACCATTTGTTTAATCCTTCTTTTTGTCTACCTATCATACATGAAGTTCATTGGTTTATTGTCTAATTCATTTCATAGCTGTTCCCTACCCTTTCAATAGATAATCCGAAACTTCGAGAATATTAACTATTTAATGCACAGTGCACAAAAGGTAAACACTCACAAACTAACAATAACTCAAAGGGATTTCCACAAGTGACACGGTGATAGAAGTGGTGACATGTGGCAACTGCCGTCAACATCTTTATGCTGTCATTAACACTATTAGCATGTTACAAAGACAGACTCCAGTTTTACTTGTTAGTAGTGAATATATGACCAATTTTAGAATCACTTTGATAACCCATAATCATGAGTTAATCCATTGAATCTATCGATTTTTCCCTAGCTATACAACGAGGTATACCCAATAAAGTGAAAATGTAAATAAGTTGAAGATGATTCCCAAATGAAAAAAGAAATAATAATAATAATAAAAAAATTATATTACCAAAACCAGAGAAGAATGCCCATGAGGACTGAAAGTAGTCCAGCCTTTTGTCCAAAGCAACTTCATTAAAATTCCATTTGTACCTAATTCAAAAGGAAAATTTATTTATAATAAGATTTTAAAAAACATTTCAAATCATAACCACAACAGAGAGAAGACACCAAGCAAAGGTGTTTATAAAGGACATACTCGAAGCAGTAATATGCATAGATCCAGGAATGAAGAAAAAAACTGAGCACCTTCCCTATGAAAGGCATGAAGCCTGTAGCATAGACCTGCATATAACATTAGAAATTGCTAATTATCTCAACAGAAGAAATATAATAAGTTGACACTACGTTGATTGCACACCAATCATATAACTTTCTTAATATAAAAACAAGAATTACACAATCAACTAATTTGAATATACTCAACATACTCGCAAAATCAAATACAAAAATTTGTGTGTGTGTGTGTGTGTGTGTGAGAGAGAGAGAGATGACGCCGATTATCACCTTGAGCAAGAATACATTCAAAAGGATTAACGAGTAAACCTGCTCTCCAATCCCAATCATGATCCTAGATTAAGAAAGTACAGTAGAGCTCAACCATTCAATTCATGATTTACTCAGTAAGAATCAACGGCAATTATAAATGAAAAGTAAAATGAGGGCTAAATACAGTATTGCTATTAAGTTTCCAGGACTTTATACTTACCCTCCCAAGCCAGAAAGCCTTTTTGTGTTAGAAGCATTTGCTTTCTCCAATGATTTAGTTTGGCTTGAACTTTCTTCTACAGGAGACTTGGATCTACCCATCGCATCATACCCATGCTTGGCTATGTCATTGTACCTGAAAGCAAAACATTCTTTAAGTATCAGGGTTGACTTGATCAACTCTTGAATTTGCTAATCTGAATGTAGCAGAATTTGAGCTTTTGTTCTTGCCATCATTCTAGCACAAAAATTTACAGTAGCTATTCAAATTTTTCCAAGCACCTGGCAGATCTCTGACAGAAGATCTACTTCTCAAGTTCTAATTTCTGACAGAAGGATAGTAAAGTATAAGGCATTTTAATTAAAGTTGCACTAGGTCACAGAAGTTAGAGAAGAGAGTATCATGGGAATGGAAATCTGTGCTGTTTAGCTGCAGTTTGATGTCCATGCCTGAAGTCAGGAGGGTTTCCTTGGATTACTTCAGTCCACAACAATCATTGAGGGTTACAGGTTGGACATATTAATGTAAAAGGGTATAGGAGGGTTTTAATTGATTAATAGTACTCTTCTTCCTAATTTCACTTTTCTGCCCAAATTATTAAAGTTCCATTCCTTATTTCAGAAGAAACACACAAATACCAAATAATTTGACAACTAGCAACACCAAATTCAAATGAAAGATGTAAGAATAACTAAGTTTTAAAGGATCATATTACCAGATGTTACTTAAAACCATGCTGAAGACATATAAAGGGTAAACCCAAAAGACCTGCAGGGAACAACCACATGCAGGTTAACATGAGAGATATAATAATCAGAAAAACACAGCATCTAACAGATATAGGCAGGCATCTTTGAATATTTCATCAATAATGCTCAAGAAGCCTCTTGGTGAGTACACCGCTAGCTTGATATGATCAATAAAATAGATTTTGAATATATAAACATGTAGTAATAGATAACAAAAAAATCCTGTCAAGACTCAAGATACAAGGCTTGTATTTTTTTTCTTTTTTTTTTTTTTTTTTTTTTTTTTGAGAAAAAAAAAAAAAAAAAAAAACAGTGAACATCAGTATCAGATGATTATAACTACATACTTACATAAAAGAAATCAATGAGCCCAAGACGCAAGAAAGAATAAAATTTCAAAATGCCACCAAAGTCGCAGGATTTATGAGAACCCAATTGTGAGCATTGATCAGGTAATATCCACTGCAATGTCGGGATGACAACTGAGTTCAGGACGAATAAACTGTACAGAGATTTGAAGATGTTCAAATTATTCAATAGAATATATATACAAGACTGTATAATCCATTGACCTCTAACATAAGTAGGCATTAACCAACAAGTGATAACCAGGAAACAAAGGATTGTATGACAGAACATCATTAATAGTAAAAATTGAACTTCATCAATTTAACACTCCTACAATGCCTCATGTTAATAAAAATAAAATAAATAAAAACCACCTATCATGCTTTTTTATTCATAGAATTTGAAACTTCAATGTTCCCATAATTATCATTGATACCTGTCTCATGACTACTGTTCACTTATTAGAAGAGGGAAAAAGAAAATATCAAAAAGGAACTACACCAAATGTTTCATGGAGACCAGCTAGGTGGGTGGCAAGTTCTTCCAAATGCAGGAATCTAACTGCTCCTTACAAAAAACACACTTGAAATCACAAGGCAGAAATAAACAGAAGACACGAGAATTCCTATTGCAGTCACTTGGTGTTCTCAACAACACTTAGTTGATGACCACACTCACCCAGTTATCCAATGAATACAATTATGTAAATGTAAACTGATTCCTTTGAAGTTCCAGCCATCTTCAAACTATTTTAATATAAAGTTTATACATATTTAGTAGCTAGAAATATATCACTTATCATGTAAATTAAGCTTTCATCTAATTTATGGAAGCCAGACCCTCAACGTTATTTTAACATAGAACAGAGGAGGAACATCGCCATCCTAAGTCAAATGGACTCGCCCTTTTTCCCTTACAAATGCTTAGAACCTCAATTACTCTAACTTAATAAACATTAGCATAGCAAAAAGGTAAAATGCGACTTGCAGCCTGAATGACAGTAGATTTTCACTTAGAATGTAAAAGTTCAATTCTATATAAGAATCACCAAAATAATTAGCAAGATTGGAATAAGCTCATCAGGCATATCACTAACAGGTTTACTAGAACTAAATTTGGATATACATTATGAAAACAGAAAATATGCTTTTACACAAAGAGAAATTACCTTCCTAAGAAAATAAAACCATTTAAGAGAAAGCACTGTCCGGTCCGAACCAAAAGCTTTCGAGACCTATGCCAGAAATTTAGAAGCCAAAGAAGAAAAGAGATAAACATTATCCGATCAGAGCTCTGTTTGACTATATAGAAAGCAAAGACAGGAGATAACCCAATTTGAGAACCCCAATATCAAATTTGTATCCTCAATTTTATAATGACATGGATTTTGCAGCATAAATCAAATTGAAAATATCACAGAAACTCACAACAGAGCACAAATTAACCAACATAGCTGTTTGCCATGGGTTTCTGGGAAACCAAACAGAACGTAGATGAATACAAAAGAGGAAGGATGAGGAAGAGAAGGACCTTAAGCAGAGAATTACAGCGCGATGAAGACAACAAGCCTCTTTGAAACCCTCGAGCCACAGAAGAGCCGCTAGCTTAAGTTTCGGGGTCGTCGTCTTTACTAGCTGCTTTGCGACTTCCATGGATGATCACGAGAGAGAGCTTCTTCGCAAAGATTCTTACTTCTGATTATTCATCAAAGTTGCGACCTCATGAACAAGTTTCCCGGGAAAAGATAAAAAAAAGTTACAGACTGATAAACTCATTCCTCATAAGAGATGTTATGAGATGTTATGAGACAACCTTTGACTTCACGAATGGGAGTTATACATAGAACAATTATATAAGGTTATACAAGGTTAATTTGAGCAAAAAAATTATATAAGTTAAAAAAATTTAATTAAATATTAAATATTAAAAACTTAATATTCAAGTCCTGAAATTTTATCTCATTTTTAGTTAAGTTCTAATAAATTTTTTTAATCGAATCTTTATGGCTTCATCAATCGTGAATATTGATTTTTATACCCATAATTTATTAATTTATAAGAGCAGTGATTAGTAGATAATTACGGAGTCAATATACACCTAAATTATTTTTCACACGCATCTAAATAAATCTATCATATTGCTCATACATTATATATAGATGCAAAGATATCACATATGATTATATATGATAATAATATTTTTATTATATTAATAATAAATAAATTTTATTCCAACATTTTATTTTTTAAAAAAAAAATTTAAGGATTATTGGCTATAAAAATGGGGGAAAAAATAAAAACTTGTTAAAAATCAAGTGAAAGTATAAGAAATGATAAATGTATATTTCTTAAATATTTTCACTGAGTTTTGTTTAATTTAATTTCTGTTTTTTAAGTCGGCATTACCCAGTGATGTCCTATAGTTATTTTTATTTATTTAAAGTACAAATAATAAAATGACTTGTAGAATTATCCCATCTTGAGTCACAATATTCTTGACTATTAAATTCTTATAAAAGAAAGTAATATTGTACAAACATTATAAGTTTTAAAGTAATAATTTTATTAATTCATTTTATATATTATATAATTAATAAAAGAAAATAATTTTCATAATTTAATGATTAAATTGAAACCAACGTAATTCATTATCACTATTTATCTAAGAGTAAATATCAAACAATCTGTTACCAAAAAGAAATCTAACAATCAGACTATTCGATTAAATTTATCGGATGCCAATTCAAAAACATGCATATGAAAAAAAAATGGATAATTAATTTGCAAGTTGTTAGAATTTTAAGCAATTTTTAATTAATTCCTTATAGTTTTTTTCTTTTATCATATTTTTATACTTTAACTCTTTTTTTTATCGGTCCTTGTAGTTTATTTCTTTTCGGAGAGAATTTCAATTAGCCCCCAAAGATGAGACTTTATTTCAATCAATTCGCAAAACAATATGAAACTTCACCATACCCTCTGGGAGTTGATAGAAATTAAGTTTTGTGGGTTAAAAGATAATGATGTCCTTCTTTTATTGTTCAAAAGAGCATTTAAAAAAAATAAATGAATTACAAAAAAAAAAAAATTTAACCAGAGTCAACAAAAACATTTTGGTCATTTACAAAATAAATAAGGGTATCTATAAGATAATGAAGATATTTACAAGATAAATGAAGGGGATTGAAAGAACCTATGAGTTAAAAATATTTTGGTCATTGAGAAAATAAATAATAAAATTCACAAGATAAATAAGACAATTCATAAGGGTATCATTATCTTTTCACCACAAACTTAATTTTATTTTTACCCAAAGGGGTGCAACAAAGTTTCAAATTTTTTTGGGTTCATTGAAATAAAATCTCATCTATAGGGTTTAGCTGAAATTTTTCTTTCTTTTTATTTGGTCATTATTATTTCACTAGATTTTTAATCAAGTCCTTGTAAGTTTTTTGGATTTAATTTATTAATTTAATTGAAAATTAAATAAATGAATGATATTAAAATATAATTTACTAATATTGATAATTATATAATTCGAAAAATAAGTAATATGATTAACTAGTCTATTTAATTAATTATAATTATATTCTATTTTAAAAAATTATTACTATAACTCAAATTTTATAATTAAAAATTAGAATTATATATATATATATATATAATTAGAAAATAATGAACAATGTTAAAATAATTCATAAAAAAGAACGTTAAAGTAAAATTATCTTTTTATTTTAGAATATTAGTATTTATAAAGTAATAATTAACAATATTATACATAATAATATTATATTTTATATTTATAAAATAATATTGTTAGAATTTATTGAATAAATAATAAGAAACTACAAGGGCCAATGCTAAAAATAATAATAATAATAATAATAAATCCAAAAAATGCTACTTAAACTTTAAAATCTCAAATAATTTATTTTTCACAAAAACAAGTTGTTAATTTCATTACTCTTATAAGCAACAACATTTTACTCTAGTGGGCAATAGAGTTTTAAAATTCAAGTGGTATTTTTATATCATTTTT
This sequence comes from Acacia acuminata, assembly GCA_019022655.1. Classification (NCBI taxonomy): domain Eukaryota; kingdom Viridiplantae; phylum Streptophyta; class Magnoliopsida; order Fabales; family Fabaceae; genus Acacia; species Acacia acuminata. The sequence goes on from JAFJYI010000010.1 coordinate 3,733,844, forward strand.
TTCAACGAAAAAAAAAAAAAAAAAACGATAAGAATCTAATATAAAGCAAATGAAAGTATAAGGACACAATAAAAAATAAAGAAAAAAATATAAATTCCCTTGTTTTTAAAATCCAAATAAGTTTAATTCAAAAACCTGTCTATCCTTTTCATTTATCATTCCAATTGTTTCTTCCGGCATGAAATTAAGAGAAATAAGGACGATTGGTTTGAAAAAAATAAAACAATAAAATAAAACCTAAATATATAAATATATAATAGGGTTTACGTCCATTTTTGGCTTCTCATCCCTTTTACTTACCTTATATTATTCCATTATAGGAAAAAATTTAATAGTAAATATTTTTTTATTTAAATTTCAAATATCTTGACTATTTTACTAAAACCATGGCAGTAACTTTGATAAACAATGGATATTTGGATAATTTGAAAAACAAAATACCAGTGTGTTTACAAATTTGGTTGTGTGTATAATATAGTTGTATTATTAGGCACAGATATCCTTCTATTAGAAATAATCTTATTTAAGAAATTGTCACTCATTAAATGCTGGCACTTCCTCAATGGAAATTTGAACCTTAGTTTGCTTATTCATGTATATTCTTAGCAGCCAAAAGCCTTTGACTCAAGTGCCACAAACCCTCCTTTAAAAAGGGAAGGTTGTGGGATCAAACCCTCAATTGAGGATTGATCCTATAACCTCTGCTATCAAGGAGACTTGAGCCGGCCAAATAAATTTTTAGCTCATTTTGTATTCGGACCTACACTATCTATCTTTGAAATAAACCCATAAGTTAATGCCATCTACAAACTCCTCCAGCAAAAATGGGACATACAGGAAGGTATGAATGGGAGTACCATTACATTCTATATCATCTTCATAAGAGTCTGAGTGAAATTTTTGTCGCTTACAAATAAGCAAAGAACTCTAATGAAAAGAACAAATCTATCACATTTGAAGCCGGTGTGGAGATATTTGGGTAAAAAAAAATCTCAAGCACAATAATCTATCCGATGGTCCCCCTATACCATTCTCCGAAGTTGTAACTCAATTATGAGATGTTAGCAAGGCATGTCTGCACAAAATATCCAGTTCAAGTAATTCTCAAAGTGAACTTCAAAAATCATACTTGGTTCGTCCACTTGCCAGAATGAGGCATAACATGTCTTCAATGATGGGAGAGGATTTATAGAAGTTCCAAGACTCGAGCATTAGGCGTTTTCTTGATCCTTTAAAGTGTACAACCTGCATTATAAAAATAAATCCAATACAAGAATTTTAGTTAAATAAGGCTTACTTGTACTTTAGTCCCCTTGGTTTCAGTAAAAGTGCTCCAATTCAATCCTTGCAGTTTTAAGCAGCAAATTTACGTACAGGTTTGATCAAAGATGCAAAATTGTTCAAAACATAAACCATCCGAAATCAGTGTCCTCGGATGGAACACTTTAGATAACTTCAGGAAAACTTTACATCTTGCATAAACCAAAGGATGTAAATGTACCACTTGAAACAAACGGAGTAATTGCAACTCTCATTTTCAATTTAAACTAAATAGCACCTTTAGTATAAGGGAGAATTATTGTGCAATCCCACAAGAACAATCAAAGCACTAAAAATCTCAACAAGGGAGCAGCATAACAAGATCCAGTGCAAGAAATAATAACAAGTTGCATACTGCTCATCTATTGTGGGACCTTTTAGTAATTAGATTGCTTATGTGGGATTGCACAATAATTCTCCAGACTAATAATGCAAAAAAAAAATAAAAAAATAAAAAATTCAGGCATCCAGTTAAAGATCTACTGCAGGGAGCAAGTTATACCTTAACATCCAATGGCATGCCATGAAATTGACCAGCACCCTCAGGTGGTGTCCAATTGTATGTGACACAAGGTAAGAACAGTACTGAAGTACCACCAATGTCTTCAGTGAAAGGCCGCGCCTTCGAAAATCTGCTGGCATCAAAAGATGGATGGGACTTCACCACCCAAGCAAGAGCTAACTGATCACCAAGCATCCGAGAAGCATTCATGTATTTTGAGCTGTAAATTTTCAAAACCTCTTGTAGGAAAAGCTTTGCCCTGCGTTATCCCCAAAATTGTTGAATTCAAGGAATATATAAAAATAAGGGCAAAACAGAGAGAGAAAGAAATGATATCTAATTATCAAATGATTTTTGAGAAAAACTTCATCAAGAAATAGAATCATATCCCTACAAGTAATAACCAAATGCAAATCAAAATATAATATAAGGGCAAAAAAAGAGAGAAAGAAATGATATCTAATTATCAAATGATTTTTGAGAAAAACTTCATTAAGAAATAGAATCATATCCCTACAGGTAATAACCAAGTGCAAATCGAAATATAACAATGCTATTTGCAGGTAATGTACGGGACATGCAATTCACAGTAGTTACACCTGATATCATGGCTGCTCATTATTTCCCAGAGGTTGTAATCATATCATTTTCGTTTAGCAACAATATAAAAATGGTGATACACAAACACACATATATATACTGGGCTTCATCCCATACTGATACTGTAAGTTGTTTCTGATAAATAAGCCAGGAAGGTAGTTGTATAGAAGACAAATGTTCATGTGAAGGATGCCAATAGACAAAGTAAAGATACAAGCCCAGCAATTAGTAAGACTGCAAAACCATTTATTTCTCCCCCACTATTTCAGGCCAATATGAAATATATTCACTCAAAATAAAAATCAACGCAGATCAACTTATGCACCTCAAAATTGCATCAGCAGTACCCCTCACTGCAATGAATCCTGAATTCAAAGGTTGAGCCTTATTGTTCCTGAAGGTCAAAACCAGATGAAAATTTTGGTGGTCTCGGAAAATATGTCCTAAATCATCAACCACTGCTATATCAGAATCAGTGAAAATATAGTGTGTGGTATTCCCTGGCCTCTGAGAATGCTCCTGAAGCTTTGTTTCTAAAAAGCTCTGCCAAAAAAAAAAAAAAAAAAAAATGATCTGCATTTTAAAAAGATGAATATATGCATTCTCTTAATAGTTACATAAAAGTATGATAAAAGAGCACAACCCTAAATAAGGAGGTCAAATATTTAATGAAACTGACTCTGTTTTAATCATTTAATGACAAATAAGCTGAATTCCCCTGTCAGAAGAAGTATGTACAGAAAAGAAGTACACAGATATTAATTTCTCTTCAATTTCAAAACCTTCCCACAGCTTCTCTCACATTCTATCTCCTCAACTCTCAGTCCCAACTGGACTTAGTTATGCTACCCATTAATTCTGTTTGTCCTGGAGGATTGACCTCACTAAATTTATTGTTCTGTTCCCATCAATATCAAAGTGAGAAAATGGAAAACTATCATAACCAATGGAATACTTCAACCAGTTGAACCACTAAAATTATAATCATGACACTGTTGATTGTGCCATTAGAATTATCATAAACTGGTGACAAATGAAGGAAAGATATCAAATGCTATGAAAAGCAACAATTTTAAACCTCCAGAAATGCTCAATCTACCATGAATGCAACATGATCTTACAATGTAAGACCTGATCCTTTGAAGCATCAACTTGTCGCGTGAATATTCACCTTGAATCGGATAAAGAAAAACCCTATTTTTGTGCAATGAAAAGTCAGATGCTGGGTCAGTAAGAATGATCACGCTGCTCTTGGGCATTGTCACCTGCAGATTTCACACATATCAAACACTAAATGAGGTCTATTAGGTATCAACAATGTTAATCAAACCTCAACCAAATTATCAAAGGAAAATGACTTGCTACAGAATGTATAGACAATATATTTAGTCCAGTTAGATAATTTAACATTTAATTTGATTAGATAACAGAAAAATTGGTAATCATGCCCAAAATGAAGTTATTTAATTGATACAAAGACAATTAAATTCGAAGGATCTTGCATGCATCATTTATTCAAGATCATGATAGAATATCCACACATCTGCTCATGAAGGAGATACTTCTGAAGACAGTAATAAGAATGCACGAGGCAGAACAAGCAAGGCTTGTGAAGGAAGTACTATCAAAGACAATAACATCTTACTATTTCCAGTTAGCAAAAATTGAAATCCTGGTCATTAACTGGTCCAGAAAGCATTAAGGCCGCCACATAACTCATTACAGAAACAACATGGGAATGATAAGGGAATAAACTTCTGGCAATATAGCAATAACTTTCACAAGTTGAACTTGATAACTACCTGAATGAAATTAATGAAGACATTTAACACAGCCATTGACCTCTGCACCTTATTATATGAAGAATCCCCAATAACTGTATTTGATGATCTATCATCTACGTTTCTTACAGAAGAATTGTAAATGGTAAAGACCGTGACAAATGAAATGTCCTCAACAAGTGACACATTACGAGAAGAATGAGTCTTGTTGAGAGACTTTGTTCCTGTGCATTGTTTTAAAAAAGAAAAAGCAAAGAGTCAGCGTTAAAAAAGGTTAAATACATTATAAGAATCATCATCAATCAACAATGATATATAAAATTGAACTGGAATGCTAGTTGCGCTATTACATGGGGTTGCATGCAATTTTTCAATAATTTAGCATTTAATGCAGTATTGCACAGGCCAATACTAGTTTATTTAAATAAAGAAGAGATTATAGAAATGTCAAATGATATTATTGTGATATTGTACAGGACCTTTCATTTAAAATAGAACACAAAATATTGGATAAAATCATAAAAATGAAATCTCTTAAATTATAAACATTAAGGGTAATAGTGAAATTTCAGGTTTAATAATCCTCCAAAATAATTGGATACCTAAAGAGCACCCAGCTTCACCTTGTATCCTTGCCAACAAACAATGTCTATAAGTCATTGAAACTGGTCTTTGTCCTACCATGCCATCTGGGGGGAAAATAGGGTTAGGAATCAACAGCTAAGGCTACTTTGTGCACAATTAGACCCTTGAAAGGCTCCCTAGTAACTTCTATGAGGCAGTACTGAAACCCAATATCAAAGTAGCCATCAATGAGAAAGTAAAAGCTCTTGATAAAAAAATACCCAGGGCAAATGGACTTGAAATACTGAAAATGCATAATAAGAAATAATAGGTATAATTGGGGAGGGTTCAAGGCTGCTATAATGGTTTTTGAGGTATCTGGAAGGGTAAAACAAGGAAATAACAGCGTCAACCAACTCATATGGTTTGAGAGGTGAGCAAGAGTTTTTAAGTGTGGGAGGGTTTAAGGAAGAATTAGCTTTTGGTGCATAGTCTTACACATTTCACTATCTCAGAAGCTAGAGAGTGTCTATTTCATTTCTTTCTGCATTTATTTTTCATCATGTAAACCTATAATCAGTCAATTCTATCTTGGAATTACAGATTCATATACATAAAAGTAACATTTACTATGAATGACATCCCTGCACTGATCATTCCAGCTGCACACAGTTCTTTGAGATCACTAACTTCTAATGATTAGCTACCATGGGATTTAGTCCCTCAGCCTCTTGTACCATAAGCTTCGATTTCATAGCTATTTTAGCATCTAAGAAAATATGCAAGCGCCCTTTATCTAATAGAATATGCACTAGCTGTTTCATAACTTCTCCAAGCTCCCTCGTAACCAATTGACAAAAGTTATATAGATTTTTCATTCTAGATAATTCAGTTGTTATATATTCCAAAAATCAGAAAGAAATTCTGAAATTTGTCATGCGTATTAGAAACAATAAACAAAAACATAATTGCACAAAATGCTATGAAATTCAACTTATTTATTCAAAAAATTTATTAATTCAAAAAATCAACTTATTAATAATAACACAAGAACTAATGCTGCTTTCAGAAACAAAACAACTTAAACAAGAAGTCAATAAGTTTTAGTGTCTTTTAATAATATTTGCAAACTAATGCTGAAGTATGTAAACGGAATTGAATGAGATGATTTCAAAATGTCATGAGTACATTTACGTTGAATAAGTGTGCAAAAGTTACAATCATTATGGAGTATCAGGGAAAGAAGCCTTATTCAATAGGATATAATGTTCCTAGGAAACTCAATAACATTATGGCTTTTTGATTAGGAGGGACCAAAACACAAGGTCCTATATTCAAATTACTACTATATTTTGTGACTAGTTAACAACTGAAAATAGGTTAAAACCTTTTCTTCACCATATTCTAAAAATTTACTACTTCATCAAGAGAATTAAAGAACCTTGGCATTGCAAACGATTAGGCACGCCTTGACCAGCAGCAGAACCAAGAACCAGATGATCAAATTTATTTTGAAGTTTCTTCTGGGGTTCCTGCACACTTGAATTCTGGTGCAACTCCAAGACTGATACAATGGAATGAAGCTTGCTAATAAGGCCCCCTCTATACATCAAATGACAAGATGTTTTGGACAAAATATAAGTAAACAAATTACCCACCAGATAACAGATGCGGAAGAAAGAAAATAAGAGGAAAACCAAACAGAAAACGGCGCCATCCACTGCAAATTTTCATTTTCATGCCTGCTATGTCCTCATCTGCATCCGAATGACAATAAAAATAAGCAGAAACAACAAATAATTGGATCTTGCACTTTGGCTCAATTGAAATAAAAGAGATGAACTTGAGAAAATTAATAAACAGGAAACTTTGATATCATACCAAGTCGAAGAAAAAGTGAATGGAAGGGAGCTTATCCCTCAAACATCACAAGGTTTTTCTGCAAGCCTCAAACTGTCACATTATAGAAACATTCATCAATAAATGAAAGTTATTAACAAATTTAAATTTAACATATTTTCTCCAAATATGTGCAAACACTGAAAGTTAGACCTATACAAACAGACTAGGGCTGCACAACAGACAGACCAAACCAGATTTCTGAAATCCCTTCGGGCTTGACATGTTAGTTTGTGGTCTGCTCCAACCCAGAACAAACCTGGAGTCAAACTAAACCAAGTTTGGTCTCCCAGGCTATGAGACAAGTCAGCCAGACCAACAATTTTTTTAATATTATTCCTTGAAATTCACTTGAACAATAAAAAATAAAAAAAAAAAAAATCCAGAACCCAAATTTTAGCGTGGAGAAGAAAGATGAAATCTGACAACTCAAACCTCACCAACAAACAAATTTGCACCAAAAGAATACCATTACAGAAATATCATCTTTCATCAATGAATGAAAAATATCAAATCTGATCTACAAAATAAAAAATCAGATCATTGAAACACAGAATCTACATATACACAAACTTGAAACATGTAGTTGAAGGGGGGACTTGCAACAATGGAGCGGAGAAGAAGAAGGAACAACCGCGGTAAAGCTCAAAACAAACGAAGGAGGACATGGCGGCAATGGAGGAGAGAAGAGGACGAACTTGCAGATCTAGGTGACAGAGGATTCCCTACCTGCGAATCCTTGGAGCTATGATGGTGAGAGTGCAGAGGGAGAGTCGAAGACAAAGCCACAACCATGGAGAACGCCCACTAGACAAGAAATAAGGCAAAGATACAGAATGCAAGGAGGCACACCGCTAAACTCAGATGATCAAGGTGAAGATAAGATGGAGGAGAGGAGGACAGAATGGGGAGGAATGAGGGGCAGACAGTGAATTGAAAGGGCCAAGGAATATGTGTAGAACCCATAGAAGAATGCCTCTCAAAGAATTTTTCTTTATATCATTTGTGCTAGGGAGATAATTAGTTAATTACTCTTCTTAAACATTCTGAAAAGGACTTCCATTAATTTGTTGTTTTATCATCTATATCGCATATTTACAATAGGGGAAAACAATTATTTAGTTTTTTATGACTATAAAAAAGATAGAAATGCATTGTGCAAATATAAGGAAAATAATAGTATACAAAACATGAATCCATAATTATGTAAGTTCCATAATAACATTTCAAATTGTAATATCTCAAACAGAAGCCAGAACCATCATAATTACATTCCAAACGGCTCTTAATAAAGCAGAAAGAAGAAATGCTTTTGCATGCTATTTTGGAATAGGTCATAAACTATCCGAAGTAAATTAATAAATCATCCTATAAGATGGCCCTGCCCCTGCTATGCCACAAGAGAAGCATTGGCATCCATTTCCCTACACTCACATTGCAAACTCCAAACATAGCATGTAGCAAGTTCCCATAGAATATTGTGTGCAGGTCTTCATAAAATGCACTTTTCTGAAGGATCAAGAAATCAGTTGTAAATGAAGATGCCACACCAATAGGTAATACAAGTGCTGAAAATTTTCTTTTATAAAGTGAAGTGGTATCTAAGTCAGCTTACACACGTTTCAATTAATCCACTGCCTTGGCTCATTCAAAGGCAAGCTATCCACAATGAGGGTAAAGGGATTTGCAAGGAAATTCATTGTGGCATGGTCTCAAGAAATTTACAAAACTAGAATTCAAACCTATAGCAATCCACCTTCACCATATGTAACATGCCAAAACAAAGTCAACCACTTGGGAGTATGGAATTGCAAAGAAACTTGAAGGGAGTGACCCTCCAGTTCTAACAGTAGGAAATTACTACATTTTTAACTTCCATAAACATCACAGTAATATATAAGAGGTCCGTATCTTTAGTTTTAAAATCAAACCCAATTGTGAGTTAAACTAATTGAACTAGAAATTTGTCCAGGTTCCATCCCTAAGCTTTAACTTCTTGACTATCCTTCTTCTTAATAGGTTTCATGTGATTCTCAACTTTTGCCATGAGGTGAATGTACCAATATCTCGTACTCATTAATGGATGCTTTTCAACCAAAAAGTCCTTTCTATAAGCCTCCCTAAGAACCACAGTCTGAGTCTTAATCTTATTAGAAATATAAAATATTCCTGGGTGATGAACCAAAGCCTTCCTAAACCTTGTCTCCAGCCCCAAACACCCTCCTAAGGACAGCAAATTTTTTCTTTCTGTCTTCTTAGAGACAAGAAGGCAAAGTAATTCATGCAAAATCGCCACTACCCACTTCTCAGCCTGGTCACTATTTGGCTCAAGATGAAATGAATTTTCATATGGAGAAATGTAAGGCAGTGATTGCCACTCCTCAACCCAAGTCTTCACCTTCTTCTCCAAATCAAAACCTTTTGGCAAACACATTGGGAATGCAATATCATGCCTTCTTCCTCCACCATAATATGAGTTCATTGCCCGCTTCTCCAACTGAGACACAGCAAGCTCCTTTCTCCATGAAACAATCTCTAAAGCAAGCACCTCTTTCCCTGTCAATGGATCTTCCACTTCACAAATGTCAAAATAATCAGGGTAATCAGCTAAAAGCACTGTTATGTAATCATGAGGAAGACCTAGATCCCACTTGAACTTGTCAATTATATAAAGGGGCAATCTTGAAATGCCAGCAAGCATTAGAAACCTTGTGAGCCTCATAACAATATCTTGGCGGATGGTTACCGAGCTAAGAATAGCCAATTCTTCTTTGTGGAGGGCTAACGCCGGATGAGTAAGCTTGACATGAAGAGGTAGTCCAGGTCTGGGTTGGAATTGCATGAAGATTGAATGATATGTATCAATAAATTTGGCTGTTGTGGTGGGAAGGTTGAGAGGGGACTTGAGTAGAGAAATAGTGGAGAGGGGGAGAGATTCGGAAGGAGATGAAATAATATGACTCATGAGGAAAATTGCCTGTTTGAGATTCTTCTCTTTCTCCACCACAGAATCAAGATATGGGTCTCGGACCCATTTGACTTTTGCATTCAAAAAAGTTCGGAAGAGGTTGAGCTGGTATGGAGTTTTGGAGGGCAAAGCCATGAATCACCAGCTCACTGCCACGGAGCACAATGGAAATTAACATATTTAATAAGTAATTTTTCCCCCTATACCAAAATAACACTTTTGAACACAAAATAAGTTTGTAGAAAGTATCACATTACACTATCCCATTGTCAACCTGTTCCTTGCCATGGAGGACAATGTCACTTTGTCCCCCCACACAATGACGAGGGAATCAAATGCAAAGCAATATAATTATACAGATGAAGTAAATTTTTGTACAATTAGACAAACAAGGTGATAAAGCTAAAATACCAATTCAAGAACAAAATTTTATGTTTAGAATATAAAATTAAAAAATTAAAAACATCCATAAATTTCCTAAATAAACAATACAAACAAAAGATCAAAGTTAAGTCAGCAACAAATTCCTACTACAAAGCAATGTAAATAACCCAACCTAAATAAAAGAGAATATTAAGAGTGAGGAAAACATATGAATCTTATTAAGGGCTATCTGGATCCCATTTACACTTTTCGAAATAGCATATACAGAATGTTAAAGACTGGCAACTCAGCAAACCAAGTAAAATGATATAACTTAGTCCTGCGCGCGGATGAGTGTGTTGCGTATGAAGAAATCCCTTCTCAGTTGATGTAAAACGTTACATGGTGTTCAAATTAAACTGATTTATTTGACAGAATCGTCGGCAATCAATTTCAGAAGGGCATCACAGCAAAGTTCATTTCATAACATCCAATCGAATTATAATTTGTTTATTTTCAGCCTCTAGATATGAGAATTTAAATAATTATACTTTCCTAACTTAAACCGACAAGTAAGAGCTAGAAATTACCAGTAAAATCAATTTCTTCAACAGATCACCACATAAAGAAATCACCGGATAAAAACCGGCAGTGAAGCAAAACTCAACTATGGAGATTAAAGTGCCGATATAGATATACACGGAACGGAAGTTTAGAGATTTTTATTCTTCCCCAGAAAAGTGCAAGCGGAAGCCCCTTTTTTTTTTTTTTTTTTTTTTTTTTTTTTTTTTGATACATCAGGAAGCCCTCTTCTTAAGCACCAGCGAATGGACGAAGGAGAGAAGCGGCGGAAGAAGGCAGAGTGAAGGGATTTTTCGTTTCGATTTAAATTAATTAATTAAATTAGTTAACTTTTTTTAAAAAAAAAAAAGTGAAAATCCTAAAAAATTTAGCATTTACAAGCTAAAATAATTTTCTCAATTTTTTTTTTTTTTAAGAATAGATTATTGAAAAAAGTGATTTTGTTAAAATAATAGTATTTGAATATTGTTATCAGAATAACTTTTTTAGGGTTAAATTTATCAAAAAATACATTAACTTTTAATATAATTGGATACAAAGGATAAGGTTATATTTTAAATATTTTTAACATTAAATTTCATAATAATTATAAAAAATTACATAAATTTTGTATGAAATTAAAATATTTCAGGGTAAATATTGTTAGTGAAAAAATACTTTATGATTTTAAAAATTTATTTTATGATCTTGAAAAAATATTTTAAAGATTAACTGATCTTGAAAAAAATTTCAAAGTCAGATTGATTAAAAAAATACTAAAGGTATAAATTGATCTTGAAAATTTATTTCATGATCTTGAAAATTTATTTAAAAAATACTAATTGATACTAAAAAATACTTTTCATGATCTTAGAATTTTACTTTAGGATCTTGAAAAAATATTTAAGGATCCGACTAATCTTGAAAAGAAATCTTTGAGTTATTAAAAAAATACTTAAAGATACTAATTGTTACTGAAAAAATAATGATGACAGAAGAGGGAGAGAAAAAATTTGGGGGAAAAAAAAAAGTTTTCTCCCAAACCTAGGTTTTATATCCAAAATTGATTCCGGCTGTTTTATTACTATTTGACAAAATTTTGACTAAACCTAGGTTTTGTTTTCATTCAAACAGGTTCTTAGCATGGCATAAAATTTGTTTGGAAATAGATGAAAGAAACTAATACACAAACTTCAAAATTTCATATTAGTCTTATTGTTGTATAGCACTTGATAGACAACTCATCTTAATAAAAAAATATTAATTTGAGATTTTAAAGTTAAGTGCTTTTTTTTTTTTTTTGGAAAATCCTTTTCAAGGCCTATATTACAAAAAAAATCCTAAAAAAGACCCCAAGATTCTGAAAATTCCAGAAAAGGCCCCAAGATTCGAAAATTCCGAAAAAGACCCCAAGATTCCCGAAAATTCTAGAAAAAGGCTGAACGTGAGTTGTTAAGGATATGATATAGTTGTTAGTGGGAATGCTGATATAGTTGTTAAGCTGGGTTGATTTAGTTGTTAACAACAATTTTTTAAACAACTAAATCGATTAGGTTAACCATTATATCGATCCCACTAACAACTATATCAATCCAGTTAACAACTCCGTAAATTTTGAAGGGCCTTTTCTGAAATTTTCAAAATCTTGGGGCCTTTTCTGGAATTTTCAGAATCTTAGGGCTTTTTCCGAAATTTTCGTAAGAATCTTGGGGCCTTTTTTTTGAAATTTTTTTAGTAATATGGGCCTTCAAAAGGATTTTCCCTTTTTTTCCCCTTTTTATTTACCTTCCATGGAAAATTTGTTTAAGTGCAACTTATCTTTTATTTTTCCTTTTATATGAGGAGTAAGCAAGTGTAACTCATCTTTTAATTTTGGTGTAATATTCACATGGCAATCACAATTTTGGACCAATTTTGTTTAAGTGCAACTTATCTTTTTTCCCCCTGCAAGCGTAGGGGTGTTCATGGGCAGTGGGTAGGCGAGACCCTTGCCCGATGCCTCGCCCAAGATCTTGGCGATAAAATGCGGCAAAGTGCCCCAACCCGATAAAAGCCCTAAGATTTGTGGGCGGGGCAATAATGGGCCGGGTAGGGCCGCCCTTCCTTGCCCAAGTGGCGATACCCTGTAACCTTGTGACACCCTATGTGAAAATATTCAGATATAAGTCTACAATTTAAGTCTTAAAATTAAAAAGACAATCATATATCTTAACAAAATAACAAATAGTCAAATATCTATAACTGAAATATTAAATAACATCCATAATACATTAAATACAAGGCATCAAAAAATTGCAATTAAAGCCTTATAGACATCCAATACTCCTAGAGTTTGCATCAATGCTCCAAATTGTCAAAAGGATGAAGCATATGGAATCACCTTCAATTCCACCAGCAATTTCAGAACCCACAAAGAAACAGTTTCGCCAGCAAGAATACTCAGAGAAAGAAAGAGGGCAGGGCTTAAGAACGAACATAATTACCTCCAGAAATGCGCTTCTTGGCAACGAGGAGAGGCCAGGAGCAGCTGGAAGTGAGCACCTACAACCTGGAAGCGATTGACCTTCAAGAAAGGCAAAGAGATCCGCGGCTAGAGACTGGAGATGTCGAGTCGAGACTCAAGACGAGGCGCCGTAGAGACTGGATGGAGAGATCGAGAATGATGAGCAGCGCCTGAAACTGGAATAGAGAACGATTATCGAGCACTAGAGAGTGGAGATGCAGTAGGCAATCATCAAGCGGTAATGGAGATTGAGAGAGGAGACTAGAGAGACAGGCTCGCGTCGGGCTGCTACTCTGCTAGGGCATCTGAGTCCGATAGTGGGAAAAAGGAAGAGTTGAAGAAATGAGGATTTTTTATATATTATAAGTTATATAATTTGCAAAAAATATATAATACTATTTTTATAAAAAAAATATAAAATACTTTTTTTATTCTATTTAAAAATAAAAAATATTATATACAATATTGGCAGGGCCAAATGGGCAGGGCAGCATACCCTTCTCGGTGCCCAACCCTGCTCGCAAAAATGTCCAGCCCAGTTGTGCCCAATTTTGTTTGGACTGCTTTTCTTAGGGCTGGGCAGGGCGATTTTTCGTTGGGCGCGAGAGGGCGAATAGGGCGGTTGGGCATCATAAACACCCCTAGCAAGCAGTATGTGAAGCGCGGTAAGAGAAAGAACTCATGCGGAGGAAACGAGATTTTAGCTTGTCACAAAAACAAAAACAAAAACAAAAACACTCTGTCAATTAAATTCCCACTTAATATGCATTCTATTCAAAATTATGACCTTTTTCTTAGCAGAAAAATAAAAATGCTATCTCCTTGATAAAAGAAATTAGCAATTAATGGTGGGGATTTATATATATATATATATGGGGTTTAAACTTCTCATGTTATATGAGAAGATGAAGATTCCTACACACACATGAAATAGTGAGACCCACGTATATATATAATGCTAATTATATATATATGTGGGTCCCCACCATTTTATGTGTGTGTAACAGGGTTTTTTTACCAAAATAAGATTTTTTTTTAAAAAAAATTACTGGATTACAGCTTGTCAGAAACAAATTACTAAAATAAGGCAGTCAAAGGCGTCGGTGACTCACGTCACACGTGGCGTCAATCTCGATGCCCCAAAACGGTGGCGTGAATTAATGCACGCTATTTCCCGCCATCGGGCGTGAATTAATTGACGCCATGCATGGGCGTCGGCGTCAATTTTGACGCTGGCTAAGCGTCAAATTTTTTTTTAAAATATAATTTTATTTAATATTATAAATAATAATTATATAATTATAAATAATTAATTATGGAATAATTAATTAATTAATTAGTTAGAGAATAAGTTTAGTTAGAGAATAAATTTATAGGATAAATTTAATTATAGAATAATTAATTAATTAATTAGTTAGAGAATAAATTTATAGGATAAATTTAGTTAGAGAATAATTAATTAATTAAACAGTTAGAGAATAAGCTTAGTTAGAGGTTAATTAATTAATTAACCGGTTAGAGAATAAGCTTGGTTAGAGATTAATTAATTAATTAATCAGTTAGAGAATAAAATTAATTAGAGAATAAACTTATATGATAATCATTAATTCTCTAACTAATTAATTAATTAATTAATTATTCTCTAGCTAAATTTATCCTATAAATTTATTCTCTAACTAAACTTATTCTCTAACTAATTAATTAATTAATTATTCTCTAACTAAATTTATCCTATAAATTTATTCTCTAACTAAACTTATTCTCTAACTAATTAATTAATTAATTATTCTATAATTAATTATTTATAATTATATAATTATTATTTATAATATTAAATAAAATTATATTTTAAAAAAAAATTGACGCCTTGAGCGTCAAAATTGACGCCCATGCAGGCGTCAATTAATTCACGCCCCTTGATGGCGTGCATTACACGCCACCGGTGGCGGGAAATATTTCACGCCACGCCACGCGTGGCGTGCATTAATTCACGCCACTGTTCGGTGGCGTCAGTAGACTGACGCTACGTGTGGCGTGAGTCAACTGACGCTTTTGGCTGCCTTATTTTGGTAATTTATTTCTGACAAGCTGTAATCCGGTAAATTTTTTTTTTAAAAAAAAAAACCTTATTTTGGTAAAAAAAAACCCGTGTGTAACATGATAAAAGACTTCTCCTACAACATGAGAAGTGTTTTTTCCCTTATATATATATATAGGGAAAAACACTTCTCATGTTGTAGGAGAAGTGTATTCTCATGTAACACACAAATGAAATGGTGGGACCCACATATATATATATAATGCTAATTATATATATACGTGGGTCTCACCATTTTATGTGTATGTGGGAATCTTTTTCTTCTCATGCAACATGAGAAATTTAAACCCCATATATATATATATATATATATATATATATATATTAAAAAAAGAGAAAAACACTTCTCATGTTGTAGGAGAAGTGTATTCTCATGTCACACACACATGAAATGGTGGAGACCCACATATATCATGTGTGTGTAGAAATCTTCTTCTTCTCATGCAATATGAGAAGTTTAAACCCCTTAAAAAAGTAATTAAAGTAATTAGTGATGGGGGTAATGAAATTTGAGGGCATCGGAAAGGAAGAAAAGTACATTAATGGCTTCAATTTTTTCCAAAATACGAGATGGAGGACTTGTGCCCTTATTTGGAAGAAAAAACACAAGAGGTTCTTGTAAATTTATGATGATTACTTCTTAATAATTTGAGAGAAGTTATAGATTTCTTTTTGTTTTCATTAGAAAAACTATTAAAATATACAACATATTAATTATTAATGATAAAGCAGTGAAAAAAGAAGTCTATTGCATATGGTAATTAAACAAACTACAAGTAAAATTATCAAAAAGTTCTAGCATCTCTGTAAGGTCCCTTGTGGATGATGTTAGAAGATTTATGAAGAGCTTAATAAGAAATAAATCACCCCTTGTGTTGAGTCTTCATACATTTAGTGATGTTTTAGTAACTCTGAAACTGTGATTTCAAAAATCCTTTTCCAGATGTCGAAACAAAACTAGCTTTTTGACATGCTTATTTCGTAAATTGTAAAAGGTATTTTTTAAAAGCTAATACAAACACGTACACACAAAGTGGTGAAGAAATTGGCCTTGATAGCAAATCCAAGCATAACAAAAAGAGGCAGATATTGGCTTGTGCAGAACAACAACCCAATCATGCTGTGATATGTGAAATTCATGAGAAGATTGTGTTTGAGGAGGAAGTTGGCTTACTAATGTTCTCATCAGTTGAGAATGTCATTTGACAGTACGTAATTTAGTTAGTGTTGATTTGGTCTTGGCAGAAATCATACAAGGATCATGCCTTTTTCCTTCATGCAGAGTAGAATTCATCTTCATCCATATAATGTTAATCAAGATTAATGATTGCCTTAACCATAAGGACGGACCTTAGAAGAGACAATGGGGGGCCATAGTCCCACCAAAAAAAAAAAAAAAATTGTTCAGACTGAGCAAGGGACCATCAGCAACAACGAGAATTTCCATGTCCAGTCAGTTTAAGAACACTTCGTCTTAGCTAAAATATACTCTCCAGCCATATCACTCCCCTCACGAGGCTCAAACTCATCATATGGATATCTATGGGCATTTACCAGTAAAGATAGCAAATCGCTGGAATCTATAACTTGAAGAAAAATGAGCAGAAACATGGAACTGACTCTGTTGTTTTTTGGTTTTGTTTACTCTGTTTCTGGGTTTGTTCTTGATGAATCCAATACTGAGGGACACTCTGTGTTTTCTTACATAGAAAATGATATCATCACCGCAAGCTCACCTTCCTCCTCCCAAGCTCTGATGGCCAATCTCACTCTCATTGAAGCTGCTGCATCTAAAGGGGCTGGTATTTCTCTCTCCGGCCATATCTATGAACAGTAACCAGTGCCCTCCCCCCAATTTTTTTTTTTTTTTTTTGTGCCAAGGTCCGTCCCTCCTTAACCATTTGATTGTTGGAGTCATGATGTGATTGGATCAATGAGTTCCGCAATTACTCTTGAAATCTAGGAAAATCATAATACTCAACCCAGATGAATAGGCAATCAAACCAAATCGCCTAAGAAAAGGGGCAAGAGCAAAAAATGGTGTAATAAAGTTTCTTCCTCATTACAACTAAATACACACTAATCAAATATGTTGAGATGGAGATGACGAAGGATATCATAAGCCAGAAGGGATTTATTCAATAATTTCTTAGACTTGTAAACTGAGATTTGGGATATGATCCTGAACTAATAACCCCATTTTTAGGATCTTTACGTAGTCATTTGAGATTAGTTGCAAATTTCTTAATATCACTTGTCAATTGAGATAATCCCATATTTGTAGTCCCTCTGTACACTACTACAAAAATATTTATTTCATTCTTTAACGTAAAACATATTTATCAAATTTGATTAGATTAAATAAGTTAGTTAAATTGGTTAATTCATATAACATATTTGTCTAAAATACCCTAATCATCTTTCTTTATTTTCTATATTTCTTTCTTACTTAATTATCGTTGAGGAGTATCACTAGCATATACTCCCTCCGGTCTTAATTATAAGACATATTTAACCGCTTTTGGAGAGATTAAAGAGAGGAGTTAAATTAGTTAATTTTACTTATTTTCCTAAAATGTCTTTATATAAATTTAAAATTACATAAGTAAAAGTGGATCAACAACCCTAACACATACCTCTCTAACCTAAAATTTTCCTTTCCATATGTTTTCTAATTGAAACAATAGTCTTACTATATACAAATATGTATGTGTGTGTGTACATACATATATCTATATATATATATATATATATGAACACACAGACAAATATATATATATATATATATAGACACACAAGTATAAACACGCACTATGCGCACACACACACATTATATATGCACACATATATATATTGACAGACACACACACACACACACACACACACATATATATATATTGGCAAATTAATGACAGTTGATTGATAAATAAATTAAAATCTAACAATTTAAAGTTTCAATGATTGGAGGAGTCTACACACACATATGTATATAATTACCAAAAACTAAATACACTTGAGAGAATAAAATAGGGGTATATTAGGAAAAAATTGACAAAACTTAGAATGTTATCCTATAATTAGGACCAAAACCAACTCTCAAATGTTACCCTATAATTAGGACCGGAGGGAGTATTAGAAAAAGATTGATAAATATGGTAAATAGGTATTAGATTTAGAACTACAATCAACTCCCTAATTTAATTTTACATTAAAGATCAAAGTAGTAAGTTTTATTATTAATGCATAGTTTGTAATGCCTTTTGATGAAGCATGTATAATGCCCCTAGAAAAAGCAATTCCAATAAGAAACTGTGGTTAGGAAAAAATACTTTATAAATCTGTATAATCTATGAACTGATTTTAAATTAAGTTTCTATAATTTTTTAATTATATTTTTGAGGTACTTCATGATTTTTAATCAAGTCTCTATTTTTTTTTCTTTTATCAATCACATGAAACTACAAAGGCCTGATTAAAAATCAGATGAAATCATAAGGATGTGATAAGAAAATCAAGTACAACTATATGAATTTGATTAAAAAAAGATATAATTACTTGGTTAAAATATAGTAAAATTTGCCAGCGCCTTAGTAGCGCAGTGGCATGGGAGCTTGGCTCCCTTCCCCCATGTCCAGGGTTCGAACCCTACCCTCCTTCTCTATTATGTGTATAAAAAAAAAAAAACATATATATATATAGTAAAATTTTAAAAATTTGTGAAGCAATTTTTTCAAAATAGTTTTACAGAGCATTCAAGTCTGTCATAATTTGGTAGAGGAACACACCACAAAGCTTATCTCCACCTTTCTCCAAATACACATGAAAGCACATTTGTTTTGTTAATATGGAGGATCCATACGATATCTTAGACTTCAATATAAATTTAACAAGAAACTAACTTCCACTCAACAAGTACAACTCATAAGTAATTAAATACCCTTCCAACTAAGATCAACCTTTTTTTTTCTAAGTACTCGGAAAATTCTCCTGTTAGAGGTAATCCTATATGAGGGGGTGAGCATGGTGTCTAGTACGTACACCCACCGAAGCCTAGCAAAAATTGCTCAACCCAACCTTAAAAAAGTGGCCCAAAAAATTTTGGGCAGTTTTGAGCCAAGCTAATAACTGAACAAGGCCGGGCATCGGACAGGGTGTTTTACCCTACCCGTTTGGGCCTGCCTAGAAATTTATTTTAATGTCTTTATATGTATAACTTTATACTACCTCCAGTCCAATTATAAACCGAGTTTACTTTTTTTAAGAGGGTTGAGGAAACTAAATAAGTTACTTAATCATATCATACGTTGTGTATCTTTAGATCATACATTAGTTTATTAGTCAAACTAATTAGCTTAGAAAAAAAAATACAAATACTTTAGAATAATTTAATTAGCTTATTTAATTTCTCCAAAAAAGTCAACTTGATCTTATAATTAGGACGTGAGGGAATATCAAAAAAGAATTATTCTGTTTTATTTAAAAATATATATTGTCTAATACTCAAATCAGGCTAATGCTCTTCGCCTCTTCCGATTTCCGACTTTCAGTGGTCTTTGCTCTAAGTTTGTTTATGGCGTCATGTAAGTTTTGTACTTCTTGATAGAAAATCATGATGATCTCTTAACAATGTTGGTTGAATACACACATATATATTGTGTCATGGATTTCAGCTAAGGTTTCGGAATATTTTTTTGTACTTCAGAATTTCAAAAATGCAATTAAGCCATGGATAAATTGGAACTGAAATGAAATTCCTGACTTAATTGCATTTTGTATTTGAATTAAAATCTAATATCTTGGTTTTTTTTGTTTTTGATATAAAAATTTTAGGAAAGGGATTGGGTTCACCTATGATCAAGGGTAAGGCGAAATCTCTCTTCCTCCTAAGTCATACCGATGTTGGGTTGGGTGAGCCGTCTATTACCCTCAGACGTTTACCTAGGCACCCAGGAGCTAAGATGCCTTACCCAGCATCTTGATCAACTCGAGGATCGAACCCCCTCCTTTTGGTAAGAGTATCCGACCCCTTTACCAGTTGAACCCAAGTACGAGGGGTTAGGAAAGGTTTGGTAAAAATTTGTTTGAATTATTTTGATTCACTACTTTCTATACCACATAGAACCATAATTGATTTATGGGAATAAAAGTTTTCAACAAAGCCAATACGAACATGAAGCAGTCCTTCTTGGAGGAGAAATCTATAAATAAATGTGTGTAATCTATTACAGTTCTTCAATTTTTAGATCATTTTTACACATATTAATAGTCTTTATACCACATAGAACCGTAATTGATTTATGGGAACAAAAGGCTCGCAATCTCCAATCATCTGACTGACGCTCATTCTGAGCTTCATCTGAGATATCAACCTTTTTCCATTCATAGAGTTCCACGTCGTAGCATTCGTCAATAACGAATTGTGGAATTTCTTGCCCACGGAATAGCCACAAACCTCTTCACCTTAAACGGTGCCTCAGATCCAATCACAAGCATTTTCCCAAAGGCATATTTGCCAGCAAGATCCATCCTCTGAAGGAATCCACCAAAACTTGTCCATAGTCACAAAGGAAACAGTGTTCTCATAGTTGTATTCGTAATCACATAACCAGTGAGAGTATCCCTCAGGGCCATACATGTCCCAGAATCAAGCAAGAAAGAAAAGAGAATAAAACATGTAAACATTGTGAATAATCTGACTCTCTTAACAAAAATGTTATCTCTAAAATAAATAAATATAAGCTTGGTTTATACAAAGGTTGAGTATGAAGTTTTCAAAATGATGCAAAAATACAAGTTATTAACAAATATGTAGGTTAAGAAAATCAAGTAGAAATACACGTGTAATTTTTAAAATGGTGCAAAAATGTCAAAGCCATGGAAAATTTTATGTGTATTTTTGCACTATTTTGGATGCTTTATGCATATTTTTGCACATTTTTTATTTGATATGTTTGTTAAACAGTTAAGTTAGTTAACTTAATGGAAGAGGCATTTTTGCACGATTTTAAAAACTTTATGGGTACTTTTTTGCCCAAGAAAAATTTATGATGCTTGATGCCCTGATAGAGTACTTTGTGGATAAATTTGCACCTTAATAATTAAACAAATAATATTTCAGTCAAATGGAAACAGAATACCTTTGATGGCAACCTCACGGAAGTTAGTTTTGGTGTTTGAATAGAGTCTTTTCCACTCATCCAATATCATACTCGGAGGATAAAGATCAATAAGATCTTATGGAATTGGGGTTGATTGACCAATGTCCAGAAGTACATCTCAGCATGAGGAAACTCTGTGGGAAAGCTCTTAGTGCTTGTTTGGGTTAGTAGTAAAAGTTTCTTTTACAATGTGATTTATAGTGTATGAAATAAGTATGTAAGAAGAGTTTTGTCTCCACTTGCGTGAACGTGCTTTTTTGAACTCTAGCCATTTAATTATAAGCAGTTTGAAGACCTTAATGAAATTGCATGCCATAATAATGTCGGATCGGGTCACAGAATTCCCAACGAGGTATGTATGCCATAAT
This sequence comes from Acacia acuminata, assembly GCA_019022655.1. NCBI lineage: Eukaryota > Viridiplantae > Streptophyta > Magnoliopsida > Fabales > Fabaceae > Acacia > Acacia acuminata. The sequence continues at coordinate 3,755,529 of JAFJYI010000010.1, forward strand.
AATGTCGGACAAAATTTACATATCAAACTATATACGGACCGGCCCAAAAGCCCCCAAGTAGCACGGCCCAGAATTCAATAATCCAATATCTATTAGAAGCAAGGTGAGTGTTCAATGGCTCTCTTTAGGCAGAAATTGCAGTTATCTCTTCCATAGATTCTTCACCTTCCTTCAGACAAAATTTACATATCAAACTATAGAAATGTCAATCTATCACGGAAAACAATCTTCGCAGAAGAACCTTATCTCACTAAGTGGAATAGCTGATTGCATGGTATGTCTCATGTCGGCTACGAAGGGAAACAAAAGTTGTCTTTTAAGGTTTCTAAACATATAGATATTTAGAAAATAAAATTGCAAAAAAATAGAAAAAAACGTTGCAATAATGTCGGAAAGAATTAATCAACTTCTTCAACCTTCCTTCAGACAAAATTTACATATCAAACTATAGAAATGTCAATCACAGGAATCGGAATAAAACAACAACAAGAACCTTATCTCACTAAGATACTATGGAATAGGCTAAAGGCAGAAAGACATGGTATGAAGTCTCATGTCGGCTCGACATCATAGGCAGGAAGGGAAACAAAAGTTGTTTTAATCTTTTAAGGTTTCTAAACCAAAAAAAATAAAAAAACTCTCCGTGTTGAGGAGGAAAGGACCAAAAAAATAATCAACAAATAGAATCACCCACGGCCGGAAGGGAGTTGGAGGAATTTAAAGGATAGGAAAATCTCATTTAAATACATCATGCCATTCGGATTAAAGAATGCCGGGCTACGTACCAACGAATGATGAATCGCGTCTTTGAGGATCAAATCGGAGGTAATGTGGAGGTCTACATAGACAACATGATCGTGAAGTCAAAATAACCGGAGGAGCATATCCAGGGACCTAGGGCGAGACATTTGACAAATTAAGCGATGCGAATCGGGTTAAACCGGCCAAATGTGCCTTCGGAGTGCTTGGCCAAGGAAATTCTTGGGTTTTATGCTAACCAATCGGGATTGAGGCCAGCCGGACAAATGCAAAGGCGTGCTAGACATGCAAGTCTGACTCCGAAGGAAGTTTAGCAATTAATAGGTTGCTGGCGGCGTGACAAGATTCTTACGCGAGATCCGAGAAGGCTTTACCTTTCTTTAAATTATTGAAGAAAGAGACCCGGGGAGGATGGAATACGGATTGAAAGCGGCCTTTGAAGAAATTAAGAGATGTTTGGCAACCCACTCGGTACTAACGAGCGGGGAGCAGGGGGGACCTTGTTCTTATACCTCTGTGGGAGATGAAGCGGTAAGCGCCTTAGTAAGAAGAAACCGAGGCCGGACAGACACCCGTCTACTTTGTGAGCAAGGCGTTACAAACGCCCGAGCTCGGATATCGAAAATCTGGAAAAAATGGCGTTCGCATTACTAACAGCGGCAAGGCGGCTTCGGCCATACTTCTAGGGACATCGGATAGTAAGTCCGGACCCGATCAATAATCCAGCGAGATTTTGCATAAAACGATTTAGCGGGGGCGAATGACAAATTTGGCGATTGAACTGTTAATTCGACATCACTTTTGAGGCCGGCGGTGATCAAATCACTGTGTTTGGCCGATTTCATCAGGGAATTGACCCTGGTTAAGGCTATCGAGGCATTCTGGAAGGTGTCTTTTGACGGATCTTCCAATCAAAGAACCTTCCTTCAGACAAAATTTACATATCAAACTATAGAAATGTCAATCACAGGAATCTAAAACAACAACAAGAACCTTATCTCACTAAGTGGAATAGGCTAGAAAGATTGCATGGTATGAAGTCTCATGTCGGCTACGAAGGGAAACAAAAGTTGTCTTTTAAGGTTTCTAAACATATAGATATTTAGAAAATAATTTAATTGAAAAAAATAAAAAATAAAAAAATAATCAATAGATAGAATCACCCCGTGTAACACGCTAGAGCACAATCTCGTTGTCCCCAATTAAAGGATAGGGAAAATCTCATTTAAATATCATATGAAATTTTAAAACCCTAAAAAGTCTATTAATATTTGTAATGGTTTTCACAATAGCATTTCTTGATTGAAAAAAATATGTTAGACTTGATTCACCAACATTTATGGGCTTTAACAAAATTCGTATGGGATTGACGAATAATGAGATTCACAAGATTCGTAATGGTTTTCACAAGAGCATTTCTTGATTAAAAAACATTAGACAAGATTCACCAACATTTGTGGCTTTGACAAAATTCATAGTGAAATTGACAAGAGTAATAATTTGTTCAATAAGATTCGTAATGGTTTTCACAAGAGTGTTTCCTAGTAGGAAAACACGTTAGACATTATTCATGAACATTTGTGGGCTTTAAAAAATTCGTCATGGGATTGACAAAAGCAATAATGAGTTTCACAAGATTCGTAATTGTTTTCATAAGAGCGTTTCTTGATGGAAAAAGCGTTAGACATGATTCACTAACATTTGTGGTTTTGACAAAATTCATTATGGGATTAACAAGAACAATAATGAGATTCACAAGATTCATAATGATTTTCACAAGAGCATTTCGTGATGAAAAAACGTTAGATATAATTCACCAACATTTATGGGCTTTGACAAAATTCGTAATAGTATTTATAAGAGCAATAATAAATTTGACAAGATTGATAATGATTTTTACAAGAGCATTTCATGATTAAAAAAAAATGTTAAACACACGCACGTATGCACACACGCATCCACAAAAAGAGCTGTTGTGGCCCAATGGCCACCTAGCTCCTTCACTATCAAAGTGGGGTGGTTCGAATCCCACCCCTTACCTTGATTCAATTTTTTTTTTTTTTAAAAAAAAAATCAACCTAGCCAAAAAGCGATTGGCCAAAGTTCAACAAGAGTCGACAAGAGTTGCTCTAGCGACCAGCTGCGGTGGTGCTTCGGCAAGACTCATTTTTCTTTCCTTTTTTTTAATTTAAAAACTAAGGGCATAATAGTAAATTCATTAACATTTTAAAATATCAATTTGATCCATGTCACCTTTATATCATTTCTAAATGTTAACAGACTTTTTTAGGATTTTGAAATTTATGTAAATAGACCTTTTGAGGTTTTGAAATTTCATGTGATATTTTAATAGAATTCTACTTCAAGGATGCTCGATGCCTATACTTAATTAGCAAAAAAGAAAAGAAAAGAAAAAGGATGAGTATACTTTACCTCATTTATAATGCTGTGGGATTTGGGCTTATTGACCAGGGTTCATAAGTGTCTCTCAACATGATACTAGAGTCATAGAATACAAAATTGCTCAGGAGCAGATAAGGTGCTTCTTACATGCTCATCCCTCTATTAGAGGGATTTTTTTTTAATTTTTTTTATATATTATATTTATTTAGATTTAAACGTCTTGTCAGCTAGATTTTTTCATAGAATACCAAATTAACCATTTTGTATATCAGAAACAGGAAAATGTTCGTGCAATGCATTGCTCTCAAAATTAATTAATTTGATATCCCTGGGTGTAAAAAATTGTGAAAAGCCACATATAATTTAAATTTAAATAAATATATTATATAAAAAAATAAAAAATAAATTTTGCTCATCCCTCTAATAGAGGGACAAGCACATAAGGTGCACATAAGGATGTGCATCGAATGTGAACCCATCAGAAACAGGGTAAGTTTTCCGTGCACCATTGCTCTTATCAATGCTGATTTTTTCCCCCAGCACGCATATTGTTTGATATAGATTTTTTTTTTTTTTTTTTAATACATAAATTTTAGGAAAGGGGTTGGATTATTACGATCAAGGGCAGCGAAATCTTTCTTCCTCCTAGACATCTGTTGAGCTAGGCGAGCCGTCTATTACCCTCAGCCATTAACCTAGGAATCTAAGAGTTAGGATGCCTCCCCCAGCGTCTTGACCAATTCCAGAATTGAACATCCTCCCTTTGGTAAACCCCAAACCTAGTGGCACAAAAGGCGATCTTATACCACTAGACCTAAAAGTCTTTGGTTCAATGCTGAAATTTTAGCTTCCTTAACATTCATTAACACAGAAATTATAGACTAATGATTGAACAAATTTGAAGGCATGATGATATTGATGGAAATCACTCCTAAAGAAAAATACATCAAGAGTAAAAGAAATTTCCAAATATTATTTTAAGAGCAAATAAATCACAAATACTTTAAAGTATTGAATGCAATTTGAAAAATATTTCAGGATATTAGATTAACCTAGCTTTGGAAACCAAAATTTTTATGCTAGATGCAAAACTCTTTAATACTCATTTATATGAGATGCTAACAGAAAAGATTTAAACTCTCAAATCCTAAGTAGTCTTTTGTATCTCGCACATTTGCACTTGATTGTTTTGTCACCATTTGTTCATTAAGCCTTGTAAAATAACTCTCTTTTTTTTTATTTTTTTTCCATCAAAATATATGTATTTTTGACTTAAAAACATGAGTATTGAAAGAGGGAAAAGAGGGAACAAAGTCAACACCATGTCAAAATCAAGTCTAGGAGTATCTTCAACCAATGGGTCATTATTTATTTATTTATTTTAGCAAATATATTAATTTTAAATAAGAACGTCTGTTCTCTCTCTCTATGTTTTTAAAATAAATAATAGAGGTTTTTCAAATTTAATTGAAAATAGTGGTTTTATATCGACTTTTACTCTTTATGGAAGAAAAGAAATCTCAGTAATTGACGTATTTATAAGTCTAATTGGTAATTTACTTTTCAGAACAATCAACAATCATAAACAATCATAAATATACTATCCTAAAGAAGTATAAGAAAGCTAAATAAGTTACTTAATCATATAATGTTAAACTAATTAGTTTGAAGTAAAAATAAAAATACTTTAAAGTAATTTAATTAATTTTCTTAATAAAAAAGTTAACTAGATTTTATAATTAGGATCGAGAGAATAGTATCACAAGAAAATGTTGGTGTCATCATGTAAAATATAATAAAAGTCTTGTAAATTGCATTTGTAACTTTCGTGTTAGTATGTGTCGATTATGATAATTGAAAAACATCTTGTCATGATGCTACCAAAGTTAGGCTCTGCAAGTGTACAAGACGTAAAATAGTATTTGACAAATATAGGTCGATCCCACAAAATGGCTCAAAAATAATTGATAACTAAGCAATAAATTTCCACATTTATTTGAGTAAATCAAAGGTAGTGTGATTAAAGAGAATAAGTTTTAGAACATGTAATCATCCAAATAAATGCACTTAATATTAGTTCGTTTATCTAGAATATTAGAAGGAAAAAAATCGACCAAACGAAGGCTCATCCACTCCATTCTATAGGAATTAGGAAGAACCAAATACAGCGAATTTAACTGCTATATACAGGCAGAAAAACAAAACTACAGGAACTCAACTTATACCCAACTTCTAACCCCACAAAACAATGACAGTTTTATACAAATTTATACCCAAAATGAGATCAACATCATACTTGCATAAATAGTCTTGCCATGCTCAAAATGAAGATGGCAAAATCAACAACTCTATGGTTTTAATGTTTCTCAAATCATATACAGCAAAAGACTTCACTATAAATTAGACAAGTAACAAAATTCTATTCAAAAAAAGGACGTGACCCAAACAAAAGCCCTTCCAACAAAGGACTAGTTTTTCACTTGAAACACTTGGCATCCAAGAGAGGCTCACCCTCAAAAGGCTCGCAATCTTCAATCATCTGAATGACACGCTCCTTCTGCGCTTCATCTGAGATATCAACCTTTTTCCATTCATAGAGTTCCATGTCGTAGCATTCGTCAATAACGAATTGTGGAATTTCTTGCCCACGGAATAGCCACAACCCCTTCACCTTAAACGGTGGTTCAGATCCAATCACAAGCATTTTCCCAAAGGCATATTTGCGAGCAAGATCCATCCTCTGAAGGAATCCTCCAACCTTGTTCATAGTCACAAAGGAAACAGTGTTCTCATCATTGTATTTGTAATCACAGAACCAGAGAGAGTATCCCTCAGGGTCATACATGTCCCAGAATCCTGCAAGAAAGCAAAGAGAGAATAAAACATGTAAAAGTGTCATCTCCCAAATAAAATATATAGCTTTTTTCTGGTTTATACAAATAATATTTCAGTCAAATCTAAACAGAATACCTTTGATTGCAACCTCACGGAAGTTAGTCTTGGTGTTTGAGTAGAGTCTTTTCCACTCATCCAGTATCATCTTACTTGGAGGAAGAAGATCAAGAGGATTCTTGGGTTTGGGTTTGGGCTTGGGCGCCTCCTCCTCTTCAGCCTCTTTGGGCTTTTCTTCCACTTTGGGGGCCTCTTTCTTTGGTTGAGCTTCTTTCTTAGGCTTAGCAGCTTCTTTGGGCTTCTGTGCAGATTGTATGGGTACAACAGTTTCAGCCTGCTTAACCTCACGTGAAATCTTACGGAATTTGAGTTTGGGCTTTGGCGCCTCCTCCTCTTCAGCCTCTTTGGGCTTTTCTTCCACTTTGGGGACCTCTTTCTTTCGATGAGCTTCTTTCTTAGGCTTAACAGCTTCTTTAGGCTTCTGTGCAAATTGTATGGGTACAACAGTTTCAGCCTGCTTAACCTTACCGAAAATCTTACGGAATTTGAGTTTGGGCTTGGGTGCCTCCTCCTCTTCAGCCTCTTTGGGCTTTTCTTCCACTTTGGGGGCCTCTTTCTTTCGTTGAGCTTCTTTCTTAGGCTTAACAGCTTCTTTGAGCTTCTGTGCAAATTGTATGGGTACAACAGTTTCAGCCTGCTTAACCTCACCTAAAATCTTACGGAATTTGGTTTGATGGACCAAGGACCAGAAGTATCTCTCAACATGAGGAAACTTCGAGGTGAAGCTCTTAGGCATGAGCTGAGTGAAACCCATAAACAAATTGCATGTCATAATAATGTCTGCTAGGGTGAAAAAAGGGTCAACCAAATACTTGTTAGAAGCAAGGTGAGTGTTCAATGCACCCAAAGCTCTCTCCAGCGAAGAAATTGCAGCTTCCTCAGCCTTCATTAAGACAAAATTTAATGATCAAACTATAAAAATGTCAAGAAATCAGAATATTAATGGATATTAGGCCAATTACAAGAATCTTAAAACAACAACAAAAGCTTTATTAAGTGCTTGTTTGGAATAACAATTTCAAAAGCAATTTTTCAATCGTGATTTATGGAATATGAGGTAAGTATATGAGAATTTATCTCGATTTATATGAATAAGCACTTTTTGGGGTCCTAACGTGATTCCAAACAAGCAGTAAAAGAAATGTTAAAGACCAATTTTTCAAGTTTCAATAAGCAATTAATAGAGAGAACCCAACAGTTGCAGTTTTTAAAAGAGTATCTTTAAACCTAAAACATTAAGTCTAACACTACTTTCATTAGCCATAACGTGTTCCCATGATATATATATATAACTAAAGAAATGTTGCATACGAATTGACAGCATCAAGTCTCCATAATGCAAACATCACAGCAATTTCACAGGCAAAGACGGGAAAAATCTTCCAACTTAAAAGTTCTCTATAATGCAAATATCACAGCAATTTCACAAGCAGAAAAAGGAAAATTCTTCTAATTAAAGGTTTTCCATAATGCAAATATCACAGCACTTTCACAGGCAGGAAAAAGAAAAATTCTTCTAACTTACAGGAGGAAGGTAAGTGGTTTGTCCCATTCTTGGTCTGTACCAGTTGAGAATATTCGCATCAATCTCTAATGATGAAAAATCAATCCACTGTTCGACGTGAGCCTGACACATCAAAAAGTAGATGAGGTTAAGGGGGGGAACGAATTAGCAAACTCGACTAGAATTTACAAGATTAGATAAATGTAAGAAAACATAGATACCGCATGAGAACAAGAAATGATTACGCATGGGAAAAAAAAAAGAAAAAAAACTTACATAGTTCATTAAAGAAGATCCATACAATGCATTGTCACCATTCAATCGAACAACTGCACCAGCACAACAAAACACTTAAAACATACTCGCTTAAATTAAGGATACTAACATTATTGTATAAAATAATCATACCATAGCGGGCAATGGCATTACTCTCAAAAATTGGACCATCTGGTGTTTCCAGCACAGGAACCTGAAAGGAAAATGTACCACTAAGTACACAAAAATATCATCTTTGAAATATTGAATAAGAATATTGTATACCTTGCCAATAGGGTTAATCATGAGAAATTCAGGAGTTTTATTAGAAACACCCATCTCAAAATTTGGGGCCAATTTAACATCCACAACACTGTACTCAGCGGCAATGAGAGCCTTGTAGGCATTTTTATTTTTTTCCCCTGCATGAAGGATCTGGACACATAAAAGAAAGCATGTCAATGATAGAAATAACTGGCAGCTAAATGTGAAACTGATGATCAAATCAAATAAAACGCAAATTAGTACAAGAATTGTGCTGATATAACAGAAATCCTCTATAAATAAAGTAGAACAAAGGTTATTCAACAGCGTACTGTTCATTAAAATAGGAAACATTAATTCTATAATCAGACACTGAGACATAAGAGCAAAAGGCAATTGTAAAGAGAAACATGTTTAAACAAAGATGTAGATCCTAGGTTCCACGTAGCGATCTGTAGAAAACTCAGATGTAATTGATCAGATGATGGAATAAATGTCTTTAATGAATATATCAGGACAGGCATCCACCCACTACAACCTCCAGTTTCAGAATCAATTATCTTAATACAACAAATAATATATGGATGTTCAACTTCTGTAACTCAGCATCACACCATAACTTTTTTTAAGACTAAACATCTCACACTTAGCCAAACTTCGGGGAAGAAAAACAAGCAAAGGAATAAGGATAAACCATTTCGCCATACGTTCACAATTATGCTATAATGAATATCAAGGAACCCGATCAGCACCAATTCAATCAAGGGAAATAAGGATTTCATACTTAAGTTGTTTGACAAAATTACTGAGAACCCCAATAAAACTCACCAGCGCCATGGCTACAGGAAAAAAAATGCGCCGCCCTTATTCAAGATCTGATAAAAGAAAACAAAGAGCAACGAATAAGCCAATACCCAGAATTAAAACAACATTTGATCCAAAAGAAAAGATAGACGTATAAGGAAAATCAGCTCATGAGAAGAGGCAAATTCTCATAAAAATGAAAACGAGTAGAAAGAGAGATACAGATTGGAGAACGGGACAGGTCTTACAGTGCCGGCGATCTTCCGAAGTTCAAGTGTTGCGCTTGGGAAAGTAGAGGAGTGAGACCTCAAATTGAAGCAGGCTGGTTTTATAGTGTTCGAATCGAAGGTGCGAATCTTAAACCGCACTGCCCAGCGGGTCGGATCTGTTCCCCCGGCAATCCGGCATCAATGTTTTTGGTAAAACGAAAATAAAAAATGAAACGAAAAGTAGTGTAAAGGGAAAAACGATGGTACTAATAGTTTCTCTTTATTTAAAATAATGAATAAAATTTTAGGGAAAATTCCATTAAAATACCTTTTGAATTTGGAAAACCCGCAAAAAAGTCTTCCGAATTTGTAAAAAAGACCGAGAGGTATAAAGGACTTATGAGGGATATACAAATTCGGTGAAATTACCCTTTTGCCTTTAGTTTTAAATATATAAAAAAAAAATCCCCTCCACCCCCCCCGCCGGCCACCACCACCACCACCACCGCCGTGGTAGCTGGCCGACGGTGGTGGGGTGGGGCTTGGCCGACGGCGGATGTGATGGCGGGCGTGGCGGTGGTGATGGCCGCCCGGCGGTGGGGGTGGAGGGGATTTTTTTATTTATTTATTTATTTAAAACTAAGGGTAAAAGGGCAATTTCACCTGAATTTGCATATCCCTCATAGGTCCTTTGTACTTCTCACTCTTTTTACAAATTCAACGGACTTTTGGAGGTTTTGTAAATTCAAATGGTATTTGTTCTGGTATAGAACACAGATGTCCAGCTAAGGGCTGATATTTTGATCTTGGATAGCTAGGCTCGCTCGAATATCTATGGAGGAGATAATCGGGAGAGCGTGGGATCACCGTACACGACAAAGGGTGGTGTGTGTGCACGGTGAGACCGTATGTAAATAGTCCGAGTTAGAATGTGTGCACCTGGTTACCTAACCTCGTATTTATAGAGGTGTCGGGGCGGATATCTCGGCCTGGTGCGATATCCGGGGCGCGCAATATCCGGGCCGCGCTATCTCTGGGGCGAGGGTCTCGGAATGCCGTTACGATATGGGTAGATCGTGCCTAGCCAAGATTCCAAATCTCACCCCATGAATTGCGGATCATACCTCCTGGTTCCGTTTGGGCCGCGCCGTGGACTTGGGCTTTTGGGCCGGTCCGTAACAGTTGCCCCTTAGCTTGGTTGTTCAGGCTTCTGGGCGGCCGAGGTGTTCAATGCCCCGCCCCTGTTGAGGTCCGGGCCGTGCTTCATCCGGACCGGCTTCTAACGCCGTGGCTTGTTCCGTCGTAATAGTCCGGGTGGTGTCCTGGGTCGCGCCGGACCGGGGCGTCTCGAATGGCCTCGGACTTACGTAATTAGCCCCCTGTTCGTGGGTGAGTCGCTTGGCATTCTTTCCGTAGGCACCATCATTATTGCTTTACACCTAGCTTGCCCTGATTGGAAAGAGTCTGCAGCCGTCGCGCCCCTCCGTGTGCCGATTTGCGTGCACATTTAATGCTCCTACGTCATTTTGTGCATTTCCCATCGTGTCTAGGTTCAAAGACCGAATTACCCCCGGCGTTCCCTTTCCCTGTCACACCTATGAAGTAATTTTTTTTGCGTTTGCCTCCTCACTTTTTCCTGCTACAACCTCTCTTTGGTTTTGCTCTGGGTTTGTAGAATCATCTCCTCTGCCAAAACTCCACTGTTCCCCATTTCTATCATTCGAGTTTCCCTCTTCTTACTCATACAGGTATTTTCCTTGTTCTTCTTTACTTTTTTACGGCATATCGTACTTCTTACCAATTATATATCCTTTGGTCCATTATCTGCGTTCCTACTCCTCCAAACCTCTGTATTTATAGAGGTGTCCGGGGCGGATATCTCAGCCTGGTGTGATATCCGGGGCGCGCAATATCCAGGCCGCGCTATCTCTGGGGCGAGGGTCTCGGAATGTCGTTACGATATGGGTAGATCGTGCCTAGCCAAGATTTCGGATCTCACCCCATGAATTGCGGATCATACCTCTTGGTTCCGTTTGGGTTGCGCCGTGGACTTGGGCTTTTGGGCCGGTCCGTAACAGTATTTATTTAGAATTTTCCCAAAATTTTATTTGAGGGTGTTGGTGAACCCAGTATTTGAAGTATTTTTTAATGCATATTTCCAATGTCCTAAATTAATTTGTGGTTCATCTACCACCAATAGATTCAAGAATTTTAATAATGGGAGGCGAAAATAAAATGTCCTAAATTAATTTGGGTTTATCTACCACCACCCCTAGCCCCTCACTTGGGTCCACCCCTGTCTACCATCCTAAAGTATTATTTTATGTTTATCTATCACTTTAAAATACTTTTTTGTGCAATTTAGCACTTAACAATTTAGATAATCTAGGGTGCTAGACACTTTTGAAAAAATACTTTAGAATGTTGGATACTCCAAAAGAATAGTTTATGGCACTAAGCGTACTTGGAAAAAAAAAAAAAAAAACTTCAATGTGTTGGGTACACCACAAAATGCTTTAGAATACTAGATACAACTGAAAAAATATCGAGTTGTTAGTTGCACTTTAACTCTTTATTTAATAATGATAATAATAACATAATCAGTACTTTTTATATCTTTTAAACTATTAATTTTGTTTTTAGATAGAGACTCTTCTAATTCTAGAAAAGATAAGGAACATCTAACCCGGTTAATCTAATTCAATAAACACTCTTAAGATGATGTTATTTAAAAGTGATAGTTGATTATGCAACTTAAAGAAAGTGGTAATTAGTTCATTTCAATTATTTAAACTAACATTTTAATTGAAGTTTCAACTAAAAATTGAAAATAATCACATTTAGAATCACAGTACTTTTCAATATAAATATAAATGTCATGTCATCATGTGTATAATTATGACCTAGTCCATATGATATAATCATGAAGATTATTTTTTATTTAATATATATATTTTTCATATTCCAATACATTTTTCAAAACTATATGGGCCTCAATTAACATAGTATTCCCTTTAATCCTTAATATTAGATATATTTATCTAATTTGAGTAGATTAAGGAAATTAGTTAATATGACATGTATTTTTTAAAATATTATAATAATCTCTTTAATTAGCTCATTCCCTCTCCTCCTTGATTATTGTTGACAGAGTATCAATAAAAGTAAATTAGTAAAAAAATTGACAAATATAAAAATATATGTTATATTTAGAATCAAGAGAAACCCCAAAATATGTTTTATATTAAGAACAAGAGAAAATATCTTTTTTAAGAGTCTTTGGTTCAATGCTGAAATTTTAGCTTCCTTAACATTCATTAACACAAAAATTATAGACTAATGATTGAACAAATTTGAAGGCATGATGATATTGATGGAAATCACTCCTAAAAAAAAAAAAATACTTCAAGAGTTTAAAAAAAATTTCCAAATATTATTTTAAGAGCAAATAAATCACAAATACTTTAAAGTATTGAACGCAATTTGAAAATATTTCAAGATATTAGATTAACCTAGCTTTGGAAACCAAATTTTTATGCTAGATGCAAAACTCTTTAATGCTCATTTATATGAGATGCTAACAGAAAAGATTTAAACTCTCAAATCCTAAGTAGTCTTTTGTATCTCGCACATTTGCACTTGATTGTTTTGTCACCATTTGTTCATTAAGCCTTGTAAAATACTACCTTCGATCCTAATTATAGAAACACTTTTGTAGTGTAATTTGTACTACAAAAGTGTTCCTATAGTTAGTAGCGAAGGGAGTAACTTTTTTTTTTTTTTGAAAAAATTCCATTTAAATACCATTTGAATTTGTAAAACCCCCAGAAGTCTCCCGAATTTGTAAAAAGACTAAGAGGTACCAAGGACCTACGAGAGATATGCAAATTCGGGTGATATTACCCTTTTGCCTTTAATTTTAAATAAATAAATAAATAATACCCTCACCGGAGGGCCGGCGGCGGCGGCAAATGGGCGGCCACTAGTGAGGGTGTGGAGTTTTTTTTTTGGGGGGGTGGGGTTTTTTTTTTAAAAAAAAAAATTATATTCATTGAAATTGTGGGGGTGGGGTTCAAACCCCAACCCCCACACATCCATGGGGTAGGTCACTTGGTTCCTTTTGTTAGGATCCGTGCACGCAGCAGAATTATAAAACTTTTACGAATCCCAAAGAGGATCGCTCAATCGCGTTTAAATCAAGGTTTGCTGGAAACCATACCTATGTGTATTGGTGAGCGTCTCTTTCGAATTTGATCACGTGGGCTACCTACTCGATCACGAGGAGCCGACTCTGCGAATCGCCTCCTCTACCTAAGTATCCACACGAATAGCCTTGAACACGGACGTCGCGTGCTAGTGCCTTCGTATTTTCGCGTCTCTCCTTTTCTCTCTAGAGTTTCTTACGGCTTCTCTAATTCATCCGTCCTCTTAATACGATTAGATCAATATCTATTTAAAGAGTTTCTAAAACCCTAACGAGTCGTATTAAAATATTCAAAATTAATCTAATTAATCTTGAAATTCGAATCGAATTAAAATAATATAATAATCAAGTCTGCATTCAACAGATCTAATCTAATATATTTATTTAATCTGAATTATGAGCCTATAGATTTAATTTATCTTTATAAATTAAATCGAGATATGATATCTTTCTATTTAATTAAATCGAGATACTATATCTTTATTCAAAAATTAAATCGAGATACAATATATTAATTTATTATATTTATTTAATTCATCAAATAAATTAAATACTATATATAATAATGTTATTATCTATAAATAATATCATTATCATTTTCAAATTTAATAATATATATATACACACACACACACATATATATATATATCCATCCTAGATTAAATACTGTATTCATTAAGTCTTAGACATATCTAAGATTCAATGAATCTGGATACTATTGCTTGTTGGGCTATTCTTGTGTGCGACCCGCGGATCCACATGAGATTGGCAGTAGGTCAATATTGTACTAGCCTACAAGTCAGAAGCGGCCTCTAGCAAGACATTGTGACTACCCAATTCAAATGGGGATTGATGATATGATACAACCTATCATACAACTATGTCACGTCCCTTTTGTCACACGATAATTTGGTCAATGATGAGGCATGGATAATGTCAACGTCCTGTTCTTGACCATTACTTTCTCCATTCTTAAGGAGTCTAATAATTGAAATGGAAACTCTTTTCCATCGTAGTATGACCATACATTTCTCAGACTCACTCATCAAGGGGCCCAGTATTATCTCTCTACAAATGTGAGGGACAAATTCCATCTTGACATTCACATTCCTCTGCATGAAAACCACTGATCCTGATCCAAGCCTTTATCATCACTCAGTCAAAGGTGACTTTTGACTAAGTCAAAGATCAGTGACTCATCATTTAGGAATCCATGATGATCTCAGATCAAAGGGCATTGTGACGCGGTTATACATGAGATAAGCTTATGACTAAATCCATGCAGCTTTCTCATAGTGGTGGTCCAAAGACCTTGTACTCTTACAAGTGCCTATGACTTTGATTCGTATCTCCATACCTTATCAAAGTCATACTGGTCTTATTTTTATCTTCGCTCCCACGTAGATGACTGACCAGGGATATTTATGATAATCTATAAGATATATCCAGGGATACAGTTATCACTATAAATATGCAAATGAAATGATAACTAAATGGAGACTACTTTAAATGACATTAACGTTTAAAGAACAATGAATTGCCCCTAGGGCATAATTTCCAACAAACTCTCACTTGCACTAGGCGCAATCATTAATTACTCTAATTCCATTGCCCTAACATGACGCTCATGTTTTGCTTGTGCAAGTGGCTTAGTAAGAGGATCAGCAACATTGTCTTCTCCTGGTACTTTGCATACTTTTATATCACCTTTATCATTGATTTCTTTGATAAGATGAAATCACCTGAGTATGTGCTTGGTCCTTTGATGTGACTTAGGCTCCTTGGTCTGCGCAATAGCGCCGCTATTGTCACGAAACAAGTTTATTGGATTTGAGATGGTAGGAACCATCCCTAGTTCAATAATGAACTTTCTGATCCAAACATCCTCCTTAGCTGCATCCGATGCTGCTATATACTCAACTTCTATTGCAGAATCAGCTATAGTGCTCTGGTTAGAATACTTCCAGTTTACTGCACCACCATTCAACAGGAATACATATCCTGATTGTGATCTTAGATCATCTTGGTCAGTTTGGAAAATGGCATCTGTGTAACCAGTCACACAGAGCTCTTCCTCCAAGCCACCATATACCAAGAATAAGTCCTTAGTCCTTAAGTACTTTAGGATATTCTTGACAGTAGTCCAGTGACCCTCACCGGGATCTTGTTGATATCTACTGGTCATACTCAAGGCAAATGACATATCCGCTCGAGTACATAACATGGCATACATGATCGATCCAATGGCAGAGGCATATGGAATCTTACTTGGTCTCTTTAATCTTGTGTACTAGATCACTGATCCTTACTGAGATGAATGCCATGAGACATGGGCATGTAACCCCTTTTAGAATCCTGCATGCTGAACCTATGCAGTATCTTGTCTATGTATGTGCTTTGACTTAGGTCTATTAGTCTCTTGGATCTATCTCTATAGATCCTGATCCCTAGAATGCAAGTGGCTTCGCCTAAATCTTTTATTGAGAAAGACTTTCCTAACCAATGTTGGTTATGATTAGTTTTGATGATGTCTCATATAGATGCCATTATTAAAAGCAAAAAGATTGAGTAATATAGTTATCTCCTACATTGACTAACTGTTGTATTAATCCTAGTTGAAGTATGGAGATGGATCAAGAAAGGAGATTAAAGAAAGGAGAACTTGCACAACATTCAAGTTCTTGTGGTACATGAAGTCTTGATGATCAAACCAGAAGTTGGAATGAAGTTTCATCATATTTGAGCTCCAATGCAGATACAGAAAGATAGCACATGAAGTTCTGGAAGCTTTCTGAGTATTGAAGAAGGTAGAAGCTACAAAGAATGATGAGCCCAAGTTCAATGATGAAGAATGATCAAGTTGGAGATGGAAGAAGGAAGAACTTGTTGAATGGAATGAAGATATCATTATTCAAGTTCTAAGATTGATTTTGGAAGTCTACACGATCAAATGGAAATTGGAATGACTCAATTCAAAGTTAAAGTCAAGTAAAAATCAGCTTCCGGAAGAGCAAACTCGAGTCTCCAAACATTAACCTCGAGTTCACTACCTTGCAAGCTTGATAATTTGCCTATCCGAGATGAGCAAACTCGAGTTCGAACCCCAAACTCGAGTTCGGGACTTCAAACCCGACACATGAATCACAAACTCGAGCCAATAAGTGTCTTCAGCATTTTTGGTGTCTCCGGACAACACAAACTCGAGTTCACAAGTTCAAACTCGAGTTCACAACGGTCATCGAACTTCAGCTCAATTCTGTTTCACGTTCAGCACAAAGTGAGGTTGAGTATTTTGGTGATATCTCACAAACCAGAGATCGGATTAAGGTAAAACCAGTGGTATATGAAACTAGACTCCCAATGCGTCATTTTAATATATAATGTAAGCCAAAAAGAGTTCATATCAAGGAGATATGAATTTTACAATTTGCCACAAACATCACCGTCACAGTCATAACCAAGCTTCAATGTTTTAGTTGTATCTCAGAAACTAAAAATCCAATTGAGCTAAAATTGGTGCCATTGGAAAGTAGACATATAGATCTTTCCATCAAGAGTTGAACGGACCAAAAAAAAGTTCAGACGAGGGAGATATGGCCTTTGCAAGTTGACAGGGTTGCAAACTCGAGCCAAACCAAGTCGAAGCAACCAAGTCGAGTGCGAGTTGCAAACTCGAGTTCATCGATTACGAACTCGAGCTCGAGAGTTCCAGAGAAGAAATGAACATTTGGAAAAAGCCAAACTCGAGCCCGTAAGTGAACAAACTCGAGTTTAGCTCGACGAGAGAGCAACCAGGTCCAGGAAAACATCCAAACTCGAGCCTATAAGTAGCAAACTCGAGTTTGCGGGTTACGAGAGCATCCGGGCTATTCAAGACAGATCCAAACTCGAGTCTACAAGTTACAAACTCGAGTTCACGGGTTTTCCAAGTTCTCAATTCAAATTTTCCTTCGATCGAAACCATCTTCTAAGCCGAATGGATAGCAAACTCGAGCCCGTAAGTTACAAACTCGAGTTTGGCTCGTGCAAAGAGAAATCCAACCTTCGACAACACAAGGAAACTCGAGCCTATCAACTACAAACTCGAGTTTACACCTCGAATCAGAAAAATCACCATGATCGAAACATCATACCTTATCAAGAACATTCAAATGATTACTCAAATGATTTATACTACTTCTTAACATCATTTATATCATTTTTGTATAAGTTTCAGGTGATTAAAGTTTGAGATTACATCAAACTTGACAAAAACCAAAATCTGTCATAAGCTTGAAGATGAAGTTGCTGCATTTTTCGAAACAACAAAGAAGATCGAATTCAACAAGAAACTTGAAGAAACAAAGTTGAATGCTCTACGGTAATGTTGTTCAATGGATTCAAATGTTCAATATCCTTAACTACTGATTTGAGAAATTTTGAATTTGCTTTAAAGTCAAATAAAGCAACTCCATGAGCCACTTGTATTATTTTAATATCTCTTCTCAAACAAAGCAAGTGGGAGATGACCTAGAAAGTTGGATGACCATTTCTCAATGCGACAACAAAGCCTCCACTAACAAAGCTGGACATCATCATACTTCAAACAAGACCACATGGGACACTTCTTGAAGAGCCAAATTTCAAATATTCAAATCTGCAAAAGTTCCCAACAGCTATATTCAGACAGCAAGTGGTCACAGCAGCTAGATCCATGGAGAAACACCCACAACAGCTATATTTTTGAATGGGTTGAAGCCTCAACGGATCTATAACGTTCATATACTTCAAATCACTATAAATACATGAAGATTTGAAGTTTGATAGCAGAGAAGACACACCAGAAAATATACACGAAAATCTTAGTCTTTTCTTGCTTATTCATTTGATTGTATCTTTGATACATTGAGCTTCGAGTGTTTATCAATATCTACTCTTAGAGAGAGTCTATTTCTTTGTATATCATTCATTGTTAGAATCTCAAGTCGTGGGACTTGGAGATTGGGAAAATCGAGTATAACTTGTAAGGGGAGTGTATCCTAGGGAGAGGATAACTCTTGAGTACGAGTGTGTATCGATTGTATACAATTACGACTTGTAAGGGGGAGTGAGTCCTAGGGAGAGGATCATCCCGAGTACGAGTGTGTAATTGTGATTGAGTGATAGTGGAAAATCCCGAGTGTCCGGGTGCGGACGTAGGTCAAGGAGTTAGCCGAACCAAGAACCAGTATAAATCCTATGTGTTAAGCTCTTCTTCTCTATCTTCACTTCACCTTGATTCTTATCTCGTTGTGTGGGTGACTGAAAAAGAATTTTAAAATCCCAAATTCACCCCCCTCTTGGTGATTTCCTTCACTTTCAACCAAGACTTGACACTCTGCAAGGTAGGAATGTCATTCCCAATGAGTAAGATGTCATCAACATAAAGCACTAGAAATATAACTGTGCTCCCACTAACCTTCTTGTAAACACAAGGTTCATCGATGTTTTGAAGGAATCCAAACTCTTTGACTACTTCATCAAAATGATGATTCCAGCTTCGAGATGCTTGCTTCAATCCATAAATGGATCTTTGAAGCTTACAAGCTTTACCAGAGTCTTCTGGACGCACAAAGCCTTCAGGCTGTGTCATGTACACATCCTCAAGGAGCTTTCCGTTAAGGAAGGCTGTTTTGACGTCCATCTACCATATCTCATACTCATAATATGATGTAATGGCAAGAAGGATTCTGATTTGATTCGGCCGTTACAATTGGGGAAAGGTTTCATCATAGTTAACACCATGAGTTTGAGTAAACCCTTTTGCAACCAGCCGTGCCTTGAAGACGTTTACTTTGCCATCCATGTTAGTTTTCTCTTTAAAAAACCCACTTGCACCCAATGGTTTTTACACCTTCAGGTGGATCGACTAAGGTCCACACCTTATTGTCATACATGGATTGCATTTCAGACTTCACAGCATTAAGCCATCTTTTGGAGTTTGGTCCCACCACGACCTCCCAATAGGTAGTTGGCTTATTATGCTCAATGAGCAAAACATCACGACTTCCAGTAATCAAAAATCCATATCTTTGAGGCTGTAGCCGTGATCTATCGGACCTTCGTGGGCCTTGTGTTACTTGAGTAGGCTCAACAACTTGTTGTGAGTCTTCTCCGCTTTCCATCTGTGGTTCTACGTTGTCTTGCGGCTCTCAAACTTCTTCGAGGTTCACTTTACTCCCACTGGTTCTTTTAGAGACAAACCCTTTCTCAAAAAGATACCACTGCGGATAACAAACACTTTGTGATCATCATAGACATAGTATCCTTTAGTTTCCTTAGGATACCCCACAAAAAGGCATTTTGAGGATCTAGATGATAATTTATCAAAGGCTTGTTGTTTAACGTAAAACTCACATCCCCAAATTTTAAGAAACGACAAATCGAGTTTCTTCCTAGTCCATATTCATATGGTGTTTTTTTAGCTGCCTTTGACGGAACACGATTTAGTGTGAACACAGTTGTTTCTAGGCATGACCCCAAAAAGAAGGTGGAAGATCTGTTTGACTCATCATAGATCGAACCATATCTAATAGAGTTCGATTCCTCTGTTCAGAAACACCATTCCATTGAGGTGTTCCTGGAGGAGTAAGTTGTGAGATGATCCCACAACTCATAAGATGGTCAAGGAACTCTTGACTCAAATATTCACCACCCCGATCAAATCGAAGTACCTTAATTGTTTTGCCAAGCTAGTTTTGCACTTCATTTTGGAACGTTTGAACTATTCAAAAGTTTCAGACTTATGTTTCATTAGGTAGATATACTCATATCTACTAAAATCATCTATAAATGTAATGAAATACAAATGACCTCCTCTGGTAGATGTATTCATTGGCCACAGACATCTGTATGTATGAGGCCCAATAAATCAGTGGCCCTTTCACTACGCCCAGTAAAAGGTGCCTTTGTCATCTTCCAAATAAATAAGACTTACATGTATCAAATGATTCAAAATCAAATGAGTTAAGAAATCCATCTTTATGAAGTTTCGAAATGGGTTTCTCATTTATATGGCGTAGACGAGGTAGGTCGGATTCAAATCATTTGACTTGATCCTTTTGGTAGTTATGTCATAGATATGTCCATTCAATTTTCTACTGTACTTGGGACCCTGCACAGTTTTACAAATGTGATAACCACATGCGGTATCTTATACCCATGTTGAGGAAGTAGAAAAGTGAATATCTACGACATAGATCCCTTGAAGCGATAGCCCCGCTATCCTTCTTGTTCTTTTCTAGATCTTCAAGGTGGAGTTTGTAGTTCCTCTTCCAATGACCGATTTCATTGCAGAAGAAGTAGACCCATCCTTCGGAGGTTTTGCCTTTTTGGCTTTCCGTTTCATACCCCTCTCTTTCTGAACGGACAAAACAATACTGGGCTCTTCTTAAGGCTCAGCTCAGCAGTTTTGAGCATCCCATGCAGTTCAGAAATTGATTTCTCCATGTTATTCATGTTGTAATCCATGACAGAGTTATCATAACTTCCTGGGAGTGAGTTCAAGATCACATCTATATGAGGGACAAATTCCATCTTGACATTCACATTCATCTGCATGAAAACCACTGATCCCGATCCAAGCCTTTATTATCACCCGGTCAAAGGTGACTTTTGACTAGGTCAAAGATCAGTGACTCATCATGTAGGAATCCATGATGATCTCAGGTCAAAGGGCACTGTGACGCGGTTATACATGAGATAAGCTTATGACTAAATCCATGCAGCTTTCTCATAGTGAGTTGGTCCAGCACTTTGTACTCTTACAAGTGCCTATGACTTTGATTCGTATCTTCATACCTTATCAAAGTCATACTGGTCTTATTTTCATCTTCGCTCCCGTGTAGATGACCGACCAGGGACATTTAGGATAATCTATAAGATATATCTAGGGATACAGTTATTACTATAAACATGCAAATGAAATGATAACTAAATGGAGAATACTTTAAATAACATTAGCATTTAAAGTACAATGACTTGCCCCTAGAGCATAATTTCCAACACCTTTAATATATATACACATTAACAAACATATATATTCTTCTTAACATTTTTTCAACGATATTTACAAAACTTACAACCGTATTTACAAATTCAATAACGTCATTTACAATGATTTTTCAAGTTTACATTTTTTTTTCCTCTTTAATGCGTCCGAGTAAAAAAAAAAAAAAAAAAAAAAAATCAACGGTATTTACAAAACTTGCAACTGTATTTACAAATTCAATAACACCATTTACAAATTCAATAACGTCATTTACAACTTTTTTCAAGTTTACATTTTTTCCCTCTTTAATGCCTCTAAGTTAAAAAAAAAAAAAAAAAAAACTGTTTTTTTTTTTACAAAAACTTGCAACGGTATTTACAAATTTAATAACGCAATTTATAACTTTTTTTTCGAGTTTACAATTTCTTCCTCTTTAATGCCTCTGAGTAAAAAAAAGAAAAGAAAAAAAAAATCAACGGTATTTACAAAACTTTTGTTAAGAGGAAAAAAAAATGTAAATTTGAAAAAAATTTTCAATAACGCCATTTACAATTTTTTTTTCAAGTTTACATTTTTTTAACTCAAAGGCATTAAAGAGGAAGAAATTGTAAATGGGCGTGCAAGTTTTGTAAATACCATTGGACTTGTAAATACCGTTGATTTGTAAAAACCGTTGATTTTTTTTTTTTTTTTTTTACTCAAAGAGGCATTAAAGAAGAAAAAATGTAAAAAAAATGTAAACTTGTAAAAAAAAAAAGTTGTAAATGGCGTCATTGAATTTGTAAAAACCGTTGATTTTTTTATTTTTTTTTACCAAAAGGCATTAAAGAGGGAAAAAAAATGTAAACTTGAAAAAATGTTGTAAATGACGTTATTGAATTTGTAAATACCGTTGTAAGTTTTGTGTATATATATATATATATATTCACAAGGAAGGAAAATGGTTCCGTCAAGAAAGCAAACCAAGTAGCCAGTAAAACTAGTGCTCCATGGATATGGGGGGTTGGGGGTTCAAAACCCACCCCCACACTTTTAATGAATGTTTTTTTTTTTTTTGCCGGATCGGAGACAAAAAAAAACCCCACCCCCTCCGTTTTCCCCCCCCCCAAAAAAAAAAACCTCCACCTTCTCACCGGAATATTTTTTTTTTTTTAAAAAACCCCACCCCCTCCCCCCCAAAAAAACCTCCACCTTCTCACCGGTGGCCGCCGTCCCGTCCCTCCTCCGCCACGGTTGGTGGTGATCCTTTCGGTCCAAAAATGCCGGCCGACTTGTCTTCCGGTGAGGGTATTTTTATTATTTATTTATTTATTTAAAACTAAGGAAAAATGGTAAGTTCACCCAAATTTGCATATCCCTTATAGGTCCTTTGTACCTCTTAGTCTTTTTACAAATTCGGAAGACTTCGAAGGTTTTATAAATTCAAATGGAATTTTCCCTTATTTTTTTATCATCAAAATATATGAATTTTTGACTTAAAAACATGAGTACTGAAAGAGGGAAAAGAGTGAACAAAGTCAACACCGTGTCAACATCAAGTCTAGGAGTATCTTCAACCAATGGGTCATTATTTATTTATTTATTTCAGCACATATATTAATTTTAAATAAGAACATGTCTGTTCTCTCTCTATGTTTTTAAAATAAATAATAGAGGTTTTTCAAATTTAATTGAAAATAGTGGTTTTATATCGACTTACTCTTACTCTTTATGGAAGAAATGAAATCTCAATAATTGACGTATTTATAAGTCTAATTGGTAATTTACCTTTCAGAACAATCATATACTATCGCAAGAAGTATCATAAGAGTCATAAATGTTGGTGTCATCATGTAAAATATGATAAATGTCTTCTAACTTGCATTTTGTAACTTCCGCGTTAGTGCGTGTCGATTATGATAATTGATAAACATCTCGTCATGATGCAAACAAATTTTTAACAGCTCTGCAAGTAAGTGTATACAGGCCGTAAAATAGTATTTGACAAATCTAGGCCGATCCCACAACGCTCAAAATAATTGATAACTAAGCAATAAATTTCCCACATTTATTTGAGTAAATCAAAGGTAGTGTGATTAAAGAGAATAAGTTTCAGAACATGTAATCACCCAAATAAATGCACTTAATATATTAGTTTGTTATTCTAGAAAAGGGTTAAGTAGTAATTTTGCCCCGATAGTATATGCCCAGAAGCAATTTTACTCCAGAAGTTTTTTTTTTTTTTGAAGCAACGTTACTCCAAAAATCTAAAAATGTAATAATCTTGCCTCTCCATTAATAACTCTAACGGTCAAACATTAGTTAACCACATTATGCTGACGTTGATTGTCTACATGACATCTTTGTCACTGTTTTTAAATAGCAATTTTGCTTCAGAAGTATACGCTCAAAGCAATTTTGTACTGAAAGTTTTTTTTAAGAAGCAATTTTGCCCTGAAAGGAGACAATCCATGTCAATATAATTAGGTTAACTAAACGTTTGACCGTTAAGGCGATTAACAGAGAAGCAACACTACTACATTTTTAGACTACCGAAGCAATATTGCTCCCAAAAAAAACTTCTAAGACAAAATTACTCTTGATGTAAACTTTTGGGACAAAATTGCTACTTAACCCATCCAGAAAATTAGTAAAAACTAAATCGACCAAATGAAGCCTCATCCACTCCATCCTATAGGAATTAGGAAGAACCACATACAGCGAATTTAACAGCCATATATAGGCATACAAACAAAACCACTTATACCCAACTTCTGACCCCAGAAAACAAGGACTGTTTCACACAAATTTATACCCAAATGAGATCAACGTCATACGTGCATAAATAGTCTTGCCATGCTCAAAATGAAGATGGCAAAATCAACAACTCTATGGTTTTAATGTTTCTCAAATCACATACAGCTAAAGACTTCACTATAAATTAGACAAGTAACAAAATTCCACTCAAAAAAAGGACGTCACCGAAACAAAAGCCCTTCCAACAAAGGACTACGTTTTCACTTGAAACACTTGGCATCCAAGAGAGGCTCACCCTCAAAAGGCTCGCAATCTTCAATCATCTGACTGACACGCTCCTTCTGAGCTTCATCTGAGATATCAACCTTTTTCCATTCATAGAGTTCCATATCGTAGCATTCGTCAATAACGAATTGGGGAATTTCTTGCCCACGGAATAGCCACAACCCCTTCACCTTAAACGGTGGCTCAGATCCAATCACAAGCATTTTCCCAAAGGCATATTTGCGAGCAAGATCCATCCTCTGAAGGAATCCTCCAACTTTGTTCATAGTCACAAAGGAAACAGTGTTTTCATCATTATATTTGTAATCACAGAACCAGAGAGAGTATCCCTCAGGGTCAAACATGTCCCAGAATCCTGCAAGAAAGCAAAGAGAAAATAAAACATGGAAAGTGTCATCTCTGAAATAAAATATATAAGCATTTTTCTGGTTTATACAAATAATATTTCAGTCAAATCTAAACAGAATACCTTTGATTGCAACCTCACGGAAGTTAGTCTTGGTGTTTGAGTAGAGTCTCTTCCACTCATCCAATACCATCTTACTTGGAGGAAGAAGATCAAGAGGATTCTTGGGTTTGGGCTTGGGTGCCTCCTCCTCTTCAGCCTCTTTGGGCTTTTCTTCCACTTTGGCGGCCTCTTTCTTTGGTTGAGCTTCTTTCTTAGGCTTAGCAGCTTCTTTGGGCTTCTGTGCAGATTGTATGGGCAAAACAGTTTCAGCCTGCTTAACCTCACCTAAAATCTTATGGAATTTGGGTTGATTGACCAAGGTCCAGAAGTATCTCTCAACATGAGGAAACTCCGAGGTGAAGCTCTTAGTCATGAGCTGAGTGAAACCCATAAGCAAATTGCATGTCATAATAATGTCTGCTAGGGTCACAAAATGGCCAACCAAATACGTGTTAGAAGCAAGGTGAGTGTTCAATGCACCCAACGCTCTCTTCAGCGCAGAAATTGCAGCTTCCTCAGCCTTCATTAAGACAAAATTTAATGATCAAACTATATAAATGTCAAGAAATCAGAATATTAACGGATATTAGGCCAATGACAAGAATCTTAAAACAACAACAAAAGCCTTATCGTACTTGTTTGGAATAGTGATTAGAGCCTTCAAAAGCATCTTTGCGATCGTGATTCATGGTGGTAAGTATGTGAGGAATTTTATCTCGATTTATGTGAATAAGCACTTTTAGGGATCCCAAACATGATCCCAAACAAGCACTAAAAGAAATGTCAAAGACCAATTCTTTCAAGTTTCAATAAGCCATTAATAGAGAGAACCCAACATTTGTAGTTTTTAAAAGAGTCTCTTTAAACCTAAAACATTAAGTCTAACAACACTTTCATCATTACCCATAACGCATTCCCATAATATATGTAACTAAAGAAATGTTGCATACGAATTGACAGCATCAGGTCTCCATAATGCAAATTTCACGGCAATTTCACAGGCAAAGACAGGAAAATTCTTCCAACTTAAAAGTTCTCTATAATGCAAATATCACAGCAATTTCACAAGCATAAAAAGGAAAATTCTTCTAAATTAAAAGTTCTCCATAATGCAAATATCACAGCACTTTCACAGGCAGGAAAAAGAAAAAATCTTCTAACTTACAGGAGGAAGGTAAGTGGTTCGTCCCATTCTTGGTCTGTACCAGTTGAGAATATTCGCATCAATCTCTAATGATGAAAAATCAATCCACTGTTCGACGTGAGCCTGACACATAAAAAAGCAGATGAGGTTAAGGGGGGAAAAAGAATTAGCAAACTCAACTAGAATTTACAGGCTTAGATAAATGTAAGAAAACATAGATACTGCATGAGAACACGAAATGATCACGCGTAAGAAGGGGGAAAAAAAAGGAAAAAAAAAAAAAAAAAAGAAGCCTTACATAGTCCATTAGAGAAGATCCATACAAAGCATTGTCACCCTTCAATCGAGCAACTGCACCAACACAACAAAACACTCAAAACATACTCGCTTAAATAAAGGATACTAACATTATTGTATAAATAATCATACCATAGCGGGCAATGGCATTACTCTCAAAAATTGGACCATCTGGTGTTTCCAGCACAGGAACCTGAAAGGAATATGTATCACTATAATTTCACAAAAAAATCATTTTTGAAATATAGAATAAGAATATTGCATACCTTGCCAATAGGGTTAAACTTGAGAAATTCAGGAGTTTTATTAGAAACACCCATCTCAAAATTTGGGGCCAATTTAACATCCACACCACTGTACTCAGCGGCAATGAGAGTTTTGTAGGCATTTTTATTATTTTTCCCTCCATGAAGGATCTGGACACACAAAAGGAAAGCATGTCAAGTATAGAAATAACTGGCAGCTAAATGTGAAACTGATGATCAAATAAAACGCAAATTAGTCCAAGAATTGTGCTGATATAACAGATATCCTCTATAAATGAAGTAGAATAAAGGTTACTTAATAGCGTACTGTTCATTAAAATAGGAAACATTAATTTTGTAATCAAACACTGAGACATAAGAGCAAAAGGAAATTGTAAGAGAAACATGTTTAAACACAGATGTAGATCCTAGGTTCCGCGAAGCGGTCTGTAGAAAACTCAGATGTAATTGATCAGATGATGGAAAAAATGTCTTTAATCAATATATCAGGACAGGCATCCTCCCACTACAACCTCCAGTTTCGGAATCAACGATCTGAATACAACAAATAATATATGGATGTTCAACTTCTATAACTCAGCATCACACCATAACTTTTTTGAGACTAAACATCTCACACTTAGCCAAACTTCGGGGAAGAAAAACAAGCACAAGAATAAGGACAAACCATTTCGCCATACGTTCAGAATTGTGCTATAATGAATATCAGGGAACCAGATCAGCACTAATTCAATCAAGGGAAATAAGATTTTTATACTAAAGTTGTTTGACAAATTACTGAGAACCCCAATAAAACTCACCAGCGCCATGGCTACAGGAAAAAAAAAATGCGCCGCCCTTATTCAAGATCTGATAAAAGAAAACAAAGAGCAACAAATAAGCCAATACCCAGAAATAAAACAACATTGAATCCAAAAGAAAAGATAGATGTATAAGGAAATTCAGCTCGTGAAAGGAGGAAAATTCTCATCAAAATGCAAACGAGTAGA
This sequence comes from Acacia acuminata, assembly GCA_019022655.1. Taxonomy (NCBI): domain Eukaryota; kingdom Viridiplantae; phylum Streptophyta; class Magnoliopsida; order Fabales; family Fabaceae; genus Acacia; species Acacia acuminata. The sequence continues at coordinate 3,783,056 of JAFJYI010000010.1, forward strand.
AAGAGAGATACAGATTGGAGAATAGGACAGGTCTTACAGTGCTGCCGTTCTTCCGAAGTTCAAGTGCTGCGCTTGGGAGAATAGAGAAGTGAGACCTGAAAGTGAAGCAGGCTAGGGTTTTGTAGTTCGAACTTCGAATGGAAGGTGCGAATCTTAAACCGAACCGCCCAGCGGGTCGGATCTGTTCCCCGGCATCAATGCTTTTGGTAAAACGAAAAGTAGTGTAAAGTAAAAAAACGATAGTAATTGGTTCTGTTTATTTAAAATAATGAATAAAATTGTATTTAAGTGCATCCCGCATCTCAAGTAATTTTTCAGGTATATGATATATCTTCAATGCTACCCTAAAGTATTATTTAGGTACATCTATCACTCTGAAGTATTTTTTGTACAATTTTATATATAACAATTTAGATAATTTAGGATTCTAATACCCATAAAAAAATACTTTAAAATATTGGATGTTCTAAAAAAATAATGTATGGTACTAAACGCACTTGAAAAAAGATACTTCAATGTGTTGGGTACACCATAAAATACTTTAGAATACTAAATGCGACTGAAAAAAATATTTTAAGTTGTTAAATGAACCTTAACTGTATATTTGATAATATAATAATAACATAATTAGTACTTTTTTATATCTTTTAAACTATGAGTATTAATTTTGTTTTTAGATAGAGACTCTTCTAATTAGAAAAGGTAAGAAACATTTAACCCGGTTAATCTAATTCAATCAACACTCTTAAGATGATGTTATTTAAAAGTGATAGTTGATTATGTAACTTAAAGAAAGTGGTAATTAAGTTCATTTCAATTATTTAAACTAACATTTTAATAGAAGTTTAAACTAAAAATAGAAAATAATCACATTTAGAATCACAGTACACTATAAATATAAATGTCAATGTCATCATATGTATATGGCCATAAGTCAACCTCCGCACAAGTTCCTCTCTAAAAAAATTTCCTTATACCACCTAACCTCTGGGGATAAATATAGAGCATAATATCAATAATGATATTAAACAATCTGAAAATTATCTACAAACTATATCATATATTTATGATCGGATTATTCAATATCAATAATGACCTAGTCCAAATAACATAATTATGAAGATTATTTTTTATTTAATATCTTTTTTCATATTCCAATACATTTTTCAAAATTGTATAGGTTTTAATTCACATAGTATTCCCTTTAATCCTTAATATTATACATATTTACCATATTTTAATAAGATTAAATAAGTTGGTGAAATATGTTAATATAGTATGCATTTTTTTAAAATATTCTAATAATATCCTTAATTACTTCCTTCCTTCTCCTCGTTGATTATTGTTAAAAGAGTATCAATAAAGGTAAATTAGTACGAGAATTGACAAATAGAAAAAATATGTATTATATTTAGAATCAAGATAAACATATAAATATATAATATATTAAGGAGGACGAGAGAGAGAGTATCTTTTTTTAATATTCCAACCCATTCAATAAATGGTTCTTGTCATTTGTGAAGCAAGCGTTGTTGTTTACTTGGGGCCCGTTTGGTATAGGGAACATTTAAGAAAGGAAAGGAACTTATATAAGAGAAAGGAATGGAATGGAAGATAAGAGGGAATTTAAAAAGTTAAAACTGTTTGGTAGACATGGGAATAAAACTGAAGCTTAGGGAAAATAAAATGTTTGGTATGAAGAATTGGTTATTGGTTAAGTGGGAAGTTGAGGTAAAATTCCTAGATTGCCCCTAAAAATTAAAAACGCAAAAACTCGGAAAAAGCACCGGAGCTGCTATCTTCTACACCGCCGTGAACGAGCTTGTCTTTCGGGCAAAAGACCAGAACACAGCGAGAATTCATTCCTTCACCGGTCGCACCACACCATCTCTTCCTTTTCTGATCGACGCTCAGCTCCACGCCACCGTCATCGACCCTTCCTCTGTCCATTACCATCACCGTCAATTTCAAAAGGGACAAAGAGAGAGAGAGAGAGAGAGAGAGAGACGATCGAAAGAGGAGGAGGAAGAAGTTTCACTCATCGTTGTTCATCTTTCTTTCGTTGTCATCCTCATCGTTACTTTCTTCCCTTCCACCCACACTGTGGCTATCTTCTTTTCAGAGGGGCTTTTTTGTCAAAAAAGTCACTCGCCTGGGAAGTTTGTCACGATCCCACCACTTTTTCATGGAGCTCAATTTCCCACATTTATAAGAGCTAAGAGCTTGGCAGGAATCAGAGTTGTAGGGAACTTGGTGGGCCAAACATATTTTGGGCGTGGGTGTTAGAACCGGCTAAACCCAAGAGGGGGGTGAATTGGGTGAAGAATAAAAACTTAGGAACTTTGAAAATCTTTTTGCAACTCAGTAAAACCAGTTTGTATGATAGTAGAGTTCTAAAGCAATAGACAGTCATTCAAACATATATCCGGAAATATAAGAGATAAGGGAAGAGAATATGCAACCGAGATTTATCCTGGTTCGGTCCTATCCTTGACCTACGTCCGGTCCTCAAGCTCCACTTGAGATTTTCAATCCACTATCCTCTTGTTTAATTCGGGCACAAGAGAAGCCTTTACAATCCCACAAGTTCACCCAGGCACTTGTGAAGCCAAATCTTTCACCGAGATACTCCCCCCTTACACAATGCAAGGTTACAATCTATTTCCCTCTCAAGATTACCCAATCTTGAGTAACTCTCAAATAAAAGATAGAATGTTTATAATGAATCTTCTCTCTCGAAGTGAATAAGATAAACACGAAGTGCAATACAAATTATCTCACTCTCTATGATAAACTATGTAAACATTGAAAAACAGAGTGTGAGTAGTATGAAAATCAGAGTATGAGCATTTTGAAGATGTAGGCTTGTGTCTCTGTGTTTTTCTGCTTGAATCGATCCTCTTTTATAGGTAGAGATCAATATATGACCGTTGTAATCTTGATTATAACCGTTGCCTTCATTAGACAAGGATTAGCTTAAGCTTTGGTCTTCTTCTCTCTCTAATCTTCACTTAATTCAGCTGTGCAGAAGTTTAAAGTTGACTTCTTGAAAATAAATCCGTTGGAATAACAGCTGCTGGATGTGGAAAGCAATCTTTAATCCTTTGTTAAACGTGTGCAGAAAGATTTCCCAAAAGTATGCAACTTTCTGGGTTTTGCATTTAATGTGCTGACATCACTTTTGCTTTTGCTTTAAACCTTCAATAAACATTCTCTAATTCATCTGAAACTCACCAATAAAGCGGTTAAACATATCTAGAAACATTAGAGATTAATCATAGGAAGTATTAAGATCAAATAAGAAGGTATTGTAATTTCGTCAGATTTGAAATTCTGAAGACGCGTTGAAACCTTGAGGTTTGTTCTCAAACCTCGAGGTTTGTACTGTAGCATGTAAAATCGATTTAAATTCAAAAACATCAAACATGGAGGTTTTCATCAAAAATTGGAGGTTTTGAAAACATTAAAAAGCGTCAGCCTCTCTGTTTGATAGAACCTCGAGGTTTTATCAGAAACCTCGAGGTTTTATTTGAAAATGAAACCTTTGAAGAAATCGCGCCAAGGCAAACCTGGAGGTTTTCTGGGAAACTGGAGGTTTTGGAAACTGAGAAAGCACATATGCTCTCTATCGGACAAAAACTAAAGGTTTTGGTTCCAAACCTCGAGGTTTGAGGATACTCAGAAGTTCGTTGCTCTCGTTCGATGAAAACTCGAGGTTTCCATTGAAAACTCGAGGTTTTGACTTTGTTCAGCTTTCCTGAAATAACTGTCAACTTGCGAAGACCATATCTCCCTGGTCTAAACTCTTTTTTGGTCCGTTAAACTCGTGTTGGAAAGCTCTATGAGTCTACTTTCATATGCCACTGATTTCAGCTCAATTGGATTTGTATTTTGTGAGATACACTCAAAACATTGAAGCTTGGTTTGCTATGTGGCATGGATATTTCTGTCAACTTCCACAATTCATAGTTCCTTGATCTGAACTCCTTTGGGCTTGAATTTTATATCAAAATGACGCATTGGGAGTCTAGTTTCATATGCCACTAGTTTCAACTCAATCCGATTTCTGGTTTAGGAGATATCATTGAATTACCAGACATCGCCCGTGCTGAACGTGAAATAGTGTGGAGCTGAAGAGCTGATGATAGCTGGAAACTCGAGGTTTTGACTAAAACCTTGAGGTTTGCTAGTCCAGAAACGCCAAAGACGCTGAAGACACTTGAAAACTCGAGGTTTGATAGCTGCCTCGAGGTTTCTCGGTCCAGTTCTTCTAAACTCGAGGTTTGAGTTCCAAACTCGAGTTTTGTGTCCTAAACTCGAGTTTTCTCCTCTTAAACCTCATATTTGCTTGTTTTAACTCTGAATTGAGTCATTCCAACTTCCATATGATCTTGGAGACTTCTAGCATCAATATAAGAATTTGAATAATGATATCTTTATTCCATTCAGCAAGTTATTCCTTCTTTCATCTCCCAACTTGATCATTCTTCATCATTTAACTTGGGTTCATCATTCTTTACAGCTTCTACCTTCTTCAATATCCATAAAGTGATGAAGCTTCATTCCAACTTCTGCTTGTCATAGAGACTTCCAGTATCACAAGAACTTGAATGTTGATATTCCTATTATATTATGCAAGTTCTTTTGATAACATCTTTCTCTAGTCTCTTCTCTTCTTCTTTGTTATCCTCCAAAATCCATTGATAGCATCTTGTTGTTTTGACAACCTCTGTAAGTTATTCTTTCTTTAATCCCTTATCTCTTTCTTTGATTATTCTGCATGATTCAACTTGGACTAATCTATATTAAACATAGTAGTTAGTCAATGTAGGAGATAATTATATTGCTCAATATATTACTCAATCTTTTTGCTCTTAATAATGACATCTATATAAGACATCATCAAAACTAATCATAACTAACAGTGGGAACTCTGTTAAGTTCCAATTCCCTCCCCTTAGTTCCCTGTACCAAACAGGCCCTTAGTTTCCCTAGTGAGCATATGTATGCCCCTATTTGAATTTAGATAAATTATTATTGTGCTTTGTTAAGTGAAATTTTTTATTCGCTTAGGGCATTTAGGATAGCGGTGATAGAAGTGGTTTTTTTTTTTATACTGAACTTTTCCTGATGGGCTTTTTTTCCGCTGGACTTTTCTTGATGTGATTTGTATTTGGGATAATGGTAGCGAAGTGGTTTTTTTCCTAATAAGTACTTGTTTGGCATAGCTTTTGAAAAGATAGTTGAGATGGAAAATGGCATGAATCACACACACACACACACATATGAAGTGCTTATATATATATATATATATATATAGTATAAAAATGTGATAATTTGGGATAAAAATTAACAATAATTATAAATTTACTTATTAAAATAGTAAAATTACCATTAAAAAAATACAACATAATGAAGTGCTTAAATAAACATATCCCCTACAAGTTGGTTTCTGATTTCATCACGAACACGATTTATTTGTGTTGAAGATAAATAATATGGATGCTTCATTGTAAGAGGCAACTTCAGAAGTCACTTTGATGAGATTAGAAGGTTCACTTGTTAGCTTTAACTAAGAAGCAATTTCACAACCAAAACCCCACCGAGATGTTGAAGCCATGAGAAACACACAAAAATCAAGTTTTTACTTCCGCTGGACTTTTTTCAGAATCTGATGGACGTTTTTCAGCATATGATGCCATCCCAAAGAGGCCCTTAGTTGTTTTAGAAATCAATATCGAGGTCCCTTCTTAAACGTGCCAATGCACAACATAAATGATTTGTCAATGGTTATGATGTTCTTATCATATGTTTAGTGATTTGCTTAACTATTATAGTCATTTCATAAGTCTCAAAACTTGATAGTTATCTTATATATTATTTTACACTATATTATTAACAAGTTTTAGTGGTACAATGATTACCAAAAGATGGTGAGATCAAATCCCACTTTGATCAACCTTTGCCAAAAATTATTCAGTTGAAGAAGGTGAAAATTATATTATATATTATTTTATACTATATTATTAACAAGTTTTAGTGGTTCAGTTGTATCCAAAATGTAGTGAGATCAAATCACACTTTAACCAATCTTTGCCAAAAATTCTAGAGTTAGCTGATGTGGGAACAAAATTACTAGAAAAAATGCCTATAAAATTGCCACATTTAGATCTCTTTAGGCGGAAACAAGTCTAAAAAATATGACCGACGGTATTTTTATAAATATATGCAAAACTTTAGACCGGTTTCGCTTACAACCGATCTAAAATATACTTTTTAAACCTATTGCTTTTACAACTTGTTTTAAAAGTGCATAAAAATAAATTAAAAATAACATTATTTTAGATAAGATATTTTTTCAAACCCAGCTCTAAGAGATTTGTTTTAGACCGGATGTTTTTTCACCATCTCTAAAAAACTTAATATCTTTTAATTTTAAATAAAAAATAATTTCCTACTATAATCTTTGTTCTTTCGGCCTCTCAACTCTTGCTCTTAGTTTAGTGGAACATCGTTGACTCGCTCTACCTCAACTCCTCTACTTCCTCACCTGTACTAGAATTGAAGACTCATACTGTGGAATTGTCGTCAATTTCTCTCACACACCATCCCTTTGAAAAAATCTAATAAAGCAATCCTAGCGATTTCATTGCTCTTCATTCCCACAAACTCTGACGAAGATAAGGCAACTTTTTGTTTCTTTTCCCTTTTTCACTTTTCTTTTAGTGTTTGGTTAAATCTAGTTCTACTTTTTTTTTTTTTTTTTCCTCATGCCATATCCTAGGTTAGATTATACAGCCATATGAGCGAAAAGAAAAGAGAAAGTGAAAAATGCGCCTTCACAAGGAAGTCTTGGTAAATTGTCGTTTGCACACTCATTAACCATTGGATCATGATAAAATTTGGTCAGCTAGTTCTATGCATATGGTTCATTATTTTCAACGGTGGGATTGTCGTTTTGGACGCCTATTGTGAGAGAAATCGTATTTGTGGTGAGGGACCATTTTTTTTGTATTTTCAACTTCTTTATTCTTTATTGTAAGCTTGTAGCTTTGGTTGATAGAGCCTAGAAATTTCGAACATTCTCGAGAAAATATACTACAAGAGAATGAATTTTCTGATGCAATTGGCACCACAACCTTTAATAAGATTCTTAACCTTGATTTGTTCTCTCATTGCAATGTTTGTTTCTCCTCTTTATTTTATCTTGCTTTCATCATTTGAAGATTCATGCAATTAAATTTTTTTCATTTGTAGGGATCCTTAGATGTAAAAGTAAAGCAAAAACAGTTTGAGGATGCATTAATGATTTTTGTTTTTCGTTTCAATAATTTCCTCTTTTTAAAATGCTTTATAACCATTACAATTATTTATTGGGTGAAGGGCAATTTTAACGTTTTATAGCAGCGACATATGGCACCATTAAGTTTTTAAGGGTGCTAAAATACACACAAACTTTACAAAATGAGGGCAATTTTACCATAGCAGTTAACTTGAGGGAAATGAACGTTAGTTTATTGTGTGTAGGTTCCAAGAGTTGTATACCTGCAATTTGTTTCTCCCTTTGACCGTTTGAAGACCCTCCTCCTCCTCGGCTCCTCCATTCTAACATCCAAAATTCAAATTCTAAAATTAAGTAATATTTTATAAGAGATTAATGTATGGTAATTAAATTTATCAACTATAAATTGTTAAGTATTAAGGAAATTTTATTTAGATTGAAAATATAAACTTTGTCCAATTACTGTAAAAAAAAAGAAAAAGAAAAAAAAAAAAAAACAGAGAGAGAGAGAGAGAGAAAGAAATAAAAAAAGAAGGAGAAATAATTTATGATAGAATGACATAATATAATAATAAATGGGATAAGGGTCTTAAATACCATGGAAGTTTGCGCTCAGGAGCACTGGTAAGACGGAAGTTTTTTTTGGACCAAAAATGCCACGGAAGTTCACAAGACGTAGAAATTTTGCCCCGGATAAGGGTCAGCCCTTGGGACAGTGACACCTTTCCATATTCAAAGGAAAGGGAACCCATAGTCCGATATGAGTTATGTAGTCTTTGGCCGGCTAAACCTCATCATCGGAGAGTTTGGTGCAGTCTTGTCACAAAGACTAAACCTATTATATTATAGCCCATGGGTTCTGTCAGCGGTTATAATTGTGGGGGGTGATAAGGGTTGTCAGGTTATCGACCTATTGCTTGATATATTATATATGTAATTCGTGATATGATATTTGATTTGAAAATTGTGATACAGAAATTGTGATTTGATAATTCTGTAAATTTGGTATATAACACTTTGTTATTTCAAATGTTCCACTTGGCACCTCACGAGCACGTATTAACATTTACAATGAGCTGGATTGATGTTTCAAATATTTTTCAGGTGATAGTTCTCATATGGGTCAATCAGGGAAGGCTTCGGAAGCTTAAGTTATTTTTGCTAACGGCAGTGCTTCCACCTTTTTGGTACATATTGAATTATTGTATATTGCCACGTCATTAGGGCTCACTAGGCATATTCTAGAATATTTTGGATATTTCGTCAAATTCTAAGGCAATATTTAGTTTTAAAATATGGGCCTAATAAAATCGAAAGCCTAATTGTATGCATAAAATATTTTAATAAATAGTTTAATCAAGTTAGTAATTAATAATTGTCCTTTAAAATGGAGGATGTTACATCCACCGTCCTCCATTATACCTTTGTCAACCATCTTCCCCTTCATCTTTTCTTCCTCTTCTTTGCCGTCATCACCTCTTTCTCCATTATCAGTTTCAAATGCCACCCGATCTACTTCATCTTTTACAAAACTACATCCACTCACCATCATCGATGTCAAAGAAGGAAGTTAGAACCTGATTTCATGAAGAAAAACAAAAATCTAGATCTGGAAACTGAATGGAAAAAAACATAGAACCAAAAACAATATGCAATATTAATGTAATAATACAACTTATTTTTTACTAGCCTATATCGTTGGACGCCTCACAGACATCGCACTCCGCTAAAGGTTTCAAGCTATGTTCACCAAACTCTGCCCAACTGATGAGCACAAATAATACCATGTTTTCCTTATACTAATAGGCTGAATTAAATGTTAAATCCAAGCTTAACCATAGATAATCTAAGCAAAAAGGTATACATTCATGATAGAGGGACTAAGGAGTAGAAATCATTTGCATGTGCTGAGAATGGAACAATTTCTTGTGTTTTTAAGGGAAATCATATAGCAAGGCGATACGATGCTATAGCATTCTGACAGCGATTCTAAGTGCAATACAAGGCATCCTGATTGCTATAGCAAAGTAGAGGAAGCAATGCTATGCGATATGTTTTCTGACCTTTTTACCCAGATGATTTCAGGAATAAAATAAAGGGCGATATTGACAGATAGGTTGGCAACATAACGGAATAGAAGATGCGGAGGATCGGAACTGAAAGATTTGGAGAATCCCGCAGAATCAATAAAAGCAATCTACTCGGATCCAAAGATATGATAGATCCCGACGGATTAGGAAAGGCCCAGCTCGCTGTGACTTAAGCCGCAAGAAAAGACTGATTATAAAAGGAAACATGAGAGCCAACCCTAACAGAGTCGGAGAGCCCTAGAACGAGATTCTGACTTTCGGCAGACTCAAGAGAAGAGTAAGAGATTTCACAAGAGCATGATACTTCCAGGACCGCCGGCATCCTTCCTGCGGTGCGACGGAACGAAGAAGACGTGGAGTGGTGACGTGACGGGACCTCAACCACGCCGTCGGAAATTCCATCAAGCTTTTGTTTTCAGTTCTTTTTATCTTTGTTTTATTGATCATGAGTCATTCGTTAGTGTCGCTTTGTGTGTCCCTCGTCAGTCATGAAGTAAACTTTAAATGGCTGGACGAGGATGAGTCTTTAAGTGTTGAATCAACCCAGTTGCAATTTCTTAATTCAATAAATTTGGTTTGCGTATCGGTGTGCTTATTACTAGTCGGTTAACGGAAGTTAAGGGCTAGATTTGTGGCCCTAGCTTACTGGCAAGGAGTTGGGGTTAGACCTCTGAAAAATAGTGTTTTCTAGACTGCCCGTGCACGGCGTGACCTATTATTGTAGGCTTCAGGAATGGGTCTACCTCTCATAAGTATTACACCCTGAGCATAATGCAGGTCTGACTAGAAAGTTGCCATAGGAATATGGAAGGAGTATAGTTAGTATCAAATGTATCGGATGCGGAAGCTTCGGTAGATTATAGTGGTGGGTTAACCAAATAGCTTTGCAGTTGGTGTCTATGCTGTAGCAATTACGGAAGCTGTACAGTGTAGATGCTATAGCATTGGGGTAGAGCAACTGGGGGATTGAAGCACTTAAGGATGATTCGAGTCCAAATTTCGACTTCTCACCGATATCTTCTCTCGTTCATAGATCTTTTGTTTACATTTGTTAGTAGCATAGTTACGAAACCCCTCAACCAATTATATCTATTTTCTATTTTCACAACTGTCATAGCATCGGTGCGTCATTCCTCGGTATCTCAATCTCTGTGGGACGATACTCTACTTGCACTTTATTACTTGTTCGACTGGTTCACTTGCCATCAAGGAAATCGACCAACACCAACCCATGTTGCCAGGGGAACACCCATCGAAAAATCATGAAGCAAAAAAAGAGTTTGAAGGAGGTCTCAATCACCCAAGAAGATGAGTCGTTGCTGGAACTATTATGCTCTTGAGCTTCCAACTTCGGATCCTCCTTCTACGGCCACATCACTTCCAGTTGGTGGTTGAAGTCTTTCGTGTTGGGTTGGTGCACGATTGAAAAGACTCTTCCTCACTAAATAATAACTAACCATAATATTTTCATAAAACCGGATTAACAAGTGTTTACAGGAAAACCCATTTTTTCTTTTAAAAAATAAACACATTGGAGTCTAGGGCACAAATTTTGCCCACAAACTCACTATAGAAAATTTATAACTCTGGGCACAATTATCGAACAAAAGAATACACAGCCTACCAATCTTACAATACCAAATCCACAACAAAGGGTCTACACCAAAACATTTTCCACACAAGTTTTGATTGTGATACCCCAAAATATAATAGTGTATAAAATAAAACGTTCGGTCTCACATCGGATAAACAGTCATTCCAAAACAGTTAATATAGTATTTCAAAATATAAGGGCCCTAAAATGGCAATATATAAATCCATACAACACCAATACCAAAAGAGGCTTACAAAGTTCACAATTATTATGCCTCTAACTGCTTCTCTTGGCTACTAGTGAAATTAGAGGTCTCACCTGTAAAATATTGATAATGACAGGGTGAGACATAAAGTTCCACTAACCAAAATTGATTTATCAAATATACAGGAAATGATTGCAAGTCAGAGAAGCATGTTTGCTAATATAATTATGAAGTCAACAACAAATAATTAATTAGTACATAATAATGAACAATAATTAGAACCATTCCACACTCAACCATCCTGCTCCTCCTTATATCTTCTGGACATGGTACAACCTATCAGTACTAATACACCTAGCCAAGGTTAGCTGGTCACTTCAAGAATATTGTCTCCTCCTGTGCTACCACCGATATACTGTAATAGGGAGATGTCCGCCCAAAACACTCAACTTAAGTTTCGGGCCAAGAATGAGAGAGCTGATGGGCACAATTTCACCATGAATCTATTCCACACAGTCTAACATATCTCATAGCAGATAAACAATATATCACTATAACTTTCAAAAACATCGTATAATGTATTATTTCATATACAACATTCCATAACAAATATCATAACAACAATATCTTACAACATTTCACAACAAACATCATAACTATTACAACAATCACAATCTCAATAACAATATTCACTTATATATACATTGGGAAATACACTGCTTCACTGAAACAATTTCATATTCAGCTATACGCATAACTTTTCAAAACACATGTGAAAGTAAGGTTTAGAAAACATCTTACGGTCCAAAACAAGCATATAAAATAAATTAACCCGGTTACCTTAACTCCAAGCTAAACCTTATCTCGAAGAGTAAAACTCAAACAATCACCGGTCACAAATAAACTCTACATTATCAAAATTATAATTTCATAGACTTTAAATTACACAAATTCAAATAAATATGTATTATCATAATAAAAACTAAAAATGATAGTTTAATCCTTCAAATTTCAAAACTAACCGATTAAAATCTCAGTAATTCCTCTATTAACCCAAAATAAAAATTTATACAACTTTTAATCGGTAGAAATAGCAAGTATAAAATAAATCCTAAACTTCTTAAATAGAAAAGTTAATTTAAATTCCTACAACAATCGATCAATAAATCTAAACCGATTAAAACTAGTTATTAATCGTTCTATACATATATATAGTCATCTGTTATTAAAACTTAGAACTTTTCCAAAATCATAACCTCAAAATTTTCACTAACCAACACAATATTACATTCATTGGAAAGAGAAAAATATATAGAACAACTTTCATGAATAAAGTTTATTGAAAAGAAGTTAATTTAACTAGTAAAATGATTTTATAAGATAAATAACATACTTTAGAAAACCCAAATATACTCTAACTCTTCTTCTCTTTTCTTTCCTTCTCACTTGCTCACACTCTCCATCTCGTCTCTCAATTTTTCTCCTCACTGTCACACACAGCGCGCGCACATATATATATAGATGAAAAAGAAAGGGGCGAGTCACCCCTTATTAATTGCAAATGGCGGTAATCATTCATTCATTCTTTCTTTCTTTCTTTTTGAAAATGGAGAAAACTACCACATAAGCCCCAACTTTATTTATTATTACTCTATCTATATATTTTTTTAAATTAAAATTTAATTACAATAATCATATATAATTATTTCATAATTACAATTAAATCCTAAAAATAAAATTAGGATGTTACAACGATAGTCTGGCATTCGTAAGTGGTTGTAATTATGTGTTTCATTTTTTTAATCGAAGAGATGAAGGGGAAGATGATCGACAAAGGTATAATGGAGGAGCAGAGGAGGAGGAAGGTCTTTAAACGGTCGAAGGGAGAAACAAATTACAAGTGTACAATGCCTGGGACCTACACTCAATAAAATTAGCATCTATTTCCCTCAAGTTAACTGCTATAGTAGAAGGGAAAATTACTTTTAGGTCTCAATCAAACGAAAAAATATCAGAAAAGTCTCCATTAACAAGTGAATAGGGGGATTAACAAGTGAATCAGTTACCATTAACAACTTATGGGACTCATCAATATATTATTTTCCTTAGTTTTTGTTAGTTCTCTATGTGTTTTGATGATAACTGACAATTGTAAATGAAATGTGAAGTTTTTCTTTGGTAAGTTGAAAAACTTATTGTCAAAGGAAAACTCGAGTTTTGGTTTCAAAACTCAAGTTTTATCTTACAGAGAGTAGCTCAATTTTACTGAACTAAGTAAAACCACCGGTTTTCATAGAAAACTCTAGTTTTCACCATACAGAGACTCTTCAATGTTTTCTGGAAAAGACAAAACTCCAGTTTTCATTTGGAAACTCGAGTTTTGGTCATACAGAGAGTCTCCAACATTTTAAGCTTGTGAAAACTCTAGTTTTGATATGAAACCGCCAGTTTTCATTTTGCCATGAGTTTTCTAAGTTTTCCTAAGTTTTGTGAAAACTCGAGTTTTGGTTTGGAAACTCAAGTTCGACTGGCGAGAGAGCATTCAAGTTTTACTCGGTTTTCGCAACCACCCGTTTTCATGAAAAACTCGGTTTTGACTTGGCATAGATTTCTCAATGTTTTCATATTTAAATGGAAACTCGAGTTTTATTTTGGAAACTCGAGTTTTGGCCAAGCAAAGAGCTTCGCTCTTTTCAAGGTTTTGAAAACCGTCGAGTTTTTCTTTGAAAACTCTAGTTTTAACTTGATATAGTTTTTTCTCGAAGTTTTCATACATAAATGGAAACTTGAGTTTTGTTTGGAAACTCGAATTTTGACCAAGCCGAGAGCTTTGGTCTTTTTTCAATGTTTTGAAACCTCCAGTTTTAGATGAAAACTCCAGTTTTGATGTTTTGGACTAAAATTCATAATTCATGTTAAAAGTCCAAACTCGAGTTTGGAAATAGAAACTCGAGTTTTGAGTTTCATTCAAAAACTATGGTCCAAAGCTCAAATCGCGACGTTCCTCTCTGGAAGAAGGAAACTTGAGTTTTGCTATCAGTGCACAGTGACAAACTCCAGTTTTGATGAACAAACTCGAGTTTGTGTCGCAGAGTTTGAAATTCAGATCTGACGAATTTGTGAAACCTTCTTGTTTGATCTTAATACTTCCTATCATCATTCATTAATATTCCTAATTATGTTTAACCACTTTGTTAGTGATTTTCAGATCATTTAAATGATATTAAATGAAGATTTGAACTAAAGTAAAAAGTGATGTCAGCATATTGAATGCAAAGTTCAGAAAACTTGCATCCTTTTGGATAATCATTCTACACACGTTGCAAAGGGATTAATGTTTACTTTCCACATCCAGTAGCTGCTCTTCCAACGGATTAAAAGTCAAGAAGTCAAGCACAAACATCTGTGCAACTGTATTAAGCAAAGTGTAGTGAGAGAAGAAGACCTAAGCTCACCCTAATTCTTAGCTTGCTGAATGTCTCCAACGGTTACATTAGGGATTTCAACGGTTACTTAATGCTTTCTTAATATAAATAGAGCTGCATTCAACTCTTCTCAACAACCAATCTGCTGAAAACGAATTGCATTCAAGTTTACCAACCACTCTTTCAGTTTTCACTTGTAAAGTATCTTTTGATACATTGATCTTCAGTCTTTATTTCTATCTATTCTTTAAGAGAGTTCATTGATTGTAAATCATTTATTGTGAGTATCTCAAATCTAGGGAGTTGGAGATTGGGATATTGATTGCAACTTATAAGGGGGAGTAAGTTCTAGTGAGAGAATTACTCTTGAGTTACAGAGTGTGTAATCAATTGAGATAGTGAAAATCCCAAAGAGTTTGGGGACTAGACGTAGGTCAAAGGTTGAACCGAACCAGTATAAATCCTTGTGTCTTGCTCTTCTTCTCTATTCTCTGTTCAGCTCTGTTTTAGTGTTCGAAAACAGAGCACTTAGAAAAGAATTTTAAAATCCTCAATTCACCCCCTCTTGGTGATTAAGCTCCACTTTCAGTTTTGACATCGAAGTCATTCTCCCATGGTAAAATTGACCCATTTTCTAAACATTGTGTGTATTTTAGCACTCTTAAAAACTTAATGGTGCAAAACGCCCTTGACATAAAATATTGTTCGTAAAATTACACTTCACCCTTATTTTTTCCCTTCCAAATTCTTAGAATGCTGGTGTTGTTGTTTAATTTCCTATACATTGAAATATGGTACACGAATAAACGTTAGATTGCAAAGTTTTAGTCACAAATACTGATCAAATTCTTTTAGCTTATTAAGATATTTATTTTTCTTTATAGCTTGTTGAAATTGAAATTATTTACATGGAGCTTTTCAAAGAAATAAAGGAGTCTTGAGATTTGTTGCCCCTTTTGCAGTCATAATGTTGTAAATTTATATATATATATATATATATATATTCTATCTTCATTTTGATTTATATATTTAGCTGAGAATGATGATCATCGGTGCAACTGAATTTTTCAGTATGGACTATAATTCTTAGCTTAAAATCTGTAGGGTATGTTTTAGAACATGAGACTATTATTTATAATTTTCTTTTACAACCAGCTTTCTTTAAAAGATATCATTTTAAAAAGATCAATACTATGACTATTCTAACTTTGTAATCATCCTTTTGGAGTCTCAAAACCCTCGCTACACTTTATACCATCCTCATAAAATTGGGGTTGCGACAAACTCATCTGTAAGTCTTTGTGTGTGTGTATAGTAAGTATATATATACATATATATAATACGCGCACGCGCACACACACACTAATATTATGTATTTTATTATCTTATATAAACAACAATCATAACTCATAAGTCCAACCCTCAACTATGCTTAAGTTATTCTCCAATTAATTTGTTAATAGTTTCTTGTCATGTATTGCTTTCATTGGTAAGATCTCCTGTTATGAGTTTAATTTAATCTAGTGTATTAATTAGAATATTGATGTGCCTCAAATTATGCCATTTTCAAAGTTGGAACATGGAAATATATTGTCATGTTTTTTGTCTCCTAAATCTGTATTGTCGGCATGCAAAGTGTAGAAATTGCAGTTCTTTACAATTTCCATTTCTTTAGTTTGCTTGGCCCTCATAAAGTTACCGTTTTTTGTTTTCTTTATGAGTATTCCCATAAGTATCGGTTTAATTGATTACTACTTAGTTTTATAAATGTTCATTTCTTTTATAAGCTACTGAAAATTAAATGCAATATCTTAGCATGTGAATAACTTATTTTATAATCGTTTTTGTTTCTGAACAACTTATTATATATACCACTCTAGGTGTGAATTAGATGCAACCTGAAACCTTACAAGATCTTATTATAAGATAAATTTATTTTAGTAGGATATATTGTAAGATAAGCTAATCATGTTGTTACCCCCACTTAAGCTTTGTGGAATTGTATAGAAAATTTAAATATTCTATGTTTGTTTTGATATTAATTGTGACGAAGATGCCGTGATATTTTTTATGAAAAGGCATATAAGGGTCAATAAAGTGAATTCACCAAATTCTAAATCTCAAATGATGGCCTTTGGACTTGTCAGACATTTTGTATATCTGGGTACTCATTTGGTTTTTCAAATTTTAAGAGTATTACTGTTAGCTGTCTTTTTCCCTATTTTACAGACACACAATCGCTATAAACTTGAAAAAATTATTATAAAAAGATAAATATTTATTACAAATAATTATTTTGACTAAAAATTACAAATAATTATTATGTATGGATTTTTCTTATTTAAAAAATTATATTTATTTAAAGACAACACATCAATTATTATAAAGATTAGGGTTGAGCAACAAGCAAGACACAGACAAGCTTAGAGTTTAATCATGTTGGTGCAAAGAGGCGCATCACAACTCATTTGTAACCTATTTAGCCTGTTTGGGTTCCGTGTAAAGCAACGGTGGATTGCTTTTGCAGAGGAAACAAAAAATATTTCAATGAGAAAAAAAGCTCAATTAGAGGATTTGGAAGTGTTTGGATTGGCTTATTTTCACTAAGACTTATACCCAAAAAGCAACTTTTTCATTGATGCTGGTTATGGGAGCGTTGGGTGCGTTTTGGACTGAGGTTTTCTACTTTGCTGCAGTGCATGGGAGAGAGAAAATGATAGAGCGGGAAGGGACAAAAAAGAAAGAGAGGGAAGTGAGGACCTTTTGTGTAGAATTGTAATTAATAAGGGTTTTGTGAAACAAAAGTTTTTTTTTTTTTGGGGTCAGAAATATCTTCCTTTTGTTAGTTAAGGACTTTTATTATTTATTAATTTTTTAATAATAATTTATTTTAAAAAAAAATTTAAATTTTTATCTTCAATTACTTTTTGCAATATGTATAACTAATATTAATATATATATATTGAATAAGAGTCATGTCTTTTTTAGTCATTTTTCATATCAACTCACTTTTTAAATGATAATTAAAACCCTTTTCAGTTTGAAAAAAAAGTCACTTCTACCACCATTAATCCAAACACAAATCACATTTATAACATGACTTTTTCCTATCGGCATTATGCAAAAATCAGATAGAAAATAAGTCACCGTTTACACCGCTAACCCAAACAGTGTAAATCAATATGGGCTAACCTTTTAAGGATTTAAATAGATGTTGGTCAGTCAGTTTTTATCTTTTTTTGTAAAGAAATTAATTAATGTGAATGTATCAACGATAATGCATTCTTTTGTAAAAAAATAAAAATAAAAAATCTTAAATTCAATTCTTGCAATTTTTTTCTTTATTGTGTGAATTGATTTTTATTTTCTTAGTCTTTGTTTTTACTAAGCACGTGTATCCTTATATTAGAGGCAATCATGTTCATGCACTATTGAGACACTAAATATAGGCACATCTTCCAATAAAAATTCGAACATTAGTATATAATAATATTATGAGAGATTAGCTTGTTTCACTTGACCCAACCCAATTGTTTTTTTTTTTTTTTCATAATATACCTCCTTTTCTGTATATTTTTTCTTGTCCCAAAAAAGTTTTCAAATCACCTGTTGTGTCTTTGGAAAATTATTATAAGGTTTAAAGAAAGAGATTCAATCATCCAAGAGCCTGATAATAACTTAAAAGCATGTAATGATAAGTTTTAAGGCAGAAAATAACAAATGTGTTTATGTTACTTACTTGTTATTATGGCTTCTTTGTTATTAAATCCTTTTTCTTGAGAAATATTCTCATTGAGGATTGAGCTATTTCTATATTTTAAGACATGCCCAAGAAAAAAATAAATAAAATAAATATAAGGTTCGTTAAAACGCCAGTAGAAGAACTAAAAAACATAAGGAAACAAGGCCAAATGATAATCTTAACCCGAGTAAAAAAGAAAAATCATAAAGCAAAGATGAGTTCATTTTCGGAATTGTCTACATGGTATGTGCCAAGAATCATTCCTCAGGCTCACCTCTTATACCAAGCATATTCCTTAAGGATTCCTTTTTCAAAATTCAGATTCCATAGCTACCCTCTTGCTTATTTTTATTTTTCACTAGTCCCAAGCCCGTTTTGCCGGTAAACTTTTCAGCTTGACGTAACAAGCAGACAATCCAAACCAAAAGATGTCAAAAAGAATGCAGACTGTATGACAAGAATGCATACATTTCATTTATACTTCTTTGGTCCTTAACCTAAAATCTAATTTGGGATTTGATATTGGTCATGAATGTAAAACCTATCTAATGACTTGGCTCTATTTGGGTAAGCGTTGGTGGCTTAAAAGCCCAGTTTGGGAAGGAAAAAAATTCATTGGGAAAAAAGCTCAGTTGCATAGTGTTTGGAAAAGCTTTTCAGTCAGAGATTCTCTAAAAAAGCTCATTATTTCAGAAGCCCGAATTCTGAGCATTGGGGAGCGTTGGGCAATAATAGGAAGAAGCCAAATTCTCACACCTTCTGATGGTCCGTTTGCACTCAATTCTCACAACTCATTTGCCCTTTCCTGCCAACATGAAAGAGGAGAGAAGGATATGGTTCATCGAGCAAGAGAGGCAGTACAGCGAACTAAACATGATATACTATGGTTCATCATCTTCCTCCTTGAAAAGGTGCGATTCAAGCTGCACGAAGGAGGCGATTGGTGGGACCAGAGGAGTCGGATTGTCTTCATCATCAAGTTGGGGAAGAGAAGATGCGACTGGAAGCGATTGGAAGGCTGACGCATTACTTTTGTCGTGAAAGCAATCAATTAAACTAGAGACAACTAATAATGCAGTTTAGGGTCAACATAGGTCATTCTCCCAAGGAGCAATCTCTGGTTTTTCTTTAGATTGAATTTAGGTGATGAAAAATGCAATGAAATGAAACTAAACTAACTAAATGCAAGATGAAAATGACTCTAAAACCTATATGAGAATGGAACTAATATAGATGCGGATGCAAATTTGGGGAATTTTTATTATGAGAGAATAATTAAATTCCTAAGAAGAGAAAATTGAATAAAAGCAAATCAGACAACGAAAATCTAGTTCAGTTATGATGATATAAAGGGGTTAACTTAGGATTCACATAGAGTTAACTTTCTTAGCCTAAATCAATTAATTAGACCAAATGGATTAATGAAAGATCGGAATTAATGAATTTAATTAACTAATTGAAACATGGGAAACCCTCAAGTTCAATAACGCTTAATCCACTAGAAAACTCATAGTGGAATGCGCTAGTTAATTAAACCTATTAAAACCAGTTAAAATAGTTCCAAGATAGTTTTGGGAATTATGTTCACAATTGCCTAATTAAACAACTAGACAATTAACCAACCTAATTTAAACAACCAAGAGGATAAACCTAAATTGACAATTAAATCACTAATGAAAACTCAATTAGTAATATAATTGACAATCAAACGGTTTGCAAGAAAAAATCCCAGCAAATATCTTAGCACAGTTCAAATCCAAATTATCAATTTAATCTGAATTAAATAATATGTTTACAATCTAAAACTAGATTTGTTCTAGTGTAGAACACGAATGTCTAGCCTCTGAGGGCTAATGAATGATTTATGTCGGATCAAATAGCTCCCAGGGATGTCTGATGACTAAACACCCTAGAGAGGATCACCCACCGCTATCTATGAGGAAGATAACAGGGTGTTCTCAGAGATCACTGTGCTACACGAAGATGGTGAGTTGCCAAAGGGGTGGGGTGTGTGTATAGTGAGACTGAATGTAAAGTAATGAATGATGAATGAAGAGAGTACACTTGGTGAATATCCTTTTATAGAGGTCACCTAGGGTTTCAGTCCACCGGTTGTGTCGTCAGTTCCCCGCCATCACGTCTCCACGATCAGTGCTATGTTTTCTCCACTAGCTGCATTACCTCTGATTTTGGGTGTGATCATGGGGTGATTGGCGCTTTTCCTAATTGAGGAGGATCCTCTCATAAAGTACCCTTGCTGGTCCTAGACCATGCTAGGCCCATTACTCGGGTCCATAACAGTTGCCCCCAAGCTTGGTAGCTCAGGTTTCTGATCTGCCGAGATTATCTTGTTGCCTGACCCGACTTTTTCAGTCTGAGTCTTTATCGGCTCGTCTGGCCGCTGTCATCTGTTGAGTTTTGTAGAGGCCAAAGAACTTTGAAGGTCTTCTGCCCTTTACCACCATGTTCTTTCCTTTGTTGAGAGCGAATGATGACTCGGCCTAGCTTTTGTTGCCGAGTTGAATTATTCCGACATTCCCATGCTCATTTTTATGTTGCTTTTTGCACATACACTGACTGAGTACCTCTTAGGATCGCTTGGTTTTATTGTGCCTGGGATTATCTCAGGATCACCCATGCATCGCGTCACCCCGGGTTTATCACTCCTTTCTCCCCTCAATCCGGGGTATCTTAAAGCGAGCGGGCGTACGAACGGGCGTGATTACCCCAAGGAAAGCGTCTGTTCATTTCCTTACAGCCGCCATTTTAAAACAATTGTCACGCGCCCTGAATAGCCGCCTTCGGTTATCGTGCGCAATAAATGCTCACGTCATCCGTCATTATTACTCGAAAGGGTTTTCTCCTCCTTTTTGGATCGTCGTAACGCTTTATCTATTTTGACGTTACGACTCAGGCCCTTCACTTCTTCACGTCTATAAAACCCTATCTCTTTGTTTCATTTTGTCATTTTTCTTACGAGCTTTCCTTTCCGTTCAAAAGAAAACTTTCTTGTTCTCCTCAGAGTTCTTTGCTTTTGAAGCATTCAACCGCTCCTTGATTCATTCATCAGGTACTAACAGTAGCTTCCTGATCCTTTTCTTACGTAGTTTATTAGGAACTTCCCTGAAACACTATTTCTGCATGATTATTCCTGTGCGTTCTGGGTCTTTGCTCTTTATTTCTTCATGTTGTTGTTTCTTTGTGTTTGTCTGTGTGGGCGTTCGAATGATGGTGATGACCTACTTGAATTCCTCTCTGAATGGGAAACGTTGAAAACAAACGTTGAGATATCCATTGGTCTGACTCATTGCCACTTTTGGTGATTCTTGCATTCGTTTCGCTAAAGTTCTTCTGAATAACTGGCTCCCTTTTTGACTGGCTTTTCTGGGTTTGCCTGCAACCTTCTTTGAACTTCAGTTTTACATGCATTCATGTGATAATCTTTTTGAACTTCAGCATTCTTTCCCCTTTTAACCGCGCAAATGAACCCAAATCCCGACGTGCTTCTGGACATGTATGGTAGGCTCGTTCCCGAAGAAGATAAGGACATCCTTAAAAATATTTCCGGACCCACAAAGTTTTGGATTTGGTCAATTCTTCCCAACGAAGAGGAGAAAAGGGAAGCCTTCCTTCGTACCTCAAGGGGTGGTAAGAGCAGTGGAATTGCCCGAGTTTCTGCCTCTTTCACCCTTGAAACATCGAAGTCTCGGTGCCCATACACCAAGCTTCGAACTCCATGCGACGAGTGTTGCTACAAGGTCATCAAACTCGCGAGGCTTGACCACGACAGAGAGGCCGACCTACTGCTGGACAAATGTCGGTGCAACATTGTTCTCCCCGTTAGCTCGGCTGGCGTTCTTCTGAATCATCCTAACCCGGCCCCCATTTATGTTCCCGAGAATCGATCCTTTGCGTCAGGTATACTTTTGCTTTCTGACTCTTGCCATTTTCCTTTTTATAGGTATTAGATGGCTTCTTCACATTGTACCAATCAGTCCGCGACGGGAGAGTTCGGTTATTTTGGTTCTTCCCCAAAACCTGTTGCCAAAGAGCTCATTGTTAGTAGCACGGTGACTAGGATGAGGAATTTGATGCCCGCGAGATGACCTTGGACGAGTCGTTCGTAGTGGGGAGGGATATGACATATGCCTGCGTCAAGAAACCGAGTCGGTTGCATCCTTTCGATCGAGCGATAGGGACCTTCACTACTTTTATTTTTATCGGGATGTAATTACCCGACTTGGTTTACAATTCCCTTTTTCTGATTTTCAAATGTGCCTTCTTCGCCATTTGCATCTCGCCCCCTCACAACTGCATCCCAATGGCTGGGCTTTTGCCATTGCTTTCGAGAACTATTGCAAAACCCAAGATATCGTCTGCTTCGTCCCCGTGTTTTGTAGTTTCTTTGTTCCCTTAGAGACCAATGTCATCACCGAGGATGATCGCACATGGTTTGGTTGGACCTCTCTCCGAGCTGCCCATGGTCACAAATTTCTTAGGCCATTCACAGATTCATGGAAAGGCTTTAAGAATTCATTTTTTAAGGTTGTCGCCAAACCCAGGCAAGTGGCTTGGTTTCCCAATCTTTTGACTCTGGGGAAGTAGAAGAATGATTTCCCTTGTATTGGTGTATAGGTCACCATAAACTTCTTTCTAAAGACTTCCTTCCTTCCGCTACCAGCCTCTCAGAAGCTGAGGAAGAGGCTATACTAACTTTTACAAAACTCGCCAGCAAGAAGGGCCTGTTGGTAGAGGTAGAAATTTGAATATATCACGACTCCTGTACTCAAAAAATGGCTTGTTGTGAGTGCGGATCTATGCTTTTATTGCTTTTCATACCTTGCTTTTGATCGCACAGATAACTTATTTTTTTCCTTTTTTTAGGCCGACAAATGGGAAAACGACTCCCTTACCTCAACGTGACGGGTCGCGAGGAGGAAGCCACTAGTGCAACCGCAGCTAAGGCAACAGCCACTGCAAAGTAGACAGTGCCTGAGCCAGCTCAGTAGGCTCCTGCCAAGAAGGCGAAGGTTACTAAGAAGAAGAAGACTACTGCCGATACCGCTCAAGGGGTCCCGCAGCTCACTAAGGAGAATACTATTGCCGCGAAACCCCTGCTTTCTCCCCCAATCTTGGATTCTGAAACCTTGACCGAGGAGGCCGCCACTTCCAGCACACTTATTGAGCTCCCTCGCTCTCATGTCTGGGAGCACAGGGTCACCAAAGGTCTGCGCCTCGGCATCTGTCCTCCCGACAACTATTATGATGGCAAGCAGCTGTCCAATCCTAAGATTAAAGAGCTCCGAGATATGGAGAGTGCGGGTTTGAAGATCATTGGATTATGCCAGCTCGTGGCCTATCTCAAAGAAAACCACGCCTTGGTTTTGGAGGACTTGAAAAAGGCCAAGGTGGAGAGGGACAAGTCCCATGGACTGGAAACCCGGACTCTCCAAGATTCGCAGAATGCCAAGGCGGAGAGGGACAATCTTCGAACGGAGGTGCAATCGATAAAGGCTGAGAGGGATAATCTCCTTCTAGAGCTCCAACAAGCTCGGGAAGGTTTGCAGAAAGCCGAATCGGAGGTAGCCGGAGGCGGCAGATTCATGAACACGACTTTGACTCTATGAGCATGCACAAGGCCATGATTACGGAGTTGAAGGTAGAGGTAAAGCACTACAATGCACCTTTTGCCGAGATTCATCTTTATTTGATAGGTCTTTAATGTAAAAGCACGTTAGTAATGATTTCTTGTACTTTTCTCGACATTTCCTGCACCTTTTGTGTAAACAACTGTTATTAATGAAAAGCATTTACTTTTTCCAATGCACCTTGATTCATCAAACCTGCGCCGTTAGCCAGGCTAAGTTTGTAACTTGCATCCGCTTTGTAAGTGAATTATCATCAATTCATCGATGCGTCTGCCGTCTAATCGAGATAATCTCGGAGCTAAGACAAACATGCTATGCCCAACTTGATCAGAGTCGGCGAAACGGTTCTCTTCTATCCGAGTCATCCGCCGACTTTCAATTTTGACGTTGTGTGAACTTAAACTCGGATTTCTAACCCAAAGCTTTGTTCGCCACTTAGCCTCTGTAACTGAGCCGTCTTAATCATGATCTAACAACGTCGGGTAGTGTTCCCCGAAGTCTTATATGTTTATTACTTTTGCAGTTTTACTGCTAAAAACACGTCGGTCAGATTTTGACATGATCTATAAAAACTGGTTGATTTACCATGGATTTATCCATGCGAATTAACTGGGCAGTGTTCCTGCCGATACCTGATTTATGAAAATGGGTTTCCATACCTCGGGTTCATACATGTTTATTTTAATTCTTGGCGGCATTGCCGCTGCATGATTCATGAAAATGGGTGTCTATACCATGGGTTCATACATGCTTATTCAGTTTGGCGGCGTTGCCGCTAAGACATGATCTATGAAAACAGGCGTTCTACCTCATATCCATACATGTTCATAATCTGTAAATACCGGTGGATTTACCATGGATCCATTTATGCGCATTAACTTGGCGGCATTGCCGCTGATACATGATTTATGGAAACAGGTCTTCTACCTTGGATCCATACATGCTTGTCTATCTCACGATTTATGAGAGCTGGTTTATTCACCAAGAATTCATACGTGTTAATTACTTCGGCGAGATTTCCTTCTCGACATGTCTTATGAAAATGGGTTCCTAGACCCAAAATTCTTTATTCATTTTGTCTGGCGGTAAAGCCGGGGTACTTGGTTCTCATAGGAACCTTCAGCGACTTACGCGAGAATGCACGAAAATAACGAAATACAGGAAAATCCTAACGTTAAATGAAACAACAGAAATTTGAGTGAAAAATCTTCCAATTCGCCCCCGAGAATCTCAGGACTCGAGATTACTCTATTTCGCTGCGGATCTCGACTTTAACTGTAGTAGGCCTTAAGCTTGTTCGTGTTCCATGATCTCCTAACCACCTTTTTCATCAACGTCTCCAACAAGTATGCTGCTTTCCCGAGCTTTTCTTTGACGCAATATGGGCCTTCCCAGTTTGCAGCAAGTTTTCTGTCATTGGCATTTTTGTTGCCAATGTTAGCCCTTCGAAGGACCAGGTTGCCCTTTTCAAATGACCGTGGTTTTACCTTCCTATTATATCGTGCCACGGTAAGTTGCTTTCTTGCCATATCTCGGCAATGCGCCTTGATTCTGACTTCATCAATCAAGTCCAACTCTACCGCAATCGCCTCGCTATTCTCATGTTCCTCATGTAGAGCCTTAATCCTCCTCCATGAGGGCTCGTTGATTTCCACCGGGATCATGGCCTCGCATCCATAAGTTAGTCTGAAGGGAGTCTCTCTAGTGGACGTTTGGGCGGTGGTACGATGTCCCCATAGGATGGAGTATAACTGCTCCACCCAATTATATTTGGCCTCTTCCATCCGTTTTTTCAATCCCTCGATGATAACTTTATTGGTCGACTCGGCCTGCCCGTTAGATTGTGGATATTCGACGGAGGCAAAGTGATGCTTAATGCTAAATCCAGACATCATTTCTCTGAAGCCCTTATCAACAAACTGGGTTCCATTATCCGTGACTATCTCCGCCGGGATCCCAAATCGGGATATAATATTCCTTTGAAGGAACTTTTGTACTTGCGCCGAGGTAATGGTTGCCAAAGGTTCTGCCTCAATCCACTTAGTCAAGTAGTCCACTGCTACTATCAGCCATTAGAGCTGCCTTGGTACCGGCTTGAACGAGCCTAACAAATCCATGCCCCATTTATAAAATGGCCACAGAGCTGAGATCGATGCCAGTAAGGCCGGGGGAGCTCGCATCACACTGGCATGTTTTTGGCAACTTTCACATTTTGGACATGATTTTTAGCATCTATTGCCATTGTAGGCCAATAATAGCCGGCTCGCACTGCCTTCCGAGTTAAAGCCTTCGCGCCCATGTGCTAGCTATTAATGCCTTCATGTATCTCGGCTAACACATATTGGGCTTCCTCCGAGTTGAGGCATTTGGACATGGGGGTATGTAACCCCTTTCGATATAGTTGGTCATTCACCATCGAATATGCAGCCGTCACTCTAACCAATTTCTTTGACTCCAGGACATCGTCTAGGAGGATTCCTCTTTCTAAGTAGTCAACAATTTCTTTTCTCCAATCACTTGATTCTGAGATTACCATGACATAACGTGGTTCCAACAAGCTCTGTTGAATCATGGTCCGTAGGTTACCGGGACCCTTGGTTCTGGCAAGCTTGGATAATACGTCCACCCTGGTATTTTCTCCCCTTGGGATGTGCATAACCATCACCTCGTCGAATTTTGCCATAATTTCCTTCACTTTCACGAGATATTTGGCTAACAGTGCTCCTCTAGCTTGATAAGTCCCTTTTATTTGGGAAGGCTACAAGTTGGGAATCTATGGATACTTGTATTTGCCTAGCCCCGTTCTCCTTTGTTTGAAGCAAACCTGCGATGAGGGCTTCATACTCGGCCTGGTTATTGGAAGTCAGAAAGTCAAGTCGGAGAGATAACTCCATGGAGACTCCTTCTGGGCTTTCCACGATGACCCCCGCTCCACTTCCTTTGATGTTGGATGAACCGTCCACAAATACTCTCCACGGCTCTGCTTGTGCCATCTCGATTTCAGCTGACGGGGTTAGTTCTATTAGAAAATCCGCCAGGGCTTGAGACTTAATGGCCTGTCGGGCTTCATAAGAAATGTCGAACTCCGACAACTCTATAGCCCAATTTATCATCCTTCCTACAAGATCAGGCTTGTGCAATACCTGCCGAATGGGCTGATCAGTTCTGACAATGATCGAGTGGCCATGGAAGTAAGGGCGAAGCCTTCTTGCCGTGGTAAGCAAGGAAAAAGCCATTTTTTCCAACTTTTGGTATCTTAATTCTGGGCCCTGTAATGCCCTGCTTACAAAATATACCAGTTTTTGGCCGTCCTTTGTCTCCCGAACCAACACGGCACTTACCGTCTCTTCCCCCACTAATAGGTACAACATTAAACTTTCGCCCGGCTCGGGCTTGGACAAAACTGGTGGTGTTGCCAAGCATTGCTTTATCTTTTCGAATGCGATGTCGCATTCCGCATTCCATCCCCCTGAACCTCTTTCTTTAGAAGTTTAAAGAAGGGCAACGATTTCTCAGCCGACTTTGGTAAGAACCTTGTCAAAGCAGCCAACCTTCCGGTTAACTGCTACATTTCTCTCTTGTTTCTTGGTGCCTCCATGTTTAACACTGCCTGGCACTTATCTGGGTTAGCTTCGATACCTCGGTTTGTCAACAAAAAACCTAAGAATTTGCCGAACGCCAAAAGCGCATTTAGCCAGGTTCAGCCTGATTTGAAAAGCTCGTAACTTGTCAAATGTCTGCAGTAAATCGTGGACATGGTTCCCTGGTTCTAGAGACTTCACTATCATATCATCTATTTATACCTCCATGTTTTTCCTGAGTTGGTCCTCAAACACCTTAGTCATCATTCTTTGATATGTTGCCCTGGCATTTTTAAGGCCAAATGGCATAACGTTGTAGCAATAATTTGCTTTATCCGTGATTAAAGCCGTCTTTTCTTGATCCTCCGGATGCATAGCAATATGGTTGTACCCCGAGTATGCATCCATAAAGGACAGTAGTCGAAAACTGGAGGAATTATTGACCAGCTGATCGATGTTGGGCATAGGAAAAACGTCTTTGGGACATACCTTGTTTAAGTCTTTATAATATGTGTAGACTCTCCACTTGCCATTAGGCTTCTTAACCATGACCACGTTAGAGAGCCATATCGTGCACTGTACTTCTCTGATAAAACCGGCCTCCATTAGCTCCTTTACATGTGCCTCGAGAGCCTTGCCTCGATCCAAACCATGCTTTCTCTTCTTCTATGCTACGGGAGTAGACCCCGGGTGGATTGCCAATCTGTGAGAACAGAAGTCAGGATCTATTCCCAGTATCTCGGATGGCTTCCACGCGAATACATCTCTGTTTTGTCTCAGGAAATCTTCAAGCTCGGCGCGAATCTCGGGATCCAGCGCCTTGCCGACTTTGGTAATCTGCTCCGGTTCAGTGCCCAAGACAAAATCTTCCACCTCGCCCTCTGGTTCCGCCCTGAGGACTTTGTCTTCCTCTTGTAGGTCTAGCTCCACTACATGAACGGATTGGTTCACGACCTTTTCCTTCCCGTTGTCCGAACACACTACTTTTGAAATCTTCTTTTCTTTGACAGCCTCAAAATAGCATTGTCGGGAGTCCTTTTGATCACCCTTTATAGTGACGACCTGATTCTTCTTGTTAATGAATTTCAACCTCTGGTGTTTTGAGGACACCAGCATATCCCAGTCATAAATTGTAGGCCGTCCTAAAATGATGTTGTATGGGGAAGAGAAGTCGGCTACAATGAATCGGACCAGCTCCGTTTTAAATGCTTCCTTGGTTCCCAATGTCAATCTAAGGTTTATGCATACTTTCGGACGAGAATCCTGTCCATAAAAACTCGTCAGTGTTGTTTTGCAAGGCTTCAGGTCCTCCGAGTCGAATCTCATGTGCTTGAACGCATCCCAGAGAATTATGTCCACCGCACTACCATCATCCACAAAAATTTTCTTAACGCGGCAGTCAACCACATGTCCCATGATTACCAACCCATCATGGTGGCCTAGTACTACATCTTTTAATTCTTTGCTTGTAAAACCAAGCATCGGTGGTTTTGGTTTTGTGTAGTCTTTTTTAAACTCGGGACGGTGCCTAACAGATAGAACCTCCTTCAAGTATTTTTTTTCGTTGCGAAGCCGAATCTCCTCCACCGCCAAAACCCCCGATGATTACATTGCAGTCATACTTAGAGTCGGGAAACTCGTCTTCACTGCCTTCCGTCTTCTTTTTCTGTTCTTGCCTCCTCTTCTCTATGGGCGGGCTCTTACTCTGGCCCCCCTGTCGCTTATTTTGCCGCCCTTGCGTTTGAATGACATACCAACGGAGTTTTCCTTCTCGGATGAATTTTTCCATTGCATCTCTCAGATCCTAGCAAGCATCCGTTGCGTGACCATGTTGGTCATGGAACTCGCAGTATCGAGATTTGTCCAAGGTGGCCTCTTTTCGTAATGGACGTGGACGCTCTACCTTTTTCATCTTGGTCATGGATACTTCCTTCCAATCTGAGCTTGAGACACCTTCAACGGAGCATATCTGTCATACTTTCCTTCTGCCCTGCTTCCTCTGGGCTTGTCGTCCCTCCCTGCGGTCGGGAATCTTGCTATCTTGGTTATCTTGCTCTTTGCCACGAGGAGGGGGAGTCCTGGTTTTCTCCTTAGGCTATCGGCTCATAATATCCATTTGTTCCAATTCTAAATATTGTTTAGACCAATCTCGAAATTCTGCCAGCGTCGTCGGACGATTTTTCATGACTGATTTCTTCAAATGTGAGGACTTATCTAAGCCTGCTATGGCGCAGTGCAGATGTACTGCCTCTTTTGGTCCCGACACTTGTAGGGCCGTGTCCTTGAATCGCTCCAGATATTTCTGCAATGTTTCATTAAGTGATTGTTTCACCTGCCTGAGCTGGAACTCAGTCTTCGGCTGCTTCCTACTTGTAGCGAAATTCAACAGAAACTTCTTCACTAGGTCCTTCAGGTTGGGTATTGAATTTGGCTGCAAGGAGTTAAACCAAATTTGCGCAGCCCCACACAACGTTCTTGTGAATAGCCGAGGTATCACCGGTCCCTCATACCCCTTTACCATAATCTCCAGTTTGAAATTATTGACGTGCACTTGCGGATCTTGACTTCCGTCATACTTTGGAAAGTCTTTCGTGTCTAGTCCCTTGGGATAAGCAGCAGTAATGATTCTTTCAGAAAAAGGACTCTGAACTTTATCCTCATCGTCAGAACCTGACATATGTTGTGCTGAGGGCGCCGTGTCTTCTTTGGGTGGATCTCGGCCTTTGAGAGGCTCCTTTCCTTTACTCTGGGCCAACTTCCGAATCCGTGCCTGTTCTGGTCCAGCTTCGTTGCCTTTTGGGACACCTGTCTCAATCCGGGTAGCAGTCGTGCGACTGTCCCTACTCAGATTCCTACCTTCTCGGCTAGTATTGTGGGCCGGATTCTCTAGCATTTTGACTCGCTCTTCCAGCGTTGTATTTTCAATGCCTCATCCTCGACATTCAGGATGTGGTCATGACTCATCGTATTTTCTTCCACGGGCTTTGTAGGTGGTGTCCGTACACTGGTGGATGCCGACATATAAACTCGGCTTGGCCCAGCAGCGTCTCTATGGACTCGGCTTGGCCCAGCAACGTCTCTTCCCGTGCTTCGCGTTTCGTGCTCAACCCATCCACCATGCTCTTCGAACAACTTCCTTATCATGCGATCTTCCTCCTGCCTCCAAGTGGTGTTATGATGATTCATCTCCTCTTGGATAATCTGAATATCTTCTTCCCTTCGGAGATGATTTCGGGTTTCCATCTCTTCCATCCGACTTAGTATCGATCCCTCAATGGTTTCTAGCCTTCAAATATCGGGATGCTCCACCTGAAACTCTAACGGAGGATCCTGCGGTTGTATCTGCAGACCCCGTTGTTGAATCACCACGTTCTCAGGAAGCAGAGCGGCCGAGGTTTCTGACTCCGTTTCCACGATCACGTGATCTTCGTTCACATAAGCAAAATTGGGTCAAAAACAAATCAATCATGTTCGTGATAGAATTAAAAATCAACTTGTTTGATATAGGTAATCCAATAAGCAATGTATTATTATTTAGTATCAACTTGTTCATATATATTTGTATGCCTTCTAATTTATATACAATTTTATCTATTAAATATATTTAATCAAGCACTTTAATGTTTTTAAATTTTTTAATAATAATTTAACTTTTTCTTAATCAAATTCAAATTTTTATCTTCAATTATTACAATATATACAACTAATATATATATATATGTAGTATTCAGTAATATTCATGACATTTTCAGTCATTTTCTTTCTCAACTGACTTTTCAAATAATAATCCAAACAAGTTTCAATTTGAAAACATCAACCCAAACACAAATCACATTTACAATCTGACTTTTATCATATCTTACGTTTGCAAAAATCAGCTAGAAAATAAGTCAATTATGCCATCGCTGATCCAAACAGGCTCAAATCAACAAACTTATGCTTTCCCATGCAACTGTACTTAATGCATTAATCAAATGTGGTTAGTCATGTATAACATTTGAGCTGATTGAATTCAACTTAAAAGAAAGGAACACTTAAATATGATTGCAAATGAAAGACTACATATTATAAATGAAAATAGAACACTGTTTCACAACAATATCCTCTCTGTTATGGATATATTAAATTTTGTGGATGTCCATTGACTCTTATCTTTCTACCTTTTGTCACAATTCATGAAAATCATTATACACACACACACACACACATATATACATATATAGGCATGGAGGCTGTTGCCCACTAGCCCACAATTAGGAAAGCAAATTCCATTGTGTTAGTGAGCTGAATATATATATATATCCTCTGCATCCATTTAATGCCTGGACGTGTGTGCGCTGCTGGGCATCCAATTTGTAGTGTAAATAATAAATGTGGTGTGTGCTTCCTTAGGCTATAAATAGCCATACACCTAACACTCATATGTACATGTGAAGTGAATGAATATTGTTCTCAAATTTTCTCTTTAAACTCACTACTCCTTTTATCTTATAATTATTTTACTTTTATAACACGTTATCAGCGCGAGAGCTCTAACGAAGGTATTATTTTCTCATTATCTTTTTAATGATTTCATTATATGTTCATTTTATCTATCTGAGATGATCTACCACTATATGAAATTAAAGATATACTTTTACTGATTGTTTTAAACATCGGGTTCCATGGTTAAGATCGGAGATTATTATTATTCCTTTTATATTATGTTGTTATTTATAATTTATACGGGTTCAGTTTTTTATTTATGTTTTGCATTATCATATTCTTCTCCTATTGATAAACTAAGTCCTGGTGAGGACTACCTCCATTCTTAGTTCATTTCTTTTGTTATTCATTAGCACGTTTAATTTCTCCTACTGATGAACTAAGTCCTGGTGAGGACTACCTCCGTTCTTAGTTCATTTCTTTTGTTATTCTTTAGCACGTTTAATTTCCGACAAATAAAATATGATAATTTGTATTCAATTTGAGTTCTTTTATATTATTAATATTGTTATTTTGTATGGCCAGAAGCTATACACCTTTGATTTATTATTCTGAAATTATATGACCAAAAGTCATATCACTTTAATTTCTTATTTATGGCCGGAAGCCATGTAAATTTAATTTCTTATTATGAGAACTAAATGGCCCGAAGCCATAAAATTTTAATTTTATTATAATAACTTACTTATTGTCTTTGTTAATTTCTGTTATTATCATTAGTATTTCTATATTAATCATTCTTGTTTATTTCTTTAATTAGTCGAGAATCATGTCAAATCTTGCAAAAATTGAAATTTGTGGCTCTTGACATTACCGGAAAGAACTACTTATCTTGGATGCTGAATGCGGAAATCCATCTAAATGCCCATGGTCTGCAAGACACAATTAAAGAAGGGAATTAGACATCCAATCAAGATAAAACCAAATCCATGATTTTTCTACACCGCCATTTGCATAAAGATTTAAAAATTGAATATTTGACAATAAAAGACTCACTTGTTCTTTGGAACAATTTGAAAGAAAGATATGACCATCAAGAGATGGTTATCCTCCCAAAGGCTTGTTATGACTGGATTCATTTGCGTTTGCAAGATTTTAAAACTGTGAGTGAGTATAACTTAGCCATGTTTAGGATTACTTATTGGTTAAAAATATGTGGAGAAAATGTTACTAATGAAGATATGCTAGAAAAAATATTCTCCACATTTCATGTATCCAATTTGCTCCTGCAGTAGCAATATCGTAAGAAAGGTTTCAAGAAATATGCAGAATTAATTTCTTGTCTCCTCATAGCTGAACAAAATAATGAGCTTTTATTGAAAAATCATGAACACCGTCCAACAGGCTCAATTTCATTCCTAGAAATGAATACAGTGATTAATGAATCTTTTAGTGGCCGAGGACATGGACGTAAAGGTGGCTACAGCCGTGGACGTGGCCGTGGTCCAAATCGTGGTGGATCACATTCCCACCCAAAGTAGGGAAAGATTGATAAAAACCACAAAAAGGAAACTAGTTGGTATAACAAACATGTTGAAAATTCATGTTATCATTGTGGTGGCAAGGGTCATTGGTCTCGTACCTATCATACGCCAAGACACTTGGTTGAACTTTACCAAGAATCACTTAAAAATAATGGTAAAGGGTCAAAGATTAAAGCAAATCATGTTGAAAAGGCTGAGAATTCTGAGCATGAAAATGTTGATATTGCTCATTTAGATGTTGCTGATTTCTTATTATAAATTATCTTTTCCTCTTTAGAACTATTATGTTTTAGTATGTTTAAACTTTCTTATATCATATGTATTTCTTTTAATTATGTTTTTATTTATTTTCATTTATCTTTTAATGAAGAATGAATCTTGTTGGCATTATGAAGATTTATGTCTCGTTGATAGCGCAATAACACACACTATACTAAAAAATGATAAATATTGTTCTTCCTTGGTAATGCAAGAAGCCAATGTTTATAGTATATCTGGTAGTATAAATTTGATTGTTGATTGAAGGCTCTGGAAGAGCTAATATTTTATTACCTGGAGGAACAAAATTATGCATTGATCGTGCATTTTATTCTACCAAGTCTAAAAGGAACTTATTGAGTTTCAAAGATATCCGTAGAAATAGATATCATATAGAAACAACTAAAAATAATCAGAAATGTCTTGCTATCACAGATATAGTTTCTGGTAAAAAATGCACATTATAAAGTTTTCCTTCTTTTTCTTCTGGTTTGAAAGAAATACATTTATAAGCACAATTGAAACACATGCTATTGTAAACCGAAGTTTACTAATACGAGACAGAAAGTTTGCCAATGTAAACCAGAAGTTTACTAATGAATATAATGTTTGGCATGACTGGTTAGGCCATCTAGGGTCAACTATGATGCGACAAATAACTGAGAATTCGTGTGGACATACCTTAAGTGTAAACAAATACCACAATCCCATGACTTCTCATGCACTGCATGTTCTAAGGGAAAGTTAATTATTCGACCCTTACTAAGCAAAGTAGAAAGTGAGTCTCTCACATTTCTAGAACGGATACAATGAGACATTTATGGACCAATACATCCAGCATGCGGACCATTTAGGTACTATATGGTTTTAATTGACGCATCAACCAAATGGTCGTATGTTTTCTTATTATCCTCTCGTAATCTGGCGTTTGCAAGATTACTTGCTCAATTGATTAGATTAAGAGCACATTACCCTGATTATCCTATCAAGAAAATACGTCTTGATAATGCTGGTGAATTTACTTCACAAGCCTTTAATGAATATTGTATGTCCCTTGGAATTGATGTTGAACATCCTATAGCTCATGTTCATACGCAAAATGGACTTGCGAAATCATTGATTAAACGATCACAACTTATTGCAAGACCTTTACTTATGAGATATAATCTCCCAATTTCTACTTGAGGCCATGCCATTTTGCATGCAACAATGTTAATTCACATCAGACCAACTAGTTACTTAAAGGTTTCCCCCTTACAAATGGTTTTTGGTCAACAACCTAAAATTTCCTATATAAGAATTTTTGGGTGACAGTATATGTGCCAATAGCACTACCTCAACACACTAAAATGGGTCCACAAAGAAGAATGAGAATATATGTTGGGTATAAATCTCCTTCAATCATAAAATATTTTAAACCATCTATAGGAGATTTATTTACGGCATGATTTGTCGATTATCATTTTGATGAATCGGTCTTCCCACCATTAGGGGGAGAAAATAAGCAATTGGGTAAAGAAATTAGCTTGAATGAATTATCATTGGCTCATTTGGATCCTCGTACAAAACAATGTGAATTGGAAGTTCAAAAGATAATTCATTTACATAATTTAGCTAATCGAATGCCAAAAGCATTTACTGATCCAAAGAAAGTGACAAAGTCACATGTCCCGGCTTGCTAATGCTCCTATTCGAATTAATGTCCCCAAAGGACGACCTATTATAAATGAATCTAAAGCACGCTGAGCGTGGTAGGCCCATCAGTTCCAAAGATAAAAATCCTCGAAAGAGAAAATGAGCTAAGAATATAGATGGTCAAATCAAGGATAATCAAGAAAAGTTAGTAGCTCCTAAAGAGCCATCTCTTGAAGAGTTATTATCTCCGGAAGGGAATGTTGTTGTCCAAGAAGAGACCCAGGTACATGAAATATGTGAAAATAATGAGATCTCAATAAATTATGTTATGAATGGTATCCGATGAGACCGAAATGAAGTCAATGAAAGACCGGATATCACCCAAGAGGGGGTGAATTTAGTGTTGATAAAACTTTAGTTACTTTGAAAATCTTTTCGCAACTTACTAAAAGCAGTTTGAATTATGGAAATAATTTATAAGATAATCAGTCATTCAAATATATATGCACATTCAAATATATATGCTAGAAATATAAGAGATAAGGGAAGAGAATATGCAAACTGATTTATACTGGTTCGGCCCAATCCTTGACCTACGTCCAGTTCCCAAGCTTCGCTTGAGATTTTCAATCTACTATCTTCTTTCAACTTGATTATACGTTCTGTACTCGAAGTAATCCTCTCACTAGGATTCACTCTTCCTTACAAACTGTAATCAATACACCCACTTGATTACACACTCTGTACTCGAAGTAATCCTCTCACTAGGATTCACTCCCCTTACAAGTTATAATCAATACAATGGGTTTTCTACTCAAGATCACCCAATCTTGAGTAACTCTCAAATAGTATGGTAGGATGTTTACAATAAATCTTCTCTCTCAGAAGTGAATAAATAAACACTAAAGTACGATACAAATCATCTCACTCTCTATGATAAACTATGTAAACATTTGAAAACAAAGAATAAATAATATGAAAATCAGAGTATGAGCATTTTGAAGATGTAGGCTTGTGTCTTGCTTCTTCTATCTTGAATCTGTCTTCTTTTATAGGTAGAGATCAATATATGACTGTTTGAAGATTCAATGACTGTTGGGTAAAGAAATATAGCCGTTAGACTCAGATGGAACTAGCCGTTAGAACTTCGTTTTCTGAACCAACTATAACATTAACATTTACTTTACCCTTGATCTTCAGTTTAACAACCTTTGATCATCTGAAACATCTACATAAATGATATAAATAATGTTAAGAAGTATTATAAGTCATTTGAGTAATCATCTGGATGTTTATCAAAAGAATCAAGATTTCCAAAACGGTGTTTTTCTGAAGCAGAGATGTAAACTCGAGTTTGCATTTGAAAACTCGAGTTTGGAGGTTGTTGCGTTATTCCATATTCATCTCTGTTTGATCGAAACTTGAGTTTCTCATTAATAGACTCGAGTTTGGTTCTTTCCAAAAATAACATTTGCTCTCTGCCTTCAGTAAACTCAAGTTTGATACTTACAAACTCGAGTTTGCAAGTTGTTACGCCCTTGGTTGCACTCTGACTTAGAGTTTGGACTTTGTTGAGTGTTTTTGCAACTTCTTGAACTGACTGTCAAATTTTGAAGGTCATATCTCTCTATTCTGAACTCCGTTTTGGTCCATTCAAATATTTATGGAAATCCCATTGAGTCTACTTTCATATGCCACTGATTTCAGCTCAATTGGATTTTTAGTTTGTGAGATACACTCAAAACATTGAAGCTTGGTTTGCTGTGTGGTATGGATTTCACTGTCAACTTCAACAATTTATAGCTCCTTGATCTGAACTCCTTTGGGCTTGAATTTTATATCACAATGACGCATTGCGAGTCTAGTTTCATACAAAATTGGTTTCACCTCAATCCTATTTCTGGTTTAGGAGATATCTTCGAATTACCAGACCTCGTCCAAGCTGAACGTGAAACATAGTAGAATAGAGTTGCTGATCAGCGCTATAAACTCGAGTTTGTATTTGGAAACTCGAGTTTTCCTAGTCCAGAGACGCTAGAGGTGCTGAAAACACTAGTAACTAGAGTTAGTTAGTGACAAACTCGAGTTTTGAGTCCCAAACTCAAGTTTTGTGTCCTTAACTCGAGTTTTCTCCTATCCGAGAAGCAAATCACTGCAATGAGGTAGTAAACTCGAGTTTTCTCATCCTGAACCTTATATTTGCTTGTTTTAACTTCAAATTGAGTCATTCCAACTTCCATTTGATCGTGGAGACTTCTAATATCAATCTAAGAACTTGTATAATGTTATAATCATTCCATTCAACAAGTTATTTCTTCTTCAATCTCTCCTCTTGATCATTCTACATAATTCAACTCATTCTTTCTTTTCTTCTCTTTATCATTCTCTGTCATTCAACTTAGACTCATCATTCTCAACAAATTCTACCTTCTTCAAAATCTTCTCTTCTTCGAATTATCCCCAAAATCCTTTGATAAGTTCTTGCTTCATTGACATTATGATATTCCCATTATATTGTGCGCAAGAACTTCTGCTTCAATCTACTTTCTTGATCATTCTTCAATATTGAACTTCACATCTACATTAAATATAAGACTTGGCCAAAATAGAAGATAAATGTAGTATGCAAACTTTTTGCTCTCAATTATGACATCTATATATGACATCATCAAAACTAATCATATCTAACAGTCAACGTTGACGATATCTTTTCTTATCATATAGCATATGATGTAATGAATGATAATGAGAATCATGAGCCAAAATCCATTAGTAAGTGCCAATAATGAAAGGATTGGCCCCTATGGAAAGATGCTATTATGTAGAATTAAAATCACTGGCAAAATAAAAAGTATTTGGACCTATAGTCCATACACTTGAAGATGTAAAGCTAGTTGGATACCAATGGGTCTTTGTAAGAAAAAGAAATGAAAAGGGTGAAATTACAAGATATAAGACACGTCTTTCCCAAGGCTTTACACAAAGACCTGACATTAATTTTGAAGAAACATATTCACCAGTAGTGGATGCAACTACTTTTTGTTATTTGATTAGCTTAGCAGTAAATGAAGGACTTGATTATCATTTAATGGATGTAATGACTGCCTATTTATATGGCTCACTTGACAATGATATTTATATGAAAGTCCCTGAAGGACTCAAGGTGCTAGAAGCATCTAATTCAAATTCTCAAGAACAATACTCGATTAAGTTAAATAAGTCTTTGTATGGCTTATAGCAATTAGGGCGTATGTGGTATAATTGTCTTAAGGAATATTTGTTGAAAGAAGGGTACAAAAATGACCCAATATGCCCATGCATTTTTATAAAAAGATCTAACAATGAATTTTCTATGATTGCTATTTATGTTGATGATATCAACATCATTGGAACTCCTGAAGAGCTTCAAAAGGCAATTAATTGTTTGAAGAAAGAATTTGAAATGAAAGACTTGGGTAGAATGAAATTTGTATTGGATTTCAAATCGAGTACATGAAGGATGAGATCTTTGTATATCAAGAAACTTATACAAAAAAGGTCTTAGAGAGATTTTATATGGATAAGTCACATCCATTATGTACTCTAATGATTGTAAGGTCTTTGCAAGTGGATAAAGATCCATTCTCACCTCGAGTAATTAGTGACGAAGGTGAAGAAGAACTGCTTGGTCCAGAAGTACCATACCTCAGTACTATTGGAGCACTAATGTATCTTGCTAATTACACTATACACTAATGTATCTTGCTAATTACACATGGCTTGATATATCATTTGCTGTTAATTTATTAGCAAGATATAGTTCTTCACCAACACGAAGGCATTGGAATGGAATAAAACACATTCTTCGTTACCTCAAAGGCACTATGGACATGGGGTTATATTACTCAAATGTGTCCAAGCATGAACTAATTGGTTATGCGGATGCGGGATTTTTATCGGATCCACACGATGATAAATCACAATCAGGTTATCTATTTACATGTGGAGGTGCAGCTATTTCATAGCGATCTATGAAGTAGACTATGTCAGCCACATCATCTAACCATGCAGAAATTCTACCAATGCATGAAGCAAGTCACGAATGTGTGTGGTTGAGGTCAATAATACATAATATATGAACAACTTGTCATTTATCTTAAGATAAAATGGTTCCAATAATTCTAGATGAGGATAATGCTACATGTATTGCTCAGCTTAAGGAAGGTTATATCAAGGGCGATCGAACAAAGCATATTTCACCAAAATTCTTTTTCACTCGTGACCTTCTAAATGATGGTGAAATAAATATCCAGCAAATCAGTTCAAGTGAAAATCTAGCAGATTTATTCACCAAGTCACTTTCAGGTACAATCTTTGAAAAGCTCGTTCATGGCATTGGTCTTCAAAGACTCAGAGATCTCAACTGATGTTGTCAAGAGGGGGAGTCGATACACGTTGTATTCTTTTTCCCTTATCTAGGTTTTATCCCTTTGGGGTTTCCTAGAAAGGTTTTTAATGAGGCTACTCTAGAAAGTGTATCAATAAATGATGTTCTATTTTCTTTACCTAGGTTTTTATCCCTTTGAGTTTCCTAGTTAAAGTTTTTAATGAGGCACATTCATAATAGACATCTAAGGGGAGTGTTATGGATATATTAAATTATGTGGATGTTCATTAACTCTTATCTTTCCACCTTCTGCCACAATTCATGAAAATCATTTTGGGTGTATTTTATATATATATATATATATATAGGCATGTAGGCTGCCGCCCACTAGCCCACAATTAGGAAAGCAAATTGCATTGTGTTAGTGAGCTGGATATATATATCCTCTGCATCCATTTAATGCTTGGACATGTGTGCTACTGGGCATCCAATTTGTAGTGTAAATAATAAATGTAGTGTGTGCTTTCTTAGGCTATAAATAGCCATACACCCAACACTCATACGCACTGATGTATATGTGAAGTGAATGAATATTGTTCTCAGATTTTCTCTCTAAACTCACTGCTCCTTTTATCTTATAATTATTTTAGTTTTATAACGCTCTCATCCATAAAGTCTCCATATTAGAAATAAACCTTACCAATATTACATGGCAATATCCTCACAGGGACTAGCATTTCCAAAAAAATTTATACACAACATTCATTTATACTGCACAAGGTTAACTCAATCTTACATTTAACGAAGCACTTTTATCCATTTTCTTATTTGATGAAACAAAAATGTAGACCTACTAACAATGAAACACAGCTTATAAAGCGACAATAATAGCCTACCTGATGTGTAGCCATATAGTAGTATACATAATAAGGCTGTAAAGGAAAACTTAGCTCAAGCATATAAATGAAAGGTCACAGGTTAGGCAAAATAACCTTCCTTGAGCTCTAACCCGGTAAATGAAAACAAATAGGTGTTTGTTGCTTTGTTGCATCATTAATTGCATACAAGTATGCATCATGTTGACCGTCAGAGAACACAACAAACTGCTATCT
Organism: Acacia acuminata; assembly: GCA_019022655.1. Lineage (NCBI taxonomy): Eukaryota > Viridiplantae > Streptophyta > Magnoliopsida > Fabales > Fabaceae > Acacia > Acacia acuminata. The sequence continues at coordinate 3,823,963 of JAFJYI010000010.1, forward strand.
ATTACGTAAAATTGTTAGAATTCAAGGAACTTGCAGAATTCTCAGTTTCCGTTTTCCTCATAACTTGACCATATTGCTTTCTTCATAATATATAGCAAGTCTGATGCAACAATATTGGATGTATAAAATAAGTTATTTCTTTGCTATACAAGCAAGAAACTTTATCTATTGTCTTGGCAAACTCACCTTTTCAACAAAACCTTGAATGAGGATTCCAAAATCTAGCTACCCGTCAATTTGAAGGCTTAAAAATGACCAACACAATGGTCTTTAGGCTATGTCAGCCTTTAAAATACACTGGGGTGATATTTTTATTTGCGTTGCCATCATACTGGCATTAGTTGCCTTATATATGAAAGTCAATAGGCAAACCTATCAAATTATAACACAATAACCAAAGCACATATAATAGTTTAAACAACACTCAGTTTCCGTTCAAATGATAATGCTAATATGAAAGGAAATACAACACACTAATTAAAGAAAAACTTAACAGTACCTACATGTATACACTCCAATAAAAGGCATCAATATTGACTACCAGCTGCTGGGCTAACTTGACAGTTGAACTTTATTTGAAAAAATCATATGTGCTAACCTAACAGTGTAACTTTAATTTAAAAAAATTAGAGTAGAAAATAACATCGATTTACATATTACAAATTACACAATCACACAAAGGAGCATATAGTAATTGGAACTCATTATGTATCCAAGTCAATCAAGGCAGAGACATGAATTTGAAAGTTGCAATCCAGTTAACCAATGTCATAATGCTAAATTTGTCTTGTAAGTATTTGGGATGCCTTACGTGTTACCTTAGCGTATATGTTAGTATTTGAAGAAAATAGTCTATAGTATTTTCCCATTTGATGCTCTCACAAGAGTGTGGAGAAGTTTTGAATGAACTTTAAGTGTCCAGAAATAATGTTATCTTTTTTACCCGTTTGGACCATTACTTTAAGGTTTATACTTCCAAGTGATATGGTGAAAAAAAAATTTACTGCATCTCTTGAAAAACTCATAGGTGTGTACAACATCCATGAACAAGACAAAAGACAAATCTAAATCAGAGGAAAAACATGCCTTTTATAGCAACAATGCCTTTTACATTAAGGTTATGCGATCTTTCTTTACAGTACAGTGAGAGAAATCAAGAAAAGGCCAAATTTGAATGCAAGATTGCTTAGGAAAGCTAGATGATAGCTTGCTTAAAGTATCAACTCTCATGTCTCAGTTTGCCACATAAGCCGATCATAATGATACCAAATAAGTTGATGGTTAAGCAATTCTATGATGTCATAACTCATAATTTAGAAATACATACATATATTTTTTGTGTTCTAATTTATTTCAATGGTTTTTGGATGGGTTTGACTGTCCAACCGTTCTTTCCTTTGTAGAGTGACATGGTGAAAGAGATTTTAGAGTAAAAAGGAGCAAATCTACTCAGAGCAGGAAGTATATATAGCTCATTCCAAGCTTTAGGATGAATCCACTTTCATAAAACTCAAACATGTAATAATGCGGCCAAAAAGAAAGAAGAGAAGCATGTATTAAGCAAAAAGTTATACAACATTAAACTTATACTAGCAAATCATTGAGGGGTAACTTGCTTCATATGCTTATTGTTGGTCAAATTTCCTTATGGCAAGTAAACTAGTCGAATAAGTAATAAAATAATAAGTAGAGTATCGTCCCACAGAGATTGCAATACTAACTTATACAACAAGAAATGATCAAAAGCAACATGATTTTGGTAAAATATTATAGATGCGGAGATGAGAAATACTAATTCTATAAATTGGATGCAAAAGAGCGAGCGTGAATACGATTGAGAAATATCAGTATTAAAATAGGCAAAGCTCAGACTTCTTAATTTGCAACTCTTCCCCAGATTGCTTTACCACCATGCTACAACAATACTATAACAGCTTCCGTAATGCTACAACAAGGCTATAACAAAGTTCTTTAGTTAACCAAGCACTACTGTATACAGAAACTTCCGCAATCTTGTATATTTATTCTTTAATCTACTCCTCTCATATTCCTATGCAAATTTTCAGGCTTAGAATAACTAGAAAAACTAGGTGCATGGTTGTGTGAGGTAAACCCATTCTTGTAGCTTACAAGCTTTGAGAGAATTTGTACAATTTTTCCAACACACACTATCTAATAGAGTTCTAACCTTAACCCCCTTCCAGTAAGTTAAAGCCACAACTCTCTCTTATTAGTGGCCACCTAATGCACAAGACCAACATTAAATACACGACATTAAACAAACTGAATTATATGTATTACAACTAACAATCTGGCTCAAAAATACAGATTAAGGTTCCATTGTCACTCAACCAAAGGAGAGTTAGTTCATGGCTTGCAAACAGAATACAACAGAAACTGACATAATGATGTTCATGAAAAAAAAATAGAGGAAACTAAAGGGAAGAAGAGGATCTGTTGAAGGATTTCAACAACACAGGGTAGCTTCTGTCACGTAACACCTCTGCGTCTTCTTCGTCTTAGCAACCTTCAATCTCAGTGATACGTCATGCCTTCTACCTGATGAGTTCCTCGCTTGTTTTCTTCATTGTAATCTAGCACGTGTCGTGATCTTTTCTCCACTGCTCTTAAGGGGACTGCCTTTCCTTTTATGGTTGAGGTTCTTACGCCACACGTCCAATCTATTGTTAGTGAGCTGGGCTTTCCTCTTCTGTCAGGCCCGACTATAAGATTCTATCTTGATTGATTATGTTTTGATTAACATGATTATTTTTAGATATCTTCATAAATTCTCGCTATCTTTGATTTCCATCTTCCTTTAGTTAGCAGCCTTCTTTTATCTTTCTTTAGCTTCAATTCGTACTAAACATTTGGCCCAAGGTCCTATAATTATCTTCGATATTTTCTTAAGAAAAGACAGTGCATAACATAATATGATAAATCATATATTCATGTTGGAATATTTAATTTAGTAATCAATATTCCGTTATTTCTATTTATGGCCCACATTATTGCTGGTTTTGTAATCGTCCATTAATACTGTAACAGCCCAATTAATACGCAATAAGTGCGTATTGAATACGTTTCCTTTTTAGCTGTGATGGCCGGAGGGGAGACACAAGGTGTAATTACGCCTGGTCCCCCGAACCTCGCTCCGACCTTGAGGAAAGCACACCATCTCGCAGATTCGAGAGAGAAGGATCGAAGGACAAAGACTCGGAGTTCGTTCCGCTTGCGGCTTGGATTCGTTCTGTTTGGAGACTTGGATTTCGTCCCGCTGCTTCCGGAGACAAATCAATGGCGGGAGGTATTTGTGATCTCTACTTCATTTTTCCGCATTGATCTTATACTATTTAGTTGTCCAGCATGATAAGATCACCTATATATCTAACATATCCATATGATGTTGTAGCATCGAGACAACATAGATATGTCAACTTAGAAATATATCAGATTTAGTCATTATTCTGTCCATAGGGGGATAACTTTTAAAATGCAGCAATTCAACTCATCCGACCGTTATTCCCACATATGAATGAAATATATCATATTCAGTCATATCATACGCATTTTAAGCACAAATTTCCTTTCAAATTAGTCATAACATTGTGGAAATATATATCAGAATTAAGAATTATCACTTATATATGTAAATTCCGGTTTTTCAAATAACATACGAAATAAGCAAAAGTTTGGACAGAATAGAAACAAAGGAAAGAATAGAGCAAGATTGAGAACCTCTTTAAGAATCTAAAATGGAATGAAGAATAGAGTAAATTGAAGAGATTGATGTGTTTATCACATTGCAGAGAGTTTTGATAACTATTGGTGCTTAATCAAATTTACAAAGTATTACAGTCTTCTCTATCAATATTTGTAGACGTGAGATACATTATGAAGTACCATATGCATAAATTAGAAAGCAAGAGAGGATTCATTTACCAACATACAATCTTCTCAACCATGCTTCTTCGAGTCGTACTACAAACACCATTTATGATCTCCATGATTCCCCCACAGTGAAATGTGTTTCAATGTTGGATAGTGAGAGATGAGTTCAAAGGAGGGATTAGAATGTGGAAAACCTTGCACCAAGAGAAATGAGACGACTCTTCGCCTGGAAAATCACATCCTCGCTGTTGTATCATCACATCCTAATCCTTGCCAGAAATTCTTCATTGTCGCTATAGTCACCAATTAACCACACCATACACACACTTTCAGGCTAACAATTTATCTCACCTCTCTTTAGGGTAGAAAGATTTTAAATTTTGAATATGGGGAATGTCGTGGGAGACACAAAGCATTTATGACATCTGGGGAAAAAGGGTATTAGCGATCCGTTTAATACACTGAAATTGATTTTGATGGAAATGAAGATAGAAATAAGGTTTAAAAGTACGTTTGGTATGACATAAAAATGAGACATATTTTTAAACAAAAAGACCAAAATGCTCATGTAATATATATATATATATATATATATATATATATATATATAAAGCCTTAGGCTTCAATCGAATCTATAGAGCAATTGTTGGCCACCAGATCTGGAGAACCACTGTTGACCAGCACTGTTATATCCACCTTGCCAGAAATACCAACAAGATCTAGAAAACAGAAACGGAGAGGATGAGCTACCTTGCTAGAAATACCAATGAGATCTAGAGAACAGAAACAGAAAGGATGAGTCACTTTGTCGAAAAATACTAAGTTCTAGATCTGGAGATCACCAACAAGGTCTGTGAATGAAAACAAAGAGGATGAGTTGCCTTTGGGCGTCCATCATCAAAATTGAAGGGGAGAGGCGATTCAATCTTCCCCTCAGATCGACCTAGATCCAGCAAGAGGAGAGTTAGATTTGACGGGGATTTTGCAATTTTGGGGCCGTCGTCGTGGGCTACCTAGGGTCGCCATCATGGGTTCCCAGTAAAGTTCATAGTGGGTGAGGGGAGCAAGCTTGAAAAGGTAATGGAGATGGGTGGTGGAGGTTTAAACTTGAAAATATAGAGGAGGGTAGAGGAGGGAAATGGGGTGATGGAATTACAAAACTTAGCTTTTTTGGTGGAATTTATTTTGGTGGAATTGGCTTATTTTGCTTCCACATGAAACTGGAATTGAGACCCAATTCCATTGTACCAAACAAGCCTCCTCATGGAATTGAGACCCAATTCCATGTCCACACCCCCCTAATTTCATTGTACCAAATGAACTTTAGGAGAAAAAAAGAAGGAGGCACATTGTAAAATCATTTCCTTAAAACTCAATTATCCATACACTAATCATATCTTCATATAATAAACAATAATACGGTGTTATGAAGTATTTAAATAATTGTAAATATCTATCCATGATGGAAAAGAATAAACTAATCATTTAAAAATTATCATGGATAATATTTTCTTCTCACAATTTCACAAACTAAATCATAATTAACCAACACACTTGGACATTGGACTTTTCGAAGTTCGGAATATAATCATTCAACCACAAGCCCAATATCAAACACAATTATCAAAATACTTGAACAACAATTCTTTCAAATATCCACTTGAGTTGCTTATCCATGACATAAAACAATGATCCAAAAGATAATTTCACATCAAAATATGCAACATGAGACCTAAAGTGGCAATACACAACAATTCATCACATAAATAAAAAAAGAAGAGACTTTATAAATATTATCGGGGATAAGGGTCTTAAAAGCCATGGAAGTTTTCGCTCAGGAGCACTAGTAAGACGAAAGTTTTTTTTTTGGACCAAAAATGCCACGGAAGTTCACAAAACGTAACAATTTTGCCCCTCCGTTAATTTTGGGGGACAGAAGGGCAAAATTGCTACGTTTTGTAAACTTCCAAGGCAAAATTGCTCTTTAGTGGAAACTTCCGAGGCAAAATTGCTCCTCAGGGAAAATTCCATCACAAAAATGATACTTAACTCTTTTGATTGATGAGGTGGCATGCCACGTGTGATGAGGTGGTATGCCACGTATGCACTCGATTAAGCTTGACGGTCAAAATTAACGGAGGGGCAAAATTGCTATGTTTTGTGAACTTCCGTGGCATTTTTGGTCCAAAAAAAACTTCTGTCTTACCAGTGCTCCTGAGCGAAAACTTTCATGGCATTTAAGACCCTTATCCCATATTATCACAATAATCTTCAAAGCCTTCCTCATCGACTAACCAACACAATACCTATTACCTGAAAAATGTCAAGTCAACAGGGTGAGACAAACACCTCGATAACAAGTTATCCAACTCATTACACATGCTAATATGTGCTCGTGAGGTGCCAAGTGGAACTGTTCATATAGCAAAGCATTAAAGATATAATTCACAAAATTTCATTTTACACATTCCATTTCGCAAACTCTAAAACAAAAATTCCATATCACAATTTTCATATCACAAATTGCGTATCACGATTTCCATAACACGAATTCCATATCACAATTTCCATATCTCACATTCTATATCATAATATCTATCTCAATTTCCATATTACAAATTTCATATTGCAATGTCTATATCACAATTTTCATTCACAAACTCTATATTACAATGTCTATACCACAATTTCCAAATTACAATTCCCAAATTGCTTCCTATCAATCCAATCCAACTACCTTATTTCCACTGATTAAACTCGTGGGCTAAGTTACTATCCATATTACTAGCAACTTAAATGCTCACTAGTCATGTGATTAGGACCGGCCAAAATTCACATAGCACATGCCCAAACTATGGGGCTTTTCCCCTTGTTGAACTAGTGGGGTGTCGCAGCCCCTCATTGAACTATTGAGATAGAGAAAAACCAACGATCGTGTACTAATGGAGGCTACACCACGTAGTGGAACAAACTACTTCATCTCATCCCAATCCAACCATCACAATAATTATCCATAAATAGGTCAATGGGAATCTCTCAAGGGTTTCACATTCAAATCATGCTATTTAAATCAATTTCATATATATGCCATGATATCTCAATTATCAACTCATATGTGTGTGTATCACAATTCAAATCATAAGGTTCCACAAGGTAATTTCTTTCAAAATGCTTATCAACATCATGATAACTTTCTCAATATAAATAAACATTTCAAAGTCTATCAATATAACATTTTTATTCCCATAATCATTTCATAAAAGACTCACAAGCAATAAGAATTTTATCATCTTTGACTGTTCTCAATCAACCCAATAAGAATACTCACAAACAATATCCTAACACACATAACAATTAAAAAGTGGTTATCTCTAGCCAAAGTTAAGTTTAATCCAAGTTCCGCGGTCAACTACAAGTCACAAATTGATATATAACAATCAATCATAAACACAATTTAGAATTCAAACTAATTGAGTTGTTAAAGAAAGTTAGAGGCTCTAAATCCTTTAAACATCCAAACTCTCATCTTTGGCCATTCTCAATCAACCTAACATCAAAATTGATGCCACAAAAGCTTAAATAACTCAACTAACTCAATTACCAAGCCTCATTTCCCATAATCACATTTTCAATATCAACTCAAAAAATTTAGGGATAAGTACCAATTTTGCCACGGAAGTTTTCCACAGGGAGCACTGGTAAGACAGAAGTTTTTTTTTGTGTCTCATTTTTGCCACGGAAGTCTAAAAAACGTAGCAAAAATGCCCTACCGTCATGGAATTGCCACACGGACCATTAAAATGACACATAGCATCCAATGGAAGGCCATGCAAGTAGAGAAATTGGACACATAGGTGGACACATAAGCTCCTCATCTCCCTTGTCGTCTCCCACATTAAAAGCTCTGGTTAGGTCAGATGAACTTAGGAAAAGAAAGCTTCAGTCAGACGAGAGGTGAAAATTCGAATTGATCTGCAAAACCATGGGTGTCTCCACGGCAAGTTCCATGAATGGGAGCTAGCGGAGGGTGACGCGGTTAAGATGAGGAGGTCGAGAGCTGTAATACGAGGGACAGGTGAGGATCTGGTACTGTGGAATAGTGGCTCCTTTGCATACGTCATGGATTGAGCAAAATCTAGGGCGGAGATTCTTTGGCTGTCGAAACTATCAACAAGAATGTTAGTGTTTATTTAGTTGATGGAGTTTGTTAAATTTCACGAGAATGGTGATGGCCGATGATGGCGATAATGGTTGATGATGCTGTAGGGCATTGGGTGTGGCTTCTTCCAATGGCATGATGGTGAAATAGGTGAGAGACCATATCAGGTGATTAACAAGCTTCTTGGCCATGTTTGTAGACTTTACGATGCCAATGTGATGTAAAGGAGAGGAATTGATAATAAAGTGGATGTAAATGTAGAAGAAAAAATTTCTAACATCTATTTGGATATGGAGAAGCTTAATGGCAAATTGAAGAAGGTTGAAGGTAGATTGGGACTTGCAATTTGTAGCTTGGTATTCACTTGGGTGTTGATTGTTGTTTACATTTTGTGTTAAATTGTTTTTAATGTCTGTGGAAGGTCAACTGTTATGTAGAATGTAAGTCAGGTACTTGTAATCCTATATGGAATGTAAGTTGCATCCCAATATATAAAGTTAATGGTCCTCTTTTATGGCATGTCATTTACTATATCCCTATGTAATTTGTAAGTTGAAGCAAGTAGTTTGTGTACGCCATTATGTAAAAATGGCAAATTTGTTGCCAATTTGGGACTTTTTGTATCTTTGTCAAGGAAGGCAATTTTGTAAGTTGAAGCAAGTTGCATCCCAATATATAAAGTGGATTTGTTGCCTATTTGTATGTTGTCAAGTAGAGCAAAATAGGCGAGAAAGAAGTAATAACTCTGTTAACAAATATGTTCCCCTCAACCATATCTTCGAAATGATCATCCACATCTTTGAAATGCTCATCGGTCCCACCCTCTAGACCACCGACGGGACCACCACAACCCGCTATTGCCATTCAACCTTTACCCTACATTAATTTATCCCAACCAACATTACACAAAGAGACAAAGACAAAGGGCCACTTCGGTATTCCACTATTTAACACATAAAACAAGCAAAAGCTCAACTAAAAATATATTTTACATGTTTTCAAAGATTCCATACCACGAAAATCGAGGACAAATCTTTGCTCTACTACTAACTCAGATAGAACATGCACCACACAGTCACGATTTCACTGTTCTCTTCCTCCCAATCGAACTGCTCGCCAACTCACAAAACACATGCGCCCCACTTTCTCCCGATTTCACGACTCAATTTCACCTTCGTTCGCCGATTTCGCCTCTTTCTAGTTCGGTTGTATCGATTGCTGTTCCTCGATTTACGTTCTCAAATTTCCTCTCTCACTTTGCTCTACCCCGATATCGTCTAATACCGTCGGCTCTAACACGTGTGAGAGGAGGAGCTTATTGTCCAATTTCTCTTCTTGTGTGGCCTTCCATGGACGCCATGTGTCATTTTAACGATTCGCGTGGCAATTTTGTGATGGTAGGGCAATTTTGCTACGTTTTTCGACTTCCATGGCAAAAATGAGACAGAACAAAACTTCCGTCTTACAAATGCTCCCTCGGGGGAAACTTTCATGACAAAATTGGTACTTATCCCAAAAAATTAAACTCTATTTCAAATCTTCATATAACCTTCAAATTATTCTCTTCAATACAAATTCCCGAAAATCTAAATTTACTACTACAAGTCAATTTCTTTATTCTCTATATCAATATTATTTTTATCATCCAATAACTCTATTTCAATTATTAAAATTATTGACAATAATAATTTCCTCCTTTCATCTTCAAATCCCCAAAAATTTACTCACAGTAACTTTTAGGAAATTAATCCATAAATAACTGTTTTTCAAAATCATCATTCTAATCTCATTTCTTCCTTCTATTAATTTTTTTTCTTATCTATTAGAATCATTAAACTATAATTATCTCCTAAACTCTTCAGAAAACCCCAATTTCCAACGCTTAAAGTTTCACAAAAAAAAAAAAAAATCAATATTCATATTTCATCATAAACATCAAATCTAAGATATCCAATCTTCAAAATAACTTCCAATAAATTAAAATAAGTCATCAAATTCGAAATTAACATATTCCATCTCATAAATCACAATTTCCTAACAAACTCTAACTTTAACTTTAGTTTCTTCAAGTCAATCACTCAAGCAAAAATCTAAACCATAACTCTAATTCAAACCTCACTAACTCCATTAAAATCAAATAATCAATTAGAAGGCTCAAGAACTTGAAATCTAATAAACCCCTAAATTTTTTTCCTTCTCATAAAAAATAAAAATAAAAGAAGAAAAACTTAGAAATCTAAGGTAGATTACTTATCCCAATATTTTAGAGGGAACCCAAGCTTTGTCTCCCTCTCTCACTTACAAGCTCTCACTCTCTCTCTACGTCCCTCCTCTCTCTCGCTACCACCGTTGAGCTGGAAAAAAAAAGGGAACCGGAGGAAAACAATCCGGGGAACGTTATTAATGGAGTCGCGTCCTTTTAGTTTCATGGGGGCCATCCGCGCACTTAAGCGTCGCCGTTTTGACTTAAGCCGCACTCTTTTCTTTTCTTTTTTTTGGAAAAAATATTTAAAGGTGTCGATTGGTACTAAAAATATACTTTAAAATACGGAACGATATTGAAAAAAATATTTCATGATCTTGAAAAATTATTTTAAGATCTTAAAAAAATATTTCAAGATACTAAGCGGTGTTGAAAAGATACTTAAATATACTAATCTCGATCTTTTGAAAATAATAATTCATGATCTTAAAAAATTATTTTAGGATCTTGAAAAATATTTAAGATTACTGAATAATACTAAAAAGATATTTCGGATCTTGATTGGTACTGAAAAAATACTTCATGATATTGAAAAAAATATTTAAGGGTACTAACTGGTACTAAAAATATATTTAAAAATGTTTTTTCACAATCCTACAATAATTTTTTAAGATTATAAAGTATTTTTTCAGTATCGAAACATCTTTTTAGTATTGTTGTATCCGAAGTATTTTTTTTTAGTACCGATCAAGCACCTTTAAATATTTTTTCCAAAAAAAAAGAAAAGAAAAGAAAAAGTGCAGCTTCGAGGTTTTTTTAAAGTCAAAAAAGACGCTTAAGTGCGGCGGATGGCGCGGATATGAAACTAAAAGGACGCAAGCCAAACCCGTTATTAATACCCCTCCGATTCATTTGGTGGCGCCGACCTTTAATTTTAATATATATATATATATATATATATATTCTCTCTCTCTTTTTATTTCAGTTTGTTTTTCTGTATAAAACTCTTGTTTCTTTTAAATTTTTATTTTATTATTATTTCAATTCATTATGATTATCATTTTATAATTTCCCTTACTGTTATAAACCATATTTTAAATAGCCTCTTTTTTACTTTAAAAATTACATGATCAGTTTATTGATTATGAATAATTTTTTATTAATTATAATAAATCCTAAAGTAAAAATTAGGTTCTTACACATATAAGAGAGGAAGAATGACAAGTTAAGAGATAATAAGGAGAAGAAGGCTGAGAAAGATGTTAGCCATGAGACTAATCAAAAGTAGTTGAGTTGGGGGCTTAGAGGATTGCGATGTCATGTGAATGAGCCGGTGTGATGTGAAGAGGATTCCCCCATCATCGTCTCCGTTCTCTGGCCGTTGAAATCTTGATCCAAGGGTGCGAGAGAAAATTTGAAAAAAACCGCATGTGGTACTTGTACCGCATTTTTTTTTTTTAATTTTCTTTGGACCTTTGGATTAAGATTTCAACGGCCAGGATGAGCTGATGATGAGAGATAAGCAGAAAAGTGATCATGAGAAGATCCGGACCCGTGTGAAGCCATATGTCCCGTTGCTGACCCATTAGTTGCATGACAGGGCTGAAGAGAAGCTAGAGGCATAATATTTTATTTACAAAAAATTTTTGACTAGGCTTTGCTACATTATTTTGTGAGGAGAGTCGGTGCTAAGTCGTTAAGTAGGTCGGCTTGAAAGATGCGATATTTTACATATATTGATTTTTTTTCACAAATTATTCCTATTAATATTCACTCAACAATAATCAAGTAAAAGATGAAAGAATTAAGAAAGATGATTAGTGTATTTTGGGGGAAAAAAAAAAAAAAAGTATCATATTAACTAGTTTAATTAACATCATTTATCTTCTCAAATTAATTAATTAGGTCTTACATAAATAACCAAAGGAGCACCTCTGATCATTTTCAATCACAATCCAATGTTGCAAATGGATGGTAAAGTTGTTGCAGTTTTTGTGTGTCATAGGAGGTTTTCCATTACTTGAGTCAAAGGGAATCTTGTATTGTTCGATCTTTTTTACAAAGAGCAGCTATTAAAATTACACGGTTTAAAATGTTAGTTAAATATAATAAGTTGTAAATATATATATATATATATATATATATATATATATAAATTATATCATTATTTATAAAGAGAGTAATGTGAGATAATGAGTGAAATTTTTTTGTAAAGAGATAACAAATTACATATATTTAATTGATAAAACAATGGAAAGGCCAATTTAATATTTCAGACAAAAAATGATTTATTCTTTATATTTAGGACCACCTATATGAGAGATATTTTTCCTTATAAAAATGATTAGAAGGAGTATATACTAAAAATGTGAAGTTAATAAACGGACCCACGCAGTTGAAGTTTGCAGAAGACGAAATATGTTAAAAATCAATAGACGTAGATAAAAGGTGCTTAAAACTAATTAAAATAATAAACATATAAAAATACATGTGTTTTTTTCCAAAAACACCCTTATTCATATATATATATATATATATATAGAGAGAGAGAGAGAGAGAGGCCAATAACTAATGCATTGATACGATCCAATAATTAATGGAAGTAAAAATAAAAATTGATCCTAAAAATTTTCTGTTTTTTAAATAAGAACAAGTCATCCCTATAAAATTCTCTTAATATATATCACTATGGTCCTATTAATAGGTCCAAATTAACTAATTCTCACATACCAATAAGAAATTATGTATTAAATTTTCAATTTTCTCCTATTTTATGATTGGTTTCAAAAGTCAACATGAATAAATTATTTTTCTTTATTGCAATTAATAGGGGAAAAATTGTAAAAATCACATTTATTACCCTGAAACTAGATTTATAATAAGGACCAAAAGTTTTAGTCAAAATGAATTTATAAATAAGACTGGAGTGATAAAATCAAAAGAAGCAATTTTTAATAGGTTAACAATTTGAAATATAAACGCAATCGGTGAGTAAGGGCTAGCATGTAGCTCATTCTATATTTTAAATTTTGGTTAATGTGCAAATTTAAAAATGATGTAAAATTTTTGGGAAAATTGTTAACGAAAAGTTCCACTCAATAACTTACTCGTTTTTAAAGGAGACTTCATACTTTGCCTTGATCTACCCTCCTTATCAGTGCCTTAATGACTTCCAAGGAGACAAATCAAATCAAAAGGGGATAAAAAAAAAAAAATAGGATGGCTAAGACTATTTTGAAAAGAGATAAAAAATAATAATAATAATAAAGTAATAGGCGTATAACTAATTATGAGATACAATCACATTATCCCATGTTATTTTCTGTCCAAATACCCTCCCTACTTTCACAATATTCACTTTATTTTTCTCCTACTATGATAAAATAGGCTCTAAATTTAAGAAAATTAGTCCCCAAAAAAAATGAATCCAAGTTTCTATTGAGGACAAAACGGTCTATCCAAGTCATCCATGTGAGAAGGAACAATGAAGTGTCTCAATCTCCCTTCTTGCTTCCTCATGTAACTCTCACATAGAAATTCCTTAGAGAACTTATCTTCAACCTCCCTATTCACATCATGCACAAACACATGAGTCTCTCCACTGTCCCTACTCCTAGCCATGAGGCCAGCAGTGTATATAGCAGTCATCCTCCCTGGTGCATTATCATGGTACCCTATGGGTGCATCCACCATTATCAAATCCCAATTTGTCTCATAAACTTCACTTGGAAACCCTTTCAATGCAAGTTGGCATTTTGACTCTCTTGGATCCCAAACTTCTCTACACTTTCTTCCTCTTCCAACCTCCATCAGCTTATCTGCTTCATTCACCTTGCTCTCATAGGTCACATGGTAGGACTCCAACATAGGGAACCTATAATGGCAGATTCAAACTTTTCGTCAGATGAGGTCAATTATATCAAGTCAAATGCCTGCGGACTAATTTGGATCAGCTTTTGTTGTTGGGGGGGGGTGATTATTATGAGATCCAAGGAATGAAATTAATTATTAAGAAGTGCCAATAACAACTGAAGAATATGCAATGACAAGCTTCAAAATAAAAAATGACAACACCTTACTTGTCATTGGGACTTCTTGGTAGTTAAGTCCCTTCTTTGGGATCTTATAGTTTCTCTTGAAAAACACATTTTTGCGTTGTGTGTGGTCAATTTGTGAAAGAGGTTTTATTTCATAAAGCGAATGAAAGTAATTTTTTATATAGGTACCAAACATGTACTAAAAAGGGGAATATCAAACTAAGCATAATTGTGCTACTCCACATGCACCTAATATCTTAAAGTTTTAATAATGGTTATATTTTTTTTCATAATACAGATCTATTCCAACATGCATTGCATGTAACTAAGAAGAGCAAGACGCATTGTTGAATCACATTTGATAGGCAAAACTTGTTATAGTGTTGATCTCTTTCCGGTTGCACATGCACAAAACTGTATGATTAGAGATTTAGATCCTAACAAATCCACTTATATACAAATTTATACGGATCTTCTCCAATCATGCATTTCGGGTAATTGGAAAGAGACGGACACAAGATGAATCTCATTTAACAGGTGGAAACTATTTTTATGTCTATCTCTTTGAATTGTATATACACAATTAGAGTATGTATTTTGTATAATTGGAACGAGATAAACATATTAGTGAATCCCATTTGACAGATGGAACCTATTATTATGTTTATCTCTTTCAAACTTCACTTGTAAAATTAGAGTGTGTTTGGTGTAATTGGAAAGAGATCAAAATATTTGTGGTCAGTCCCTATTCTCTATAAATAAAGATAAATAAAAAAATTCTTCCATAATTTTAAGAAAGGGAGGTATTAGATCAAGTGGGGCTCTACCTGTGCTTAATTTTCTGAATCCATACCTCATCTTCTTCCAGGAAGATTGTTCTACCACCATAGTTGAGAGAACTCCACATGAGGCTGTCATAGCCTAAGCCGAAGACTAAGAAATTGCATGGCGACCTCTTCTCCAAAACTCTTGCTGACACTGATATCTCTTTCAGTGTTTGTTGTGGGGTTATGGTTGAGGTTGTGTAATGAATCAGAGCTTGAGCTAGAGAAGCTGGTATCTTGTTGCAAGCAAGTGAACAATCTCTTGTCTCAGTGCTTTTCTCTTTCTCACCATTTGAAGAATCCATGGCTACTGACAAATTTGAAGAACTTGAATTAAACAGGTCTTGGTTTGATGAAGAGAAGTTTGATCTCAGAACAAAGATGAGCAAAAGAACAACAAAAAGCCCCAGAATTAAGAGCTTCAAGTTCAGGGTTTGATTAGCTTTAGGCCTCATAGTTGAGTCAGAAGCTGGAGAAAAAATCAACAATGGTGGGTTTTACTTGGTTGTGATGTTTTGGGAGGAGGAAGAAGAAGAAGGTGGGAATTTCAAGAGGAAGAGAGGTGAATGAACGAAGGCATAAAGAGAATGATTTGGTGTTTGATGCTTGAAGAAGAAGGGAATATTTGATGAGGACAAAAGAGCTGAAAGAATTCTAAATGAATCAAAAATAGTACAGTGCTTGTTGTTGGATCTGCAAAGTTTGGTGAGATCTCTTTTCTCAGTTTGTACAATAACCTTCATCTTACTTGATCCCTACATTTTTTGTGACAGTGACTATGTATTATGCGCGCGTGCAGTTTTAGGTAACAACGAAAATTAAGTTGGCAGATTATGAAGTTTCAAATTTTTTTTGGGTTGGGGTAGCGTTTTCTCTCAAATTTTGAATAGAAGATTTGACATAGACCCAGTGGATATTTTTTCCCCTCTTTTGAGGATTTGTTTTGTCATTTTCCTTAGATTCCATGCAAGAAAAGAAATATTTTCACTGCACGTCTGTTAATCTTACCGCATCGTTACGGCCTTCTCTGAATATAAGGAAAGCATTTAATGAACGACCAACAACCAACAAATTCGGGATCACCCTTAGACACCCCAAAAACACTTATTTACATAAATAAATTAAGATAAAACTTCTTTTACATACTCACCCCGTATACTATTTTTTTTATCACCAAGACATAGATCAACTAACTATA
The DNA here is from genome assembly GCA_019022655.1 of Acacia acuminata. NCBI lineage: Eukaryota > Viridiplantae > Streptophyta > Magnoliopsida > Fabales > Fabaceae > Acacia > Acacia acuminata. The sequence continues at coordinate 3,840,275 of JAFJYI010000010.1, forward strand.
TGTTATTCCAACTAAACCAATAATCTCATGTTTGAGCTTTGGTATGTGACCACGATAATTATTTAGAGGTAGAGATGCTCTCCCATTGTGGGCCTACATTCTTACGAACTGAACTAGTCGATCGCTCATAACATCGAATACCAATGGATTAATCCATAAAAAGCTGTTTCAAGCACTAAAGATGTTTTATACTTGGAACGATATTGTGTTTAGTATGTGTATGTAAAATGCAATTATCAAACCTCTCGTTCTTGGGCTCAACTGGCAAAAGGGTTGGATACTCTCACCAAAGGAAGGGAGTTCGATCCTGGAGTTGGTCAAGGCGTTGGGGAAGACATCCTAACTCCTAGGTGCCTAGATTAACACCTGAGGGTAATAGACGGTTCATCCTGCCCAACATCAGTATCACCTAGAAGGAAGAGAGATTTTGCCATGCCCTTCTTAAAATTTTTATATAAAAAAAAATTGCAATTATCAATCCCCCCCCCCCCCCCCCGGGGTGGGTGGGTCAAACTCTTATATAAAAAATGTGATTCTTAAATTCCATTTTTATTATCTACTCTTTCTCCTCCAAAAAGGAGAAAGTAGAAAACAATGAGTATTAATCAAGACATCAACTTATTATATTTTAGACCAAAATTTTCTTCTAAAAGACTTCTTATATTTTAGACAAAATGGAGTACAAATCCAATTAAAGAGAGACAAGGCGGGGTGGGGGAATATATGAACGGTGAGCATTGATAAAAAGGAAAGAAAACAAATTCTATAGGCATTCTCTATCACTCCCACCATATACAATAGTGGATTGCATTTGACTACATATTACTCTTTTAGAAAAAGGTTTATCATATTTTTAAAGGAATATGTAAATGATAGAATTCCTTTATAATTTTACAGAAAAAGATCTGAATATTGGACATTAAATATATGGGAATCATTCTCAAGAAAAAATCGCTATACAATTTAGAGCAGAGAACCATTACAAATTCCTAATCATTCCATTTGGATTAAAGATTGTAAGCTTAATGCACTCTGCATTTGAAATAAGTGTAATCTGCTTCACCAAAATCAACTTCACCTGTACAATTTAAATACTGAGCAGCTGATCAATTCTCAGCAGTAACACCTCACCATCTGGAAACGAAAACAATTGTCTGGTGAGTTAATTTAAATAACTATAAAATCTTATACAGTCAAACTCCCATTGGCCATCGATTTCATTCGCTCCATGTACTATACACCTTCGAACAACTACAATTTTTGGGTTAGAACTGAAACAGAAGAAGCCAGCCATAACCATTGATGTTCCGAGAACCCTTGACCAGGCTCCATGGTTCTTGAAGTTATTTCTCAGCATCAAAGTTTGTCAAGATTCCAGAAAACAGATACAGCCATTCACATCCCAAGTCAAAAGCGTCATCACCATCCTATTGAAAGTCTCGCTAGCGATTTCCTGCATGGTGAAGTAGGGATTCAGTTTGGCCATTGTCATTGCCACATTTACTGATCTTGACTTTATCTGAGCGCGCCTTGCGGACGGCCTGTTGGATTTGCCTTTCATGCTCCTTAAGCATTTCATCAAAATTTTCACCTCCAGGGACTAGTGGCCCTGAATAGTACATTTGACCGTTTTTTGGGGCAAATGCCTGCATAACAAAAAGAAGATCAACGTATTACATATGTTTTTCTGGGTAAAAAACACAAAATTAAGGTATTAGTAGGTGGCCCCATAATCATATTGCTCAAAAACTATTAATTATTGCAAAATCATTCCTCTTTTATGTTTCCCTAACGGATCAGTCTTCTCTAGACAGAAAATTCTAGAAGGTGGTCCAAGAACGATATATCAATTGCAAAAATAAATGTTTGTATTTTCTTTACCTTGGAAGGCTCCTTTACGGAAGGATGTGTGTCCTTCTTGTGCAAAGACTTGAGCAATTGGTTGGATTCGTCATCAACTAGATGGTCGTATCTTGTGCCAAAGCAATCATCAGGCCACTGTGAACTCACCCTAGCATCTCCACTCATATCAAGCTTTAAACCACCTCCATTAGCAACTGAATTAGAAAATCTTGACAATTGGGCAGCATTTTTGTTCATGTAGGATCTCTGTTTTCTCAACTCTGCAGGATTTCCTGAATTATAGACACGGCCAGGGCCACCAATGGACTCTTCCTTGTTCGGATTCATATTGCGGGAGGATCCATATACACTTGGATGCATTGACTGGCCAGAATGAGAGAAGGCATTGAGTGCTCTCGTCTTTGGAGGTTCGTTAGGGAAGCCAAAACCACCATCCTCATCAGGATTGAACTTCTCGCTGATACATTTAGGGTTAGCCAGCCCTTGTCTCTTCTGAAGGAAGGGGGAGGGCAAGACAGGGAAAGGCGTATTAGACAATTCTCATAGAGTTCTTATAAACAGGAGATCCATAAACTTCATAATATATGAAGTGAGATACCTCAATTGACGACCGTAACTCAGCATTGGCATCAGGTGCTGGAACGGCCTTAGATTCTTTGGAAACCTTGTTAGCTGATTCCTCTGCATTTCCTTTATTATTTGCAGCTCTACGTCTGTATTCAAATGAATAAGTAGGTAACACAAGTAACATGCATGAAGAAAGAGAATGCACGAAAAGTTCCTTCACAACTGCAAATCATGCCCATATAATTAAGTTAAAAGAAGGAGAAAAAACTTTGATCTGAATTACAAAGATTATTTTAGAGAATTTGAATGTTGATATTTCAGAGAAGGCAAGTAAAAGAGCCATTATATCATTATTCAGAAGCAAGTTCATATAGTAGTATATAGAACAATGGTATCGGGAAACTGTTAACTCACCAGATAATTTTTTTTAATTAAAAATAAATACCATAAAAATGTGGCGGCATGTTCTGTTTTCACAATTATTTGACTATGCTGAAATCAGATGCGACCAAATTATTAGAATTTCCAATGGAATACCTTCTGGCTTCTTCTTGTCGGAACTTAACATCAAACTCCTTACTTGGTGGATATTTTGGCAAAGCTGAAGGATCACAAGGAAGGGGCTTTGTAGTAAAGAACTAGACAACGAGAAATATTTGTTAGAAAGGAAAAGGAAAGTTCAAAAAGTATATACTAACAATGCCATGAGATTGCACCATGAAAAAAAAAGGGTAGAATGTGACAGAATAATTCCGCTCCAAGAGAACTTGTGCTTCAACTGAAATATAACTTATAACTACCTCACTCTGAAGCGCTGAAGAAGCAGTTCTTCGATCTTCTGGTTCAATAGCAAGGAGGACTTCCAAAAGGCTTAATGCTGATGGAGGAAAATCCTTAAATGTCTCAGTAACAACCCGTTTGTAGGGATGTTGAGGTTTGAAAATTGTTGCATGTGGCAACTTCGACTTCTTCCAGTATTCCTCAGACGGTGATCCACAGAGTTTGAAGATTTTGTGAAGTTGTTCCACCTAGAAAACAAACGAGATCTTATCTTATTGCCTGGTTAAGTACTAAAAAGTTTCACAAGTTCAAAGACTGAATGGGCCCCCATTTATTTGTACAAACAGAGTTTGAAGATTTTGTGAAGTTGTTCCACCTAGAAAACAGATAGCGAGATCTTATCTTATTGCCTGGTTAAGTACTAAAAAGTTTCACAAGTTCAAAGACTGAATGGGCCCCCTTTATTTGTACAAAGTTTAAGATAAGCTGCACGATTCACAGCTTGTGACCACAAATTTGATAGATATATTGATATTGATTAATATCAATAACAAAGTTGAAGTTTGCAAAACAACAGCTTGGATTATCACAGGATATTTCAATTCATTGAGAATTTGAGACCATCTTGAATTAAGTATTTGGCGAAAAAAAATTATGAGGGTTGCAGATTAAACAAGCAGATGCAAGCTATTGGATTATAGGCTAGAAGCGTGACAATTTTCTTAAGAGTACTTCCATTCTACTTCTATGGATGAAAAATTGAAAATCCATCTTCCAGAACTCATGTGAGGATGCTAAGAAGAAGTGAAATTGTCTACTTCAGACTCATTTCACCAAAAGATGCTGCTCAGAATAATGGATGGGTAGGTTTCAGTATGTCCAATAAAATATAGAATGTAAGAAGGAACTACCTCTGTTCGTCCAGGCATTATAGGCTTTCCGGTAAACAACTCTGCGAGAATGCAACCAGCACTCCACAAGTCCACTGCAACTCCATAATTTGTGGCTCCTAGTAGGAGTTCAGGTGGTCGGTACCACAAGGTTACCACACGACTTGTCAAAACCTGAGCCTTAGAGGGCTCAAAGAAAGTTGCCAGCCCAAAATCACCAATCTTTAGATTGCCATTTCTGTCAATCAGAAGATTTGAGCCCTTGATATCTCGATGCAGAACACCATGACTGTGGCAATGCTCAATACCACGAAGCAACTGCTGCATATAACATTTGATCTGCAGTATCACATAAAACATTAACCCCTAGTGCAAACTGAAGAAAAAGAAGACACTATCAAGGAAAATTCAGTGGTCGAAACTAATATTTCTACAAGATTAATATGCTTCACCTATAATATTTAGTTTAAGAGAAAACATATATATATATATATATAGAGAGAGAGAGAGAGAGAGAGAGAGAGAGAGAGAAACGTGAGTTTAGCTCAAGATTCTATTGCTAACCTGATAGTTTTTGTCTTGCATCAGACAATTCTGTTGTAGTCATACAATGACTTCCTAAATCTTACAAGATTCATAATGACTAAAATTAAGCATTAAGCAAATTCATATAAAAAACCTCTCATTAAATCAAAGTAAGCATATCTAAAAATACGCCCATCAAATATATTTGACCACAAGTTTGGTGTTAGACTTAGAACAACAAAAAACAAAAACACATTTTCGTCTGAACAATGGACACATAATCAGAAGGAAAACTCAACTACCTGCCCTTCAGTGAACTTGATGCCAGGTGTTGCTGAAAGCCCTGCAAGATCATGTTCCATATATTCAAAAACAAGATATAAGCTACCCGAGACCCGTGAAGTAATGATGCCTTCAAGTTTCATGACATTTGGATGATCAAGCCTTCGCAGTACAATAATTTCCCTTGCCATAAAACGAACACTTTCTGGATCCATATTAGCAAATCGAACCTTCTTCAATGCAACAATTTTGTTTGTTTCTAGATCGCGAGCTCTGTAAACACTGCTGTAAGTTCCTTGCCCAATCTGTAGAATGACAGGAAACTTTATTTTCTTTTTGAAGAAAAACAAGGGATAAATTCTCCTTGAATTAAAAGAAAAAAATTGGCCAAGGAGGAACTATAAAAAGATACCAAATCTTTACTCAAACCAAATGGTTATTCTCAAGAGCCTAGGCAGGATTAAAACCTCATCAACTGAAACAAAAAAGAATATTTCATACTTCAAGCACGGAAGAAAACAAATTTCTCCCCAGCAATATATGCTTCCAAGCATACAACAACTTCCAAGCCCAATAGACTTTGTCTGAATAAATTCTTTGAAAAGTGAAGATCACAATAGCTAAAACATGGTTAGCTGAATCTCTTCAATCAAGAGGGCATGTCTTTGAACACTATATGATCATCAGACAGAGGATGCTTCCACATCTGAGTGCCCAACATTAAATTTCAAATGCAAATCATAAGTTTAAAGGATTGCTGGTCTTATTATCTATTAAAAAAAAAATCAATGACTACAAGTCAAGCTAACAAAAAACGTATCAAGCGACTCAAATTACCTTCTCCAACTTCTCATATGAATCTGCTCTGGTAGGTATCCAACCATTAATGGCTTCCCCAGCAACAGCAGTAAGCCAAGAAGGCCAGCCAGCAAGAACTTGAGCTCCTCTTTCTCCTTTAGGTAAAGTAACTATCCTAGCCATCTTAGGTTGTCCCTGTCCTCCATTTCCAATTCCCATGTTTGAGCCCTTATGAACCAGCTGTTTTTCAGGCTTTGCAGTAGTTTCTGTTTCTCCGTTCTTCTCTCCCTCATCTGATGACACGGAAGTAGACACTGGAGTTCCATCACGAGACGGATTAGATATCAACCTCGTAGTCGCATCATTACCACTACCATCAGCCTCTATTGCGACCTTCTCTCCCGAACTCAAATGTTTTGAGATTCTATTTGCCTTCGTATCCTTGTCTCTGGCATGGTTCTCAGCAACGTAGTCATTTGAAGAATTCGCTTTCGAGCAAATACAACCCATAACACTAATTTACTGGCGCCGCAGAATATCTCAAATTCCACTCGAATCAATCAAAATTTTCACTTTCACATGAACAATTTTTGAATGTTCTACGCTAGAATTGATGCTTTAGTCCTCCTCAGCATGCTATATCTCCAAGTTATGCCAAGAAAATGGATTAAACCCAATGCTTCTCAGTCACTTCAGTGAAACGAGAGATAGCCAGATCCCCAAATCACGAATACGCATATTCTGAGAAATTCGCAGAATTCGGACAGTTGACTCCAATGGAGAATAAAATCAAGGAAAAAGCGTGCCCGAAATCAAAATTTATTACGCCAGCGAGAACCCAAATCACGGGCACCCAATTTGGAAGAAGATGGTTTAAAGGTGAACACTACAGCCGCGTAAGTTGTGAACAGTTGCGAAACCAAACCACAATTGGTAAATGTGGATCATGGAAATCTCACCTTCATAATGAGGACCGCTCTGAAATAATTGCCCTTCCAATGTCTTTCTGCTACAAACGTGTTAATGCCACCAACTAAGCAAGTGCCCCAACTAAGCGAAAGAACTATCCCAACCGAAAAGACAAGAATTGGGCTTTTCACCTTTCTGGATTTGGAATGTGAGCTGTAAAACAAAATAACGGATAAGGAAGTAGAGATCCTAGGGAGAAAATGTTCCAGAAATAGGAAGAGAGAGAGAGAGAGAATAAGAAAATTTCGGATCTGGGTTACGCGGAAAAACCAATTAGCCTATTAATCAGGAATTATTTGTTCAGATACGATTCAAAAATGTCAATATAATATGATAAGAAGAGTGAACCAATTATACTTCGTTGGAGGAGTAACGGAAGAAAAATCAAGTGAAGTGAGCAGAACTGTAAAGAAGAAGAAGAAGAATAGAAAAGCATAGGGTTGCAATGAAACGAGTTTTGGAGATAATGGCAAGGAGTATCTGACGAAGAGGACATTGAGGCTTATGGAGGTGCACTGAAGAAGGAAGGAACGAAAACGAAAAGGAAACCGAAACTGAAAACGGAAACAGGGAAAAACTTTTGACTGAAGTCAAATAGATCCCAATGAACTGAGAAATCTTTTTGGTTTTAGGGATTGTTTGATACGAGAGATTTAGAGGGACGGGAATGGTGGGAATATTTCTATAAGCTGGATTTAAAAAATAAAATAAGTGGGAGGTTGAAAGTTTTTAATATTTTATTTTACATATTATCTTTATTAAAATTATATAACCTCACTTCTCCAGAGTGTTTTAAATCTTTAAAAAATTTTGGGACCTCATTTGCCTCCTGCCAAATAGACCCTTGGGTATTTGTATTTGAACGGAGAAGGATTTACTAATTTTTTTTTTTTTTTTTTTTTTTTTTTTTTTGTTATAAAATTTTTAGGAAAGGGGTTAGGTTCATCCACGATCCAAGTAGGCGAAATCTCTTCCTCCTCCTAGGTGATATCGATGTTAGGTAGGCGGCCATCTATTACCTCGGGCGTTAACCACAGGCACCTGGAGTAAGATCTCCCAGCGCCTTGACCAACTCAGGATCGAAACCTCTCCATTTGGTGAGAGTGTCCGACCCCTTTGCCAGTTGAGCCCAAGGACGAGGGGTAGGATTTACTAACTTGCATAAAGCAGACGGTGTAGATTTTGTCACGTGTAAGCGTGTAGAGTCCACAGAATTGGAGCTTCTCACAGTTAGAGCGGGAATCGGGTAGGTTTGATCCTACGGGGCCTGGTGGTAAGAAAAACATTTCTTTTCAAATTTCATTTCGATAATCTAAAGTAGCTAGGCGGCCCTATAGGGCCTAAAAATCACAATTCCAAATTTTAACTATTTTTCCTTCGATTTTTTTCAAAGAAATATAATTAGTAAATGCAACCATTAAAGTTCTAATCTATCAAATAAATGTTATTAACATTAATATCTAAACAATATAAATTATTCAATAAATAAACACATTCATTAATTCGTAATAAAAAAACAAATAAACACAAAGAATATGTTTTTTCCATTTTTTCCAAAAAATATTAAATAAAGGAATTGCTTTATGTATGCCCACAACAAAATGTTTTTTCCTCTCGTAATTTTGTGTGTATCGTGCATTCCTTAGGTTCATGCATGATTTTACCGAAATGTAAAAATAATTATACTTATTTTACACAAAATATATTTATAATTTATTACTTATATAATATTGTAATACCAAAGTATGTGTTTATTTAATATGAAAACATCCCTTCTTTAAAATTTATAATAACTAATTATGTGTTTTAATACAGAATAATAATAAACATAAAAAAAGGGTTATAGTTTAAACTAAAAAAATCTAAGTAATTACAAATAAACATATTCATTAAGTGGAAGTCTAAGTAATTAATTTTTTTTTTAAAAAAAAACTACAGTTAAACAGCCTAACGAGTAGGCCCATTCAATATTTTAAATTTAGAATTTTCAATTTCCAAGAATTTTTTCAATTTAGAGTAAATTATTAGGTATCTAAAATCTAGTCATGATTGGCGAGAATGTGCGTCACATGACCATTTTAAATAACCCACAAATTACTCTAAAAGGTACAATTCTCTTAGGAAATTTCTGGATTATTTGTCTAGATCTTAATTCCACAATTATTATTCTAGATTTTAATTTAAAGTCATAATAATTGATAATTAATGTCTAGATTTTAATTCCACAATTAATTAATCCAATTATTATTCTAGATTTCAAAATCATAATAAATGATAATTAATGTCTAGATTTTAATTATAATTAATTAATCCAATTATTATTCTAGATTTTAAAATCATAATAAATGATAATTAATGTCTAGATTTTAATTCCATAATTAATTAATCCAATTATTATTCTAGATTTTAAAATCATAATAAATGATAATTAATGTAGAGATTCTAATTCCATAATTAATTAATCCAATTATTATTCTAGATTTTAAAATCATAATAAATTATAATTAATTGTTTAGATTTTAATTTCACAATTAATTATCCAATTATTATTTTAGATTTCAAAATCATAATAAATGATAATTAATGTAGAGATTTTAATTCCATAATTAATTAATCCAATTATTATTCTACATTTCAAAATCATAATAAATGATAATAAATGTAGAGATTTTAATTCCACAATTAATTAATCCAATTATTATTCTAGATTTCAAAATCATAATAAATGATAATTAATTGTCTAGATTTTAATTCCACAATTAATTAATCCAATTATTATTCTAGATTTCAAAATCATAATAAATGATAATTAATGTAGTGGACAATCTAAATATTCTCGCATAATAACTATCATACTAGTCGATTGAAAACATAATAGTTATTATGCTATTATGACATGTGATTATGCAACAATATAGTATCTTCCTATTCTATATGGCATGTTATTACAAACATCATATTAATCGTAAATATAATTCATACAATTCAATAAAAGTATTAAATAATTAAATAAATAACTTTAATCAATGACTTTCCTATAAAATTTTAAAAATAAAATTTACAACTTTGGAATTTCTCTTTCGTCCGGCCCATAAAGATCTGTCTCAAGCCCCTTTAGGGTATCTATGGGCCCAAAAACCCAATCCTTGGCTAGAAACCCTAGGACACAAAAGAGGAACCCTAGCCACCACTTCTGCCACGCCATCAGCCGAAGTCATCTTCTTCGCAGTTTCTTGATCTCCAACTTTTACAGAAATTCGAAAAAATACATAGAAATTCCAAAAAAAAAAAAGCAAGGAGGAAACCTAATCATATGGGATTAGCCTCCTTGTTACAAATCAAGAAAAACACGAGAGAATCTAACCATGGATTAAAGCGATTAACCGATTAAAATTAAAACTAATATCAAATATGAATTATAAACTAATAACTACCATGAAATAAAGGGATAAGGGTCTTAATGCCATGGAAGTTTTCACTCAGGAGCATTGGTAAGACGAAAGTTTTTTTTGGACCAAAAATGCACGGAAGTTTTATTTGAGGAGCAATTTTGCCCCCGAAGTTTTTTTGGGAGCAATTTTGCCGGAAGTTTTCACTAAGGAGCAATTTTGCAATTTTTCGTCCCCAAATATTAAATTTAACTATTAAATCAGTCAAAGACCACATATGTTATGCCTTGAAAAGGTCAAACTTGGAGCTAGAAAAGGAGATCCTTGAGATGTTGAGCTCAAGGCGGCTAGAATTTGTGAAGCCGAACTGCGGTCAAAGGGATGAAAGATCGATTGTCACAAAACCCAAAGGAAGCATCACTTATGATCTAAGCAAATGATCGGTCTATACAAACGTAAATATTATCACTATTGATTTGTTTTATCGAACCAATTTTTGGAACAATTCATTTCTCGTTTTGCGTTTCATTTGCATTTTGTGACAAACCTTTCGGTCCCTTTGACAGGTTCCCGCTTCACAAATTCTAGTCGCCTTGATTTCAACATCGAAGGATCTCCTTCTCTCGACTCCAAGTTCGACCTTTTCAAGGCATGACATTTGTGACATTTGTGGTCTTTGACTGATTTCATAGTCAAATTTAATATTTGGGGACAGAAAGGAAAAATTGCTACATTTTGTAAACTTCCGAGGCAAAATTGCTCCTTAGTGTAAACTTTAAGGCAAAATTGCTCCTCGCAGAAAACTTCCGGCAAAAACTTCCGAAAATGGCAAAAATGATACTTAGGGGCAAAATTGCTACGTCTTGTAAACTTCCGTGGCATTTTTGATCCCAAAAAACTTCCGTAACATCCCAAATTTTGGGATTTGAAATTTGATTATTATTAGAGAAATTAAATGGTGAATTTTGCCTTAAAATAATTATGAAATTAATGATTTGACTTTAAGGAATGTTTTCCCCATAAATTTAAGGACAAATAATTAGGAAATAATTTTTTGTCATAAATATTTTTAGAAATAACATTTTAATGCAAAAGGAAAAAAAAAAAACTCTTAAATGGAAATAAGGAATTAAGTTTTAATATTTACCTTATTTTTTTTATTTTTTTTTAAATGGCCTTACCACAAAAAAAAAAAAAATACATAAGCCCATATTTGTTCTTTATTTCTTCTTCCTCTAGCCCATACGTGCAAATCATCCAAACTAGGTATCATTGACCAAATATACTACTCCAATCCATTTATACTGCTCCAGCCCATATCACTCCAACTCATTACCTTTTATAATATACAGAAAAGTAGTTTTCTCTGCACAGTACCCACTCCTCTGATTTAGATCAGTTAAACACGTAAAACAGAAACACGCAAGAAAAATCACAGTGTGGTTTACGTGATACGCAGAGGCAGAAGGTACAGTTACGTCAACAACCGAGAACCATCCTTCTCGAGCCCCAACCCATGTCCATACCTTTCAGTCAATCCTCTTTCTTGTCTCGGACTGCCTAGGTCCTTAAATATTTCCCTTCATTCATCCCTCCAAACCATTTCGGCCAGAGATACATAGCAGAGGAAGTGAGGGAGAGTTGAGAGGTTTAACTTGTAGAGAGAGAGACCGAGGGTGGGAGAGAGAACAAGAGGGAGAGTTCAACTGCTACCATTCCTCTGTTTTAAATATCAAAAACAGAGGCGAGAGTGAGTGGGAAAGTGAGAGAGACAACACGGGAGGGAAAGAGTAGTCGAGAGTGGGAGTAGGAGGGAGAGAGATAAACTTCTATCTTGCTCTGTTATAAACACCAAGAACAGAGGTAAGTCCTAAGCTCCTTTTCCTTCTTGTTTCCATGAATGCCTAATGTAGGTTTAAAATATGAAACTTTGGATCCCTGTTACATGGGTGCTGAATAAAACTGAACTGTTGTAGGTGTGTGTGTGTGTCGCAGAACTAAGAAAGAAAGAGAAGGGAAAGCAAAACTTATAGTTATATGTATATATATATATATATCTAGTTTCTGAAATAAAAAAGTATAACTTTTGGCATATATATATATATATATATATATTTACTGATATGCTGATGTAGTCGCTACACATGTGGAGAATAAAGCAAGGAAACATGGTTTTTTTGGAATTATATAAATACGTGTGTGTGTTCGTTAGTGCGCATAAAAGAGAAAATAATGGAAAGACTTAATGAAAACACATTTAAACTATATATATATATATATATATATAAATGCATTACCGTGGCAGCATAAGAAAAAAAAAAAAAGAAACTTAGGTTTTCCTTTTAATTTATATATATATATATATATATATATCTAATCGCTGCAAACATGTATATATATATATTATTGTACTTAAAAGTTGAAAGTATATTTAATGTTACTGTTAGAGGGAATAGGAGATCGTTGGTGATATATGGGAATAGAGGTATAAAGTGTGTGTGTGTGTGTGTATTTATAAAGGAAGTTATTGTATTAACATAATAATATGAAATCAAAAAGGCAAAATCTGATCTAACCTAACTAATCCTATATAATAGGATCTAACTAATTCCTATATTATTTCACTTATAATATTATCTACAAAATAATATATATATATATATATATAAATTATTGTTAAAGTATATGTATACATACATACCACATGCATTTTGAAGAATGGAGGAAAACATTTGTTGTCATAAATATATAAGTATATGATATTGCTGTTATAAATATTTTTCTCACTGCATATCTATTTTTGAACACATACGCCTATATATATAAGTATAGTGTTGCACTTGGAAATTTTAGGAAGACTTTTTCTGTTGAGATTATGTGTATGTGTGTAGTATGCTAAATCATATGCATTTAAAATAATAATATACCATATTATGAATATCCAAAGAGTTTATTTGATTTTATTAATATCTAAAGAGCATAATTTATATAATGATTGGTATTTATTAAACTCCTAAATTAAAGCGTTAAGATAGCCTTTGAGAGTTTAAAATACTTGTAGAGAAAAAATAATAAATAAAAATAAAAATAATAAAGATAAAGTAAATAATTGTTACTACGATTGTTAAAAAAGAAAATTAATAAAATAAAAAGGGTAATAAAATAGAAGAAATAAATAAATAATAAAATAGATAATTATTATTATTAAAAAAGGGAATAAATAAATAAATAATAAAGGGAGTTATTAATTAATAGTAAATCGAAAGGAGAATTAATATTTCCAAGGTCTCCCGATTTTTTTTTAATACCATCATAGTTCGCCCACTTCAAGCATTATGATTTTATTATTAAAATTTGTATATTTTAATTTTATGAAATTATAAGTTATAATTTTGAATATGTAGAGTTTTAGAAGAGTTATTAACAGTTAGTAAATTGGTTGTGGTAGACTGATTTTTGGCGTATGTTTGAGCTCTTGGATTAGGAGCAGTGTGATAGTAGGTAGCATCGGCGAGAGGTAACCACTTTCCACTTGTTATGTATATTGATATGTTGTTTGTGAGTATTTTGTGAAATCACTATGAATTTTTTTACTATAAATTGCCTTGCGGAACCTTATGATTTAAATTATGAATTTATACATATCTATTTATTTATGTATAAGAATTGAGAGTTTTGATATTATGATATTTATTATGATAATTATGGGAAGGGTTGAATTGGGAGAAAATGAAGTAATATATTCCACCACGTGGTAAGGCCTCCATTGATGCATGATAGTTGGCTTTATATTGTCCCACCCGTTCAATGAGGGACCCGCCCACTAGTTCAATGAAGATACGACACCCCACATGTTTAATGAGGGGAAAAGGCCCATGGTCCGGGACATGTGCTCGAGGATTTTGGTCGGTCCTCATCACATGACCAAGGGTGAGCTTTTGAGTAACCAGTAACATGGATGTAACTTAGCCCATGGGTCTAGTCGGAGGAAATAAGGCGATGAAAAATTTTAATACCCTATTTATGACACATAATTTATGATATGAAATTTTGTAATGTGGATATTGGTGAAACTATATTTTTAATGTTTTTGTTATATAAATTATTCCCCTGGCACCTCACTAAGCACATATTAGTATTCATAATAAGTTGGATTGATGGTTACCATATTTTTCCCAGGTGATAGTTCCGGTCCGGGTCCCTCAGGGAAGACTTCGGAAGCTTAGGCTACTTCTTCTGACAGTAGTGCTTCCATCTTTTGGTATACGTTGGATGATTGTATATTGCCACGTTAGGGCTCATTTTGCATACTCTGATTTATTTTGTATGTTTTGTTAAATGTTGAAGCACTATTAAGTTACTGATCTAACTAATATATAGTTATTTTGTTAAGTAAAATGGAGGATGTTACAACTTCCGTCTTACCAGTGCTCCTGAGTGAAAACTTCCATGGCATTTAAGACCCTTATCCCTGAAATAAATAACAAATATAGAAAAAGATGCCATATTTTCAAAAATAATTTTCGAAAAGAATCACATGAAATATAAATTAATATCAAAACTCGGTTCTTTTCCTTATTACTATTGGCTCTGATGCCAATAGTTGGAAACTGATCAGAAACGCGGAAGCGTTTCGTACCACGCGATATAGGAAAAGTTAAAACTTTCATTGTTTTGATTACTTGGAAAGATGCAGCGATCTGAAGGCCTCTACGAACGGTCCTCGTCCGCTTTATGATCGATCTTCCGCTATCTCTCGAGGGGAATAGGATGGTTATGTGGGCAACCGTTCGATGATGAACGTCCCGCCTCTAGGGTTTGTTTCGATGAGAGCCTCCTTATGCGTCTATGTTCCAAGCAGGTGAAAGTAGGTTTATATGCTATTACACCCAAGACCTAACCCTAAACCACATGGGCCATAGAGTTCTTAGGCTGTAGTCTCAATTAAGCCTTATTGGGCTTAAGTGACTAAAGAGCACATTAACCCAACACATCCACCATCGCTAGTGCCCTCCTACTTCATCCCTTACACAGAAAAAAAGTTTCAGATCGATTGAAGAAGAAGGGATGGCAAGATTTGCAACAACGATGTGTGGAGAAAGCGGCAACAACGGTCGAAGGAAGACACAGATTGATTGAAGAAGAAGAAGAGAGTTATTTGGGAATTCCTTAGGGTAGGTTCTATGATCCCCAAATGGGTATATTTTAAGAAGCAACTGTGACACCCTTGAAAAATAAACTAGCCAACATGAACACTCTCCATCTAAATTAATTCAACTGTTTAGAAAATTATAACAGACATAAACATAAGAAGCATAAAATAGTATTGGTACTTCCCATAAAACAAAAATCACAAGACTGTGAATGTGTGAGGGGGCAAATTTTAACTAAAAAAAAAAAAAAAATCTTTGTGAATAGTCAGATTGTTAATCAAACAATTGTGTATCAAGAAATTCTTTTGTTTAGGGAAGGGCAGCCAACCTTATACTAGAAAAGGTAAGGATGATCTCCAATATTGAATGTAGAATATAAAAAAACGAACTATAATTAGTAGCAACAACAACAAAAAAGAAAGAAAAGCTACAGATTATCAATAAAACAAATCAATATAAAACATTATAAAACATCCATACTTATGGTGGTGCTAATACAACATATTTGACAAAACATAGTTGGCCATCAGTATTATAATTTGCAAACCCACAAATGGCATTAAGAGGAGAAGGCTCATGCAATGCTCAGATTGAAGCACTCAATCATAATTCCATGTGGAAGATTTTCTTGCTAAATAGTAGTATGTTGCTAAAATATGCATATCAATATTATTCTTTTAAAAATGGTCAGTACAAGTGAAGCAATCTGATGCACACAAATGCCTAATTGGTTCCACTTGAAGCAATATGACCTTAATTTTCATTCAAAGCAAGACGGGTGAAAGCAATTACAATAATGTAATTTGGTCTTCTCAAATGCTGCATAACAGTGAAGAAAAGCTTGAATGCAAGCACCATAACGCACCCCACAAGTGATGAATAATAGTTGTTGCTGTCAATGTTCAAACTTCGCCTACTTGGTTCGAACGAAATATTTATGTTCGAACGTAACATGCAACAAAGCACCTTCGTTCGAATCCAAAATCTCACAGTGGCTTAAGTTATGCAGTGAGAAAGGCTCCATGTTCAAAGTCACAACTTGGTCGTTCAACATTTCATAACCCTATACACAGACTACCAAAACACCAAAACACATAAACTGATTGAAAATTGTTTCATACATAACATTGATATATAGCAAAGTTGTTCTTGTTTTGACATAACAAAGTTCTTCCGGATTTTACATAACAAAGTTGTTCTTGACAAAGAAACACACAAGACATTGACACAGTTTCAAACATAACAAAGTTGTTCATGATTTTACAACCCCATGTCAAAGACCATAATTGAATCACAAATTACATTGATGCACACTTACAACCCTCCACACAACCCTATACCTAGAACACAAGAACACATAAACTAATTTAACATATGCATGTACACGGTCCAAAGAGCAAAATGTATAGGAAAACAAAAAACCAATTTCATCGCCTATGTTAATGTACATGGGTCTGTCTCCTTTACATTTACTGTGCGCTTCACTCGGTGCCCTCTCCTTCATCTACCATCGTCCTTAATCCACCATCACCGGTAACCTCTCCTTCATCCACCATCGTTTGACACCCTCTTGCATCACACCACCATCACTGTCAAACATATCAGACCTTGGGACAGAGATTGAACGAGGAAAAGAGAGAGAGAAGAGGGTCGGCGGCTTCAACACCACCACCGTCTTCCTTCGTCTTCCTCCATACCACCACGACACCACCACCACCACTTTCAGATTGGACCTTCGACTTTAACTTATACAAGGGGCTTTTTTGTTCTATAAAATGTCTCTCCCGGGAAGATGCTAAGATCCCACTACTTCTGGAGAGATTTCACTTTCCCACATTTAAAGAAACATTGAGGCCCTGTTTGTTAGAAAGAATTGGGCCGATGGAAAGGGAAGATAACAACTTTCCAACAAAAAAAACGTGTTTGCTTCCCCCATCTTCCGTCAAGTATACATCCGGCGAGGCCCAAAGTTCCATCAACCATGGGAACCTTCATTCCATCCAAAATAGGCGGGAAGGTGAAAATCTTCCGGGAAGGTGAAAATATCGGACAAATAGGCCCTTTGAAAAGATCGTACCCATAAGCACGAGCAAGGGCGAGCTGGACGAAAGGTGTCGGTGAAGAAGCTTGTATCTACAAAGTGGTCGGTTTTCGGCGAAGGAGAAGTTGAACCCGAGCTGCATTTGAGGTCGCATTATTTGGAAATCAATTTTTAAATGTGAGATCTATATGGGTCCGAGCTATTCGTTACGGTGTTGCGAGCTTTAGTGTGGGGGAGGCTTCGAAATGTTCGTCGCCTGTTGCTTCGAGGTTGGGGGGTGGGCTTTTGGTGGCCCCGTTGCTTCCACTTTGGCGGGTGAGCTTTTCGTTGCCCTATTGCTTCGAGCTTGGGGAGGGGGACACACACACGGTGGAATGCATTTTGAAGCAATATCCGGTTACGGATTACACGGTGTACTTGCCAGGAAATATGTTGTTTGTTTTCGTACAATGTGTTGTTGTTTTGTTAATGATCCCTTTTATGAATGATGTGAAGTGTGTTTATATATTAAAGTTGATTGTGTGGTGATGGTATGTTTGCTGAAAAGGAAAAATGGGTTTTGTTAACTGTTAAAGGTGAATTGAAAACAAGAAAATAGAAAAAGTTTGAACTTCCAATTTACGTTCAAACCGAGACACCCCGCCTTGAACATCGACATGTGTCGTTCATTCAATGAGTGAGATGTTGGGTGGTAAGTAGTGGTGTAAATTGAGCCCATGGCATGAAAGATAGGAATGTATAATGTTAAATTGTGGTAGTTTGTAAAGAGGAGTGGCAGATTATGATAAAAAAGATATTGGTGTGGTGAAAAATTGTGTAGGTTTGGAGCCACGTTTACGTGAAATGATCGGAATGTTGGCTGGTTGCATAACTTTGCTAATAGCAGTGAAGACCTTGGTTGTGACGATGATAGTAGTTGTGAGAGAGTAGACCAAGGCACTTACCGGATAGGACGTTTAGATTAGATTTTCATGCCAAGAGAGCGAATTTGAGAGCGATGATATATAGTAGTGACACCACTTGCTTCAACCAAATTAGGATGTATCGGGCAACGTTTGATAAATTGTGTCACATGTTAGACACAATCGGCGGATTGAGAGCAACTAAACATATGCTAGTTGATGAGCAAGTGGCTATGTTCCTTCACATATTGGCCCATCATGTGAAGAACAGAGTCATCAATTTGAGTTTGGAAGGTCGGGAGAAACCATTAGTAGATACTTCAAACTAGTGCTCAATGCTACCATCGAGACTTCAATCATTGCTTTTGAAGAAACCGAGCCAATTCAGAGGACTCAAATGATAATCGTTGGAAGTGGTTCAAGGTATGTACATTATGGTATTGTCTGAGTAATTTAATAGAGTATTGACAATATGGTTTGACCTTAACAGTGATAATGTTTTTGTCATTTCAGGGGTGTCTTGGTGCATTGGATGGTACACACATACGTGTTCAAGTCCCTCGCACAACACAAGGAGGTAGAAATAGAAAAGGGGAGGTAACAACTAATGTCCTTGGGGTATGTACACCGGATGGGCAATTCATATTTGTTTTGCCGGGTGGGAAGGGTCACCGCGGATGGGAGAGTGTTGAGAGATGCTATAAGGAGACCATTTGGACTAACGGTGCCACTAGGTACGGGTGTAAGCGTGCATTACGTTGTTTAAATTAAGTTACACTATTGTTTGTTAACTTGTATATCTTTGTGCGGGGAACTACTACTTGGTTGATCTCGGGTACGTAATTGCCGAGGGGTTTTTGGCTCCTTATAGAGGTCAAAGGTACCACCTTAATGACTGGAGACAAGGACATCAACCCCAAACTGCGCATGAGTGTTTCAACATGCGACATTTGGCGGCACGAAATGTAATAGAAAAGTGCTTTGGCATACTCAAGTTACGGTGGGCAATATTGAGGAGCCCATCTTTTTATCCAAGTGAGGCCGCAAAATAGATACATCGTTGCTTGTCTGTTTGCTCCATAACCTCATTCGTCGGGAGAATGTTCAAGATCCCCTTGATGAGCAGATTGAGACCTTACCGATTGGACCTACAACGATTGACAACCCGCCCTTAGTTCCAATGGAAATTAGTGAAGTGTGGACTAATTACAGGGAACAAGTTGCAAATGAGATGTTTGCTGCCTTTGTGGCACTTGGAGATAATTGATAACAATGTACTCAAGTATTCCTAGGTTTAAGGACAATTTATTCCGTCTGTTTATGTTAAAAACAACAACCATGTCCTATGTCAATCTGAATTTCAATTAAGTCTATATTTGCTTTTGTTGTTGGTATGGTGTGGTATTTTGTTGTTCTTTGAAAAGCATGTATACCGCAATATTTTGCCTCAATCGGTGTTTGTTTTAGATGGATCAAGTTGAACAGGGAAGGGGACGAGGATCAAGATGTGGACAAAAATGGAGGACCGGTATTGGTAGATAGCCTTGTGACTTTGAGATTGGACCAAAAGTGGATGGCAAATAGTGGGTTCAAGGCTGGTTATGCAAATGTGTTGCAAAAGATGATTGAGCAGAAGCTTCCTGGCTGTGGTATCAAAGCAACTCCACACATCACCTCTAGACTGAAGACCTTAAAGCGTCTATGGCAAGCAAAGATACGACATTGTTTATGGGCCCAATGCTTCAGGATTTGGTTGGAACCCGGAGACTAACCTTGTTACCGCAGCATCCCAGAGGTGTGGGATGAGTATTTGAAGGTATGAGATCCTACCATACTTGTTGAAACTTGTACTTTGATTATGTATTACAAATGACTTCCATATCCAAACTCATATATTGCTTGTTCAAAGTGGAGGCTCATCCCAAGGCAAAGGAATTTAGAACCAAACCCTTACCAAACTTTGACTCTCTGTTCATGGTTTGGGCCAGGGACAGGGCTACCGGTGAGGAAGGAGAGTGCCCGAGGGGAATGGAGGAAGAAATTAATCATGAAGATAACGAACTTCCGTAAACACCACCACATGTTGATGAATGTGAGTTGTCGAGAACGAACCATGAAACCGTCACCACTCAAGTCAATCCATCGATGCAAATGTTGGTCCAAGGAAGAAGCGCAAAGCGAACAATGCTTTGAAGTAATCGCCGAGGCATTGCGAGATACAGTCACAAAATTGGAGAACACCATCGTTACTGCGTTTGACAAGCTAGGAAATATGATGGCACCCCAAGAAAGGCAACCGAACCTCCCGCCCAAGAGATGACTTGTACATGGAGCTACCGCAACTTGAGGATTTGACTTGGAATGAAAGAAACCTTGCACATATGAAGATTGTAACTTCGATAAAATGGTGACTTCATTTCTAAAGGTACCGCAGAGTTTAAGCCATCATGGATCCGCACCTTGCTTTCTCAAGTAAAGATGCATTATCGGGATTACATAGTTGTGTGTAGTTTAATAGTGCGGAGTACATAGCTGGTCTTTTTGTGTTTGATGTACTTTGTATTGGCCGGTGGTAATTCAGATGTGTCACTCTGTTTTGGACACTAACTGTCTTTTGTATATCTTTGCACAGCCTTTTGTATATGCCGAGTCCTTTTGTATAGAGGCGGGGTTTTTGCATTAGCACAAACTTTGGACCATGTTCAAATAGGTTAAGGAAAAATTGGACATGGCCTAAATTTTGTGTGGCGCAACCTGTTGTCAAATTATAAGTTGTAAGTGTATTATGATGCAGGCCATCTATTAATTGGCCTGTGCATGGGATGTACTCACTTATCTTGAATGCGAGAAAATGGATACTTTTTTATCTATTGACCATTGATGTTCTTGTTTAGCCCTTGTCCATTTATCGAATCGCTTGCTTCTTGTAACAAATGCATATCAGCAGTTTCCATTTACTGTACCTGCTTCTTGTAACAAATGCATATCAGCAGTTTCCATTTACTGTACCTGCTTCTTGTAACAAATGCATATCAGCATTTTCAATTAATGTACGTTCGAACGCCCGGCTGAAGTTCGAACCTAATATTGTTCAACATTGTGAAATTTTTGTTAGTTCGAACTTCATATTTACGTTCGAACCTATTGTATCTTTTGATTCAGTTGTGCAAAATATGGGATCAGTATGTTTAATGACCCGACTTGACCCACATCACGGAGTTATGAAGGGAAACATGTTACCAAAATTTTAATTAAAAAAACGCGGAAAAGGTCTTGATTGATCGACGTGGGTCTTTTTCCATTTTCATTAATGCAATGGCGGTTTATTCCCACGTCCGCACTTTTTGGAGCGGTTCGAACGCCGCCTAAAAACCGACGCCGCCCATTACTCGTTCTAAACCGTCACACCTCGCCATCGTTCACCACGTCTTCCCAAGGCAAACCAAACCCCTTTCACATTGTGTTTCCACCTTTCTCAACCGCGACCTTTCAGCATTCGTGACCTTCAAACCCACACCCAAGTACGTTACACAGCGTCGTCTTCCCATTGTTCCTTTGTTGCTGCCATTCGAACCAGCTTGGAATGGGGAAACCAAGGAAAAGTGATAACCGGTTGAACGAGTTACGAATTACAATGGAAGACGTTGTAGCTTATAGGAAGCACAGGGCAACACTACAGAGGTGCGGTCGAGTTGGGTCGTCGACGGAGATGAGGAAAGACACAACAGAGTATGACGAGTTTGCAGAAGCAGCAAAGTGGAAGAGAGAACTTGATGCTAAAGAAGCGAGGAAGAAGAAACGGGCTGTTACGAAGAATACCCACAGTCCGGCGTCTAGGAAGAGGAAGGCCCCTACAGGTGATGATCGTGACTCCGTCTCGACACTACTCAAAAGGGGAAAAACGAAAGGGAGATACTACCAAACGAGCAAGGGGAAAATGGTTGACATTGCCGATTCCGGTGGGGATGAGAAAGAGTGGCAACACACAACCGATGATGAAGATTCTTTCCGCCGCCACCAACGAGGATGACGACGACAATGAGCATGTTGATGAGGTCGGGTCCAAGTTGTATAGGAAGTTGAAAGTGCAACGAGAGGGCCAATATCATCCCGACTCTAAGGCCAACTTCAATCGGTCCCAACTTGAGGACTATGACATGAGGTTAGTAGGTAGAAGTACTGTGTAAAATGAGTAGGATTAAGATGGACTCATTTGATACCGATTATCCTTTGGACTAGACGCATTGCTTAGACCATTTAGGGGACTCCCGGAGTTGGGTTTGCCTTATAGTGACTCGGTTGTGAAAGTGTTTTATTCTAACCTCAGATTATCTAGAACTGGAAGTGTGTCCACACGTGTTAGGGGCCAAACAATTGAATTGAGTGACAAGAAAATCCTTAATTGGTTAGGGGTTAAGGTTCCACAGTCCACAACTACAAAGTTCAGTGTAGAGGAAATGGATAAGATATTGCTAGAGGGAGGGACAACCGAAGGTGCTTCTTCTCTGACCAGACCGAAGCAGTTGAGCTATAAAGATAGGGTGCTGCATTATTTGTACAGCAGGAACTTCGTAAACAAGGGCAAGCACTACACAAGCATGAGCCTTGAGGACAAAGAAATCCTTTCCGCATGATCAAGAGGAAGCCATTTCAGATGGGGAAGAGGATCGTTGACACAATGCTGAAGGCTGCTACTTTTGGGGTGAAAAATTCTGACCTGCCATTCCCTTCACTTGTTTCCCTCATATTACAAAAGCACAAGGTTTGGTATCTTCATGAAGGTGAGGCCCCATTTGGACTCGGGAATTTGATGACGAGGCTCTACATAGAATGCAAATCCCTCTTGTTTCCAAGCACGGTCATCCTATAGATCACCCAATGAGCCCCATCAAGGAAGGAAAGGGAAGGCAAAGGGAGCTGCACCTACGGCTGGTCCAAGTAGAAAAAACCAAAACTTTGAGGGAGGCGTTGCGAAGTGGCACCATGTTTGCCAAAATAGTTGATGAAAAAATTGGGTTGATGAAGGATCACATACGAGTCAATCCTAAATGAGATGGAGTCACGCATGGCATCAATGGCATTTGACTTGAAGGACGTTCGCGATTTCATATATCGTATGGCACCGATGGAAGGACTTTGCTGAATTCAAGGCAAAAAAACATGACATGGTGGTCCTTCATCCAACGAGAGGGAATGAGCATAAGTCCACTTCACAGACACGCCATTGGGCTCCCAATCCGAGGATGGTGACAAAGGAAGTGAAGAAGGTGATAGCATCGGTGAAGAAGAAGGAGAGAAGCAAGGGGATGGTGAGAGTGATTCGAGGCGGATGATGATGGCAAAAGACGGAAAAAGAAGAAGAGGATGAACATGAAGACGAAGAGAATGAAAGGGATGATAACCATGATTCCGAGGCCAAGGATGATGGCGCAGAGATGAAGAACAACGAGAATGAAGGGGATCGACATTGATTCCGAGGCCGAGGATGAAAGCGCGCAGAGATGAAGAACAAGAGAAGGAAGGGGATGATGAGATTGATTACGAGGCCGAGGATGATGGCGAGAGAGATGAGGAACAAGAGAAGGAAGGGGATGATGAGATTGATCCGAGGCCGAGAATGATGGAGGCAGCGATGAAGAAGGTGACAAGGAAGGGGATGATGAACATGAGGGTGGGCATGCAAGCATCACAGATGAACAGGCAGAGAATGAAGGGGGTGATGAGCATGAGGGTGAGCATGCAAGCATCAGAGATGAACAGGAAGAGAAGGAAGCGGGTCATGACCATGAGGGTGAGCCTACAAGCATCAAAGATGAAGAGGAAGAGAAAGAAGCGGGTGATGACCATGAGGGTGTCCTTGCAGCAAGCGAGAGATGAAGAGGTTGAGAAGGAAGGGGCCGATCATTCTAGCCATGGGGTTGGAGACACCACGAGGTGATGATGAAGAGAAAGGTGTCCATTTCTGCGGAGCCACCCCACCTGATGGAGAAGTGGGTGAAGGTGAGGATTTGGATCCAATCACCACGGGATCAACAATTGTCCCGCTACCCGAACCAGTTAGCCCTCCTCCCGCCCCTTCCAAACAACATAACGTAAGCATTGTTCCTTTGAGGTTCATTCCGCTTCGGCCTTCCGGCCCGTCCTGCGGCAGAATTTGCCCAATATCTTCGCGAGAAGAACCACCAATTCGTCCTCAAAGTACGCGACTGCTACTCCAATGTTCATCCCGGTGAACCTCCCGGTTCGCAGACATCATCTCCTAGGCGCACCGCTCCAAAGAGGTCCCCATCAAAGAAGAAAAAGAACTAGGGACAGAAATTGTGTGTATTGTCGTTTAGAGTTACATGTAATGCTCCAAGACGGTATTGACTAGTTTTTTGTTGTTATGACTTTGATTCACATTCTGAGATGGTTTACTTGCTGTTCGTTGGAGTTTGAACTTTCTTGTTTGGTTCGAACTTACACTTGTGTATTCTGAACTAATGTTTAATGGTTGAATGATGTTTAATCTATTGTAATGTGTATTATAATTTTGTGTAGTTCATGACTGTCATAGTTCCTCTGCATAACATGTCGATTTTATGCAACTAATTTTAGGGTGCCTAATGCACCTTGTCATAAACTTTACATTTATATTTGTTATGCTGTGATGTAGTTCGAACTTGATTTTTGGTTCGAACTTATTTTTGGTTCGAACGTCCCCGCTTTTTTCCGCCATCGACCACCGATGAATGATGGTTAGTATATGTTACTGACCATGCAATTTTTGGGTGGCTCATACACCCTTTGAAAAACTTCACAATTATTTGTCATACAATTTGAGAAGGCCAATGATGGTTAGTTCACATGCTATCATTTATATTCATTTATCTGACACTGCCTCATGTTGCTGTCATGTCCAAGGTTCTGTTTACTTGTATGCAGCATTTGAGAAGGCCAATTTCATTCATTTATTTTCATTTTGTGCCTTGGCATTAAGCTTCTGTGTTGTGTTGGTTCAAGACTGTGGTTACTGGTGCATTTTACAAGTCCAATAGCAAAAGTTTTTTTTTCCTGCTTTCCTACTTATGCAGCATTTCATAATGTTGGGTGCTTTATTTTTAATTCCTCTACCACACATTGCACTGGGTGAAGATTATTTTTATAAATTTCGAAGCTATCTGTCAAAATGTTGGTTGTTCTGCTTCACATATGGTTCACTTCAACCGCCCATTTGACAACCAATGTCCCTATTTTGCACATTGTATACTGTTAATGTCTCCTTCTTCATCCTCACAAGTGCAATTTTTCATACTTCCTCTGTCCTTTTCGACCGATCTAACATTCGTTATTGTTATGTCCCTGTTTGATTTTGATGATTAATTATAGTCAAATGAAGGAATGCCATATTTTCCTAAACTATTTTCGCACTTGCCTCTATTTCACCAACCCAACAATCCCCTTTTCATTCGGCGACTTCACAATCGCATTCGGGGTTCAAGACTCATTTTTGCCAATCAACCTTCATTAAATATAGCATTACCGGGGTTCAATGTTCATCATCGCTAATCTAACCCGCTTCTCTTCCCATACTCGTTTTCGACTCGTTAAATATTGCTTCGTGCTTCCACGACCTTATTCCTTCCATCTACGTCGTCCTTGTCACCACCGGAGACACTCGTCGTTGGAATTTCATACCCCATCACCATCTACTTTAATTTACCATTGCAATTTCCTTCTAGGGTTCGTTCCTCTCTTCGTTCATGTCGCGCAACAAACCCTTCCGCCGTTATTACCTTTTTTTTTTTTATGTTTTTTATTTAAGGGCAATTTGGGAATTTCACCTAATCTTCCCACTTATACAACCCCAATTCTTGATACCAAACATTTCATCTTCCCTCAACTAACTTCCATTCCCTTGTATACCAAACAGCTCACATTTTTAAAGTTCCCTCCTAATCTTCCTTTCCTTCCCTTTCCTTTCCATTCCTTTCCTTTCCTTCCTCAAATCTTCCGTGTAACAAATGGGGCTCGAGCCACACGAGAACTCAACTCGACGGAACACAGGTGCACCAAGGGAACCCTGTTAAGTTTCCTTTCCATCTCCTAAAATCCGTGTAACAAACAAGGCCTAAAAGAGTTTTGAAGAGGAAAGAGGAAGTGTTGTGGGAGAGCAAGGGATGGGAATTTCGGCGAAGAAAGGGCCGTGGAGGAGAGGGGCGGGGTAATATATATTTTTTAAAAAAATGCATATAAGAATACTGTGTCATTTTCTTAAAGTTTTTTTTTTTACCAAAAAAAAAAAATTCTTATTGTTTTTTTTTTCTAGAATTTTTCTTTTTATTTATTGTATTAAACACTTTGTAGCTTATTTTTTTGGGCCAACTTTTATTTCTGCACTGAAAAATCAGCACATTGTCACAATTTGACATGCGAGAGGAATGAGAATGACAAGAAAAAAGGAAATTAATTTTTGAAACTAAAACCAAATAAAATAAATTTTTTACCAAAATTTGAAAAGAAAGATCTTTGAAAATCTTTTTTAAAAATGGAAAGGAAAGGATCATGGACAAAAAAACATGTTAGACGAGCATATCATAAGTCATAAAACCTACTTATCAAAAAGGTTTTTTATTTTTTAAAAAAGAGAGCTAATGAATGTTGCAAGTTGTAATTATTATAGAATCAAGTGTCCAACTCGACTTGCTATAATCTCGATTTGGAATTAAAAACTACTTTTATGATCAAGATATGATAGACTGAAGTTAAATCGTCATCAAACTCTAATCTAAATCTATAATCAAATCAAAAGTTGAAATAATTTTTAAAAACTCAAATGGATGAATTTTGGGCCTGAGTGCCTGATGAATAAGACTTAAAAAAAATTATAAAATAATTGACCATCTCAATAACTTCAATATATTTTCAAACCATGGCGTTATTATGTCAACAATTAGACTTATTATGAATTAGATTTCTTAGAAAAAATCCCTTTCAAGTCCACATGAAATAGGTAAATCTCAAATAAAATTGGGAAAATCCTCTTCAGGTCCTAAGGGATCAAGATATTCTAAAAAAAGTCCCTTAGGAAAGTCAAACGTCAGAAAAATCTCAAGAAGTTGTTAATGAGTTTTTCATTAACAACTCCATCAGTCATATCAACAACTTCTTGAGACTTTTTTTGATATGTGAATTCCTTGTGGGACTTTTTTAAAATTTTGTTAGTTTCTTAGGACCTGAGAGGGATTTTCCCAATAAAATTAGCAAATTTAACGAGTCCCTATTCCTTATTAGTCTATGGATCCAATTTGGGATTAGTGAATGTTGGTTATATTCCCATATTGTTTAAAGTCACCTATCTCAAAATAATAATAATAAAAAAAAAAAAAATAAAAAAATCAAAGGGTCCTCTATTGACGATTGGCCGTCATTGGAGCTCCATGACAGCGACCCTTTATTGTAAAGGTTTTATTGTGTATAGGAGTAGCTAATAGGTGTTTTCTCAATTTACCACAATGGGTAGTGAATAACTAGTTTGATGTAGTAAAAACTAAAGAAGTGATGTATATAACTATTCTTTGACATGATTAAAAATTAACAAGCTCAATCTAGCAATTTACAATTCCCCATTAGCTATTCACAACAAAGCATTTGTAATAAAGTTGCCACATCCGCTGGAGCTAGCAAAACAAACTCAAAAAATAAAGGAGGAGGGAGAGTTATTTGCAAATCTCAAATTGGATTGAGGACCAATTAGAAATTTATTGAATTTGTCAACCTGGTTTAAGATTTTCTTATTTTAGATGGGTTAAAAAGAAATTTTCCTTATTTCTTTTATATATACAGAGAAAATTGATAAAAATCTCTCATTATAAAATTTATGCCCAAATTTACTTGAAGTTTGTTTAAAGGTCCATGTGTGTTTCTCATCTTTAACTATACGTAAAGCGGAAGCCATTTGTACATAATTGATAATGTTATATATAGCTAAAGAAAAGTTAAGGAGATGGAATTTTAAGTACTTTGGGCAGTAAACTTTACATATAATTATTTTTACTAAAGGCCGCTTGCTTCACGGAACTTGGGAGAGAGAATGAGAACTTAATAAAGTTCTCAAAAACGCGTTTGGTGCGTCAAGTGCCTAGGAACCCAAGTTCCCCCCCCACTCTTCCCTCATATGTGGGAACTTGAGATCCTACTAAAATTGGTGGGATCTCAAGTTCCCACTCACTATTCACATTTTTTGATAGATTTACCCCTAAAATTCAAATTTGGCGATTTTTATTTTTTTACACAAGTTCAAACTTAACAAGGGCATATTTTTTTAAAAAATATTGTTCTTTTTTATTTTGAATTAATTTCTTTTGAGGGTAAAATAGACATTTCCTAATTCTTTACCAACTATCACCCCTTCA
The DNA here is from genome assembly GCA_019022655.1 of Acacia acuminata. Classification (NCBI taxonomy): domain Eukaryota; kingdom Viridiplantae; phylum Streptophyta; class Magnoliopsida; order Fabales; family Fabaceae; genus Acacia; species Acacia acuminata. The sequence continues at coordinate 3,868,828 of JAFJYI010000010.1, forward strand.
TTTGCTTCTCGACCAAATTACTCAAGTCATCTTCCCTCATCTTTCAAATCTTCATTTCCCTTCCTTTAAGTTCATTTCCCTTCTCAAAGTTCCTTTCCCTTCCCACCAATTCTTTGTATCAAACGGGCCTAAATGTTCATATCAATGGAATGGCTATCGATCTAACTAGTTGAATCCTGAAAACTAAATTTTTTTGACCTTTTCAATCTAGTCCAATTTTTGAAATATTAGTATCAAGGACAATAATTTTTGAAATCCATGGATATATTTGTACTTGAACAATTTTTTTTTTCATTATTTTTTGAAAGGAGGAAAGCGAAATTTGAACCAAACTTTTTGGATCTTCTCTATACAAAAAATGAAAATTTTGTATTAAAGAAACTATTCCCAAGAAAGGAATTTTGAAAATTGAATTCTTAAAGGTTAAGAAAGAAATTTTGCTGAAATTTTATTGGCTAAGATATACTTTTAATCTTTTAAATTTGTATAAGATATATTTTTTGTTCTTTAACTTTATAAAGTATATTATTAATCCTATAATTATAACATAGTTAATGATATTAACGAAAAACTATTAACACAACAAATTTAAGTAATGAATTTGCAATTAAATACTGTTAATCTTAAAGTGAAAATATTTGTAGATTAAAAAAATATATAAAAACCTAATAAAAACATCAATATCAAAGCTTTTCTAGCTTTTCTTGTTAACAATTCCAAGAAAAGAATATCAAAAATCTCTCTCTTAACTACAAATCATTCTACAGCTTCAACAAATCGCATCTACAGATTGTTCCGTGATGTTAACAACTCTCCTCTACAATCACAAGTCTGGTATGTATTTTTCTCATTTTATATATTATAGGACAAGTATGTATGGTTTGCTCTTATATATATCTTGAGGTAGTGGGGAAAACAACAATATTTTTGGGTATTTTCTGGTATTTGAGGCAGTGGCAAAAATTTATTTTAGTTTAATAATCTAAAAATATTAATATTAGAAACTTAATTTTTTCATGTCAAAAAAATTTAAAACTTAAATATGTTTTATTAGCTATATATTCATCACTAATATTTGATGTGTTAATGTTTTCTTTTAACAATATTTTTTAAAAGTTAAGAAACAAAAAGTTACTACTTTAGCCAATTTTTTATTTTGGGAATAAATATGTAAGATAAAGATTTCTTTCTTCATGGGTAAACAGAAAAGAAAGTAAAGGGATTTGAAGGAATGAAAATAATTTTTCACAAAAAGAAACAAATATTTATTTAAAACAATTTGTTTCTCAAACAACCAAATACAATACACGACAACATTAAAATTGAATCTGAACTCAGTACTTTTCCATATTTTATGCCAAGGCAACCAAAATTGTTTTCACAGTGAACCTCATACCCTTGTGCTTCACCATCGTCTCCTTTGTACAATAACTCCACAACACAATACCAGAAAATTCACAATGTTTTGTGTCGATAATAATATTGCAGAAACAATCGAAGAAGCCTGTATCTGAGCTTCATACCAGCAAAAATAAAAATATTTGGAAAAAGTAGTGTGCATTTGAGGGAAAACGGGTGTTACAATGAGGATTATGTAGTTTTTTTGTTTTTTTTTTTTTTTTTTTTTTTTTTTTTTTTTATGTAATCCATTTTACTGGTTCTAAGGGAATTAATCATGATGCAATCATAATGCTCATTACATTACATTGGACAAACCAATCAACGGAAATATAGGGATGTATGCACCAAACTGGCCACTAATCGATAGACTATTCCACCATTTGTTTCGGGAAAGCCCATTTCATTAATAAAAAAGTAAAAATTAAAATAGCATGATTTGATTTGAGATAATTGGAATCCTATCAAATTTGGAAAAAAGGGAAAAAGATAAATAAATACCATTTAAATTTCTACAATCCCAAAGAGTCTAATAATACTTGGACATGACAAATAGGACTTAAGTATAAATATGAAATTTTGAAATGTTGTACTTTTACTAAAATACCTCTCACCGTTTTCTTTTTTTTTTTTTTTTTTTAAAAGTAAATCTCCCTTGTAAGACCCGTCCTACATACCCCTTTAATTACGCATCAGAAACATTACCATTCAATTATTTAGGGGTTAACTACTCATCACTACTATTAGTCGTTATTCATACCCAATATCAGAGTTTATTCCTATTCTCAATGATTCCACTTACCTTCAACTAAAACTTGCCTTTCCACACGAACATATATATTGTTGTGCAAATAATTTACATATAGTAAATTATTATACTACCATTCTTCAATTCTTCGTCATTCTTCCTTCTAGCTCATCTTCAAGCATTCTTCTTTTTCATATTCTTGTACCTATATGGTTGGTAGGGGGGATAAGATTCGAGGGAATTTCAATAGCAAACTTTGCTAACTAAGCATACAAGATACAAGCTTAGTGCATGACATGCTTGCTTACACAAATTCATGCTAGCATAATGACATACATTCATGCTCTATGTTTTATACAACATGGTCATGGTCATAGTATAGTTAGAAACAAAGCTTCAATCCTTCATATATGCTCCATACAATTCATCAAAGCAATCATACACTACAACACATAAGCATACATTTCAAGTAAGTGAAAGTCAATAAAGTTTTACCACCTTTGGCCTTTATCCTCCTCTTTTACCTTTTCTTCCGGTCAATGAAGTTGCTCGGAACCATTTAATTCCTTTTCTTTGTCATGGCCCTAGACATATGATTACACTATTAGAGTCATGACAAATGAATATCCTATGTGTCTACATTAGCCTCTAGGATATGTCTCATATCTTTGGGCCCCTACTTGTCCAAAATTACCTTAAGTGCCATTACTTTCTGATTTCCCCACAATAGCTAAAAACTGACAGAATTTTCAATCAACTTTGAAAAATCATATCTTTTTCTATAAATATCCAAATTAGGTGGTTCAAAATTCCATGTGTCACTCATTTAATTTATTTTTAGGAAAAAGTTTCTTCCACAACCATATACACGTACAATGTTCCAAAATTATCAATCAATCCTCACTGGTCTAGAAAATGTTCCAGATTCAATACCTAACTTCAAATATTTGTAACTTCTAATATACTAATCCATTTGCCTCATACTATATATAATTTTAAACCTTATTATGTCTACTTGAAATATGGAAAGTTTCATAGACATTAGACATTATTTGGTTACTTAAAAATACATCACAAATGGACTGCCTCCCAGAAACTCAAATTTGGCAGTACTATAACAAAATTCCAACTTTTGGTTCTTCATTCCAATTCATTCAAGATTATAACATGGCTATTCCCAGACCATTTTTTCATGTAGAATGTATTTCTAACCTCAAAAATACCAAAATCACACTCCCTCATTGTGTTCTGATTTTGACCAAACCATACACCCAATGTAGCAACAACCAAGTTTGCATTTTTGACCAATAACTAGTCTAACACCATCGTTAATCATCATATATCATCTTACACATGATTAAAACAACATAAATATCCAAAATCCCCTCTTGACCAAAACATTAGGGTGCCTCAAGAAATTCATAAAACTTGTTAAAACCTCAAAGACAATTGGTTCAAAATGAAGCTTAGGCTTACCTTAATGCGATTTTACAATTGGTTCAGAAATCCAGTGTCACTCCATCTAACTAAATGGCACAAAACACCTTTAATAAAAAAACTAAGGCCATAGAAATGAAGCTCTTAGTGAGTAGAACAATGTTTGTGAGGGATTTATTGGATGAAAATAGCGTTACGAGGTTGGAATCAGCTCTTGAACTCCAATGATTTTCACTATTCACCTTCTTTATCTCCTCTTCCTTTTTTCCTTAATTTTTTCTCAAATTCTCTCTCTCTCTCTCTCTCTCACTCAGCTGGCCAAATTAGGGGTCTTGGGAGGATTAAATAAGCTTTAATCTCATGTAATTAGATGTTGTGTTAAGATGTCTCCAAGTGATTAATCTTATGATGACAAGCATCTTCTTTCCCTTTTTTCTCTCTCTCGCTTATTAGGCATCCCTTTATTTCAGGGGAGGGGAGGCCTAATGAGTTCCCTTGACTCCCAGGTTCGGTGTTCGGAAAAGTCAAATACTTGACCGAATGGAGACCATTATATTTCCCTAACTATTGTGCTAAGTGGTGTGTTTTGAAGATGCCAACACAAAAGTGATCTTATACTTTATACTCTGTCATGTAAGAGGACACTTGTCATATTTCTATGGAACCAACAACAAAGTTGTGTCATCATTAGCTATCATAACCTACTTTCTTAAAGTTACTTTATCGATGCTTACTCGGGATTGAAGCACACATACTAAGGCCTGCCAAATGATGCCAGTTTAGAGTGTGTGGGCCCCTCATAGTGCCACATACTAATGTCTTTTCAAGAAACGTAGGGTACACATGTCTGCCATGGAAATGCCATGTACATACCTATACCAATATATTTTGCTCGACCAATCATCTCATACCTTATGACATGCTAGGTGGCATCTTTCTACCAACCTAACGTCACCGTATATGTGTCATGTGCCCTTCTACACCGACACTTTAATCCCACTGCTTATACATATTGGGTCCTTTGTCCGGTAGGACCGAATATATAGTCTTCGAGAGTCTTTCTATCTCTTAACATTCTTAGAACTCTTCTTGAACTGGGCTTAGTCGTCTTCCTGACATGCTTATTCTCAAGTTTTAGGCCCAAAATTCAAGACATTACACCCCTCATTGGTTAGAGCTTTGGCGGTTGTCAGCGCTAGAGCTCCAGTTGCCGACAACATCCCCTCGCCAACTAAAGATCGACAAGATGCTTTTAGAGCCAAGGTTTTCCCCCCTTTTTAGCTAAATTGTGACAAAGCCAAAGGTGCTAAAGGAAGGGTTTGAACCCTAACTGTAATATTTAAAAAAAGGGCAAAAAAAAATATTTATATATATATATATATATCTTGTGCCATGTATGATGCCATCATTTTGAGTGAGAAGGTAGCATGTGTGTGGGGGGAGGGGGGAGGGGTAAAGATATATATATATAGAGAGAGAGAGAGAGTGTGTGTGTGTGTGTGTGTGTGAAATAGTGTATGTGTGTGAACGTTTTCAGAGAGTGAGACCAAGAGAGAGCTGGAGAGCAAGGGAGAGAGAGAAAGAGGAACGATGAGAGAGGGAAAGAAAGAGAGAAAAAAAAGAGGTTATTTGAGTTTTTAAGGTAAGTTATTTAATTTATAAAATCATTTAGGTAGTTTAATTAATTTATTTTTAACAAGCTTTCTTCATGAAAGTTGTTCTACATATTTTTCTCTTTTTAATGAAGGTAATATAATACTGATTAGTGAAAATTTTAGGGTTAGAATTTTGAAAATTTTGAGTTTTGATAATAAATGGATGTATATATGTAAGCATGATTGATAGATAACTTTAATCGTTTAGATTTGTTAGTTAGTTTTAGTAGGAATTTAAATTTAATTGTTTATTTAAAAGAATTTAGGATTTATGTCTTATAGGATATTTCTACCAATTAAATAAGGTTTAAAGTACTTATTTGGATTAATAGAGGTATTATTGTAGGTTTATCGGTTTATTTTTACTAAATCTTGAACTATATAAAATTAAGAGTTGGGATTTGGAATCTAAATTATATTTGATATGATTTTTGATTATGTGGAGATTTGTTTAATAAATTGGGTTATGCTTATATAAGTTAGTATTAGCTCAAAAAATAGAGGATTTGTGATAATAGGTCACTTATATCCGAATTTATAATTTATTTATTACAGGTTATATTGAGGATTAGAAGGATTGGATTTAAGGATTATAAATGAATTGAGTATTTGAAATTTTTGTATGAAACTTTTATGCTACGAAATTGGGTATATTTGGTTAAATTAAGGAGATGGTGATATTTTGATAAGTGAGAAATAATTTATGAAAGAAGGAAAGAGGAGTGTAATGATAATTTGAGCAATAGATAAACTGTCATTTTTCTAAGAAAACTAAAGTGAGACAGTTATAGTTTAATGAATTATTTATTATTGTGTTGATTGATATTTTGTTAATTCTATTAATGTATAATTATATTTTTATTTTTAGAGTGGACTTGATTTCTCTCACACTTAGTTCTTGTGTTAAGAACTTCAGGTAATACTTTCCAATTTATTTTATATATTTGTTGATGTGATTATAAGCGTATGTTCATATTTGTAAATGATATGAATATGTTATAGTATTGTACATATGAATGTATATATATGAAATGTATGTTTGATAGTCAACTTTTTAGTTAGGTAGTCTTAAATTGTTTATATTGTTATTAAGACAGATATGCATGGTATTGAATATTGAAGATAAGTAGAGATTATTGATGTTGAAATGTGACATTGCATGAATATTGAGATGTCTTGGATTGTGATGAGATGTGATGGTAGGAGATTGATTTTATATCATGTGGTATAGCCACTACTGAGCACGCAGTAGATGGCTTTGACATTTTCAGGGCTCTTAGTATCACATTTTCCTTTGGTTGGGATAAGGGTTAGCCCAAGAGATGGTGATACCTTTCTTTATTTGAAGGAAAGGGAACCCTTGGTCCGATATGAGTCTTGTAGTCTTTGGCTGGGCTAATAAGTTTGATAAGTTATATTTTTGCCAAATATTTCCTATGTGTTATGACTGTTTTGCATGATAAAACTAAGCTTGAATGTGAGTAATCTGAAGAAATATGTTAGAAATCATGCACATATGAAAATAGAGGATAGAGGAAGTGAGTTGTTGCATTTTAAGTACCATCCCGCATATAGACAGAAGAAAAGGATGAATTACAATGCATTCTGAAATTGCATGGTGAATCTGACATGATGCTACAATATAGTAGATGTTTGCTTTGAACTAGCATCCCAATGCTATCCAAATGATATAGCATTGCAAGTGATGAATTGTTATATACTATGTTATGTTAATCTTTTCTCAAGAATATTTCAAGAAGTAACTGCAGGTACTTGGGGCGAACGTTTAAATGACGGTTCACTTGATAGAGATGGAAATAGAGAACACGGAGAATCGAAAGGAAGATCTATAGAATCCCACAAAATTAAAGAAAGAATCAATCAACCGAATCTAGGGAGTCGGGCTTAACAGAATTGGAAAGCCTAGCTCACTGGACGTATGGCGTGAAGGACCTAACTATAAAGAGAAAAGACGGCTAGACTTAAAAGGCGATCGGTATGAACGACACGACTCAAAGTGTGAATTCGAATTCCCGAGAGAGATCAAAAACTCTACCGAGAGTTGCGGAGAGAGACCACTGTGACAGAAGTTAAGCCAAGTTGAAGAAGACGCAGAGGCATTGCGTGACGTAATCCCCTATGCCTTCGAACACTCTAGTGATCCCTTTCTATTTAAATTTTTTTCAACTATGGATTATCTTTCTTTCGTTTCGATTGTGTTCTTCTCGTCAACTATGAACTAAATTCCGTTGGCTAAGTGAGGGTGGATTCTTAAGCGTAATATGAACCTAGATTGCTAGTTTTTAATTTAATAAATTCAGTTTGCTTAATTGTGATTTGAATGTCTTATTTGTTAGTTGGCTGCTAATAGGCAAGAGTAGTAGCATTAGCTTACTAGAAAGGAGTTAAGGTTAGACCTCTCGTTAAAAAGTATGTGTGCTAGGCAAGCTTTTACAAGGCTCGATCCAAATTTCTCAAATTTTCCTTTCCGCTCCTCAAAATTTTTGTCTTTGTAATTTATAGCAGTTTTGTAACCACTACAAGATTTTCATACAACCTGTCATTTCGATCTCATCTTATAGGGATGACGTAAAACCGCCACCAGTATAGTAGCGGTTTTATTACATGAGTAGGGATTTTTAAAAGCCACTACAAAACAACTTGCAGTGTGGTGTATTTTGTAGCGCTTATTTAAACGGCTACTACTTGTTATTTGTAGCGGTTAATACATAATTTTAATCGCTGCAAAATGTTTATTATTATTATTTTTGTAGTGTTCTCAATCTACTATCACTCACACTCAAAGGAATTGAGATGGTGAGAGCCACCAATTTGCAAGAGATGGGTGGGAGAGCAAGATCAAGGGTGAGAGGATGAGAGTTGACATAGGGGAAAGAGAGAGAGCAAAGGGAAAGAGGGTGGGGGGAGAGAAAAGAGAGTGTGCGAGAGGGAAAATTTCATCTAAATTCATGGGGTCCATATATGCAAAGGGACAAACGTTTTGACTGAGTTAACAATTTTGTTATATTTGCCCTATTTTGAGAAGTTTAGGTGTAATTTTGTACCTAATAAAATTTATTTGCGCCAGGCACACAGCGGGATGATATGGTTGTTGTGTTGCGCAAATAAATTTTATAACAACTACATCACCCCTAACAACCAAAAACAGCCCCTCTAACAACCACATCACCCCCATTAACAACCACATAAGCCCCCTCTAACAACCACATAAGCCCCCATTAACAACTACATCGCCTTCTACTAACAACTACATCACCCCCTCTAACAACTAAAAGCATTTCCCTTTAACAACTACATTAGCCCCCTTAACAACTAAAACAGCCCCCTCTAACAACAATATCAGTAACCACTAACAACTAAAACATCCCCTTTAACAACTACATCACCACTCACTAACAACTACATCACCCCTCTAACAACAAAAAAGCGACCCCTAACAACCACATCGCCCCTAACAACTAAAAACACCCCCTCTAACAACCACATCACTTCTCTAACAACTACATCAGCCCCTACTAACAACTACATCACCCCTCTCTAACAACTAAAACAACCCCACTAACAACTACATCAACCCCTCTAACAACTAAAATAGCCCACTTTAACAACTACATCCCCCCATAACAACTAAAACAACCCCCTCTAACAACAATATCAGTAACCACTAACAACTAAAACATCCCCCTTTAACAATTACATCAGCCCCCACTAATAACTACATCAGCCTCTAACAACTAAAAAACATCCCCCTTTAACAACTACATCACTTCTAACAACTAAAAACAGCCCCCCTCTAACAACTACATCAGCCCCTACTAACAAGTACATCAGCCCTCTCTAACAACTAAAACAACCCTCACTAACAACTACATCAGCCCCCTCTAACAACGAAAACAGCCCACTTTAACAACTACATCAGCCCCCCTAACAACTAAAACAGTCCCCTCTAACAACCACATCAGCCCCCATTAACAACTACATCAGTCCCCTTTAACAACTAAAACAGCCCCCTTTAACAACTACATCAGCCCCCTAACAACTAAAACAGCCCCCTGTAACAACCACATCAGCCCTCATTAACAATTACATCAGTCCCCTCTAACAACTAAAACAGCCCCTACTAACAACTACACTGCCCATACTAACAACTAAAACAGCCCCCACTAACAACTACATCAGCCCCCACTAACAACTACATCAGCCCTCCCTAACAATTACATCAGCCCCCTAACAACTAAAACAGCCCCTATTAACAACAATATCAATAACCACTAACAACCATATCAGCCCCCATTAACAAAAACATCAGCCCTTTTTGACAACAATATCAGCAAAAAATCACAATGTAGGACCTGTCCATTCTTTTGCTATTCTCATATCATGAACAAATATCATAAAAAAAAGAAAAAATTTCCTCTTCTTATTGAATTAAAATTGTCAAGTTAGCATCTGTAGACTATTTGCAGAAATACAAATGTTGAACGTCATTCTCATGAATACAAATTTGTTATAAATACATATGCATGTGTACACAACAAGTGATCAACTACAATGTGTCCTAACAACTATCTTTGCCTAATGTCTCATCTTCTGCTTCTGGGACTCCTCAATGATGGACACAAAGGTTCTATTCAAAGCTTGTCTTTTTGGCTTTGCACGTGTTGCTTGAAGAATTTTTCAATAAACAAGTTGTATTCGGAGAACCTTGCATCCCTTTGTGTAGATTTCATTGTTGTTGCTTCTTCTTATGTTATACCCTTCTTGCTTGTGTACTTACAAGATAAAAGGCCTTCTGGTATGACAGGTAACAATTAACCAAAGCTATCTATTGTGAGCATGTGCTTAAGGTGATAAATCAAAGCTACGTGTATTAGTCACTTCATAGCTTCCAATTCCAGACTCCAAATCTACATTACCAAAGGCAAAGAAGAATTATTTGCTATTGTGAGCACATGCTTATTATTATTTTCTATTTTTCAAAGAAGAAATTCTATAAGAGATAGAAGGAGGTGCATGAACAGAGAATAATCTATCCTGGTAAGAAACTAGAAGAATACAGAGAACATAAACAATCAAGAAAAAAACACATCATAAACAAAGCATGCCAAACTTCTCATTTAATAAGAAACCGTTCTCAATTGTCAAACGTTACAACAACAAATTTTGAACATATTTAAAAGGAACTAAATATTGAATAGATGACAGGAAAAATGAGAAATAGAACCATAACAACATGCCAAACTTCTCATATTTAAAAGGTGCAGAAGGGTCATAAATACAAGACCTTAAATGATTCAAGAAAATTATTTTAACACCCACATGGAGGAACGTCTTACAGCATTGGTGTAAGAACCCTTATATTCAGCATTTGAAAGAAAACATGCAAAGGCACAAAATGTATGTATTAACAACTATCCCATTTCAGCGTTTTTGAACCAAATGTAGCTTCATCCCATTCAGCCATTCCCATGGATACAAATTACAATAGAACAAATAGTGAATGTCATTCTCATGGATACAAATTTGTGATAAATACATATTTGTGATCAACTATAATGTGTCCTAACAAGTATGCCCCCTAATGTCTCTTCTTTTGCTTGTCGTAGTCCTCAATCAAAGACAAGACTTTGGATTGTAGCTAGAGAGAAAGATTGGGAGAAGCTCAGTCTTGTCCTCCTTTTCCTCTCCTTGGTTTCAGCTAGGGAAAAATGTCAAGGTGCGGAAGAAAGGCCTCCTTCAGGTCGCCTCCCTACATAAGAAAGTAATAAATCCATGACTCCTCCATACCAGAACACAATTTCATGCACAAAGTTCAGAAATTAATGATCATGCACAATCTCATGAGAATGGAATTTAGATTTCTCAATTCAGAATCATAGAGACAACAAATCAGTATAATTAACCACACTGAATGAAGTGGTACATGGAAAAAGAAAGAAAAAAATAAAATACCAACAATACACCAAGTCTGTAGAGACAACAAATCAGTAGAATTAATCACACTGAATGAAATCAACATTTTGGCAAGCCCAAAATCACCGCTTCAACATTGAGTTCTTGTAAGTAAAATCACAATGTTCATTTTCTTCACCAAAAAAGAAGTCTTAGGGCCGAGAAACAACAGAACAACTTACCAAGGCCTATATCTTGATCTTTTGCCAAAAATATATTTGAACACTTGTAAGTTTCATGATTTTTTTTCAATTAGTGTATAACTTTCAAGAATTAGGAAGCAAATAATATCACTATTGCCAAAAATTACAGAGATCGCGCTATGACTAACCTTGACATCCCGATGAAGAATATGGTTCATGTGTAAGTAGTCAAGTGCCATAAGAAGTTGAACAAGCCACTTACAAATCACATCAATTTTACCTCCTCTGGAAAAAGAATGCCATTTGCTTTTTTTTTTTTTATGGCTTCTGCCCTGTAACCAAAATGCCTTTTTTTACAAGGATGTTTGTAACAAAATTTGAGTTCTTTTATCAGATGTGCTCAACCTAATAGTTCTATATTCACAGTCAAAGGATGGTAAAGAAACATAAAATAAAGACAAGTCCATGTCAAATTAGGAGAAATAAGGAACATCAAAACCCGTACAAGAATGTTCCTATCTCGTCAAAAAAGAGAGTCAATTTTAGGAGGAAGGACTTAAGAGGAGTTAACAACTTAAAGCCCTTTAAATCTTTCGTATGAGTACATGTGTTGTGTGCACATGTGTTCAATGAATGACGCAAAACAATTTCATAAAGTAGAAAATTCTTCTAGCTCTCTAATGCATCCAATGTTTACTCATTAAAGAATTGCAAAAGCTATGACTGAAGACCACCCAAGCCCCACCAATAGACTTATTTAAAAATTAAGAAAGTAAGGGGCAGAGAGATAACCTCATCTTCATTGAATCTTCCAGATTGCATATTCGCTCGAAGAGCTCTCCACCCGCAAAGATACTCCATGACTATTGGTGTGTGGGAGTCGTACCACTTGCAAAGTTGAAAACCCATATTAGACAATAACCACTCTCAACGCAAAACATGATTGATTCATAAATCATAAGCACATGGGTACAGACCTCCTTGAAACGAATTATATTCGGATGGCAAAGAGATCTATGGTTTATAATTTCCCGGCCACATTTTCATCAACTGGAAAACATAGATTAGGGGTCCACAATCACAGACGTGTATATAAAATACTGCATGCAGCCAAAAAGGAAGAAGAAAACTAAACAAAGAAAAGACACACACAAAATTCTTCAGGAATTGCAAAGTAATAATCGCAGAGACAATAGTTTTCACTTTTCAGCTAAAAAATGCTATACAGAGCAAAAAAGAGGTTCAGAAATTGCATTCACCTTGGGGCCTCGTGCAATGCACTTCATGGCAACAAGCAGCAGAAAGACAAAGCAGAAGAGTATGATGAGATAGCCGACAAATAAAATCTTAGCTACATGTATTCACAATTTAGGGCTTCGATGGCTTTAGCTCTTCGGTGGCTTCAATGGTTTAGCTTTCAGCTTCACAGAAGAGAAGGGCACAGACGCGGTCGAAGAAAGGAGACGGGATTTTGGTGGCTCCTGGTCGGTTTAGGGCTTCGGTGGCTCACGGTGGTTCCGCTTTGGGATTCGGAGCACGAAGGGTAGAACAAGGAGATGCCCAGACCGATGGAAGAGAGAAGCAGATGCTTCAGCCAACGACCGCGACGGCGATGGAGGAGGCCGGAGTTGAGGGTCGGCGGTGGCAGAGAAAACCTTAGTTGGGGACGAGAGAGAGACTCAAGCAGCAGAGACAAGTAGCCCCTCCTGTTTCAACATGTTAGTGTGGGTCATTTTGGTCATTTCATTTAACATTACCATCCCAGAAAAGGCCCTAGGGCCTTTTCTAGGATTTGCAGAGTGTTAGGGCATTTTTTGGGTTTTTTTGGCCAAAAAAGGCCCTCAGAAGAATTTTCCCAAAATCATTACATCATATTGAGCCTGTTTGGACCCTTAAAGCCCAGTGAAATTGAAAAAAAAAAAAAGTTCAATGGAGGTGTTTGTGTCCGCTTTTTTTTCACTGGGCTTTCACAAAAACAAATTCCATTATTTCAAACATCTCGAAGCGTTGGGCCTGGCCCGTGTGCGTCGCGACTGTCTGGAATCGTGAAAAACCCATTACAGCCTTCTGGTTCTTTGATTCACAATCACGAACCCCAAATCTCAAAAGATTGCAGTAGAAAAATCCATGTCTTCGATTTTCTGTTACTCCCTCAATCTTGGTTAGAGGCATCAGTTCACGAGTTCACGTCATTCCAATGGATAATTCGAAATCTTTAAGGACCTCAAAATCTTTACATAAACCACCGTTCCTTCTCTCTCTCTCTCCCGCTCTATCTCTCACACTCTGGGAACGATCCACCACGAAAATCTGCAACACACCACAAATTTCATTTCAATTATAGGAAACTCTCGGCCCAAGTACCCAAATTTGGGTTTATAAATTGAGAGAGGTGAACGGTGGATTCGGCAGATGCCAAATGATGGTTTTTTTTTTTTTTTTTTTTTTAAATGCACTTTTTCTTTTCATTTTTTATAACTTTTTTAATATTTTTTTAAAAGTTAATTTTTTAAATTTCAACTGCTAACCCAACACATTTATGTTACTCCGTCCGTCTTAATTATAGGAAAGAAATTACCAGAATTTGGAAGGATTAAGGAGGAAGTTAAATTAGTTAATTATATATATTTTCCTAAAATACCCTTACCTAAAATCTAAAATGAAATTAAGGAAACGTTTGATATTTTAACTCCTCCTACAAACTGTTTTTTCAGAACATTCTTTAAACATCTTCGTCTAATAAATAAATAAATAAATAATCAAATTTGATACATCAATTATACAAAGATTAGTAAATTGAGTTAACTGGATAAATAAATCACCGTATATCGCCTTTATTGATCGATAACAGCATGGTATGAATGTATGATGCACGTGTTTGTAAACATAAATTTATTTTGCAAGCGGATCCTCTTATTAATTTGGGGGAAAAATATGATAAAAATTGCTCAAAATTAGTTTGTATGAAAAAGTATAATTTAGGTATATATGACATTAATGAGTTGCAAACATTATTTATTTTATAAAATATACATGTGTATTATTAAATTATTATTGTATTTAATTATTATTGAGAAATTACAAATAGGGGTATTATAGGAAAAAATTGACAAAAGCTAAAACTTGCTCTTATAATTAAGACCAAAACTAACTCCAAAATTTGCTCTTATAATTAGGATCGGAAGAAGTAATTATTTGTTGCCATTGTCAATCTAAATACAAATCGATTTACAATCCGACTTTTTTCTTATCTTTTTTTTATAAAAGTCAGATAGAAGAAAAAACATCGTCTCCTGCCACTAGCTCAAATAGACTATGATTTGATATCATACCTGACATAAGTTAATAAATTTATGATAATTATATTTTCAGATAAATATTAAAATGTTATTGTATCATTAAAAAAAAAAAAAATCATTTCCCTATGCGTCTCCTGGCAAACAAGATGCCTTTCAATTCTAAAGGGGAAAAAGTCATCGAACCAAACGCCGTACGTCTACCATAGTCATAGAGCGTCCACCGGGAAAAAGCCCAGTGGAAATTTCAATAGGAAAAAAGATACTACATCTTATTTTAATTATAAGATCTAATTGACTTACTTTGGAGAGATTAAGGAAACTAAATAAGTTATTTAATCATTTTATATGTTGTGTATCCTTGAATTATATATTAGTTTATTAGTTAAACTAATTAGTTTTTTTTTTTTAAATCTAAAGTAATTTAATTAACTTTCTTAATTTTTTTTTTTTTAAAAAGTCAATTAGGTTTTATAATTAACTGGAGGAGTATCTAGTTAACATATTTGTTTCAGTTGACTTCTAATTGGCTCCTCTCATTATCTCACTTTCTCACAATTTCCCATCAGCCTATCTGTAACGTTGATTGAGAAGGAAAGCTTATCTGTACTGTTGATTGGAAATAGGAGGGCAAAGTTAGAGGAGTGACAACTTGATGATGTTAAACGGACATAATTTAAAGATTATGAGGGATGATGAGAAAAATGACAATGAGAAGATTTGCTTTGACTTTTTTCTTTCTACTGGGCTTATATCAAAGAAGTTACTTTTTCTTGGATGATAGTGTTTGGAAACCTTTCAAAACCTAGATTTTGTGTAAGTCGAAGTAAATATATAAAAGGAGTTTTATCTCAACTTACGTAGAAGTAGATTTTGGAGTGTTTCCACAGTGGAGGAAGCTCAGTTTTCCTTGTGCACAACATTTCGATAAGTCTCTTTCTGGCCCCTTTGTAGAGTTCAGTGCGTCTTCTTCAATCTGCATCCTTTCCTACCATACGAGTCCGTTTCTTGTCTTCATTTATCATCATCAACTTCCTCCGATTTGTGAAGCATTGAATTTTGGAATTGATTTTGACGCCTGCATTTGTCCTTTCCAGCGGAGTCTCACCTGCTCTTCTCTTCTTCAAATGGCTGGTCGGAGAGTCTCTCCATCCACAGCAACAAAATTCGAAGAAAGAAGAGCTACCCATCGCCCTCGCCGGTGTCTGATATGTGATCTGTGATGATGTTGGCTCTGTGATCCAGGTGGTGACTGAGAGTTAAGGAAAGCAGCTCGTTTTGGTTTCTTCTTCTCCCTCCTTTGTGGTCCTTCTCCTTCGTTGATGCTGCACCAAGACCATTGAAGTTTTTCTTTGGTCCGTGCAACCTCTGTGTTCCCCGTTTTTGCATAATGCTCCATGTGTGTGGACTGGTTAATTAAAGAGAAAAGAAAGACCGGAGATTGTTCTTAGGGAAAAATATATGTATATTGATTCAGTTCCTAGGAGATCTCGGCGGTCTAGATTTCTTTTTCTTTTTTTATAGGATTTTTTTTTTTTTTTGAAGTTTTTTTAAATACCGGTTAGTATTTTGAAATATATTTTTAGATCAATTAGTACCTGGAATAATTTTTTAAGATTATGAAGAATTTTTTCAGTAGCCTGAAATATCTTTTTTATTCCATTCAGTACCCTAAAATATTTTTCAAGATCATAAAAAATATTTTAGGTACCAATTAATACTAAAAAGATACTTTAGTGTCGACTACTTTTTTCACTACCGTCAATACCCTAAAATATTTTTTCAATACGTAAAAAAATATTTCAAGCTACTGATTAGTACTAAAGAGATACTTCAAGGTACTGGTTGCTACTCAAAAATACTTCATGATCTTAAAAAGTTATTTGAGAATCCTGAAAAAATATTTTAGGATACTGACTGACACTAAATATATATTTAGTACTTCAATTTTTTTAGAAAAAAAAAAAATTTTTTTTTAAAAAAAAGAATATGGACGATCCATATCTCTAAAGGAGATCTGGACCGCCCAAATCTCCTAAGCGCTCGCCCCTTAGGGGACGAGCACCGGCCAAGCAGGGAAACTGATTCCCTATGAATAGGTGGAGATCTAGACGCCCGGATCTTCTAAGCGCTCGCCCCTTAAAGGATGACCATCCGCCGAGAGGAAACTGATTCCCTATGAGTAGGTATTTTATTGTGTTGGTTGAAATTTTTACACAATTCATGAGATTAATTGGATCCTATTTATTCTGATTTGTATAGTAAATATGGTAAAGGAATAGGTTTGAGAAAATTTCTTTAGACCATCGCTCTATCTGTTCTCTCACTCTTTGATGTTTTTTGGCTATTTCCTCGAGGAGGTTTTTTTCCTCTCAGTTTTAGGTTTATGGCTTAACTCTTTTTATGAAAGGAGATCTTTTCTTTATCTTGTTTTTCATTTTCTCTCATTGACCTCATCTGGACCCTTGATTTGGGAAAGTGAGAGAAAAGTGAAAGTAATATTGTATTAATTGGGCAGATGTGATTTAGAGATTATGAGGGATGATGAGAGAAACCTACCCCTCTTTTTATAGAGTTCTACAGGATACATATTGATTCAGTAGTCACTGGCACCTGTATAAAAGATGGAAGTATCACAATTCACAAGGCTTCACTTTATGATGGAGAAGTTGCACGGTAGAACAAATATTTCAAATTCATTACTTCAAGTTATTAATCAGATCCCATATCCCTTACTGAAATGCACCATATGATATTATTTAAATTAAACATTTATATAATAACCCTATAGCATTTATAAATTATTTAGTAAAAAAAACATTTGTATGCATTTAAATTTATACAAAATTTTATCCATTAAATATATTTAATTAAGGACTTTATTGTTTATTAATTTTTTTAATAATTATTTAAATTTTTATCTTCAATTATCACAATATATACAACTAATATTTATATGTAGTATTCAATAAGATTCATACCATTTTCAGTTATTTTCCATCTCAACTGACTTTTCAAATAATAATCCAAACACTCTTCAACTTAAAAAAAAAAAAAAAATCACTTCTCGCAATTGTTAATCAAAACAAAAATGTCTATCGACTGCCAGTCATCCTTCTATTCTTTTTATTGATGGTGATTTTCATATTTCATTTTTCTGAACTTGAAAATTGCCCATGCTCTCAAGAGTTCGAAATCTTTTTTTGTTGATTATTGAAAAGTTATGTTACAATTTTTATTGAAAAAAGGGGTTAGATAGTGCTTATTCAATCAATTAATTGAATATATTTCCTCATCTTTGAACTTCATTCGTTTGCAGAGGAAATTATCAGGCTGTGCAATGTACATTTTTTTTTTTTTTTTTTTTTAAATACAGAGGAACATAAAATTTACAAAACGCGAGCTCACATCTCCCTATTCCCATTGATCTCAATGAGACATTGGTACGAATCTGGCTTTAGTAGAGCATATGGATATGGTTGAGCATGCAGGGAAGGTCCATGGATTTATTTTCCTTTTAGGTGTGTTTGGTTTGAAGGGAAGGAGTGGGAGGGTAGACTAATGTTTTGGTTATCCCTCCCCTCAAACCAAACACTTATAATTGAAAATCATGTTATGGCCGCAATGAGAAGCAGAGGGCTAAACAGTGGCGGAGCCAGAAAATTTTTATAGCCTGAGTCAAAAAATAAATATATTAAATGGTTTACTAAATAATATCATATAATATTAAAAATACAAATAAATAATAAACAACAATTATAAATCAAAACAAGATATAAGATGATACTAACATTTTCAATAGGTATCTCATACAGAAATTTTACTTTCTCTCCGCAATGAGAATGCGTAATGAGGGCTAAACATTAGTCTCCAAGACAAGATAAGAAATTAGTTGGGCTCAAATTATTGGCCAAAATAAAATATCATATAATAAATTATATATACTAACAAAAAAACAAATTGACTGGGGTTGAGGTTTTTTTTTTTTTAAAAAAACAAATTGACATTTTACCCTTACGTAAAAATACTCCCTCCGGTCCTTAATATAAAACATATTTACATAATTTAATTAGATTAAATAATTTAGTTAATATAATAAATATTTTCTAACACCCTAGTCATCTTCCTTAATTTCCCCCTTCCCTCTACTTCTTAATTATGATTGAGGAAGCACCAATAGAGGTAAATTAGGAAAATAATAACAAATATGAAAATTATGTCATATATTTAAAATCAAAATCAACTCTCAAATATGTCTTATATTTAGAACCAAAAGAGTATATGCTTATCAAAAAATTATTAACTTATGTCAGGTAGGACGTCAAGTCATCACCATTAATCTGATGTAGCAATTTTTTTTAGTAACTTAATAGCAAAATTAATGGTAGGGAGCTTAATGTCAACAATTAAAAGGTTAAGGAGGTTAAATGTAAACTTTTAGGGAGCTATATACAACCAACCCAAAATTTAGGGGAATTTTATGGATTTTAGCCATCTTTTATTAAATAAAGAGTGTGGTTTTAATTTCCATATTTTGAAATATTGTTAATTGTTATTGTGTATATTGGGTGATAGCAGAAACCAACGAAGTATCATAAAAAGATACCATATCATCATCAATATATACTAAAGAGGAATAGCACAATAAGCTATTCACTATGCTATGCCTTTTTATGTGTCTTGTGTTACTGTTTCTAACCACAATTGCGGCTTAAAACCCCAAGCGGTTTTTGTCCCATTAAGCCATACGGTGCATTTAATCCCTGTCTACTGCTTTCAATTTTTAAATTTGAATGTTCCCCTATTATAGCCATCAATCCTGAGAGTGATGAAGATATTGAGCTAAGGCCTTTTTCCCCTCAAGAAAGCAATTTGCTTATGCGTACATCGGTTGCAGATCCATTTCTTCTATTAGGTATCTGGGCGTGCTTGCTTGCTAACTCTATTGCCCCTTTTGAATACATCATAGTTCAATATGGGACGGATTAAGATTTTCTAGGTTTTGTGGCTTGGATCAATCGCACTCCTAACCTATATATCTTATAATGTAAATGTTCATCACCTATACCTTGCATCTCTTCAGCAATTAAGCTAGGAAAACAACAATTGAGTGACAAAAAATGAATATTCATATAGGAAAGGGGGCAAAGAGTATGCAAACCCTTGAGCTCCTCAACGTTTTGCATACCCCCTGCACCATTTCCGATAAGGGTTATTCTTTTTTCCTTTCAGCCTTTGCTTTCCATGGTTATAATTCCTATAAAGAGACACAATTATAGGTAAACAATTATATTATCACATATATACATCAATAGTTGCCATTGATTCTCCCCACTAATGTTTTGATCTATCTCATATTGCATAGTTTCTCTATGTGGGAGGTACTATTCTATTATATACAATCTAATTCAACTAGTTCAGAAACTCTCACTTGAAGAGCCTTACAACCATACATCACGGTTATTATATAACAATCATTATGTATTATAAACGTTCATGGTTCTTATTTAGGAACCATTATTATGTACTAAATACATAACGGTTGTCTACGTGAGACCATTATTTAGTTTCTTAAATGTCACGATTCTTACATAAGAACCGTTATGTGTATGTTACTGAATAAATAACGGTTGTCAAAATGAGACTGTTATATATCATACAAGTATTACTAAATATTATGATGGTTCTTCAGGTGTGCCCATTAATTATTAGCATAACAATGCATATATCAAGACCTCACCAAACCTCAATAAATAACAAGTATATATTATAACAGTTATAATAGGCATAGAATAACTAATGATTTAGAACTATAATTTATCTACGCAAAGCATATATAGCGCTTGTATATATGACGGTTCAAAACTGTGATGTAAAACATATAATAACCGTCATATATGGCAATTTTTGTAGTAATGCAACTTGATTTAGGCACATTGAAAATAACTTATGGGGAACCATGGAAATAGAAAAATGAAAGAAACAAAGTAGCGTAAGCATAACATAATATATATAATGTGGGAAGTATTTACATACATGTAGGCATGCATATAGATGCACGCGCACACACATATACATATATAGTATATGTGTGTACTATGATGAAACTAAAAATAGTAATACAAAGTAACATCGAGAAGCAATTGATCAATTTGCTTGTATTGGAAATTAATTAAGTTGTAGATTATATCCATTGACAAGTATTGTTGAAGAAATTATAGTAACAACTTCAAAACAAAGTGCAAAAATAGTACCTAATAGTTAGTATTTTTATAACTTGCGGTAAAGAAATTGAAGAGTAGTGATCTAACACAGCTACTTCCTTACTTTGATGCATGAAGTCACCTGTCGATCATCATATAATCCAATATACCTTAACAATCAGAAAATAAATTTTCTATAATTCGACCCAAAACATAAAAAATAACAATTATATATACATGACTCTCGTTGTGTAAAAAGATCTTGTTCGTTGTTTGTGATGTCACCAATGGGGTCCAGATTGTCTCAAAAGTTTTTTTCTCACTATCCCTTAGAATCTTTTAATCATGTCCGTCCAATTAATCTCAACAGCTCCGAAAAGACACATGATGCAGCTGTTAAAATTGCATCTCCATCATCCACTTTGTTATAATATAGACCATCCATTGAATTCCTCACATCCCATTGATGAGCCTCGCTTTTGTCGCTAAAGCGATCAATTAAACTAGGTCCTAATTAATTATGTAATATAGGGTCAACCTAGGTCATTCTCCCAAGGAGCAAGTTGTGGGTTTTCTTTAGGTTAAATTTAGGTGATAAAAAAAATGCGAGACAAAACTAAACTAACTAAATGCGGAATGAAAATTTAGTCTCGAAACCTAAATGAGAATGAAACTAATCTATATGAATTTAAATGCAATTTTTTGGGGGTTTTCGTTATGAGAGAATATTAAAATCTTAAGAAAATAAATTAACAAAGATTTAATTCAATTATGATGATAAAGGGGACAACTTAGGAATTGCATGGATTTAACTTAGCCCAAATTAATTAGTTAGACCAAAGGGGGTTGATGGAAGATTGGAAGTAATGAATTTAATTGCCTAATTAAACATGGGAAACCCTCAAGTTTAATAACACATATTACTCCAGAAAACTCATAGTGAAATAAGTGGTGGCTAATTAAACTCATTAAAAACCAATACAATTAATTTCTAATTAATTTTAGAATCTCATTTACAATCATCCAATTAAACAACTAGATAATTTATCGACTCAATTAAACAATTAAATCGGTAAACCCAATTGACAATTAAATTAATAATGAAAACTCAATTATTAATTTAATTGACAATCTAAAGGTTGCAAACAAGAATCCAACAATAAGCGTAAAAAATCCCATAAACTTATCCTAAGGTGGGATTATATTTAGGAATTCTCCCTATGCCACTCTCCCCTCATTTTTCTTCGATTTCCAAACCCGATGATTTGTTCTTTGTCACCGTTTAGATCCCCAATACAGACATCAATTTCCCTTTACTTGATTCAAGTTCCAATTCCCTTGAGGTCCCCCAGGACAACATCAACACTATGGCGCTAGAGACTCCAAGTCTGAGCTAAAATCATATTGTGAACTAGAGCTACACACCTGGGTCAAGGTTGATGGGGGTTTGATTGGTTGGATTATTCCCGCATTCTCACTCCACGGGTCATTCCTTGCAGATTAAACCTGAAGAGAATTGGGAAAGGTTTTAGTCGTGTGATTAACTTATTGTTAATGTTATGATATTTCACTCATACTTGGTCATGTTAAATGAAGGCTGGCAAATGTTGAAGGCAAAGCATTGAGTAATGGTTATGATTCCACTAACATTGAGGGAATGGTTACTTGAATTTAGGATGATAATAAGCGCCATGTGGATGGAGCATTGGTTTTTGACTTCATGAATCGGAACACCTTGTATACTCTTTTACTCAAGTGCCTCAGTAATTAAGCTATTGATCCTATATTAACCTTTACATTTCCATATAACAATATATGGCTAAGATTTTAGTATCTTCCATGTCAATGTTGTAGGTGTTGATTTCTTGCCACGCTTCCACTCTTAATTTCATTTTAGTAAAACTATAGATGTAATACAGAGCTATTAGGATCTTTTTGTTCAAAAGTTTGCTAGTTGTATGAATTGCCGTGTGCATTCATTTTTAGAAAATGTAAGCATTCTCAAACACTTTTTGTGACATATAGTTGTATCATATGCTTCCTTTTTGAAAATATGCTTTATAGGATGCCAAACGGTTTTCTTGACGTATAGTTGGCCCCCCTTTGACTCCTTCTTTTTTGATGTTTCATATCCCTATACAACTAAATGCTTTTGTTTGATGCAGGAAGTGTGACAACCTGATTTCAACTAGCTTGATGGACATGAACATGCACTTAAAGACTTTAAAGTTGTTGTAAAGACAAGAGAGTAAAGTATAAGGAATGAAATACTATGTAAAGCTATGCCATATATAATGTAATGGATGTAAAGTTATAGCCCTTTTTAGGAGTTTATTAGAGGAAACTTTTGATATGTAATGAAATATTATGATGTATGGAACAAAATATTAGTAATGAAATATTACTTTAATTAAATACATTGCTACCAATTTGTTGTTGTCTTACATTGATTTAAACATAATGATGTTGCCAAAACAAGTTTCATATGCATACTTGCTACTGTCAAATACCAAGTTTTATTCCATTTTGCTCAAAATGCCATGTTCAAAATGCATGCTTCACTTCAAGAATAACTTCACATACTACTCTTATCATTGCTTGATCTTAGTCAGTAAAAACTATTATAGGTTTCCTTTGCTTGTTTGCTTTCAAGAAAGTTTCCAATAACCACTTGGATGATCATGTAGTTTCATTATATAACAAAGCTACACTAAAAATTACAATTACTCTATAATGATTGATTCCTAAAAATATTATGCCTATGATTATTGTTTGTACAGTATGTGATATCCAATGAAATTACATCTCTAAAATAAACATAATCTACCATAATTTGAGCGTCTGCCCAAAAAATATTTGTAATTTGATTTTCCATATCAGGATGGTATGAATGGTAAAATGAGGGGTTCTTTGTAATTTGTTCTTCAAAATAATTCAATAAGCATTGAACTTCTCCATCCACCAAACTTCTTCGTCGTCTAGTCATCAAATAATTTTTCATATCTACTCAAGTGAAACCAAGATTAGTTCGCGTACCTGCTTGCTTACTCGTAAGGTCAAATGTTGCTTTTGGTTGAAGTCCAACATCCATAGCCAAATCAATCTCATCTGCTTGTGCATTATGTATTTTTTCGTTGAGACTTTATGATATGCATTGTTTCTTGAAGATGTAATGGGTGATTATGCTTTTTTATAAAGTTGGTGAAAGAAAATCTAAAAGCTCCCATATTTTATATTAAAAGAAAAAAATAGGTACTTTTATCTTACCATGCCTCGTAGAATGAAGATGATGCTTTTGTTTTTCCTTCTTTTCTCTCTGTCAAGCGCAAGAATAACATTAGATATGAATACAAAATCTAAAAGATACCATATTTTTATAATAAAAAATTATATATTTTTATCTTACCTTGCCTCTTACAATGAAGATGGCAATGGTTGGAATCCTCTGCTCAAGAATGGATGCTTCTTCACTTGGATGACCTTCAAAAGAAAAGCAGAGCCTTGCTGATTGCAGAAGCAGTCTACTGGAACAAGAAGTTACCATCAAACCAATAGACTTAAGCATATCTACATAATAATTAGATGAAGAAAATTTCCCGTGCATTGTGTGAAGCTTTCCCGCCACGGTTAGCGATGAAAAGTCAAAGAGTTTCTAGTTCTAGTTCTAAAGTATTAGATACTTATGGACAACTAGGATTAAAATGGGATGGGTGGTTGAGATGCAATTTTAAATAACTCATTATGTGTCACTTTCTAGGTGCTTCGATGGACTAAATGGTTATGATGAAAAGATACTGAATGATGAGAAGAAATTGGCTACTGAGACTTTGAGAGTATTTGTTAGTATTTAGGTGTCCTAGAGACAATTTGTAAAGATAGATCAACACCATTTCTACATTATAATATTTCGTTATTAATAAATGAGCAAATTTTACATTTATCATATTTATGTCTCGCCTTTATTTTTAAGGTAAATATGTGTTTGAAGATAAAAGCCATAGGAATAGAATATGTGTTAATCTCGAGGATCAATGATAGAGATCATGATCATGAGGACTCGAGAATACTGTATATCTATTACCTAAAACTTGTTCATAGTCTTGAATTACCAAGAAAGGGCATTGGTGATCTCAATAAGACTAGTACGACATCATCTACTTGTATAGAGATACAAGGTAGGGACCTCATGAAATGCAGGCAGGGAGATGCTTTAGCTGATGTCATGAGTAGATCTGTTAGAGAACAGATAGTACTGAACAAACCCGCCAAGAGACTCCACAAAGATTCATTGTAGAGAGTATCATTGGATATGTAATGTCTCTCATCATTTGGTAGTACGGATCATCCTGGACTTAAGGATGTCATCGAACACTATGTCCTAGGGTTACACTTTGATTTGTACAACTCTATCCACCGAAAATGGGGAGAACGTGTACTCTTGGGTGTAACTGGAATACATGAGTATAGATGGACATGCCGAAAGGACTCACGAGTCCCCCTACAAGGGATTAGTCATTCACAAGACCGGTAGAGCTTGGATAGCTTCTAATTGACTTAGGGAGTCAGGCAAGATAAAGACAAGTGATCATGAAGAGTCATGATCTGTTATAGAGTTAATATAAGAAGATTCCTAATTCTGTGAAATAGCTACATTTAGTCAATTAAGAAAGATGATACTCTATCTTTACTTTTGACTAAATGTGAATGACGGTGTGATGGATGATGCTTGCACGATATCCAAATATGAAAGGTAGATCACTTGATCAACTCAATTAGTTCTGGGGCCGCAGAGCATTGCTAGTGTCTTATGAGGTCATTAGATAAATTGGGCCCGTTAAAGGGGTTTTTAATTAGTCCAAGTTTATTTATGTCAGTGACTAATTGGGCCTAATGGGTCACACACAAAAGTTATTCTCGATGGTTTAAAATTAGCAAACTTGAGCCAATAACTGTTATTGGGCTTTATCAAGAGTAAAGGTATATTTGGGTTAGAGTGGGACTCCAAGCCCAATGAGGAGAAAATGACATCATATATGGTGCCCCAGTGGAAAATAAGTTTCTCCACAAAAGGGCCCAAATGTGTTGGAAGACCCAACGGTCTTAGGCCAAATTGATTTGGAATTCGAATTTTGAATTTTTTGAATTTTAAATTTGAATTTAAATTCAAGAGGTTAGGTTATAAAGATAATTCTGAATTATCTATATATGTATATATATATATATATATAAAGATCCAATAATGATTGGATGAAGATAGAAGAAATAATAAATGAGGATTGATTAAAATGATTTTGAATTTTAGTTTAAGAGATGAATGTGATTCATCATCTTAAATTATTATTCAATCAAGATATGAATTTAATTCATTATGATTTGGATTTTCTAAATTTAGTTTGAATTGAGCCTTTCTTGTGAGCACTTAAATTAGGGTTAGACTCTTATAAAGTGCTGATTTTTTATGTGCCCTTTTTATGGACGTTTTTTGAAGAAAAAAAGGAAATAAATATAATCCATCATCTTAAATGATTGGTTCAATCAATCAATTAAGATATGAATTTGATTCATCATCTTAAATTCAATCAATCAATCAAGATATGAATTCAATTCATTGATTTGATTTTGGATTTTCCAATTCTGATTTGGAAATAAATATAATCCATCATCTTAAATGATTGGTTCAATCAATCAATTAAGATTGAATGTGATTCATCATCTTAAATTCAATAAATCAATCAAGATATGAATTCAATTCATTATGATTTTCTTGTGAACACTTAAATTAGGGTTAAACTTTATAAAATGTTGATTTTTTGTGTGCCTTTTTCCTACACGTTTTTTAAGAGAGAAAAACAAGATCCTCATGCTTCTAAATTTCGGTCTTTACCAAAGGTTTAGAGAGAAAAAGGCACCATCCATAGAAAAGCAAGGTTCCAATGATCTTACTCCTCCTATCTTTAACCTAATCCTAAGAAACCATCATCTTCTTGAAAAAAAAACCCAAAGAAACCACAACTCAACCTTGTCTTCGCCTAGCAAGCATCATCCAAGAGTGTGAGGTTTCAAGAGAAGGAGTTTTCATTGCATCTTTTGTGTGGATCAACGTTAGAGGACATCAACAACTTTGAAGTCTTTGAGTGATCTAAGGTTTCTAATCTCCAATAATCGTTTCATCAAATTATCCTAAACCCAATAATTGTTTTAACAAGTAATCCTAAAACTTATGAATATTATAAATCATTATGAATTCTCATGAGTACCATAAAGAGTTAGGATTAATAATTATTAACTAAAGCGTAATGGAAGGGAGTTCTCATTCCACATTGATTAAACAAAATTTTTGTTTTCAACCTCATGAAACTTTGCATGAAAGTCATGTAATAGGCAAAATTAACCATAGATTTGGACATGAATGTTATCTGTGAAAATTCATATTGGCAAAAAGAAATTCATATACAAGAACTATTTCAAAAGTGACAAAATCTCACATACTTATCTCATAATTTGCAAAAACACTTTTAAAAACTAAAACAACATGCAATCCTTCAAGTTTTTGTCCATTTATCACATAAACACCCAATAATTATTTTGCAAGTTTTCAAAATATACCCTTTTTTTATAATACGCGAAGAAAACAACAAAGCGCGACTAAGAAATAGTTTGATCAATTAAATTTGGCTGTATTAAATGGGATTTTTTTTTAAATGAAATGAGATGCAAAATAATGATATATGTGTGCCATACTGCCATCATAAAAAAAAATATTACAATAACAAAATAAGAATGAGTCTTATTCTATTAGGTAGAGTTGTCTATATCGATCACACAACGACAAAATCTTTAATTAAATTTAAATTAATCAAGAGGCACCTTTCAATAATTTTATCAAGCGTTTGCTTCAATCTTCCTCTACCTATTTTCAAAGGACTCCATATTACTTAATCTACCTTCCTTACTGACCAATCCAATAGTCTTATTCGAATGTGATTTTTGATAGATGTCACCACAACTCTTCCTTATTTGTGTTCAAACAAATATTGTTTTTTTCTTTCCCTTTATGGCAGATATTTATTTCAACATCCTCATTTTAGCCCCTCCCATTTTATGCTCCAATTTTCCTTTTTTTTTTGCTCAGGCTCATGTTTTCCTTTAAAACCAAACAATCACTCTCATATAATATTGCCGATGTCTTATAAACATATGATAAAACTTTCTTATTGCCTAACAAAAATTATTATATTACTTTATCATTCGATCCCAAGTTGTTCCTAAAAAAAGTATTATTATTATTAGAAATTAACAATAATTAAGTGTAACAGTAATTAAATGAATGAATTAATATGTATGAGCTGTATTTCTCTGGTACTCCGAAAAGAAGTAATGGTGACTTGTAATAACAGAATATTCGAGTGGGATTTTTACAGGTGATTCTTTGTTGGCATGTATTCAGCTATTGGAAAGTCTGCCTTGGAAGTAGCTGGCCATTAAAAATTAATATTTATTTTTCTGAAACAATTTGAATATAGAATTGAAATTAAAATATTTACTTTAAATAATTTTCATTTTAAAATTACTCAAAAAAATTTATGAATACAAATTCAAATTATAAAAAGTTATGCTTAAATTTTTTTTTTAACTTGTTCAATACATAAGTTTTGGTGTATATATATATATAATAAGATAAACTTTAGAGGAAATATTTAACCTTTATTATTAACATTCTATAAATATATTCATTTTACAAATTGATACAAACAAATCCAAAAATATCGTCTAGAGTGAACTATAAAAATTTTATATCATTAACTACTAATTTTTTGAAAATATTTTTTTTATAAGAAAATAGAGGAAAATTCTCCATTAAGAATTTAACGAGTGAGAAACACTTGATAAATTTTTATACTATACTAATAATCTGCGAATTTTGTATACATAGAATAGTGCTCTTTTTTTTTTTTTTTGGATCATAGTAGGAACATCCTCTAAAGAAGAGTCAATCAAACATGTTTTATTTTTATTTGAAATTTTGAGTTTCTATTCTTAGCAAATGTTTGTATTTTTTCAAAAATTTCAAAAAAATGACATTTGTATAATTTAGAACGTTTAAAATGAAGAAACATTTTTAAAAAATAATCATAGCGATTAATAATAAAGTTAATTATTTTATATAATTATCATTTTTGAAAAAGAAAAAGAAAAAATAACTGTCTCAGTCGCGAGAGTACGACAAAGCAACTATGATAAAAATTTGGATTTGTTGAAGGGAAGGAAACGAAGACAAAGACGTATACAAAATCAACAGACCGGAAACAGAAAGAAAATAAAAGAATAGAAAAAAACCCAGCGTAAACGCCGCCACTCTATTGCCACGTAGGCTCGGAAATTCTCCGGACCTAACTCCTGACCAACGAACCTCCAGGTTCGGGAAACCCAGCTGTAGACAGCCTGTCACCAACCAAGTCCCACTCATCTATTCCCCCGAACTCCGATCTATCTCTCTCCCTCTCCCCCTTCTCTCTCTCTCTGCCCTCTCTCCTTTTTCTCTTCCTCCTCCTCTGTGCGCCTCTCTCTCTTTGCGAGTTAGGGTTTCTTTTCCTTCGTTGGTCGATCTCATTTGTTGGCTGTTGGATACGTTGATCCCATTCGTTAGATCAGGATTCTCTGCAGGGTAAGTTTTCTCTTGGTTTTGTTTTCTCTTTGTATTCTCCGTTTTGCTGCTGGTTTCCTAGGGTTTTTTCCCTCCCTGCTTTCTGTTGCTTTTTCCTCATTTTGCATTGTTACTTGGCTTTTTGTCTTTGCTTTAATATGGTCTGGTTTCGTGGGTCGACGTTAATGGATATTCATTATTGTTCATATTATTGCCGATTTGCTGTCTTGTTTGGGTTTCCCTGTATGCTTGTTTGTCAGATTTTGACTTGAAATTTGACGGATGGTTTATCTGGTTGTTGAGAAAGCGGTGTAGAGAAAATGGAACCTAAATTCGGATTTATTTATTTATTTATTATTTTTCAGTTAATGTGCGTTATTTAAGCAGTACTCTGTAGTTGGTATTGTGTGGACGAAGTCTATGTATTTTGAATTTTTTATTTGGGAAAATTTAGATAGTTAGCTGTTAATTTATTTCTCTGGGGATGAAACCCGTTGTTTGGAGGTTATTAAAAGCTTGAAAAGATCCAGCAATGATGTTTTCAGAATAATTAATTAGAACCTGCCGGTAAGCCGAGCTGATGGGGCTTTTCTTTTTCTTCTTTCGTTTGTTTTTTTGTTTTTATATATTGCTTTTTGTGATTGCTGGGAGCTTCTCTACAATTTTATGTTGATGCTCAAGTGCTGTGGATAAAGACAGCTAGAATTGTACCCTCTAAATTTTAAGTCGTATTTTGTCCCTGTAACTTGCAGGAGGAGTCAGACTAGTCCTGGGATTTAATATTGTTACATCAATTAATTAGGGCAATAAGCTTGTCTCTGGATGCACTTCGTTTTTTATATGATTCGAGTGTTGCTTATTCTGCTGTTGTAATATATTTTTTCCTGTTCTCTTGGTTGTCTTCTTTGTTTTCAGCGGTACCATCTTTGTATTGCCTAAAGTATTTTGATTGCAAAATTTAATCATCAGATTCAAGTCTGAATCAATTTTATAGTATGTTTACGTTCAAGTATTTAACTTACATTGTAGCCTATGTTTTTCTTTTTGTTCCCCCTCTCCCTTTGTAGGTTCCTAAATTGGACTCATTGCATGTTTATGTTCTGAGGTTTATTTATTTCCCACAGGAACAAATCTTTTGTGTTTCTGAAGTATGCAAATTGATTGATGGGCATGGTGGAGTCACTTCAACCTTGAGTTGTCATGCATTGCTGAATTGAGTTATCCATCCTATTATTATATCTGGAACTTTGACATAATTCTGGAACAAAGGGGCAACCATCTAAGGATTTCTTGTATCCATGCTGTCAGATAGCATGTGTGGAATCTGTACCACGGGTAATGCCCCTGACAAGATTTGCTGCCGATGCATTCGGTGTGGTGACAATTTGTCTCGTAGTTTTCTTGTTTATTCTTGGTTTACTGTGCATTGTGTACACATGTCACTTCCGCTCTCATAGTCGCCATCAAGGCTATCTCCAACTTAATTATTTTAGTGGTCCTTGGATCATCCGAATCACAATCATTGTATTTGCCATCTGGTGGGGCATTGGTGAAATTATTCGGTTGACTTTGATAAGTCGTGCCCTTCACTTAAAATGGCAGGAACCTGTTTGCAAAAGTTACATTGTATCAAATTTGGGGTTGGCGGAACCATGCCTGTTGCTAACTGTTGTGTTTCTCCTTCGGGCACCCTTACAGAGAGTGGAGACTGGAATTATGAGCCAGAACTGGAACTCAAGAACAGTGGGAACGATTCTTCTTTACTGCTTCCCCATGTTTGTTCTTCAGCTACTTGTTGTTCTGATTGGACCTCAGTTAGACAAGAATAAAGGTTCTGGGAAACTTTTGCCTCATTATTTTACAAGTGCAGCTGCTGTCTCTACACTAGAGGAGAATGAGGTTTCCGTTTGTACTTACCCTTTACTCAGTACAATTCTCCTTGGCATTTTTGCCATCATCTTGACTTTCTACCTATTTTGGCTTGGAAGGCGGATTTTAAAATTGGTTATCAACAAGGGTTTGCAGAAGAGGGTTTACACGTTAATACTGTCAGTTTCCAGTTTCGTTTCATTGAGGGTTCTTTTCCTTGGTTTATCCGTTTTATATAGACCAGATCAATTTACGTTTGAAGCCCTTACTTTCTTGGCATTTCTTGCCCTTTTATGTTGTGCTGGGGTCTGTATATTTGTGCTTGTGTATCTCCCAGTTGCAGATTCTTTAGCTCTGGGAAATTTACACGAGTTAGAACCTAGAAGAGGATCTAATGTTGATCATAATGATACGATGTCTCTTATTGCTAACCGGAGTCATTTGGAAGTTGTTGAAGAAAATGTCAGGTCCAGTCCTGATTCTGATGCATCCACAAAGCGGGGGTCAATTTCGTTTCGGACATTGGAAAAAGATGGAACTTCAACTGGGGAATTTGTTGAGTTAAGCCTTTTCTCTCCCAGTCGAGATGCTACCCCTTCAGGATCGTCTCCACCTCTTGGTTGGCCAATGCGACCCCTCACACAAGAAGGTGGACCTTGAAACCAGGCTAGAAGCTAATTACTATGAGTGAATTGTCAATTTTGTGGAGAAGAAAAACTGATTGTAAAGGATTTAGCTTCAATAATGCTTTCACTCTTGTTCTGTTTTCCCAATATTAGGTCCAATGGTTTTGCGTTTGAATTTGAGTTCTTTTCTGATTTTCCTATACCATCTTTCACCTCTTTTCTTGATTATAAATTCATATATGTTTTTGTACATGGTAATATTTCTCAATGGGTGTCAACGGGTGATGTGCGATTTGATGCGTAATTTGCAGTTTTGTTTAATTGTTGGAAAACAGCTTTTGATATTATTAGTTGGCCTTAAAAAAACGTTGGGAAAATGTCACCTATAAATTTCAAAATACGTGAAAGTGGTCTTTTGAAATTTGATTTCAAAATTGTGGTAAAGTGTCATAAGATTGTTTTGTAATATTTTCTATATGTAAAAAGATATAAATGTTCAACATAGTGACTATGGTCTTGTCAAAATATGTTTTATGGATATGAATTTCTTTAAACATACTTATTTTTCAACAAACAACACATGCACGAGTTTGTCAAAATATACACATGGATTTATCAAAAGAGGCTTAAAGATTTGTCAACATAGGTACGTAGGGGTATTTGTGTAAATATTGTAAAAGAGTTTCACATGACTTAGGGGTATTTGTGTAAATATTGTAAAAGAGTTTCACATGACTTCACTGCATTTTTGAGATTTTAAGAGTTATTTTGTTTTTTCGGGAATTATATGCAATTTTCCCAAAAATGTTTGGATATTCTTGGGTTTTACTGAAAAGGAAAAGAATAGCATTGGGTTTTAACTTTAGTCGGTGTTTTACGTTAAAACGACGTTTTTTGGTATGAGCTTCTAAGCGTGTCATTCGCTCTGGCGTTTTGGCATTCCACATCAAATTTTAAAAGTATTCTCTCCGATTTTAAATATCAAATATATTTATAGAGTTGATTTTTATCTTAAATATAAGATATAATTTTTATATTTAACAATATTTTTCTAATTTATCCTATTGATACATTTTCCGACAAGGAGAATAAATGAGGGAATTAGGGAAGATAGTTAGGATGTTTTAAGAAATATATATTTATCAAATTAACTAACTCTTTAAATATAATTAAATTAAATAAATATGTCTTATAATTAATGATCAGATGAGTATTAGCCGTTTCTTTATCATATTTATGTCTCGCCTTTATTTTTAAGGTAAATATGTGTTTGAAGATAAAAGCCCTAGGAATAGAATATGTGTTAATCTTAAAGATCAATGATAGAGATCATGATCATAAGGATTCGAGAACACTGTATATCTATTACTTAAAACTTATTTCTAGTCTTAAATCACCAAGAAAGAGCATTGGTGATCTCAATAAGACTAGTACAACATCGTCTACTTATATAGAGATACAACGTAGGGACCTCATGGAATGCAGCATGGAGATGCCTTAGCTGATGTCATGGGTAGATCTGTTAGAGAACAGGTAGTACCGAACAGACCCTTCGAGAGACTCCACAATGATTCATTGTAAAGAGTATCATTGGATATGTAAAGTCTCTCATCATTTGGTAGTAAGGATCGTCCTGGACTTAAGGATGTCATCGAACACTATGTCCTAGGGTTATACTTTGATTTGTACAACTATATCCACTTGAAAATGGGGAGAATAGTGTACTCTTGGGTGTAACTCGAATACATGAGTATAAATGGACATGTTAAGAGGACTCATTGATCCCCCTACAAGGGATTAGTCATTCACAAGACCTAAGTAGAGTTTGGATAGCTTCTAATTGACTCGAGAGTCTGCAAGATAAAGACAAGTGATCATGAAGAGTCATGATCTGTTATAGAGTTAATAGAAGAAGATTTCTAGTTCTGTTAAATAGTTACATTTAGTCAATTAAGAGAGATGATACTCTATCTTTGCTTTCGACTAAATGTGAATGACGGTGTGAGGGATGATGCATGCACGGTATCCAAATATGAAAGGTATATCACTTGATCAACTCAATTAGTTCTGGGGCCGCAAAGCATTGCTAGTGTCTTATGATGTCATTAGATAAATTGGACCCGTTAAAGGGGTTTTTAATTGGTCCAAGTTTATTTATGTGAGTGACTAATTGGGCCTAATAGGTCAGACACAAAGGTTATTCTCGATTGTTTAAAATTAGCAAACTTGAGCCAATAACTGTTATTGGGCTTTATCAAGAGTAAAAGTATATTTGGGTTGGAGTAGGACTCCAAGCCTAATGAGGAGAAAATGGCATCATATATAGTGTCCCCAGTGGAAATAAGTTTCTCCACAAAAGGGCCCAAATGTGTTGGAAGACCCAACGGTGTCTTTGGCCAAGTTGAATTTGGAATTCTAATTTTGAATTTAAGTTTGAATTTTAAATTTGAATTTAAATTCAAGAGGTTAGGTTATAACGATAATTTTGAATTAACTATATATATATATATTAAAGATGTATATTAAAGATCCAATAATGGTTGAATGAAGATAGGAGAAATAATAAATGAGGATTGATTGAAATGATTTTGAATTTTAGTTTAAGAGATGAATATGATTCATCATCTTAAATTATTATTCAATCAAGATATGAATTTAATTCATTATGATTTGGATTTTCCAAATCAAGTTTGGATTGGGCATTTCTTGTGAGCACTTAAATTAGGGTTAGACTCTTATAAAGTGCTGATTTTTTATGTGCTTTTTTTATGGACGTTTTTTGAAGAAAAAAAGGAAATAAATATAATCTATCATCTTAAATGATTGATTCAATCAATCAATCAAGATATGAATGTGATTCATCATTTTAAATTCAATCAATCAATCAAGATATGAATTCAATTCATTGTGATTTGGATTTTCCAATTCAAGCTTGGATTGGGCCTTTCTTGTGAAGCACTTAAATTAGGGTTAGACTTTATAAAGATCTTGATTTTTTGTGTGCCTTTTACCTCGCAGTTTTTTCGAGAGAAAAACAAGATCCTTATGCTTCTAAATTTCGGTCTTTACCAAAGGTTTAGAGAGAAAAAGTCATCATCCATAGAAAGGCAAGAGGTTTCAATGATCTTGCTCCTCCTATTTTACTAATCACAACTCAACCATTGTCTTAAAAAGATAAAAACAAGAAACCACAATCAACCTTATCTTCACCTAACAAGCATCCAAGGAGTGAGAGGTTTCAAGAGAAGGAGTTCTCATTGCAATCGGGGGATAGCTGTGTGGGTCAAAGTTAGAAGACATCAACAACTTTGAAGTCTTTAAGTGATCTAAGGTATTCTAATCTCCAATAATCGTTTCATCAAATTATCCTAAACCCCAATAGTTATTTTAACGAAAGTAATCCTAAAACTGAATATTATAAATCGTTATGAATTCTCATGAGTACCGTAAAGAATTACGGATTAATAATTATTAACAAATTAATGTAATGGACCCGACAAGATTTGCTGCCGATGCATTCGGTGTGGTGACAATTTGTCTCGTAGTTTTCTTGGTTATTCTTGGTTTACTGTGCATTGTGTACACATGTCACTTCCGCTCTCATAGTCGCCATCAAGGCTATCTCCAACTTAATTATTTTAGTGGTCCTTGGATCATCCGAATCACAATCATTGTATTTGCCATCTGGTGGGGCATTGGTGAAATTATTCGGTTGACTTTGATAAGTCGTGCCCTTCACTTAAAATGGCAGGAACCTGTTTGCAAAAGTTACATTGTATCAAATTTGGGGTTGGCGGAACCATGCCTGTTGCTAACTGTTGTGTTTCTCCTTCGGGCACCCTTACAGAGAGTGGAGACTGGAATTATGAGCCAGAACTGGAACTCAAGAACAGTGGGAACGATTCTTCTTTACTGCTTCCCCATGTTTGTACTTCAGCTACTTGTTGTTCTGATTGGACCTCAGTTAGACAAGAATAAAGGTTCTGGGAAACTTTTGCCTCATTGTTTTACAAGTGCAGCTGCTGTCTCTACACTAGAGGAGAATGAGTTTTCCGTTTGTACTTACCCTTTACTCAGTACAATTCTCCTTGGCTTTTTTGCCATCATCATGAATTTCTACCTATTTTGGCTTGGAAGGCGGATTTTAAAATTTGTTACCAACAAGGGTTTGCAGAAGAGGGTTTATACGTTAATACTCTCAGTTTCCGGTTTCGTTTCATTGAGGGTTCTTTTCCTTGGTTTATCGGTTTTATATAGACCAGATCAATTTACGTTTGAAGCCCTTACTTTCTTGGCATTTCTTGCCCTTTTATGTTGTGCTGGGGTCTGTATATTTGTGCTTGTGTATCTCCCAGTTGCAGATTCTTTAGCTCTGGGAAATTTACACGAGTTAGAACCTAGAAGAGGATCTAATGTTGATCATAATGATACGATGTCTCTTATTGCTAACCGGACTCATTTGGAAGTTGTTGAAGAAAATGTCAGGTCCAGTACTGATTCTGATGCATCCACAAAGCGGGGGTCAATTTCGTTTCGGACATGGGAAAAAGATGGAACTTCAACTGGGGAATTTGTTGAGTTAAGCCTTTTCTCTCCCAGTCGAGATGCTACCCCTTCAGGATCGTCTCCACCTCTTGGTTGGCCAATGCGACCCCTCACACAAGAAGGTGGACCTTGAAACCAGGCTAGAAGCTAATTACTATGAGTGAATTGTCAATTTTGTGGAGAAGAAAAACTGATTGTAAAGGATTTAGCTTCAATAATGCTTTCACTCTTGTTCTGTTTTCCCAATATTAGGTCCAATGGTTTTGCATTTGAATTCGAGTTCTTTTCTGATTTTCCTATACCATCTTCACCTCTTTCCTTGATTATAAATTCATATATGTTTTTGTACATGGTAATATTTCTCCATGGGTGTCAACGGGTGATGTGCGATTTGATGCGTAATTTGCAGTTTTGTTTAATTGTTGGAAAACAGCTTTTGATATTATTAGTTGGCCTTAAAAAACGTTGGGAAAATTTCACCTATAAATTTCAAAATACGTGAAAGTGGTATTTTGAAATTTGATTTCAAAATTTTGGTAAAGTGTCATAAGATTGTTTTGTAATATTTTCTATGTGTAAAAAGATATAAATGTAATATTTTCTATATGTAAAAAGATATAAATGTTCAACATAATCATATGTTCTTGTCAAAATATGTTTTATGGACTTTTTAAATCAGGCTTATGAACTTGTTTAAACATACTTATTTTTCAACAAACCACACATGTACATGAGTTTGTCAAAATATACACATGGATTTATCAAAACATGGACTTACCAAAAGAGGCTTATAAATTTGTCAACATAAGCACATGGGGGTATTTGTGTCTTTTCACATATAAAATATATTTTAAAAGAGTTTTACATGACTTCACTGCATTTTTGAGATTTTAAGAGTTATTTTTTTTTTTTCGGGAATTATATGCAATTTTCCCAAAAATGTTTGGATATTCTGGGTTTTTTTTTTTTTTTTTTTTTTTTTTTTTTGCTCGAATATTCTTGGGTTTTACTGAAAAGGAAAAGAATAGCATTGGGTTTTAACTTTTGTCGGTGTTTTACGTTAAAACGACGTTTTTTGGTATGAGCTTCTAAGCGTGTCATTCGCTCTGGCGTTTCGGCATTCACATCAAATTTTTGAAAGTATTCTCTTTGATTTTAAATATAAAATATATTTATAGAGTTGATTTCTAAATATAATATATTTTTTATATTTGACAATATTTTTCTAATTTACCCTATTGATACTTTCTCAAAAAATAATCAAGAAAGAGAATAAATGAGGGAATTTGAGAAAATAGTCAGGGTGTTTTAAGAAATATATATCAAATTAACTAACTCTTTAAATATAATTAGATTAAGTAAATATGTCTTATAATTAATTGATCAGATGAGTATTAGCCGTTTATTTGGTATGTAGTAAAACGGATTTAATCAAGTTTTTTTAAATACGCGGATTTAGTCCAGGAATCTGATTGAATGAGAAGAAGGGTGAAAAAAATATATTATAGTTTTAGGGGTAATAAGGAAAGTAAAGAATCCCTATCTTATGGCCACTTTTATTATTCTTGATTTCTTTATGTTAAAATTAATTCTAACAGCGTCGAACACGGAATTTAGGAAATTTTATTTTTTTACCCGGGTCAAAAAATAAACATATTGAAAAAACTATCTCGAAAAATTATTTTAAGATTTTTTTTGGTAAGCATTGAACTATACTTTCTCTTTAATTCTTATTATTTTAGAATCTTAACAATATATTTGGTTTTTTTTTATTATAAAATACTTGCTTGTTTCCAAATAGCATTAAATATTTTTTTATGTATACTCATAATTAAAAAGGTAGTGAGTAATAATTAATATGATATTAGAATTTAGTGTAATTAATAGAGATAATATTGAAAATTACTTAAATTTTAGGATAAATTTAATTACTTTAATTGTTTTATTGACTTGTAAAAATTGTTAGTTGGTTCCTTAAATAAGAATCAGAGGGAGTATTTACTAAATAGTATTAAATAATTTGGAAAATACAAACAGATAATTATAAATTAAAACAATATATAAGATGATATTGATCTTTTTGGTATTTCAAACAAGAATTTTACTTTCCTCTCACACACCTAATGAGTAATGAAACACACATTGTCCTTACGAGAGAAGATAAAAAATTAGCTAGGGCCAAATTTGTGGCCAAATAAAATATCATATAATAAATACATATATATTTTAACAAATTTTATAAGATGAATGAAAAGAAGGGTGAAAAATATATATTATAGTTTTAGGGGTAATAAGGCACCATTCCTATCTTATGGCCATAAAGGCCTTCCGCCACTGTCTAACAGTATACTAAATTTATGAGTCTTCATTTTGGTTATTTAAATTTATAAAGTGTATTTTAAATCATTAAAATTTAATACCCTTAAAGTTATTAATGGAGTTGACAAAGTAAAGTTAAACGGTGATGATACAATCCTAAAAAAAAAAAAACAAAG
Source organism: Acacia acuminata (assembly GCA_019022655.1). Lineage (NCBI taxonomy): Eukaryota > Viridiplantae > Streptophyta > Magnoliopsida > Fabales > Fabaceae > Acacia > Acacia acuminata. The sequence continues at coordinate 3,907,860 of JAFJYI010000010.1, forward strand.
CTGGACTTAACAACGCAACATTTCATTTAATCTAAAGTAAAATACTTGGATCACCTTTGTTTTAATTACACAAACGTTCCTCTATTTTCAAATCTTACACTTAAGTCTAAGCTGTTAACCCTATCAAGAATATTCTAAAATGATTCCAAAATTATATTTTTTTAATTATAATAATTTTTATTGACTAAATTACCTTTATCCTCTCAAACAAATATGATGAAAAATTAAAATTATAAACTTTTATATGCCAAAAAAATTTATTAATTTTTATAATATAATAAAAATTAATAAATTCTATAATATAGTAGATATTTTGAAAAAAACATATTATAATTATTTCTTGGTTGTATAATGTTTTTAGTCAATATAAATGTTCACATAATTCTATGTTAAATAAGGGTATTTTGGTTTTAAAAAAAGTGTTTATAAGTCAAAGTTAACGATCAACTAACCATTAGATGGATGAAATGGAATCTTTAAAATTAGGGGTGGGAATAGGCGGACCCCTATCGTAGGCGACCTATACCGACTTTGTTTAGCTTGGTCGGGCCGGCTTTGTTTGTTAAAAAAGCCACGCCAAGGCCTAATTGAAGGCCTATATGTCTAAATAGGTCGGGCCTATTTTGTGAAGGTCCGGCCTATAAGCCACATTAAATAAATAGATTTATATTTATATCATATAATAACAAAAAATATATATTTTTTTCATTTGTATATTTATATAGATTTTGATAGGTTCAAAGTGCATGAAGCCTACATATAGCCTTCAAGGCCTGCAATATGAGTCATTTTTAAAGGTCTACATTGTAAGTAGGCCTTTAAAAAGGCTTCAGGCCTGACTAGGGGTGTTCATGGGCAGGGCTGGGCAGGGCGAGACCCTTGCCCGATGCTCTACCCAAGAGATAATTGGGCGATAAAATGCAACCCGGTGCTCGGCCCCGCCCGATAGAAGCCCTAAGATTTGTGGGCGAGGCAATAATGGGCTAGGCGGGCGGCCTTCTTCTCGCCCAAGTGACGATACCCGTAACCTTGCGACACCCTATGTGGAAAAAAAAATAGCTTTAGTCATACCTAATAAAACAATATTGCAAACTTCAAATGAAATCCATAATTCTACACTTCAAAATATTCAGATATAAGTCTACAACTTAAGTCTTAAAATTAAAAAGACAATCATATATCTTAACAAAATAACAAATAGTCAAATATCCATAACTGAAATATTAAATAATATCCATAATTCATTAAATACAAGGCATCAAAAAATTGCAATTAAAGCCTTGTAGACATCCAATCTCCTAGAGTTTGCATCAAGGCTCCAAATTGTCAAAAAGATGAAGCATATAAAATCACCTACAAGAAAGCAACAAAGAAAGCATATTATTAGTTTATTACATCATTTACATGTGAAAGTAACAATTAATTGTAGGCTCTAAGCCTTAGTTTTAACTTTAAAGGTTGCAAATGGAAGTGAGCACCTACAACCGGAAGCGATCGACCATCAGGAGAGGCAGAGAGATCCGCATGACTAGAGATGGAGATGTCGAGTCGAGACTCAAGATGAGGCGCCGTAAAGATTGGAGAGATTGAGAACGATGAGCAACACCAGAAACTGGAATAGAGAATGATTATTGAGCACTAGAGAGTGGAGAGGCAGTCAGGCAATCATCAAGCGAGAATGGAGATTGAGAGAGGAGACTAGAGAGACAGGCTCGCGTTCCGGCTGCTAGGGCATTTGAGTCCGACAATGGGAAAAGGGAAGAGTTGAAGAAATGAGGATATTTTTTTTTATATTATAAGTTATATAATTTGCAAAAAATATATAATACTATTTTATAAAAAAATATAAAATATAAAATACTTTTTTTATTCAATTAAAAAAATAAAAAATATTATATACACTCTTTGGGTAGGGCAACATACCTTGCCCAGTGCTCAGCCTTGCCTGCAAAAATGCTCAGCCCAATTGTGCCCAATTTTGTTCGGGCTGCTTTTCTTAGGGCTGGGCTAGGCGATTTTTCGTTGGGCACAAGCGGGCGAACAGGGCGGTTGGGCATCATGAACACCCCTAGGCCTGACTAGGCCTTATGAAGGCTCAGACTTGAGCCTAAAAAAAGCCTACATTCAGGCTTAGGTCCAGGATCATGCCTTTTAACCCCATTACAGGCTTAGGCCTGTTTAGCTGAAACCTGACCTGACCTAGCCTATTTCCATGCCTATTTAAAATCCATGGGTGGTTTGTGTAACACATTTTTTTGTTTAAAGGAAGGTTTATATGAGTTTCCAAAATAAAAGGGAAGTATGTATAATTAAGACAAAATATAATGGTGGTTAGAGTATTTAAGTCTTTAATTTAATCCTATATGATATTTACTTAATTTACATTATTTTATTTAAAAAAATGAAAATAAATAAATAAATTATTTTAACATGACTTTTTTAAAGACTAGCTAACCCACAATACCATCTGGCTCTAATGCCTTCAAAACCAACAAGCTAAATCACTGTTTGTTTCACTACTTTTCTTGTCACAAGCTGCATCAACCTCTCTTTATCTTCCTCATCGTGCACCTCTCTGAACACTCTCGGATAGAAATTAACAAAAATTCATATGACTTGGTCTGTTTTATGACTTGACCTAAGGGTGAGTATCATGCCTAGATGCCCGGTAGACCTGCCCATGTCCGGTAAAAAATTGCCCTACCTAGCCTTAAAAAAGTGGCTTGAAAAAAATTTGGGCAATTTTGGATTGAGCCAATAACTGGGCAAGGCTGGGCATCGGGCTGCTGCCCGAAAAATTAAATATCTTTAAACAAATATTATTCTATATACATTATTTTATTTAAAATATATTATATTATTATGTCGAAGTATATTATAAATATATTAAATTATACTTCAGGCATCTCTAAAGCTTTGAAATTCTGTAAATTGTGAATTAAAATCTTCATGGAGTAGGGTAGAGTGTCAATACCGGGCAAGAGAAGCCCGCCATACTTGACCCACCCTTGCCTAGCCCAAAAATGATTAGGGCTTTTATTGAAGAGCCCAGGTATCAGCCGCAAAATGCAACTTATCATTCTTCGAGTTAGGCATCGGGCATGGGTCTCGTCCTCACCCCTAAGTCATTAGTCCAACTTCTTCATTCATGACCTGGTTTTGATCAGGTTTTAATTAATATATATATTGTTCGAATCGACATGTTGGCAAAAGAAAGCACAATGTAGAAAAATTTTATATAATGTCTAATATTATTAAGTTAATGTCTACTATTTTAAAATTTTGAAATGATGATTTAACTGAATATATTTTGTTTATGTAATTTAAATATTATCGAGAATTCATACCAACAAGGTAGAGATGTAGAAAAAGTAATACTCCCCCGGTTCAAATTATAGAAACACTTTTATAGTATATAGTCATCCCAGGAGTTTAGTTTCGCCTGTCACCTTACCTCTTGGTAGGGACGGCACTCCCTTCCACCTTCGAGCTTCGAGATTCCTTTCTCAGGCTCAGGCCATAGGGAGAGGAGGGAAACCGTTGTTTTCTGCTAAAGAAATACACTATAAAAGTGTTTTTATAATTAGGATTGGAGGTAAGTATAATGCGATTAAATATTTGAAATAATAATGATAAAAATTTAGTGTTGGGGAATATATTAAAATTTTTTAAATTTTTTTTTAAAAAAGAACTTATAAATATTCATATTGTATGGTTCAACAAAATTTTTTTAATAAAATGATATCAAAATTTAAACTTTGTTTTATAAGAATTATAATTGATTTTTTCTCCTTACCAAACAAGAAGGAAAATGATTTCCAAAGTGTTTCTTAATCGTTGCGTCCAAAAGTGCAAAAATGTGGTAGCTAATCATGACAATTAAAAATGTCACCACATATAATGTCTTCATTAAAGAGCATCAAGGCAAGGAGCAGCACAGGGGACGCGCGCGTATACTCTCTCATATTCTAAATATAAGATATAGTTAAATTCTTAGAAATATTAAGGTAGATAATTAAATTACTTTAAACTATTTATATTTGTCCTTTCTTCTTCAAACTGTTTTTTGCCTAATTTATAAACTGATATATAATATAATGGTACACAATATAAGATACGATTAAGTAATTTATATAACTTCATATATTTATGTCTAGCTGATAAGTTTTTTTTTTTTTTTTCCGGAAATCGCTATCGGGTCTAAGGTACTGAATTAATCACAAAAAAGTTCCACACCAAATTCCCCTTACAAAAAGTCTCATTGTAAAAATGACTTTTCATGTTGTTAAAATGTCCCTATGAAAATTTCATTGTGAAAATGACTTATAATGTTGTCAAAATGACTTTACATATTGTCAAAAATTCTCGAGATTTTCTTCCGACGTGTAGAATTTTATAATGGGACTTTTTTATGATTAATTTCGTAACTTGAGACCTAACAGTGATTTTCCCTTTTTTTTTCCATGGATTTTAATTTTCAAGTGAGAACAAGTGGGATATTACCCATCAGACGCAAACAATGTTAATAGGTTTTTAACTATTCTAGTTCCTTTTTTTTTTTTTGGGGGGGGGGAATTTTGTTAGGGTTCGTCCAAGCGCGGAAGGAATTTACCAAAAGAAACATTGAATCTCAATCATGGATCTATCAATGGTGTTTAATTCGAGTAGTTAGAATTGTACCTTTCGTATGTATCTTGTTAGATCACTAGGAGCCAACGAACGAACCAGTCCCCTCTACCGGTATCCATACAAACAGAACCCCAACACAGGCAGCGTGCTAGTGCCTCTAACGTTTTTCTCTCAATCCTCTAGGGTTTCTCTTGTGGCCTTTCTAATACATCTTGCTCACTATCTTGGGGTTTTCAAACCCTAATGGGTCGTATTATATATCCAAATTTAATCTTAATTAATTTTGAAATTTGAATTGGATTAAAATAATATTAATTAAATTTGTCTAATGATTAAATCTAATCTATTTATTTAATCCGAATTAAAAACAAGCTGATTTAATTTATCTTCATAAATTAAATCTGAGATATGATATCTATCTTCAAACTTAAATATAAGATATGATATCTCTATTAGTTTTAGTTATTTAATTATCAAATAAATTAAATACAAAAAAAATACTACATAACAATATTATTATCTATATAGATAATAATATTATTATTTTCAAATTTATATTACACACACACACACACACATAAATATCCATCCTCCCATAAACGTTGTATTCATTAAATTTTAGACATATATTAAATTCAATGAATCTATATACTATAGCTCATGTTGGACTATTCTTGTATGTGACCTTGTAGGCCCACATGAAATTGGTAGCAAGCCAACACTATACCAGCCCACAAGTCACAAGTGGCTTCTAGCAAGTCATTACGACTACCCAATTCATATGAGGATCGATGGTACGATGCAACTTATCATACAACCATGCCACATTCCTTTTGTCACATGATAATTTGGTCAAGGATGAAGTATGGATAGTGTTATCCTCCTGCTCTTGACCATTACTTTCTCGATTTTTGAAAAGCCTAACAATTGAAATGGAAACTCCTTTCCATCGTAGTATGACCATACTTTTCTCAGACTTACTCATCGAAGGCCCAGTAATATCTCTCTACAAATGTGAGAGACAAATCTCATCTTGACCATTCACATTCATCTACATGAAAACCACTAATCCCAATCGAAGCCTTTATCATCACCCAGTCAAAGGTGACTTTTGATTAGGTCAAAGATTAGCAACTCTCATGTAGGAATCCATGATGATCTTAGGTCAAAGGGCATTGTGACATAGTTATACATGAGATAAGCTTATGACTTAATCCATGCAGCTTTCTCATAGTGGGTTGGTCCAACACCTTGTACTCTTATAAGTGCGTAAGACTTTGATTCGTATATCCATACCTTATCAAAGTCATACTGGTTTTATTTCATCTTCGCTCATGTATAGATGACCGACCAAGGACATTTAGGACAATCGTTATGATACATCCAATGATATAGTCATCATAATAAACATGCAAATAATATGATAACAAAAATGGAGAAATACTTTAAATAACAATGATGTTTAAAGTGCAATGATTAACCCTAGGACATAATTTCTAACAAATTTGAGATCGTTGATTCTCATGATCCGTAATTTTTAGTTGTAATCACTAGTCATCATTTAGATTAAGGGAAAATGCTGAAGATATAAATAGGGATAATTGAGTTATTGATTTGTACTAAAAATATAAATAGGGTTGACCTGTGTTGCCGTCGATCTCAATTTTTTTTGTTGTTGTTGAATATCTTAAGTAAAAATCATTAATATAGATATTTGAGTTGTTAATGTGTATACTAAAGTTGTAAATAGGATTGAAGCTTTGACGGTCTCTCTTTTTTTTTTAAAAAAAATCTTAAGCAAAAGTTGTCAATATAAATACTTGAGTTGTTAATATATTTACTAAAGTCATAAATAGAGTTGATTGGAGTTCCGGTGATCTCTTATATATTTTTTGAATTTCTCAAGCAAAAGTCGTCTATACTTTATATAGATATTTGAGTTGGTGATGTCTATACTAAAATGAAAATAGGGTTTACCGGAGCTCCTTGGTCTTATATTTTTTGGGTAAATGAGCAATTTTACACATGTTTTTCCCCCAGGAGCGCCCAGCACCACGAGTTTTTTTCTGGACCAAAAATACACATGTGGTTACGTTTTGGGAGCGCTCAGCACCACGGCCGTTAGTTGACTGTTAACTTGGATGGAACGCTGACGTGGCGCTGATTTGGACTGACACATTGACGTGGACATGGAATAAAAATTCAAAAAATTAGGAAAAAATTCAAAAAAATTCCAAAAATTAGAAAAAAAAATTAAAAAATTAAAAAAATTAGAAAAAGTTAAAATACCCCGCCCGAGTGGGCCCCGCCATGAGCCACCCTACGTCGGCCACTGGCCGGCCATGGCTATGATCGGTTCTTAGGGGCGCCACTCTAGTAGCGGTGGTTGGTTATTTTGAAGCGGGGAAAAGAATGTATTTTTAGTCTTTCACGGCATTAAATTTTCATATGAATATTTTTACTCTTCATTTATTATTATGTAGATAATTATTTTTTTGAAAAAAATTTATAGTTAAGTAGGTTTAAAGTTAAAAAATTGTTAAATTTTTTGATAGAATTAATAAAGTTTAAAATTTTACGGTCGGTAAAACCTGCGACGGCCGACGGTAGGGTGGCCGGTTGTGGGGCCCACTAGCGGGGTATTTTAATTTTTTATTAATTTTTTGAATTTATTTCTAATTTTTTGAATTTTTTCCTAATTTTTGTAATTTTTTTCTAGGGAAAATTCCATATAAATACCATTTGAATTTGTAAAACCCCCAGAAGTCCACTGAATTTGTAAAAAGACTGAGAAGTGACATGGACCTATGAGGGATATGCAAATTCAAGTAAAAAGATCACACTACCCTTAATCTCCTCTTTTTCAGCCGACATTCAAGTGCTCATAACATTCACTCGTTCTTCTTCAATCCACCACGAATTATATCAAATTAAAACCCTGCTTCGCTGCATCTATTAAACCCCTCCCGTTCAAAGTCGTGGTGAGAGATATTAGCACTTGGCTTTCTTCCTTCCAATTTCTTTTTATAGTTCGTTGTCTCTTGCTTATTAATCAATGTTAATGGCTGATACGGGAGCGAATGTCAAAATGAAAGCTCCAAAGAAAACGAAGAAGCGAAAGCAGAGAAGCCACGAGGAAACCGAAAGGACTTCCAAAGCGCAGAGAATCGAACTGGGAACAGTGGAAAATGAGAAAAAACCAGAGCATAGAGACTCCCCAGTCCCACGATTTTGAATTCTTCCCTCCATAGAAGAACCTTCAGCTGATATTGTGCATCCAAAATAACCTGGGAAAACAAAAAAGAAACCTGCAATTTATATAACCCCACCACGAAAAAAATCAAAGCAACATTAACCACCGTCCCAACCAGAAGATCTGCAACATACAACTCATATTCGGACCAAAAATCTTTGCCTCTCTTTTGAACTTCAACGACAGCAGCACAACCTTTGTTTATCGAAGCAAATGCCGGAAAACAAAAAAGAAGAGCCGTTTTCCTTCCCTTCAACCGTGATGACTGGCGGCCAGAAATCTTTCCATCCAAAGTCAGTGATTGACGGCGACGAAGATGAAGATTGCGGGAAGAAGACGTTCGGACGAGTGAATGTTCTGAGCTCTTGAATGTCGACTGAAAAAGAAGAGGGAGAGATTAAGGGTAGTGTGGTCTTTTTACTTGAATTTGCATATCTCTCATAGGTCCATGTCACTTCTCGGTCTTTTTACAAATTCAGTGGGCTTCTGGGGGTTTTACAAATTCAGATGGTATTTATATGAAATTTTCCCTTTTTTCTAATTATTTTAATTTTTTTTTCTAATTGTTTTAATTATTTTCCTAACTTTTGAATTTATTTAAAATTTTTTCTAATTTTTGAATTTTTTCCTAATTTTTTGAATTTTTATTCCACGTCGGCGTCACGTCAATGTGTCGGTCCAAATCGCCGCTACGTCGGCGTTCCATTCAACTTAACAGTCAACCGATGGTCAACTAACGGCCGTGGTGCTGGGCTCTCCCAAAACGTAACCACATGTGTATTTTTGGTCCAGAAAAAAGCTCGTGATGCTGGGCGCTCCTGGGAAAAAGCACATGTGTAAAATTGCTCCTTTACCCTTTTTTTGAATTTTTAAAACAAAAGTCGTTGATATAGATACTTAAGTTGTTAATATGATACTAGATTCGTTAACAATTTAAGTATATGAGATCGTCGAAGCTCTAGTTGACTCTATTTACATTAACAATTTAAGTATCACATTCATAATTTAAGTATTCATATTGATGACTTTTGCTGACAAGGGGATTGAGGGTTTTTTTTTTTTTTTTATTTTTATTTAAATCAATCAATTTAGAATTGTTGGAATTCAACACCTTTATTTGTTCTTTACATATTCTAATATTATTTTTCCCTTAGATTAATGTTTACAAAACTGACTATTATCCCATTAATTTTGCACACAAAAAAAAATAAAAATAAATTAGTGTAACATAATTTATATTTAAATAATTTTTTTCTTAAAAAAAGTTAGTTTAGCAAATCAAAACTTGTTCGTATAATATAATTGAAAAGCATGTTAAGATGTAAAAATGACTTAAAAATATTTTTTTAATATAATTTGATAACTTCATGAGAAATATTAAGATAAAAATTTTAAAAATAAAAAGAGTTAATGTTTACAAAATTTGTCATATTTTGACATTATTAATTCAACACTTTTATTTGTTCTTTACATATTTTGACATTATTTTTCTGTCATTTTCCCATAAATAATATTTACAAAACTAAGTATTATCCCATTATATTTTGCAAAAAAAAAAAAAATTAAAGCAAAAAAAATTATTGTAACATAATTTATATTTAAATATATTTTTAAAAAAAAATTCAATTAAAAAAATTAAAACTTGTTCGTATAATATAATTGAAAAGCATGTTAAGATGTAAAAATGACTTATATAATTTGATAACTTCAAGAGAAATATTAAAATAAAAAGAGTAAATGTATTATTAAAAAATATTTGTAAATATTAAAACCATTTAATTAGATGAATTCAATAAATAAAATAAAATATATAAATATAAAATCCAAAAATGATATTAGGGAACATTGCTGGAAAAATCTACAAGTGCTAATATTATCATCCAAAGGCATTTAGGACTGATGTGTAATTTACCTTGAACTGTTTGAGCATATTTTAAACTATATGTAAAACCATAAGCGGATCCACCTATGTCGAGAAGGGGCACCGCCCCCTTGATTTTTGATTTTTTTTTCTTTTTATTTATATAAAAAATCAAAGCTTTTATTCAAAGGTGATCGGACATATTTTATTCAAAGAGGGGCTTGCGGACATATTTTATTCAATCGGCTCACCTTACCGACATATTTTAGCATTGTGATTTCAATTGGGAAAGATCTGCTTTTTTTTTTTTTGAGATACTTTCCTAACATTTTGTTGTCTTTTCTTTGTATTTTAGGTGAATATTGACAAGACAAAAAATTGCTTGGAGCATGTAGGTTGCTAATTGTCCACCATGGGCATTTTATGGCTAACATTTGCTCTTTTTCTTATTGATGATTATCAAACTTGTAACTGATGACAAGTGAAAACCTTTTGAATCCTATATTATTTTTTGTGTTTTTGATGACAAGTGAAAAATAATTTTCGGGGGCGCTGCCCTCGAACCCCCATACTCCCTCCTGCTAATAGTGTTCCCTTTCATAAATTTCTGGATCAGCCCCTGTGTAAATCGAAATACATTTACATAATAATATTTGTTGCCCATGGTTAAAAATGGTTGCATCCACTCAAGAACCTGAATTATCGGACAACAAATTTTGCCATGGTCATTCATTTTCCCATAATATTATATATTTAAAAAAGGGTAAATTATTCCATCTAATCCTTTTTATAAACAATTTTGAACTTTCTCTCTATTGGTGCTAGTTTTTCCTATAAACAACTTTTTTTGGAATCTTAAAATTTAAACTACTTTCTCATTTTTCACCCATATTAAATACACATCTTTATATTAATGAACCACTAATCCTCTTTCATATTTCTTATTTATTACACATTCTCTTATATTTTCTATTCATTCTCTCTCCTATACTCTTTTTTATAAACATGAGCATATTTAAAAAATACATTATATTTTTTTACGCATTTATTGTTTTTAACTAATTTTATTCGTCAGTTGGCTTTGTACAATCAATATAGTTGTTGTTTATAAAAAGAACCGGAGGTAATAGTATCCAAATCTTGGGTGCTAAATGCAATTGAGAAATATTATCTAGGTGACCTCTATAAATAGAAGGATATTCACCAGGTGCTAAACATATGCTTTTCACGGTGAGGGCGGTGCTATCTTCATCATATGATCGTATGGACGATAAACATCCTTGGGAACTATCTAATCCAATATAAATAATTCACTAGCCCTCGAGGCTAGACACTTGTGTTCTACAAGAATACAATCAATATAGTTGTTGTTTATAAAAAGAACCGGAGGTAATAGTATCCAGCAAGGTGCTAAATGCAATTGAGAAATATTATCAGGGTGCTAAACATATGCTTTTCAATATTTTTACAGACCGAAAGCTATTTTTCTAAATTTTAACTTTTTTTTTAAAGAAATTAATTAGTAAATTAAAAAAATTAAAGTTCTAATTTAACATATCAATATTGTCAACATTAAGGTCTAAACAACACGTATCATGCAACAAACAAACACAATCACTAAGTTATAATCAAAGTAAATTATTGTTTACATATAATCACAAATAATTAATGAGAAGACTTAACAAAATTATAAATACTTCTTATAAATATGTCCTGAAAAGTATAAGTAGTCAACAAAATAAATAACACAAGATATGAACAAAACATTACTAGAAAATAAGTCAAAAAATACAAAATTAGTAAGAATACTTAAGAAATAAGAAATATATTTTACAAGTTTTTAATTTTTAGGATTTTTAATACAAGATGTTCTTTTGAAACTTAATTCTACAAAAAGATAATAGCAACTAAATATTTGCAACATAATTAATAAAGTATAAAAAACAATAATATTATTCATATATAAATATATATATATTAAAAAAAAAACATACCGGCCTAAAAGGGTTAGCCTTGTAGGATCAAAAGCTGGCCCTTTTGGACCCGTTTTTACTTTTAAAACAAAAATCTTAAACCCGGCTTTTATAAATTTAGGACCCAAACGGGCCGGTCCAAAGGATTGCACCCATTTTCCTAGCTCTAACAACCGCTAATCCAAAATGCTTGCCCATCCATCGTGTCTTCGTGTTATCATCCTATGTGTTTTGTGAAGGCCATCATGTGACAGTAACGTGGTGCTCTAATTTTTTTATTTTTTATTTTTTTTTTTATTGGTTCAATGCATGGTGCTATGTCATTGATGAAGGAGAAGGGTTAGATAAGGAAGCATATTACTACTTCATGCGTTTAATATAAAACTCAATTCATTGTTTTAAAAAAATTAATGAAGCTAAACAAATTACTTTAAAATATTTATATTTATTAGCTTTCTCCAAACTAATTTATCAGACTTATAATATATAACTAAATAATATACAACATATACTATGATTAAATTATTTATTTAATTTCCTTAATTTTTTTTAAAAAAAGGTTAATTGAGTCTTGTAAACCATCTAATGCACTACAGCACAACCAAGACTCAAAAGTTAATTTTTTATTTTTTTTTTTAAATATATAACCAAGACTCAAAAGTTGCATGAAGCCGGCTTCGGCTTTTACTTGAATATTGGCCCAAATGTGATTTGATCCAAATACTAACCCAAAATCTGAAGATTTTGGGCTTCAATGAGCGTTTTGCTTCATCAACTTAGCATATATATTTTTTTTTCATATTTTTTTTTTTTTTTTTTTTTTTGGGAGTTATAAGGGTATGCAGTAACAGCTTGATGGTTGGTTCAATCCTCTCACTTATTTACATTGCAGACACTAACGCCCTAAATTATAGCAAGCGGGATCAAGCCCGTGGAGCATGGCTATAGGATCTTTGGTTAAAAAAATAAATGCATTTATCTCTATTTTCTTTGGATCTATGTTTGTAGTTACTGCTTAGTCACTAGGCTCCATTGTTCTCCTCTATAGGAGGTTAGTTAGTGGGGCATCTTTTTTATGTATCATTTTATCTTATGCTTATAATAAAATTCTCTTTAACTCCAACTAAAGATTTGATATACATCTTAACGTATGGGGTTAAAAAAAAAAAAATACAACAATAAAATGATAATTTAATTTATAAGGTAAAAAAAAAAGGAGACTGGGATTTGGATCTCAAGGGTGATCCTGGTTCCCCTTTTGGTCCGATTCTAGATGAGATAGGATTCCTAGATCAAATTGTTTGGGACCTGGCTAGGACTATCGGGACAGGGATACTTTGAACACCCCTAATTAGAGGGAAAGGAAGTCAAGAAAAGCATTGAGTTACCACAAGGATTTTAGAGAATAATCAAGAAGAAAAAGAGAAGAGATGGTAGAAAGAAGAATTTGCAAGATTTAATGAGAACATCAAGATTCAAGTTCTTAGATTTAATATTAGAGGTCTCTATGTTCAATTGAACGTTGGAATGACTCAATTTGAAGTTAAGATGTCTTATATGGAAGTTATACCAACTTCACTCTAGTGATCACTCGAGTGGCACCTTCATAGATAAATTTTTTTGATCACTAGAGTGAGTAGTCGAGCAATGTCCACTTTGTTATACTATGTTTTCGTTCAGCATGATAAAGGTTCAATATTTTGGTAGTATATCCCAAACTATAAATCTGATTGATGTGAAACTTGATGTATATGAAACTAGACTCAAAAGGCCTTTAAATAACCAAAAAAAAAAGCCCAAAGAGGTGCAGATGAAAGATATATGAATTTCGGAAGTTGACACTCAACTTTCACACATTATTCCAGACCAATAATCACCTTTCGGATCATAAATTTTGGAAGACAGTGCATTTTGGATTGAGACTTGGTGCATATGAAACTAGACACAAAATGCATTTAAAAAACATTAGGATCAAGCTCAAAGAAGTTTAAATGAAAGAGATATGAATTTAGGAAGTTAATGCTTGAATACATACCTTGTTCTAGACAACAGCTATAGATTTGATCATAGATTTCAGAATAAAACGAATTTTAATTTGATTCTTTTTGCATTGGAAAGTAGACTTAAATAGCTTTTTGAGGATATTTTATTTGCCAAATTTAGAGTTAGAATTGGAAAATCAGTTGAGTGAGCACTTGAATGATGATGTTATGTTATGACATCACTTTCACAACACTCAAATGATTTATGAAGTGATAAGCTTCACTCGAGTGATGAACCAAATTTGCATCAATTCCACATCACTCAAGTGACCTTGAGACTGATACACTATGAACTTTTGAGAACCAAGGAAGATTACTTGAGTGATGGCCTATCACTGGATGGATAACTCCAGTGATATGAAAGTTATTTTTTTTTTTTTTGCAAAATCACTCGAGTGACAAACAAAATGGTCACAACTTCTACAACATCGAGTGATTGTGGAAGTAATGTTGTTCAAAGTTTTTAACATCTCAAATTTATTGAAACTCTTTCAAATTCATTTAAAACTTGATTATGTTGCCCCTAACCATTTCTAATCATCACTAATCAAGTTTATATGAGGATTACATTTGATTAAACTTGGATTGGAGCTCAAAGGTCAAAAAGCAACTTTTGTTTCAAAAAAGTTCCAACAGCTATTTTTTAACGTGAAGAAGAAAGTCTCAACAAGCCTAACATATACTTCAACATCTCCAATGTTCATTAAGCTACATTAATTATAAAATGAGAAGCATTCAAGATAAGCATAACTAGGAACTTGCACATTCACCATCAAAATGCCAACACTTTGACTCCACATATACTCTATGTTTTCTCAGTATTTATATAATTTGTTTTAGAGAGAGATTATTTTGCATTGTACTTTAGTGGTTATCCTTATTCAATTCCAAAGAGAAAAGGTTGATTGTAATCTTTTATCATTAAGAGAGGTTATATCCTTACGGTATGTAAGGGGGAGTGCTTACCTCGATTGTGAGTGGTTTCACAAGTGCCCGGGTCAAATTATGGGATTGTAAAAGTTCTCAAGTACCTAGTTTAAACTTGAGGGAATAGTATATTGAAATCTTAGAGGAACCTAGAGACTGCACGTAGGTCATCAAGGACTGGATAGAACCATTATAAATCATAGTTTGCGTATTCTTTTCCTTTATCTCTTATATTTCCAACATATTTGATTTGAATAGTCAACTGTGAAATTTATGATTCATTATCTTCACACTTATTTTTTTCATTAAGATGTACATTTCTTTTTAAAGTTCTTAATTTTTTATTTTAAACCAAATTCACTTCCATTCTTGAGTATCATCTAGTTTTGACACTTGTCACATTAGTAATAATCAAGTAATTTTATTTAGTTTTTTAATCTCTCAAAATTAGATAAATAAGTCTTAAAGTAGTATTAAGGGCAAGAGGGGTAATAATTTATTCAAAATTGGGATCTACACACAATTCCGAGACCAAAAAAAAGAAAAAAAGGAATTCATTCTCAATTCCCAAGAAAAACAAATTTGAGAAAAAAGGTCAAATACATATTCATTAATGTTTTCAAATCAATTACTGAAATTTCTCTAAATACTTAGTTAAATTGTATAACGATTTTTTTTTTTTTTGGTTACTTTAAGAACTTAGCTTTCTTTTAGTTGACCTTGGATCTATTTATAATTTATTCTTTAAAAAAAAATACTGTATGGTTGACAATAAATGTTATGCTGGAAGTCATTTACATATTTTAAAAATAATATTAATTAATTTTGTTATCGCAATGTATATTAATTAAATGTTATGAAAGTCGATTTTATTTTGATGCATCATCTAGGTTCTAAGTTCTTCTAACCTCTAACAGTAACACCACAATAATTGGAGTGAATTGGGATTCTTTTCACTCCATTCTCTCTCCACCACTTTCCATCTCAATTACTATGTCTTTAATATGTATGTCTGTGTGGGGCTTAGTAACCTAATTTAGGAAGATTAAGTAAGCAAAATAAATATAATCTTTCTAAAATATTTATATATTATTAGATTATGTACGAAACACAATGTGGTGATGTGTCTATTCTAATAGCTAATAAGTTCAATAATACAATTTATTTGGGGAAACTAAACTAAATAATTTATTTGTTCACTTATTATATATTTTATAATTATAATTTTATAATTATTTTTTATTAGAATAGAATTTATAATTATTATTTTATATATATTGTAAATCCACACACACACATATAATTTATTTAATTCTGATAATTATAAAATCACAATTTTATTTAAGAAAAAAATTAATCTTAGTCCTTCAACTTTTACCTATTTATGACTTAGTTATTTAATTATGACTTAATACGGCTCAGTTAATTACCCTTTTTTGGGCAAAAGTTCCTTACCTTTTCACTCTTTATTATTATTATATTAACCTTTTCATTTGTGAGTCATTCTATGTGGCAAAAATTAATTCCTACTCAATTCTACATGGTAAAAATTCTTCTAGCTCATCTCTAAATCGCACCGAGTCATAATTGAAGGACTAAATCATAAGTGAATTAAAGATTAAAAGACTAAAAGATTAAAAGATTAATTTTCCTTTTTATTTATTACTTTTTGAGTTAAGGTGCACCCATCACCCTGATATATTTTATCATGTGCTTCAAGTACCCTAAAGTGGTAAAATTTCACTCCTTGAAGTATTTAAAATGGTATAATCTAATACAAAGTTAATAGTCCCTATGGTCCTTAATTCCTTATTGTAAGACACCAACTACCAATTCTCACAAACCAATAAAAACAATTAAAGTCAACAAAGTTGTCTTACAATTTAAGTAACTTCTAATATTACATTTATTAATTGCACTAAACTCTAATGTTATATTAATTATTACTCTCACTCATTACCCTTATTAATTATATGTAAATATGGAAACAATAATTAATGAGCTTTAGAAACAAACAAGTGCCTTATAAAAATAATCAAATACAATTGCTAGTTGGTGGCTTGATTCTATAGAGGGAGTATATCAATTAATTTGACCATTTTAAGATGCTGACTCAGCTCCAAGTTGACCAAAAAAATCTGAGTTGTGTATGATGTGGCATGAGATTGATTGGAGTGTTTTTCATTTTGTTAAATAAAAATCAGATTCTTTATGTGTTACTACTCCCTTTGATCCTAATTATAAGACCTAGTTGACTTTTTTTGAGAGATTATAAGGAAGTTAATTAAACTACTTTAAAGTATTTTTATTTTTATTTTTTTCTTCAAACTAATTAGTTTAACTAATATATAATTTAATGATATACAACAATGAAATGATTAAGTAACTTATTTAGTTTTCTTAATCCCTTCAAAGAAATTCAACTAAGTCTTATAATTAGGATAGGTAGTACTATATCTTACACGTTGAATAAATCACATCGAGAGAAAAGGAAGTTAGGGTTAGTTTTGTTGAAGCTGACCAAAATCACATTTATAGAGCAAGGTGATTTAGCTTCCATGAGATTATCAGAGGACGTAGAAGCAGGGGTGGATCCAAGAATTTATGGAAAGGGCCACCATTGGTGGGGATACGGGGGGTTCGGGTTTTTTTTTTTTTTTTTTAAAACAAAAACTTTAAATGCATTAAAAAAATAAAAGAATATAAAGGGAAAAGTAAGACTAAGTACGGTTAAAAGTAGCAAGGCCGGACACCATATATTTTAATAACAAAAGTATATTACAATAAAAACAATTACAACATCATCCTTCTAGGCTTTATTTTTGAAATTCCATCATAATTGCCTCATTATCAATACTATCAAATACATCTTTTTCAAAATAAGACACTAAGCAATCATTCAACCATTCATTCCCCATCCGATTGCGAAGTGCAGTCTTGATGTATTTCATAGCTGAAAATGCTCTTTCCACAGATGCAGTTGCTAAAGAAAATTCAATGCTAACTTTACAAGTAAATAAACCAAAGGATACACAATATGTTTTTCCTTTTCAACCATCCTCTTGGCAAGATCAGCTATTCCTTGCAAATTCAAAAAATCGGGATCACATTGCACATCAACAATATACGTGTCAAGCTGATATTCAAGCATGACAAAATCATTCACATCAAAATCTAAAGGATAACAACCAGCAAATTCACACAACTTATGCTTGTCAAAAGCCAAGAAAGAGTTGCATGGATTTAAACATGCTATGCACTCCAGCAAATTCGAACTAACTTCACTAAAACAATCATTCAACTCTTGAAGTTGAGTATCTATCACTACATAAAATATGTCAACATTAAAGTGATGTAGATGAGTAACTGGTCCTCTACGTTTTATTCTCCATTGTACTTTCTATATCAGGGATATCTATATCATGTTTTATACAAAATTCAGAAGTCTTTTGAAATAGATTATCCCACCCATTATCTCTCATCTTCAGTAATAACACCTTTGAAACTTTTACAAGAGTCATAGCATTCACAATATCTTGGTCTTTTCTTTGAAGTGCTTGTGACAACTCATTCGTTATTGCCAAGACCTTGATCATTAAGTGCAAAAGTAATACAAATTCAAAAGTTTCCATATGCATCATAAGGCTAGAGGCTTCAGACCTTTTTGCATGCATAAGGGTTTATCATCTTTTATAATTTCTAGCATATCAAGCACAAGATCAGACAATGAACACAGACTTACCAATGATCGGTAATGTGAGCTCCAACGTGTGTCCCCCTGGTCGTGACAAACTTATTTCTTGATTCAAGCCTCTCCTTGATTGAACATCATCGCTTGCAATACTTTTGACTAATTCTTCCAATTGCTTTTTTCTCAAAATATATGCTCTTTTACAAGAAGCACCAACTACATTACACACCAAAGGTATAAAATTAAAGAAGTCAGTCAATGCGTAAACCTTTTTTACACAAGCTACTAGAGATAACTGAAGTTGATGCGCAAAGCAGTGAACATAGTAAGCAGAATTATTTTCATCTAAAATCAAGCTTTTCAGACCACTAAATTGACCACTCATATTTCTTGCGCCATCATAACCTTGACCACGAATCTTTGTCAAGCTCAAGCCATTTTTGGCAAATATTAACTCAATCGATTCTTTAAGTGAACTAGTTGTAGTATCTGAAACATGAACAAGACTAAGAAAATGCTTAATAATGTCACAGTTGAAATTCACATATCTTAAAACAATGGCCATCTGTTCATTAATTGATATATCACGGGCTTCATCAACTAGTATAGAGAAGAAATTATCTCCAATATCTGAAATAATAGCTCTAGTAACTAAACTAGCAGCAACATGTGTAATATTTTTCTGAATTGAGGGAGCTATCATTTTGAGATTCTCTGGGGCATTATTAAAAGAAACATTATTTACTTCCTCATTGCTTTTACAAAGGAATTTTACAAGGTCCACAAAATTTCCCTGATTCATTGAAGCATCTGTCTCATCATGTCCCCGAAAAGCCAAACCTTATCGTATGAGATATCGAATACATCGAATAGAACCATTCAAACGAATACGATAATCTTGTTTGGCTTTGTCAAAAATGTCAGACATAATAGTGTCAATATGTTGGTTTTGATTCATCAAATCTTTGGCAGTACTAAAGCACAACTTATGAATGCTTCCAACATTCCCAACATGTTTAAGAAGTCATTGTTTCTCCTTCCAATTGCTAAATCCTTCTCTCACAAATGATACCCGACCACCCCTTCCATCACCATGCTCACAATTAAATAGATAACAATGCAAGAAAAATATATCATCTTTTGATTCACTATACTCGAACCAAGTGCCAAACTCATTGTACCATTGGGGATTGAATCTATGCATTTTACGCCCAATTAAGGATTGAGGAAAGTTCTCAAGTTTTGGTTGACAAGGACCATTCGTTAGATAAATTCTTCGAATCATTTCCCTTTCTTTAGCACTCTTTGCAAGGCTCATAATAGGAAGTCTTTTACCCGGATCAGGAACATACAAATCCGATGGACCTTCTACTTGTTGGTTTGTTCGACTTGAGGGAGTAGCACACTCATCTTGAGTTAAATCAATAAATGAAGATTTCGGTCGAGATCGTTTAGTTCCACTACCACTTGGCTTTGTAAAAAAAGAACCTAAATATCTTTCCATTCTAAAATATGGCAAATGACAAAAAATGAATTAATAAATAATATATCTACCAAACAAACATATTGAAAAACAAAAGTTACATAATAGAAAAAACACCAGCAAGACAATACATTTGCAAATAAACAAGAAATAGTGATTGTGGGCAGAGACAACACATTTGCAAAAATGTAGGATATTGTTGCATAGTAAATTGGGCAGAGACAACAGATTGGGACAAGTAAGGTTCTTTAAATACTGTATCCTTTATAAAACATAAGACGAGATTCACCACTAAAATGAGAGCTTCCCAGAGTCAAGACAATAAGAAAAAGATTCAGATATCAAAAGCTAGCTAAGATGATACATAGAGCTACCAGATTAATACAGGCAAAAATCGAATCAGAACACAGCCAATGCAAATTAGGATCTTCCTTTTCTTTTCTCAATTCCCAACACAGAGAAGAATAGCACAAACCAAATGTAACTCTCGACAAATTTTTCTAAAGTATTGACAATCTCTGAGATCATGAATATTCGAAACACATTTTTATCTTTTAGGATTTGTAAAGTCCTTTATTAGGGATTCTCCCAATAAAGAAACTTGTTGAATTAAGGAGTCTTGAACTTGTTCTCAGAGTTCAAGATCTTCAAATTGATTCTTTTGGCTCTTTACTTTATTCTTCCCTATTAAGTAAAATTGGTCCCATCAAGAGAATTCTAGTCCAGCAGCTGTTTATTAGAGATCATGAATTGATTAGCACAATTCACTATCAAGTAGTTTATGTGACATATTATCTCCATACGATCGAGACATTCAAATTCTATTCCTACTGGTCATACTTCTAAGGGACATGAAATTTAAAGATAGATTTTGAATTCAAACGTAGGATCCAATTCAATTTGGATGGCTCAATTGTTAAATCAAACAACATTAATAATTAAATTTTTTTTCGTGAGAAGCGAGGGCAGTTGCTCTTTTGTATTAAAATTAGACTCAGAGGAGATTAAATCCCAACAAACATTTTGAAGAAAAATTAGTAAATGAGTCAGACAAACATCTAAAGATGAAAAGGATAAACCCAAACCCTACTTTGCTAAGGCATCACAAGCGGAAAATTCTGTAGCTTAACATCCCAAGCAAAAATTCATCCATCATCTTATCAACAAGGAAATCTCTAAAATTAAACAATATAAGCAACAAAAAATAGAGCAGAAGCGCCATCTCAAAAGCACCAACCTTCAAGTTCAAGACGCATGACCAGAGGCGGACCGAACGGCGGAATAGAGAATAGCCCCTACGTTGCGTATGACAAACGGCGAACAGCCCTTACGCACGACGAACGGCGAACAACCAACCAAAGTCGACGAGAGGCGAAGAAGAACAAAAGCTCCGATGACCTAACCTTGCGTCTGCGTCTATATCTGCGATAGTGCCCACGATTCCTGCTTGATTCAACTTTGCAAAAGCCCTAAAAAAAATTTTTAAAATTTGAATGACGTCGTTTAAGGGGGGGCAAGTGCCCCCTAGCCATACACCTCGGTCCACCTCTGCGTAGAAGCAATCCATTCCCAATTCAAGAACATTTAGATATATACTGAAAGCAACTATAAAAAATATAGTTGCTTTCCGTGGAACATCAAAGTTTTTTTTACCACCCAGTGAACATCCAGACTCAGATAGAGACGAGAAAGGATGGGACACAAAATGAGTGAACGGTGTGGCCGAGGAGGACGAATGATGCTATTTTTTAAATACAATACCGTTCCCAAAAAGTTCTACCTGTTGTAACCTTTACAGCTGCATCTTTTCTCTTGATCCCGATCCACTACATGTCTCTCTTATGCGGTCTAGAGTTCAAATGAATGAACCTTAGGAGTAACAGTTAATCTCACATGTAGGCATGAAATATAAATGACAGTATAACACATGTATAAGCATAGAATAATTCACAATAAACAAGTCTCACCATAACTGCAGTTATCGGCCAAGGACCGCAGCCCCTTTAGGACACGCAGTCCTATGGGACACACAGCCCCAAATCCATAGCTAGGAAATAAACATATAAACCATCTAGCAAACATACTCAGTCATACATGAATACATACATATAGGCTAATAAGATAATAGTTACTTACCTCAAGCTTGAATCCTTAACGTTGTCCGGAGGTGTTGAGATCACTAGAGGTGTCAAGATATGCCTATAAACATTTATCATTATCATTAGTCACTTCTTGCGTCACAAAGTAACTAACTACACGAAATATTTTTAGAGGATTAAAAATGGATTAACTCCTAAAAATTCCCTTATCAATAATACCCTTTTTAATTTTTATTAATTAATAATAACACTCTTTTATTATTATTAATTAATAATTCCCTTTATTATTTATTCCCTTTTCCTAAGAATAATAATAATAATAATATATTTTTATTTTATTATTATTATTTTACTAATTATTATTATTTATCTAGAATTATTTTGAACTCTTGAAGGCTTTCCTAACACTTTAAATTAGGAGTTTATAGATACCAATCATCTTATAAATTGTGCTTTAATGTTTCTCATGGTTTTCTAAATGCAAATTTCTCAAGTATATTTATATACTTCAAATCAGTGAAATATTTCCCCTACACAGGAATTACACATACACATACATACATAATTACATACATACATACATAACCAAGATAACATCTTTCTCTTCCTTACACACACACACACACACATATATATATAGCAGCTTATAAGATATGACAGTAAGCTTTTCTACTTTTTCTCTACATGTGCAGCAAACCATATATTATATATGTATATGATTATCTATCTAAAACCAGCTAGGCTTCCCCTTGTGCAGAGACATATATACATACCTACGCACACACTGCACCTTGCAACGTTCTCATTCTTTCTTTTTCTCAGCTTCCTTTTTATATACCACACATACTTATAACACATAAACTTTTCTTATATACATATATCACTCACAGCAAGCTTTTTGGTTCCATGAACAAATACCTTTCATCATTTAAATGATTCAGCCACCCACTTGTACAGCAATGTGTAAGCCCTTACACATTCAAGTAACCAACCTACTTCCTTGTTTAGCTATCTATTATAACCAATTAGGATGAATAACTATTATATAGTGAGTTCAAATCACTCTTTGACAGAACCTAGTTACTCATGGCATGATTTTATACAACTTAATTCACTGTTCTTTATTTCCCTTAGCTAAACCTGCCATTAAAGCCACTTAAGATTTGAAATCACAATGTTTTCACGGGTTTCCTTCAAGCAATCTAAGTACATATATTAATGATTTAAAATTATGCTTCATTTTCCCTTTTTTCCCTTTACATATGCAACTA
Source organism: Acacia acuminata (assembly GCA_019022655.1). Lineage (NCBI taxonomy): Eukaryota > Viridiplantae > Streptophyta > Magnoliopsida > Fabales > Fabaceae > Acacia > Acacia acuminata. The sequence goes on from JAFJYI010000010.1 coordinate 3,931,089, forward strand.
CGTACAACACACACACACACACACACACACAAAGCAAGATTTCCTTTTTAACTTTTATATATATACATCTAAGTTTTCCTCTGTTTTAGCCCCTCAAAACAGAGAACCATCATGCAGAAATTTTTGTAGAATCTTGAGGGATAAGCTTAAAGACTCGCCTTGTTTGAGACTCAAGCTTATTTGCACGTTTGAACCTTTCAGTCTCTGCTTCGTTTCAGCTTTCTTTCTTGCACCCACTCTCTCACGTTCTCACTCTCTCTTTCTCTCCTTAAGTCTCACAGTCTCGGTCTCTTTCTTTCTTGGTTGTTGTAAGAATGTAGCTTGGTTTATAATGAGAAGGGAGGGTGGCGTTTGGCTCAAGAACTATGGGGACATCTAAGGTCACGTGTATAGTGAACACCGAAAGCAATAGATGCTGATGAGGGAGTGTTGCGTTGCTGATTTTTTTTCCTACTCTTGTGTGATCTGTTTCTTTTTTTTTTCTCGCTGGTCCCTGATGTTGTGTTTAGTTTTTTTTTTTTTTTTTTGATGTCGTGTTTAGTTGAATGGATATTAGAAAGTAGAAATATGAATATCTTCCTGTTATATTTAGCTGTCACGGGTTGGGCTTTATATTATAAGTAATGGGCTAGTTTATGTTCAGTGAATAATTGGTTTTTGCTGTGCAATGCTATGGTCAAATGGAGTGGTTTAATGGAATAGATTGGGCCATGGGCTTTGTTGTGTATATAGGCCTATGAGATAACTGTATTGATGTCCCGTTCAAAGGCACAGTAACCAAATAGCAGGCTATATATATTAGCTTAAGCTATAGTTCTTTGGAGCTCAACGTCAGTTTGTACGTGTAGCCTTGTAACACCGACACATACACACAACATTACTTTAACATGTAGCTTCTGCTATGTTGCTAACGTGTTGGGCTGAAATTATATCCTTCCCAACTCTTAACCATCACAAAGCATATCCTTGACTCATGAAGTTGGGGCTTAGGAATATATATATATATATATATATATAGACACACACAAGTTCTATTAAAAATTTATCCTTTGAAATATTCCCTAATGTTATTTCTAAATATTACAAGGAAAACAATTTCTAATATTTTCTTTTTTTTCCTCCAAATAATTAATTTAATCATTTGGCCAAATTCCCCGATTAATTCTCATATATTATTTCTATAATTTTTAGGCACAATTTATTCCTTATTTGAATGATTCTTTTCCTAAAATAAATTAATTAAGGAAAAATAGGCGTTAATTTCCAATAATTAACATTATAATTATTCTACGCCAAATTTCATAATTTAATTTCCATATAATATTCAAATTTTCAAATCCCAAAATTTGGAATGTTACACTTGTCTCATGTTTCCCTTATGTTGGGCGGAATTTCCTAATCAAAGAGAACAAGAATGTTGCTTCTTAGTTCCTTTATAAGCTTATGTGACTTAGGTCTTTATGAAATAGATTTCATGTGTCCTACTTTCCAAAATTTCATTTTCATTCCTTTTTGCCTTGCTAGGGGCGAAATCTTGGCCTTACCATAGGTTCAATAATTTATTTTCTAATGTCCTTTAGGCACTTGTTAGTTTTGACAAGTCAACTTACTATTTATTGGCCCTAATTTAATTGAAAAAATTCCTCATCCCCCTTGCTTATTTGGCCGAGAATTAAGTCACTATTATAGTGACTTTCACATTATCACAAAGTCACTAAGATCATTTATTTAATATGTCATTTTAACTACTTAACTAAACTGGAAAATTCCATGAAAGAAAACAATTTAATTGTAATAAAAAAAACTTCTCAGTATTTCATTAATTCATGCTTTGTACATTGTTCATGAAAATAGGGACGTTACATCAAGAATGTGGTATTTGAAGATGATAAAATCGCACTGGCATATATAACAAAAATTTGGCGAGAAACTAAACACAGTTGTGAGTACATTGCTGAACAGGTTTATTTTATTATTATGACACGCTTGAACATTGCTAAACTCTACATTTATTGGGTCAACATCTTACATAGGACTGATAAAGTTGGAATAATTGAAATAATACGTGGGAATAAACTTAGATCACAAAACCAGGAAGAAAAAATTAAGTTGGTCAATTCATTAAATGTTATTACGTAAAATAGAAAATAGAAAATATTTTAAGTTCATTCAATACTCTTAAAAATAAATGACTGATGTCAATAAGTATTAATTAATGTACAAGCAGAAAATTGTCTGAATTTCAACTAATTCTATGCCTATATCGATGATGGACTAAACAAATCAGCATTTATGAGTGTGTTAGGATAAGTATAGTCTAATCAGATTGACTTAAAGCGATTTAAGAATGAACTTGATTTGGAAATACAAATAGGGTTTGCGCCTGAGCTGTTTTAATCATCATTGCATTACAAATAGGCGAAAAAAGGTTTGAAATAAAAAAAAAAAAAAAAAAAAAAAAAAAACATGACCAATGAAATTGCACACATTAAAGGCAATGTGAAGAAAATGTGAACTCGAAAATCAAGAGAATGTATAAACTCTTCCAAAACACCATTTTATAAAGTGGGTAAAGGCTTCCAACTGTCGTCTGCTTTCATTAATTACTATTAGACTTGTCGAGAAAGAAAACGCATAAAATATCGAAGTAACGAATCTATGGAAATTTAAATTAGTGCCAGTAAATAATTAATATGTTTGTAGATGTGAAAAGGAACTGAGAAGTTGGCATAATTAGATTAATGAAACAGATATACTTTGATCCAACATAATTACAGAAATGTTTGAAAACCATCAAGTTAAGAAGATTAAGTAGTTCATCAAAACAAGCTAAAACTAAATATTAAGATTCAAATAGTCATTAGAAATATAAACACATTGAAAGTCCTAACACTTTTCTCTTCGCATTTGAAACCTTCGAGCCGGGAAATTAGGATCAACATAAACACAAGTAGCACCTAGAACGGTGTCTAACTCAACGCCTACAAAAGATTAAAAAAACATAAATTGTTCTGTCATGTTAAAAATGATAAGATAAAAGCAGTAAAACAATTCATTCTAAACAAACCTCTTTCAATGGTCCGACTAAACTGGACAAACTGCACAACAATGAAGGTTGTAGAACCATCCTTTCCATTTTCTAACAGCACTCTTGTATTTGCTACATCATCGTTGTGCAATATATATCTCATCAGAAACTTCCTCCTGAAAGTATGAGGCAGTAACGTAAATTTATAAAGGTAGTTCAAAGATTTCAAACACAAATATTAAGGATTCCTATAAGTATTCATAGCTGATTTTTTCCAAATCCAAATTCAATCCCATAGAATAAATCCCCCTACACTTATAATTAGAAGAATGATGGTAGGAACAAAGAATGCCACATACATTTGAACATTCATCAAAGATAATAAAGTGATCCCATTTGAATTGACTGTATTTCCAAACATGTTAAATGATAGAGGAAAAAAAAAACTACCAATGACCAATTTGTTGCTTGGTACACCCCACCAGTTGCAATTGTCAACAATATTCAGGATAAAATAACGTTTAGGAATTTGTTCATTCAAAACATGAGCAATAGTTGAAGCTTGAATTATCACAATGTGCATGAACTCATGGACACCTTTGCCTGAATCTCTTACAATGAACTTTGAAATCTCATAACAACCACCTTCAATTAACTTCCAACAGTGCCTATCCATCAACTCAATGGACATGATTCCTACCATCATACGTGTATTTTTCTGGTAAACAATCAAAGTTTCATAAAAACCCTAATTGTTGAAAAAATAGGTAATGACATGCAAAGCTACTTGTGATTGTTTGAAACACTTACTTTGTTATAAAAATGATTAAGTCTATGGACTCAAGTTCCATTATGGGATGCTTGTGGATGGTGCAACATCGTTCAACAAATCTTAGAATAATTCGATCAACTCTACCATTAATATGACGTCTAAAAATCCTTGAGTTAAAATTTGCAGAGAGAAATCCATTTTAATCGACATATCAGGTTGGTTTATAAATCAATGGAGTTTCAAAGGATTCGATATGTGGTGAACAAAAGTTAACGTGTATTTATGCCTTCTTTAATATCAATGGTAATGCAGTAATTGGTTGCACGTTTTACGGAAAACCGTCTTTTCCCAAGAAACACACTAATCAGTTCAATTTATAAGACATCCTCGATAATGCTAATCGAACAGTTTTCAAGGTAGTTGAATCAGAGTGACTACAAATAAAACTAGAAAAATAACTATAAAACTGAAACATTAAACGACATAACCACTCATAATTTTAAACATAAATAAAAACTTTAAAACATTAATATATATTATCATAAACGTGGCAAGGTTGCCACATATTTAGGATTGCATAATGTCAGGCAGAAGAATTTTGAAGAAACTGAAAAAAAAAAAAAAGAACTAAACAAAACGATACCTGATAAAAACTTAAAAAAAAAAAATGATCAAACAGCTGAAATACAAAATGCATTGAATATAAATTAAACTGGTATTCCTTCGCGCATCATAGCTTCACACTGATCTTGCTAAGTTGTTGTAGAATCAGGGCTATCACCCAGCTCATGAGCAACCACACTGTTAAGTTTGAAACGAAAATCAACAACCGCATGATGATGGTAGTTGAAAATAGCCTGAGATAAATCACAATGGCTCGAAAAGAGTATGTCCCCATCTATAATAAATTCATAAATGTGTTAGATGTAGATGTTTTTTTGAAAAATATAATACAAAGAAAATTTTGACAAACCACTCATCCTCTTCATCTTCACCCACAACAATGTCATCCTTGTCTAATACCCGCAAATAACTATTCGAGGCCCAAAATGCTGAAGATCTTCTAAAACTGCAATAGAAGGGATTTCCACTAACAAAAGATGACATAATAGTAATAGAAAAATCAGGAAGATATATATACACATATTTTGCTCTGTATAAAATACGCACCTCTCATCCATAATTTCGAAATTGAACTGGTATTCTGAGACACCATCGACAACAATGTCAGTTAGGCCATAAACTTAAGTTACAAAACCTACCACATCTATAATAGAATTAAGAGTTAGGAAGACAAAACATAAGAAGAAATGAGAACATAAGAAACATTCTATTACTTATCAAGGTTGATTCAGAAAGAGTTGTTGCAGCCAAAGGAAGCAATGGCTGAAAAATAGCATCTGGCGTTATAATGATATCCTTCACAAACTCGATTTGACTAAAGGGTTCTATCATAATCTTCAAATCAGGATTAATTATATTTAGCCCACGTTCAACGCTAAATCTTTTTAAAATGAAGCAAAATCCAGGGGTGAGAAAACCTGAAAGTCTTTGTATCATGTCCCTCCTATAACGACCAAGGCAATATATCTCTACAGCAACAAAAAGAAATCATAAGGAACTAAATTGAATTATTGATGCAAACTTTTAAGCAGTAGTTATGCGTATATACAGACTAATAATGTGTAGTAAAGATATGATTCCGTAAAACGATATATTACGTCATCTGGCAATGCATTTTGGTCGTGAAATATATATGACTTTAACAGGAATGAAACGTATCTGTTTAAATTTAGAGGGTTGACTGTTTGATGGATTGCACTGTGCACGTTAGAAATGACAAAGGTACATTAAACGGCATTAACTACTAAGGCCGACCAAATCATCCAATACGCATATCTCAATCTATCATAATTGCATGGGAATATACATTGACGCATGGGGAATAGAATATATGTCATCGGAACTCAGTGAATCAAATGGGTTTAATATTCCTTTGAAATTTTGGCCCAATAGGATATGTTTTGCATTTGATTTTATCTTCACGACAAGGCACACGTATTCCTACTAATTAATAAACATGGGTCCAGTGGTTGAAAGCATGAGTGGACCAATAAGTTCATTAGATATTGCCAAGTGGGATGACACTGTGGACCAATTAGCTTTGAGACACAAGGTTTAGTGATATATATTTGATAATCATGTATAATTATTTTGTAATTAAAATTAAATCCTAAAAATAAGATTAGGATGTTACATTATACATCGTGGAAGAAAAGTTATTCTAAAAATAACCATGATATATCTTGCATCCACATATTCAATTTATTCAAAATAAATAATCTCATATAATTTTTTCATAGAATTATCACATCAAACCTTAGTTTCATAATATTCATAGTGTACTTGTAGGAACTTAATTTTACCAGGAAAACATAATGAATGCAACATGAACATGATGTAAATATTCATAAATATATGCTTCTATTAACATTCTCATGCTTCAGGCATGTCTTATTTTCATTTGTACTAATTGGAGCATTTTTAGTTGGAATATGAGATTTAGCAATCCTCACTTAGGTCAATAATTGCATCTAACATATATTTTGAAACATTTTATGGATGCAATAATTGATTAACTTCTATTTCATACTTTGCTAAATTTGAGGATCTACATTTGATAGCAATAATGCATTCTTTGTGTTCTATTTTACAGTTACTCAATTTCTCCTCTCATGTTAGGAAAATTTTGTCCATTGATAATCAATTAATTAGTTAGTATAAGTCACCTAAATCCATTTGTTTCTTTTAGAAACATCCTTTTGTTTCATTTAGAGACAAACGAGAAGAAGGAGGTTCTTATCCAACATTTATCCCAACTTTATTTAAATATACATATATGTGCATTGTGGTGAATCAATATGAATTCACATTCAAACTTAGCTTTTTAAGTTGAAATATGTTTGGTTCTGACCAAAAGCCAATTTCATCAGGAGAATTTTGTTGGTTTGCATAAGTGCAACAATATGTAAGATCAAATATGCAGAAATAAAAATTTTGTCATAGATATTGAGCTAGCTATTTATGAAGTCTTCAATAAATGATTTGGAATCTTATAATCTAGAAATTGTCGGCTCAACATAATGATTTATTCAAACAACGCACTTCAAGTTCCAAATTAATAATAATCACATATGTGACCATCTTATAGATTCATTTATTATTGAATACTTGTATGGTTTACATGCTATTTGAATGAGCTCATATATATGAATTTGATATATTTTCATAGATATAGAAATCCATTCAAAATCATAACTAGTGATATTCTCATAGCCAATTCTATTTGAGAACAAGCAACACATATCGACAATTAAATTATATAATAAATGGGCTATTTATGAAGGATCTTATAGTTCTTCGATGGATGTCAATCCATAATATTTAACAATTTGTTACATCTTACATGTGACTTAGATGATTAAATGAGTCATGCCAACAATTACTACTTTATTTGGATTAGTAAATTTATAGTTTACTTTCTAATTCTCACAACATATTGATTTAAAATCTTAATGTAACATCCATTTTTAGATATCAATTAGAATTTGTGAAGAAGTATACTAGTAAAGCTCTTTAATATTGACTTGCACTTGTAATCTAACAATCTCTCCTTCAACATGAGTCATATAATATACTTCCCTTATTCTTGCATTTCAAAATTGGTGACTAGCAAATAGTAAGTTGATAACTTATCTAGCACTTGAAAATCCAAATACTTCATAGTTCACTAATCATGGATTTCAATCCAATAGAGCTATAACCTTCAAACCCTCTAGAGAATCAAAGTTCTTATGTAAATTTATGGATTATAGATTCTTATGATTGATTCTTCTTCTACCAAAGAAAAAAATAATAATAATAATCTATATTAGTTATTCAAAAACTTTATCAATTTTATTATATGTATGGAAGTTCTTCAGAAACTGACATATATTATTGCATTTCTCTATAACTACACTTCTCATTAATAGTAAAATACTTCAATTTGATTATTTTAATGCATATTCAAAGTATGTCTTCCATTATATAGATAAATATGAAGAGATCCATGATCAAAATACATAAAGATCATTGTATAAAAAATAAAAACATAAAGATCACATTGCAATTTTTTGTGATGTTTAGAGGCTAAAATGAAATTAATAGAATCAATTTGAGAGGAATATAAAGGAAAGTATTTGTAATACAAAATAATGAATATTTATGATATTTATTTTTCAAAATTTTCCCTAATATTTAAGCATATATATGTATATTTGACTTGCACTATATATATTGTTGGTTATGATTAGTTTTGATGATGTCTTATATGAATGTCATTATTGAAAGCAAAAAGATTAAGTAATATATTGAGTAATATAGTTATCTCCTACATTGACTAACTACTATGTTTAATGTAGATTAGTTCAAGTTGAATCATAGAGATTAATCAAGAAGAAGAGGAGATATTGAAGAAGGTATAACTTGCTAAGAATGATGAGTCCAAGTTGAATGACAAAGAATGATCAAGATGAGAGATTAAAGAAGGAAGAACTTGTTGAATGGAATGAGAATATAATTATTCAAGTTCTTATATTGATGCTAGAAGGCTCCAAGATCATATGGAAGTTCGAATGGTTCAATTCAGAGTTAAAACAAGCAAATATAAGGTTTAGGACGAGAAAACTCGAGGTTTGAGTACAAACCTCGAGGTTTGAGTGTCTTCAGCATCTCTAGTGTCTCTGGACTAGCAAACCTCGAGGTTTCAAGTGAAAACTCGAGGTTGCAAGTGAAAACTCGAGGTTTGAAGTGAAACCTCGAGGTTTCGATCGTCTTCAAACAACTCGTTTTTACGTTCAGCTCGGGCGACGTCTGGTAATTTGATGATATATCTTAAAATAGAAATCGAATTGAAGCGAAATCAGTGGCATATGAAACTAGACTCGAAATGCGTCATTTTGATATAAAATTCAAGCCTAGAGGAGTTCAGATCAAGGATCTATGAATTGTGGAAGTTGACAGTGAAATTCACGCCACACAGCAGACCAAGCTTCAATATTTTGAGTGTATCTCACAAACTACAAATCCGATTGAGCTGAAATCAGTGGCATATGAAAGTAGACTCATAGAGATTTTCATCAAGAGTTGAATGGACCAAAACGGAGTTCAGACCAAGGAGATATGTCCCTAGAAAGTTGACAGTCAGTTTAGGATGTTGCAAAAATGCTGGTCAAGAACAGGTCTTCATTCATCGGATCATAACGGACATAATACAATGAGTTTGGAGCTAATTCTTCTTGCATTGGATTTTTACCTCAAACTTGGACTTGTAAACTTGAGTTTGAAATTGGCCAAGAATTTTCCAAGTTTTCCAAACAGAGAGCAAAAGCGACTTTTCTCGGTTTTTGAAAACCTCCAGGTTTGTTTGGCGCAAAAACTCGAATTTCCACTTTTGACAGAAATCTCCAGGTTTTAACGAAACCTCCAGGTTTGGGCAAGCGAGAGAGGAAACGAATTTTCTCTGGTTTTGAAAACCTCCAAGTTTCCAGAAAATCTCCGGTTTCGAGAAAACCTCCAGGTTTCTCAAGGCGCCTTCGAATTTCAAATTGGGGATTTTTCGAAACCTTCTTGTTTGATCTTAATACTTCCTATGATTATTCTCTAATGTTCCTACACATGTTTAATCACTTTATTGCTGAGTTTCGACAGATTAGAGAATGTACATTGAAGGTTTAAAGCAAAAGCAAAAGTGATGTCAGCACATTAAATGTAAACCCAGAAAGTTGCATTCTTTTGGGTAATCCTTCTACACACGTTTAACAAAGGATTAAAGATTGTTTTCCACATCCAGTAGCTGCTATTCCAACGGATATATTTTCAAGAAGTCAACTCTGAACTTCTACACAGCTGGATTAAGTGAAGATTAGAGAGAGAAGAAGACCAAAGCTTAACCAGAATCTTGTCTAATGAAGGCAACAGTTATATTGAATATTACAACGATCATATATTGTTCTCTACCTATAAAAGAGGACAGATTCAAGCAGAAAACGAGTGACACAAGCCTACATCTTCAAAATGCTTATACTCTGATTTTCTTACTACTCACACTCTGTTTTTCAATGTTTACATAGTTTATCATAGAGAGTGAGATAATTTGTATTGCACTTCGGTGTTTATCTTATTCACTTCGAGAGAGAAGATTCATTATAAACATTCTATCTGTTTATTTGAGAGTTACTCAAGATTGGGTAATCTTGAGAGGGAAACAGATTGTAACCTTGCATTGTGTAAGGGGGAGTATCTCGGTGAGAGATTTGGCTTCACAAGTGCCCGGGTGAACTTGTGGGATTGTAAAGGCTTCTCTTGTGCCCGAATTAAACAAGAGGATAGTGGATTGAAAATCTCAAGTGGAGCTTGAGGACGGACGTAGGTCAAGGATAGGACCGAACCGGGATAAATCTCGGTTGCATATTCTCTTCCCTTATCTCTTATATTTCTAGCATATATGTTTGAATGACTATCTATTACTTTAGAACTCTTTACTGTCATACAAACTGGTTTTACTGAGTTGCAAAAAGATTCTTAAAGTTCCTAAGTTTTTATTCTTCATCCAATTCACCCCCCTCTTGGGTTCAGCTGATTCTTACATATATGTTCACACCACATCACAAAAATAGTTTTGTATAACAAATCAAAATCAACACAACCTATTCATGATGAATATTTTCATAAAATTAAATAAATTCACATTCTCTCAATTCAAATATGATATAATTATATGTTTTTTTCCATAAATATCACATAAAACTAATTAATTTGATTCCAATATACATAATATCATGATTAATGTATGAAACTTACACATATAATATGAGAATACTAAGGAGTAGAAGAAGTAATGAGACGATAAATTGAGAGAGAAGACAATGACTTATTATTACCAGAATTAAATATAAATTACAGAGTATTTGTATGCTTGTCAATAATGAAATGTGTAACGTCCTGACTTTATACGCCTTTATTTATTAGAGTTTAAGCACACAGGCAATGAAGTAGTTTGGATGACTTAATTGCGGAATAAAACTTCTTTTAAATTAACTTGGTTTGAAAACATGAGGATAAATTTTTTGGGAGCGATATCTATCCCATAATAGGATGTTAATACAGTAATCCAAAATAGACAAATGATAAACAATAAAATACAGTCTATCTACTCATATTTTCCAAAAAGTTCCATCTGTTGTAACCCTTACAACTGCATCTTTCCTCTTAATCCTGATCCACTACCTGTCTCTTTCATGCAATCTCGAGTTCAAATAAATGAACCCGATGGGTAACAGTTAATCTTATATGCAAGTATGAGTATAAATGACAGCATATCACATGTTAAGCATAGAATAATTTACAGTAAACAAGTCGCATTGCAACCGCAGTTATCGGCCAAGGATCGCAACCCTATTTTAGGACATGCAGCCCTATGGGACACGCAGCCTCAATCCATAGTTATGATACACATATGCAAATTATCTAGTAAACATGGTTAGTCATACATGAATACATACATACAAACTAAAAAGATAAAAGTTACCCATCTCAAGTTTGAATCTTTAATTCGTCCGAAGCTGTTAGGATCGTAGAGGTGTCAAGGTATGCTTATAAATGTTTATCATTGTCATTAGTCACTTCTTACGTAGCAAAGTAACTAACTATGCGAATTAATTTTAGAGGATTAAAAATGATTATTAATCCCTAAAAATTCCCTTAATAATAATACCCTTCTTAATTTATTACTTATTCCCTTTCGATAATAATAATAATAATAATAATAATTAATAATTAATAATAGTTATTTATTTTATGATTATTATTATTATTTTCCCTACAATTATTTTAAACTCCCAGAAACTTTTCCAATGCATCATCAACTCTCTAAATCAAGAGTTTAATAAATATCAACGGCATGAAAATATGCTTTATTATGTTACATACATAAATGATACATACATATATATTTATAGCATCAACGCATTGGGTTCATGTGCAGTGTATATGGAACAACAACTTTGGGTTTTACAATCACTAAACACCACGCAAAAATAGGCCTTAATTACGTATAGGAGTATTGTTTTTTTTTTTTGGTAAATGAGTAATTTTACACACCAAGTTTGCCTCAGGAGCACCCAAAGACCACGAAGTTTTTTTGAAGCAAAAGTACACACAAAGTTACGTTTTGGGAGCAAAAGTGACACCGGGCGTTCGTTGACTGTCAACTTGGATGGAACACCGACGTGTCACCGATTTGGACCGACACGACGCGTGGACGATGACGTGGAATAAAAAAAACAAAAAAAACTAGAAAAAATTCAAAAAAAATTAGGAAAAAAATACAAAAAATTAGAAAAATAATAAAAAAATAAGGAAAAAATAAAATAATTAGAAAAAACTTAAAATAATTAGAAAAACCTAATTTTTTTATGTTTATTTTCTTTGCAGATCGTTTAAAGAAAGATACGAGAAAAGGACCCGAATTTCGGAAACCGCAAATCGGTGAAGGAAAGGACTAGAACAAATTACGAACAATCCACAAGTTTTAAAAACTTACATTTAGCTCCAAAAACGTTTTCAGATATTCATGTTAATCCCTCCACAAACTCTTGAAATTTTCATTTAGATTCTTGGTCAAAACAAGTCGATTTACATGACCATTCAAGCCCAACTTTCAGACCGGGAGAGCGCTCGTCGCGAGAGAAGCTCTCACCTCCACCTTCTTCAAGCTTTAACCTCCACCTTCACTCTCGACATTGGGCGTTCCTCCTCTGCCGAGAATCGTCGCCGGCGAGCTTCCACCATCATCATCTTTCTCCATCGCTGTGACAGAGCTCGAGTTTCAAACCTTCTTCTTGGTGAAACCAGAACAGAAGCCGCGGTGAAGCTCTCACCTCCATCACCATTCACCTTGGCTTCACCTTCCTTCACTATCACTGACCTCACTTCCTCCACCACCAGTCTCTTCCACTCTCCCCGCGCCATACCTTCCTCCATTGGAACTTCTGATGGTAAAGAAACAGAGATACAGCCGAGAGAGAGACCGTCGTCGACCTTTTTTGTTCTGACCACAACTCATGTCTACCTCTCCCTTTTCCCTAGTTCTTCTCACCCTTCAGCTCCTCTCTCCCTCGCTCGATGAGCAACTGATTTTTGTGACCTCCCCTCTGGTTCTCAATGAAGAAGAAGAATAAAAAATCCAGAATGCCTTTCCACCGCAAGCTCGTCGCCGGTGCCTTTGGTGTTCAATCAATCACCTCCACAGTCCTCTCATCCTCCCGTGGAGATAGTGAACGAGCCGAATACCTCTCTGTTTTCCTCCGGTTTTTCGCTCAATCCGGTTCGGATCTACAAGGAAGACGATGAATAGTGTCTACCCTCTTTTCTTTAAATCATTTCGAAACTTGGCTCTCCTTTTTCTTTTCACCGAGGTCTCATTCTCATATTTCTCAAATGGTGTCGCTTCACGGCAACTTCTTTTTTACCCTTTAAATTAGAATCTTCAAATTGGTCTTCTCCTCCACTAATGCACCGAATCGATTGTGAAGGGGAAAACAAAAACATAATAATAGTAGTAACAACAACCACCGAAGTCTTTTTTTTCCTAATTAGTTGCCCTTCGCCGGTGCCTTTGAATTTTTTCCTAATTTTTTGAATTTTTTTTTTGTAATTATTTTATTTTATTTCCTAATTATTTGAATTTTTTCTTAATTATTTGAATTTTTTTTTCTAATTTTTTTAAGTTTTTCCTAATTATTTTAATTATTTTCTTTTTTCTTTTATTTTTTTTTTTATTCCACGTCATCGTCAACGTCGGCGTGTCGGTCAAATCAACGTCACGTCGGCGTTCCATCCAAGTTGACGGTCAACTAACGCCCAGTGTCACTTTTGCTCCCAAAACGTAACTTTGTGTGTACTTTTGCTCCAAAAAAAATTCATGGTGTTGGACGCTCCCTAAGGCAAACTTGTTGTGTAAAATTGCTCCTTTACCTTTTTTTTTTTTTTTTGAAGTTTTAACCCGTAATTCAGAAATATGTTAATAAAGAGAATATTCTGTTGGGAGATTTCTCCAAGTTATTACAACATTTTTATTTCAGAATTTGTTACCTGATTACCTCATTTATATTAATATGCGAACAATTATTTTAGTCTGTGTGTTAGAATTTGTATTATAAACATGTTTTATTACCCATACATTTTAAAAATACAATTAGCAACTTGCTTTATCCAGAAAAGTTATTTTGAAATATATTAGTTGTGCCTATTAAGGATATAGCTAACAACTAGTATATTAATTCGCGGACAAAATAGATAGTTTGCCACCGTGTATTTTAAAAATACAAAAGCTATTTTAAATGTGATCTCCACATATAATAAAGTATAAATGCGTTTGGGTTTTGACCAACCAAGGCTTCTTCAGTTTGTGAGAATTAAACCTATTTAGTGAGTTCAAATCTTTGTAGTCAAATATGGGTTTAGTAAGGTTTCTTTTTGGATTTCTTACACAGTGGCGTGCATATATACATACATAAAACACTAACTTTTCTTTCTCTTTGCTTTTCATGTGTAGCTAACTAGCGTATACACTACAACTGATAGCAAACTCATATGCAGCAAAATACTTTTTTTTTCCTTTTGGACAATAAAGGCAAGTTGGAGCTTGAAATGTTGAGATATGGGCTAGATTATGAAAATCTATCCCTCAATACAACAAATTAGAAAATAAACTAGAGACAGTAGGACCCCTGGTTCTTTAGAGCCATATGAAGGCATCCTCAGAGAATGGTTGGGATCAAAACCACCCCATCTTCAAAGTTAGCACTGTGGCCCTCCTTGACCATATATTATTCATATAGAACATGACAGCAACTTTTGTTTTGGTTCCTTTTCTATATAACTCGGTAAGTCCCCAATGCTCTCATATATACCATTCTGATCCTATTTATAAGTCCATTTTGATAAAAAAAAAATTTGATCATATTTATAAGTCCAGTTTCATGTAATAAATGAAATTGTAACAATTTTATCCATATTAATTGCATCCATGAAAATAGCGAGAGAAGAAACAATTAAAAAATACTCAATCATAAATGAGGGCAAAGTTGAAAATTTACGCCATAATCATTGTGTCAACTAATTTTTCTTGGTATGTGAGATTTGGTGAAAGTTGACTTATAAATAGGATCAGAGTAGTATATATACATACATATATATATATATAGATATATATACACATACATACATACATATGATTTAAGAAAATAAAGAGGAAGTTTGCTGTCAATTCTCACTTACCGTACGTATACACATACATACATACATATGATTTAAGAAAATAAATAGGAAGTTTGCTGTCAATTCTCACTTACCGTACGTGTACATATATATATATATATATATATATATTAGTAAAGCAAAAGCTTTGGTTTTTAATCACATCAGTAAAGCTTTTGGGTTCAATATCCACCATTGAAACAACAAGCTTTGATTGATTTATTTGGAACCAACAAAGCCAGCAAAGCCACATGATACACACACACACACACAGTGAGCTTTAGGTTCCCAAAATATATCTACATGCTTTCATAAATAAGATAATAACTCTTTCTTATTCCTTTATAAACCAGTGCCATATATGTATATATATGCTTCCCAGATTTTCTATTTTCCTTCCTAGTCCAGTGACATACATCTATATTTATTTATATATATATATATATAGAATAGCTAAACTTCCTCTGTTTAAAACTCCTAAAACAGGGAACATATGCAGAACTGAAACCAATACTCTTGAGCTTCAAACGTAGAGAACAAGTTTGGGAAAGATTACCTTGTTCGAACTCAAGTCTACATGCAATATTCAGGACTTCTTCTGCCTTCACCGTCTCCCACACTCTCGGTCTCGTCTCTCTCTGCATGTTTCTGTCTTCTTTCTCTATCCTTTAGGGGTGCTTATAGTTACAATGAGGGAATGGGGAAGTGCACTGGGCTCAAGAGGCATGGGCATTGCTTGTCCTTCTGATCTTGCGTGAATAGTCACTGGTAGCCAAAAGTGATATGCAGTGTCAGGGAGTTATGGCGATAATGCATTTCTTGCTGTGTTTCGTGTTACAGCTTCTTCCATTTTTTTTTTTTTTTTTTAATATCTAATGCATCTCCAAATCTGATGCTTGTTGGGCCAAGAGATTAAATGAGTTGGCTTGGGCTCAATATGGGCTAAAGGCAACGGTATTAGCTAATATGAGATATCTGATTTGCTGTTTCTTTTTTTATTTTTTTCTTTGTTTCATTTAATTGTAATTTAATAAATAAATCCTTAATTTCCCATACGGATTTTTCCTTCTTAATTAATCTTCCTTAGGCCATAAAATATGGATTTCTAAGTTTTTAGGACTAAATTCTTCCCTATTTGAATTATTCTTTTCCCAAAATAAATTAAGGGAGAAATAAGCCTTTAATTTCCAATAATTATTCTCATAATTATTTTAAGCCAAAATTTTATAATTAATTTCCATACATTATTCAAACTTTAAAATCCTAAATATTAATTTGAACATTTATCCAGGCTAAATTTCCCATAATTAATTTCACCATAATATTTCTATATCCTTGAAATATTATTTCATAATCTTCCTAAATTTTCAAGGTCCAAAATAATTTTAGTAATTATCTTAAACTTTTCCTCATAATAAGTTTAAGACAAAAATTTAGACTCTACTGGCTACAAGCTTTCTTCATCTCGATTTTATTTCCAACCTTTTGGTCCAAAAATTTGGGATGTTATGAAATGTTTGTGAGTTAAGAAGGAACTACACATATATGCAAGGCAACATAATAGTGCTCAAGAAGAGAAAAGAGATGAAATATAAAACTAAAATGAAAAGTAGAGTTAATAATGAAAGAAAACACCTTGATGTGTGAGGTATTTGAGTTGAGCGTATGATAAATATATGGTGCAATAGAGAAGCACAACTGAAGCATGTTAAGGCATGCAGAGAGTTGTACTTAATTAATTTTGTAAATGGTGGTCTTTTAAGACCAAAGATGATCAGATACTCTAGTCCCAATGAACGTTATATATACTTGTACGATTGCTGAAAGTTTTCTTGAATAGCTTGCAAATGCTTGTTTGTTTCCAATTAAAATTGTTGATGATTCCATGACCTGACTGGTGATTGTTTTTGTATTAGGTTTGTTCCTTCACACTGCATTCGCATTTTGAGTGAGTGAGCAGGTCTCATCCATTCATTTTAAAATAATATCTGCCGATGGCTCATTTATTGCATTCCTCTAATCCCTTTCCCAAGATGTTCCAGTCTGTGAGCAGTGAGATCTGGCAACTCTGGGGAGCACTGATCATCGATGCATGGTAGTCCAAGGTGGCTGAATGTGGTTGTTATTAGATGATTTCACCGGTGATCAAACAATGGTGATCTAAAACCGTCAATGTTGGTGTGTCCACTTCAAGTTCAGTTTTTTGAGCTTTTGCATCAGAGGGTGAAAGGGTTGGGTCTAAGTGGGGGTTCCACGGAGTATTGGCAAAGGATCCACAGGTTTTGAATCCAAAACTCCCAACTCTTTTTTTTTTCTCTCCAATTTTCTGAAAACTGATAAAACAATCTGTGGTTGAATCATCTGATCAGATTCCTCATATGTAATTGTCTCATGAGCTGTCTTAGATTAGCTGTTGCTTGCAAGGTTCTTACAAAATGAACGAATTGGGGGCCAACCCTCTACTGGACCAGGAGCTTTTCTGTTCATTTTGGATCCAAAGAGAGAGTTGAAGATTAAAAGTGAACAATTAGTTCAAATATTAAACTCAAAAATAATTTTAAAACACACATGCGTTATGCACAAATTTCATATCCTCCACTGAGTTCAATCTGCCCACAAAATTTCATTATATAATCTGAAAGCTAGTTAAATGGTTTCGGTTATGTCACTTTAATAATTTGTTTTTTAGGAGTAATGTGTTATATAATGTATATAAGAATGTGAAAAGGGTAGTTAAGGTTCGTTAGAGTAGAAGAGGCCGTTGTTCTGTGATGTTTAATAAAAGGCCGTTAGGTAGTTAAATCTGTTAGAAGGGGAAGTAGGTAAATTCCTTAGTCCATATAAACCCCTAAGCTATTGTTTTTCATATCAGACTTGTGAATTGAATCATCAGTAGAGTGCAATATCCAGAATTTCTCTCTGTTCCTTATTCTCATGGATCACACCTGGTTCTGATTTTGTTAGAACTGTTTAGTTCCAATGTTGTTAGTCTATTTTCCATGCATCACTGTTTTTTCCCCAACGGTTTATATGCAGAGAAAGGCCCTCATTGTCTGAAGTCACCGTAATTAAAGACACATAATGGTCTTTAATCATTTCCAATGCTTGAGGTAAATTTTTAGTTCTATTTAAGCCATTTTGATAAACATCATGTAAGTCAAGTCAAAAACTTAGGGAAGAAAGAAAGGGAGAGGAGTGTCTCGACAAAGCTCCAAAAAATAGTGAATTTTTCTCATTTTTGAAAAAATTCCCTTTTTTCTTCTCACCTTTTCTTCCATCTAAAAATTGAACCTGTTTAGATCAGGAAAAATTAGGGACGGGAAAAGGAAAATGAGAAATTCCATCAAGCGGCGGACGTCTTGTCAAAATTTTGAAATTTTTTTATTCACTTGAAAACAAGCAAAAAGATAAAATGATGCAGTGTTTTATCGATGTCACCGAGTAGTATCTACTATTCTATGGGACTCCAAAAGCTGTGTCAATTTTGGTGGTGTTGCAGCTTAAGGTTTTGCTGGTATTTGAAAAGCTAATTGTCTTTTCGACTTATTGGTTGCAACTTTATGTTTTAGTTGTTTTCGATGTTGTTATACAAGTGTTTATGTTGTTGTAATGTGTTTTTATCTTTAGACTTTAGACCCCCAATTTGATCCTGACTCAAGCATTTTATCGTTTTGTTAAATAAATTGGCTTTTATATAAAATATATATAAAATATAAAAAAAGACAAAAAAAAGTTCCTTATTCTCAAATGGAATACACAATTTCTACCAGAAATATAAAATTGAGAAACAAGACTCTATTTTACAGACACATATACAAGACACTCAATACGTAATTCTATCCAAAATAGTACTAATTCTTGAAGAAGGAAATGTTTCTTATTGCCTTCTTAATAGTGAGTAAAATTATCTGTTACATAGAAATGGAATTCTTACAGTGGATTTGTTATGGGGGATTTAAAGGAGAAGGGATGGATTTTGCTTCCCTCCTTTTATTTGGATGGATAAAATTGGGGGTAGTTGGTGGAAAGGGGTATATTTTTTGTGCTATTAAAATGTCTGATATTAGTGGCGTAAGAGCTTGAGTTTACAACTATTTCTTCCCTCTTTCTTTGTCTAATTAGGACATTGAAACTCGTAGTGTGGAAGCAAGAATAGAAATGAATATGAATTGTATTGAATATCATTTCTTGAGATATGTACATCCTATATATACACTTTAGCGGATAAATAAATCTAACTAAATATCTTCCTATTATAAGAAGTAAAACTAACTAAGTCTGTTTACATTCAACTAATTGTAGTAAAAAGCTAACTAAAATAGTTACAATTAAATCTACTATATACACTAATAACTCGAGAAACAATGGAAGTGAAGAAGAAGAAGAGGAAGATGAAGCGATGGAGGACATCTCCATGAATATTCTGCAGTGAGAGACACAGTGTGATGATGATGTGTGTATTCATAAGAGCTGTGAAGTACAATTAAGTTTATATGATGAAATTATACATGAAACGGTGTTAAGTTGAAAAAATTCCATGAGCTTTTGCTAAAAATGTGTTAAATATTATATAGTTTTTAGAGGTGTATAAAAACTCATGAACATTGAAAATATGAGAAAAAATGTCAACAACATTAAATATGTATGTGAAAAAAGAGTATGGGCCCCCCACTACAAAATGTAATGATATTAGGTTAAATTTAATTGTGCTTGCATTTTTAATCTCATTTTGAATGTTCATGGGTATAAAATATGCAATATTGGACACACTTTAAGTGAAAGTTTATGAATATTTTTCAAATACATACAATTACTTTGAGAAAAATAAAATTGTGAAACCAAAAGAAACTCAATAGCCAATATTTCTCTAAGATACTTAGTTTAATTCAGCTTGTTTGGTTTGAGAGAAAGGTGTGGAAGGAGAAGGAGAATATTAACCAAATTACCATTAATGAAAAGAATATCTTTTTTATTGTGTTTCTTAGAATATTAAAAAATTTCTAATTTGATTAATATAAAGTAAAAATTTCTCTCGTTTTCCTCAGAGAATTTTTGTTTTCCACTCAAACTAAACAAACAATCGGCGCGGGGGTTTGTATAATTCCCTCATTCTAGCAAACAGGGTTCAGTGCCGAAGGAAATTTCGAAAGTAGGCTACCGGAAAGCACTCCTCCCAGATTAATTCGAACTGTGGAGTGCTCGAAGTCAAGTTTCCTTCCATTCCCTTTGAGATGTTATCGGCGAAGATGTCGTTGTGTGCCGTAAGAAGGTACGCTTTCCCCAAGCTTCCTCATTTTGTTCCATGTTCTTCACCTTTCATCTTTCTCTCTTCTGCTTATTCTCTCAACCCCAAGTTCTTTACTCATTCTCAAACCCCAAATGCAAATACCATTCTCGATTCTGTAGCTTCCTTCAATCGCTTACTCCATATGCATCCCCCACCTCCGATTCTCCAAATTAATATGATTTTAGGATCACTGGCTAAGGCTAAACATCATCGCACTGCTATCTCATTGTTTGCACAAGCTGAGTTCAGGGGATTCACACCCGATTTATTTACACTGAATATCTTGCTCAATTGTTACTGCCATTTGGGTCAAATATATTCTGCTTTTTCAATATTGGGAAAGATTTACAAGGTCGGTCTTCAACCGAGTATTGTAACTTTGAATACGCTGATAAAAGGACTATGTGCTAGTAACCAAGTTGGGGAGGCATTGGACTTTTATGACGACCTGATGGCCCAAGGAGTTCAATTAAATGTAGTTAGTTACGGAACCTTGATTAACGGGCTCTGCAAAATTGGGAAAATAAGGTCTGCTATTAAATTGGTCCGAAAGATGGGGAGGCAGTTAGTTAAGCCTGATGTAGTCATATACACCACAGTCATTGCTAGTCTTTGCAAGGGTGGACATGTCATTGAGGCCCAAGAATTATGTGATGAAATGATTGATAATGGAATTTTACTGAATATTGTCACATATAACTCTCTAATCCGTGGTTACTGGAGTATGGGACAGTGGCAAGAAGCCACTCAGTTGCTAGATGAAGTGATATTGAAAGAAATCCAACCTAATATTTATACATTCAATATACTGATTGATATGTTCTGTAATGAAGGAAGGATCATAGAAGCTCAAGTTGCCCTTGCCAGGATGATGAAATGTGGTGAGAGACTTGATCTTGTAACTTACAATTCTTTAATGGCTGGGTATTGTTTGATGAACAATGTTAATGAGTCAAAAGAAGTATTTGATAAGATGGTTCGAAGTGGGTTGACACCTGATACAACAAGTTTTAATGTATTGATTGGCGGTTTATGCAAGATCAAAAGGGTCAATGAAGCTATGGCTCTTTTTAAAGAAATGCGTGGCAAAAACGTCAGTCCTAATACTTGGACTTACAACACTCTTATTGCTAGCATGTGCAAATTAGGAAGAATGTCATGTGTGCAAGATCTTGTTTATGATATGCGTGATAGTAGTATTGCCCCTAATGTTGTCACTTATAATACTTTGTTAGATGCATTTTGCAAAAGCCAGAATCTTGACCAAGGGATTGTGTTATTTCAGCAAATGATTGCCCAGGGAGTTCAGCCTGATTTGTACACACATAACATACTCATTGATGGTTTGTGTAAAGGTGATAGACTAAATGATGCGTGGGAGATTTTTAAATGCCTTTTGATTAAAGGCTGTCATCTAGATGTCTACACATATACTATTATGATCAATGGCCTCTGTCGACAAGGGATGCTTGATGAAGCTATGACTCTGCTTGCAAAAATGAAAGAGAATAACTGCCTCCCTAATTCAATAACATATACAATGCTTCTTCGAGCTCTTTTGGGAAGAAGTGAGAATGATAAAGTAGAGAATCTTCTTCTTGAAATAAATGATAGTGGTATCTTGAAACAATAAAACAAGTTTAGATACTCTTGTCTTAAGTACTTATACTTGTAAAAATGTTTAAAGTTGTTCTTTATGGTTATTCAATGTTTCTTAATTGTTCGATTATTTGATGGGTTAAATGGACTTGAAGAGTTATGTTCAAGTCACATCTTTAGTAAACTCATTGTTCCTTTATTCGTAGTAACCATGATTTTTTTGGACTGAACATGACATTTTTTTCCTTTCTTTATGGTTCATTTCTAGTTCAATTTATTACTTTCAAATTGTATCTTTCCAACTGAATAGATTTTGTCTCGTTTCATCTATGGTCAAGGCCCTGATTATGCCTTCTCCTTTATTCAACAAAGCTTGAGGTTAACTAATCATAAACATGTGATGCATTTGGTCACCATTACTAACTGCAACTTGCCCACCTATTGTGCTGTTTTAGATTTTTTTCAATAGAAAAAAATCAGTGAATTATCTTTGCATTATAGTATGTCATTGTTCAGCCAGTATGGGTGAATGCATGTTGTATTATGTTTCAAAACCTCAACTGAAGCATGTTAAAATTTCAGATCAGATACTCTAGTCCCTATTAGTGTCATACATGTGCTTCCTGGTGGCTATTTATAGAAGCCCCTGCTAAAATTTCATCAATTTGTTGTCATAAGATTCGGGGCATTATTATCTACCTTCCTGTGTGTTCGAGGTTTTATCCTAAAATTCTGGACATAATTTCCAAAATTGCATTTACATATGTACCTATAAATTTTCAAAATTATGCTTTTACCCAAATTTGGGATGGTAGATATACAAATAATACAATGTTACTTTGGCATGTCTAATATTTTATTTGGCATCTGGCTAACCTTTTATTATGCGTTTAACCTTTATTCAGAAAGGCCAAATGTTGCAATCGTTCTATTTTTTTCAAGGCATTTTTGCGACTCTTACTCAATTGGACTTAAGATCCTTGTTATTTTAGGCTAATTCTTAAACTTCTAGATCCAAAATATGGGATATAATATCTGTGGTTTTACTTTAGTGTAAGTATAAGTTTTTATCAAAGTTCACTTTTAGCTTGAGATATTAATTGCCACTTTGTTACATTTCAAATGTTATATTGCAGCACGTTAACTTCAATTGAAATATAAGGCTAACCAGGACATTAGCAAGTAAAGCAAAAACAATGGTTAATACCCATGAGCACGACAGGGTATAATGAATGTGGCCACTGGTTACTGGTATGCCAGTTTGTGGGTTTTCTTGGAGCATATATGATTCATGTCATAATTTTTCATGTTGTTTTATTTTATAATTCTAGACGGTGTTGCAGCTACAAAAAATTATTTAAGATCTTGATTTGAACAGAGTCACATTCTCAGAAAATAAGATACATGCCGTTAATTAGGCTAAATTCTAACAATCAATCAAAATTTAATGTTCAATTTTCTTCTCCTACAAGATATATGTGTAATTGTTTTGAGAATGGTCTCCATAATCTTTTAGGAGCAATTGAAAAAAAGGAAAAAAAAAATCTTAAATTACCTTCTCTGATAATGTGAAATGTGTTGTGATGGTTTTGTCTTTATGTGCTCTCTTTCATTTTGTTAGCTTAGCTCTTGGCTTAAGGCTAAGTAATTGTAATAACTGACAAAAAGCACAGTAACTCTTCAGTTAATTTCTTGGTTAGTAATTGAGGAGGATACTCTGATTCTATCAAGGCAAACTGTAACCTATCAGTTAATGAATTTGAATTTTTCTCTTCATATAATTCGTCTTTCTTTCTAGACAAACAAGAGCCTTTTGTTCTCTCTCACATGCTCAAACATGTCTAATATTCCATCTCTCCTTCTTTTAGGTTGTACTTTATTTTTTGAGAAAAGGGAGCCGCCATAATGACCAAATTATCCTGAAAATATGTGTATAGCTTTCCCGTGGCTCATACTTTTTGTCCCAAGTTGCAGCAAGTTCAGCTACACCTTCATGTATTGATTATCTGCACCATGTTGAAACAAATTGAAGACTCCACGCACTAACAGATAGTTTTTGGATCTTGAACTGTCAAAATTTGTGATATTTGCAATTTCATTGCTGAATTTTCTAAAGTTATAGAAGATCGTTATAGTCTTCAAGTTGTTGCCATGTAGTAACATTATAGATAAATGTGTATTTTTTTTTCCCTGGTTTAAGCTCTTTTTTTTCACTGTCTGTAGATTCCCCTTCTTAAATTAGTAAGGGTTAAGATGGAAATTTCCTCTGTAAGTTTTCGTTAAGAAGTAATGTTGTTTTGGAAGTTTTTTTAGTGAAATGTCGCCCTAGAAGTTTCAAAATATAATAATATTGCTCCACCTAGTTAAAACACTATTTAACCTTTTTTGTTTACATTAAGGATAGGGGTGAAAATAGGACAGGCCCCTATTGGGTGGCCTACGGCCTGGCCTGATTTGGGCCTGGTCCAGCCTAATCTGTTTATTAAAAAGGGCAGCCAAGGCCTGTTTAAAGGCCTAAATCTGTAAATAGGTCAGGTCTATTTTGTTAAGGCTTGGCCTGTAAACCTTCAGACCTGGTCTGTTTAGACAAAAAAAATATTATTTTATTTTTATCATATATGTATATACACAATATTTAATTTATATTTTTTATACTTATATTTATATGTTTTTTATTCTTATATTTTATTTTCATTTTCCAACCATTATTATATTCTAATTTTTATTAAAGTAATAATCGCTAGATTTCTCATCGTCTTTCCATATTCCCGACGTTGTGTAGCTCGCTATTCCTCTCCTTCATTCAGTCATTTTGTCGCTCGCTATTCCTCTCGGTCTTGGCTCTCGCTTAGTTTGTACTCTGTCGCAACTCAACAACACAAATCCTCTCGCTCTCCTTCGTTCCTTGCTCAGTGCCTCAGTCTATTGCAACCCTTATTTTGTTACTATTGTAATCTCTCTTCCTTCAATTTTTGTTTGAATATTTTGTTGAATCTGTAATCCCTTCCCAACCAATACAGAAACTATTTTTGCCGTTGGGCTCTTTTTTTTTTTTTTTTTTTTTTTTTTTTTTTTTTTTTTTGTCGCAATCATTATCTCGCAACCATTATAATGCCGCTGGAGTATTTTTTTTTTTTTTTTTTTTTTGCCACTAGCCCTTTTTTTTTTTCCGCAACCATTATTTTGCTACTGGCCTATCTCTTTTTCCCCCCTCTGATTGATTTGTCACTGATAGTGATTATTATGTCATTTAAGTAACTATTATTGGACTGCTGTAGCATAATTTCTTGTTACTAAATGTGTGGATAATGCTTTGGTTGAGACTAATAGTGGAGAAATTAAGTAAAATG
The DNA here is from genome assembly GCA_019022655.1 of Acacia acuminata. Classification (NCBI taxonomy): domain Eukaryota; kingdom Viridiplantae; phylum Streptophyta; class Magnoliopsida; order Fabales; family Fabaceae; genus Acacia; species Acacia acuminata. The sequence goes on from JAFJYI010000010.1 coordinate 3,956,486, forward strand.
GATGTTATGACTTTTTCCTTATTTCTTTCTTTTTTATAACTAAGTACAGATCAATATTTAATAATAACGGCTTTAATTGGATATGAACTATGAAGAGAGTAGCAGTTGGGCATTGAGGTGATGCTATTTTTCTAAGACTAGCTGTTTAGTTTTCTGTTCTTGACAACTGTAGGGGAATGACTAGATCAGACTTTTCATAAATTGTATTGTGAGTGTGGTCTTGATGATTTTGCAAGTCATTTGTGTATAGTTGCGTTTGATGTATTGTTGAAAGCAGATTTCCTATCCACATGCCTACTAAATTTTATATAGTCTATAATTAATTTGGTTTGTTATTTTTTTTATATAGAACAAGTTATTATAATGGATAGCCTTAACAGCAACACAAGTGGATCTGCTCCTCCTCAACCTTAAGGACCTCAAAATGAACAACAAATTAGTAGGCATGTGGCAATTCCTTCAAATGATGCAACGAACATTAACAATAATGCCTCTTAACCGATAGTAATTGGGGGTGAAGAAGATGCTATTATCACAAAAAAGCGGCGAAAAACTTCAAAGGTATGGAAAGATTTTGAAGAAGTTCAAGTTGCTGATTGTGTCAAGAAAGCAGTGTGTTTGTACTGTAAAGAAAAGCTAGCTACTGGTGGAAGGGGAGCTAGCACTAGCCATCTTAAGAGGCATTCAGTGGGTTGCTTGAAACGTAGGTCGTTTGTCTCTCGATAAAATAAGCAAACCACCTTACAATTTTCACCAAGTGAATAAGGAATTAATCCTTTTATTGTTCCTAGCACTAAGTAATCTAATGAAAAGATAAGAGAAATCTTAGCTATTGCTATTACGGTACATGAGCGTCCCTTTAGCATGGTGGAAGATGATGTTTTGATGTGGGCATTTGAATATGCAAATCCGGATTTTAGAAAAGTTTCTTGTAAGACTGTTAGAAGTAATTGCCTCAAATTGTATGAAGATGAAAAGAATACATTAAAAAAATATTGCAAAAAGTGAGCAAGGTAAGCATTACAACAGACATGTGGAAGTCACATCATCAAGTAGCTGAATATATGGTTGTTACTGGCCATTTTGTTGATGATATGTGGAATCTTCAGAAGAGAGTTTTGAGTTTTGTTAAAGCGCCTGCTCCAAGACGAGGAGTAGATATAGCAAATGCAATTTTCAAGTGTTTGAGATCATAGGGTATTGAGAACAAAATATTCTCAGTTTCTGTTGATAATGCTAACTACAATGACACTTGCTTAAGAACTGTGAAAGAGAATTTGTCATTGAACAATAAGTTGGTACTTGGTGGGCAACTATTTCATGTTAGATGTTATGGACATATCCTAAATTTGTTGGTGAAGGATGGCCTTAGCACTATTAAAGATGTAGTTCACAAAATTCGTGAAAGTGTCAAGTTTATAAATGCTTCAGATGCAAGGCTAAAATCTTTTTGTGAAGTTGTGGAGTTAAAGGGTTTGAAAAAAAAAAAGCCTATGATGAGCACAAATCATACCATGACCTGCAGATAATTTGTCCTACAAGATGGAACTCTACATTCTTGATGTTGATGATCACGAAAGCTATGTAATGAAATTCAAGCATGCATTTTCTGCTTATAATGAAAAAGAGCCCCATTATACTTATGCACTTGATCCTAAGCAGTGGGAAAAGATTAAGAAGATTTGTCATCTCTTAGAAGTTTTTCATGATGCCACTCATGTCATTTCAGGTAGTGAATACCCTACTCCTAATTTATATCTTGTTGAAGTTCATCGGGGTGAAACAAGTGATTGATGATGCAATGGAGTCTCTTGACTTGTTCATGTATGAGATGGCAAAATCTATGAAAGTAAAAATTTGATAAATATTGGGGGGAAATGCAACTTGTTGATGGCTATTGCAAGTGTTTTGGATCCAAGGATCAAATTCCTGGCTATTGAGATAAGCTTCCCTTTAATATACAAATCAGAAAGTGAGGCTATACAAAATATGGAAAAAGTGAACAATGCATTGGAGGAATTATATCTTGAGTACGTGGAGTTGCATTCCTCATCTTCTGCATCTGATGAAGTCAATATTGATAGCGTTCCCTTAGCAGATACTAGTGCACAAAAAAAAAGATAAAGGAATGCAAAGAATGTTGAACATGATTCGTCAAAGGCATTCGATTCCTCCTACAAAATCAGAGTTGGAAACTTATCTTGCTAATGATCCTTATATTCCTTCTTCTGAATCTTCATCTTTTTGTGCTTTAGAGTGGTGGAAGAACAATAGTGCAAAATTTAAAGTTTTATCAAGGATGGCATCTGATATATTAGTTGTCCCTATCTCAACTGTGGCATCAAAATCCACACTTAGTGCTAGGGGAAGAGTTATTGATGAATATCGTGCTAGATTGAATGAAGAATTTGTTGAAGTTCTTTTATGTGGTGGGCACTAGCTTCGTCACAAATAGGGGTTGAAGAGAAAATTGAAGGTATGAATATTGTATACTTATTTGTTTTTATATTTGTTGCATGTTTGTTAGACTTGTGTTGGACTATTGGGAGTTTGGGACTAGTTATTTATTTTAAATTATTCTTTTATTGTGTAGGAGCCATCAGAACAGGAGGAGATTATACTGAAGCCTTGATGTTGATGTTATTGTGTTGAAGAGAAAATTAAGGTATGAATATTTTATACTTATTTATTTTTATATTTGTTGCATGTTTGTTGGACTTGTGTTGAACTGTTGGGACTTGTTATTTATTTTAAATTATTCTTTTATTGTGTAGGAGCCATCGGAATAGGAGGAGATCATATTGAAGCCTTGATGTTGATGTTATTGTGTTGTTTAATTGATCGTTTACACAATTTTCATTATGGTGATATAGATGTTGAATTTTTTGGTTTATCACTATATTGATATGATTATATTCAGTGCTAAATTATAATGGATACATTTTCCTATTATTTGTAATTATGTTTGTTTTAATTTTATGATAAAGCCTACAATTTGTAAATATGTTGGCTTTGAAACCTACCAAAAGCCTACATTTATTTAGGTTTTAGTAGATTCAAAGCCTACTTATGGATTTCAAGGCCTGTAATATGAGGCCTTTTCAGAGGCCTACATTGTAAGTAGGTATGTAAAAAGGCTTCAAGCTTACCTAGGCCTCATATAGGCTCAGACCTGAACCTAACAAAAAGCCTGCATCAAGCCTAGGCTTAGGTTTCAGATTCGCATTACAGGCTCAGGTCTATTTAGGCAAAGCCTGGCCTGACCTATTTCCATGCCTACCATTCACCATTTCTCTTAAAGGTTCTCTCTTAATCAATACGTGGATAACGATGATACCCTATTTCATTGAAAGACATCAATCTTCCCTCTCTCACTGATGTGCATAAAAACAAACTGTAAAGTGAAGTCCTTGATAGAATGGGTAGCAAACTACAACAATGGAAAGCTAGCATGCTATTTCAAGCTAACTTTCATCAAATAAACTATTTCCTCAATTTTGGTTCACTCCTTATCTTTCTATAAATTGCCTGTCTATGTGGCTCACAAAATTGATATGAAAATTGTGAACTTCTTTTGGGGGTTATTATAATAGGAAATGGAAGGTTCCATGCTATCTTGGGAAAAGTTGTGTCTTCGTTAGGACATGGGTGGATTGAGTATTGGAAAAACGGAAGACTTTAACAAAGCTATTACCTAAAAATGTGTGGCGTCTCCTTTGTAGCAGAAGATGATTCCTTGTTGCCTTTAGTTTTAGATTGTTGGGAATGGCTCTAGGATCAGCCTCTTAGCCATTATTGGTTCGCCCATCAACAGTTGCAGTGGTGGGGGGTCTTTCACTACAACGACGACAATGTTGGAATGTAGAGCTGTTTTAAAAAATTTATGATGAACTTGTGGTTGATGAAATTGTGCATACTCCATTTTCAATCTTTCAGACATCGAACAAGCTCTGTTGGATGGGAAAAAAATAAGAAGGGTCAATATCAGGTGGTTGATGGGTACTAGGTCTTTAGGGGATCACAAACTAAGCGCCAGTTTGATTTTTCATGTTCCTGGAAAAGGCTACAACACTTGAAACTCATTCCAAGCCTTCAAGTTTTCATGTGAAAATTTGCTAGGAAAGTATTGCCTACAAAAGTCTGTCTCAGCCAGCATTATATAGATATTGATGAAAATTGTCTTTTTTGTCATCAGACATTAGAGACAAGGGAACATCTTTTCTTTTAATGTACATGGACTCGAGCTATCTGGTTTAGCTCTACACTAGGTCTCAAATTTGACTCTCTTCCAGATATTCATTTGACTCTCTTCCAGATAAAACGTGATATTCTATGGGAGGCTAATGAATGTCCTGGCTAAGTTTCCTGATGATGTTGGACAGAAAATTTGCTGGGTGTTATACATCGATTGGTTTTTTGGGAACCATAAACTCTTTCATGAAGAGAATCCTGATCCTATGACTGTCACTAATGGGATCAATTCAGAAGTTGGATATTATCGGTTCTTTCAAGAATGTAAACAGTCAACAGTAATAACCAATGGATTAAGGGAGAGATCACACCATGTTTTCTGTTTTTTAGTCCAAGTTATGGATTCCCCTTTTAATCAAATCCCAGTCCACCCTTGAGTAAGTTGATGTATACTAGGAAATAATTTTTCTAAGTGCTTGTTTGAATTAGCAGTAGAAGCTGCTTTTCCAATGTAATTTACGGTATACGAGATAAGTTTGTGAAAAGATTTTTGTCTCGACTTGCGTGAAAGTGCTTTTCCAACACCAACTCAAACATGCCTTTAGTGTGTAAACCTACTATTTTTTGTTAATCACTGCAGCTTGTAGGCAATACTGTGTATAAAATATGTTTGTATGTGATAATTTTGCTTTAATTGCAAATCAAGCGATGCCGTTTCCTTCTTGAGAAGTGCTTTTGGCTATAAATAAAGCTTTTCTCATCATAATTTAGATAAGCTCAATTGATGTTCTGAAATTCTAAGAGCTTGGTAGGAAGAAACCTTAATCTTTTTTCTTTCTTTTTTAAATAATGAAATATGGTGAGAACTGAGTAGGGGAGGGGATTTTCCCTTTATTAATCTTAACCTTTGTGCTTGACTTTGGACACATATTTTCTCTCTTTTTTGCCCCTCATACTTTTAGTAAAGATGAAGGTTGTGTTAGACCCTATCAAATCTTTATGATATGAAGTACGATATGTCTTGCAATTCATGTAGCCAGCTCATCTATTGGATAAGAGTTGTTGGTGTTATATGTTTGAGTGGTAGCCTTTATTTGATGTGGGCATTGAGTAAGCTCCATCTAAGCAATCCTTTCCACCTCACTAGCCATACACTTTTTTTCTTTTTGAGTTTTTGACAAAGTGACAATGTGATTTCAAACATGCTTGGAACTAACTATGAGGACCATTTTTTAGGCTTTTAAAATACAGAGATTGACATGAGGTGAGATTGATGTCAATGGATGAGTTCGGCTTTAGCAAAAAGCGGCATGTGGAGGAGTTATCAGAGATGAACCAGGAGAAATGAAATGGGACAGCAGCTGGGCTTTCTTAAGCGAGTGTCATTGTAGCTAGCATTATCAACAGAAACTGAAAATATTTTGTTCTCAATACCCTATGATCTCAAATACTTGAAAATTGCATTTGCTATATCTACTCCTCATCTTGGAGCAGGCACTTTAACAAAACCCAAAACTCTCTTTTGAAGATTCCACATATCACCAACAAAATGGCCAATAACAACCATATATTCAGCTATTTGATGATGTGACTTCCACATGTCCGTTGTAATGCTTACCTTGCTCACTTTTTGCAATATATTTTTTCAATGTATTTTTTTCATCTTCATACAATTTGAGGCAATCACTTGTAACAGTCTTACAAGAAACTTTTCTAAAATCCAGATTTGCATATTCAAATGCTCACATCAAAACATCATCTTCCACCATGCTAAAGGGATGCTCATGTACCATAATAGCAGTAGCTAAGATTTCTCTCATCTTTTCATTAGAGTACTTAGTGCCAGGAACAATAAAAGGATTAATTCCTTATTCACTTGGTGAAAATTGTAACGTGGTTTGCTTATTTTATCGAGAGACAAACAACCTACGTTTCAAGCAACCCACCGAATGCCTCTTAAGATGGCTAGTGCTGGCTCCCCTTCCACCAGTAGCTAGCTTTTCTTTACAGTACAAACACACTGCTTTCTTGACACCATCAACAACTTGAACTTCTTCAAAATCTTTCCATACCTCTGAAGTTTTTCGCCGCTTTTTTGTGATAATAGAATCTTCTTACCTCCAATTACTACAAGTTGAGAGGCATTATTATTAATGTTCGTTGCATCATTTGAAGGAATTGCCACATGCCTACTAATTTGTTGTTCATTTTGAGGTCCTTGAGGTTGACGAGGAGCAGATCCACTTGTGTTGCTGTTTAGGCTATCCATTACAATAACTTGTTCTATATAAAAAAATAACAAACCAAATTAATTATAGACTATATAAAATTTAGTAGGCATGTGGATAGGAAATCTTCTTTCAACAATACTTCAAACGTAGCTATACACAAATGACTTGCAAAATCATCAAGACCACACTTACAATACAATTTATGAAAAGCATGATCCAGTCATTCCCCTACAAAAACATTGCTTTCGACCACACTTACAATACAATTTATGAAAAGCATGATCCAGTCATTCCGTGAATGCCTCTTAAGATGGCTAGTGCTGGCTCCTCTTCCACCGGTAGCTAGCTTTTCTTTACAAGTACAAACACATTGCTTTCTTGACACCATCAGCAACTTGAACTTCTTCAAAATCTTTCCATACCTCTGAAGTTTTTCGCCGATTTTTTGTGATAATAGAATCTTCTTCACCCCCAATTACTACTGGTTGAGAGGCATTATTATTAATGTTCATTGCATCATTTGAAGGAATTGCCACATGGCTACTAATTTTTTGTTCATTTTGAGGTCCTTGAGGTTGACAAGGAGCAGATCCACTTGTATTGTTGTTTAGGCTATCCATTACAATAACTTGTTCTATATAAAAAAAAACAAACAAACCAAATTAATTATAGACTATATAAAATTTAGTAGGCATGTGGATAGGAAATCTGCTTTCAACAATACTTCAAACGTAGCTATACACAAATGACTTGCAAAATATCAAGACCACACTCACAATACAATTTATGAAAAGCATGATCCAGTCATTCCCCTACAGTTGTCAAGAACAAAAAACTAAACAGCTAGTCTTAGAAAAATAGCATCACCTCAATCCCCAACTGCTACTCTCTTCATAGTTCATATCCAATTAAAGCCATTATTATTAAATACTGATTTGTTCTTAGTTATAAGAAATAAGGAAATAAGAAAAATGTCATAACATCCATTTTACTTAATTTCTCCACTAGTAGTCTTAACCAAAGCATTATCCACACATTTAGCAACACGAAATTATGCTACAATAGTCCAACAATAGTTACTTAAATGACATAATAATCACTATCAGTAACAAATCGATCAGAGGAAAAAAAAAGATAGGCCAGTAGCAAAATAATGGTTGAACAAAAAAAAGGCTAGCGGTAAAAAAAAAACTCCAACGGCATTATAATGGTTGCGAGATAATGATTGCGACAAAAAAAAAAAAAAAAAAGCCCAACGGTAAAAATAGTTTCTATATTGGTTGGGAAGAGATTACAAATTCAACAAATATTCAAGCAAAAATTGTAGGGAGAGAGATTATAACAAATATTCAAGCAAAAATAAGGGATTTGCAACAAAATAAGGGTTGAGGCACTACCGAGTAAGGAATGAAAGAGAGAGAGAGGATTTGCGTTGATGAGTTGCGACAAAGTACAAACTGAGCGAGAGCCGAGACCGGGAGGAATAGCGATTGACAAAATGACTGAATGAAGGAGAGGAATAGCGAGCTACACAATGGCGAAAATATGGAAAGACGATGAGAAATCCAACGATTATTACTTTATTAAAAATTAGAATATAATAATGGTTGGAAAATAAGAATAATAAACATATAAATATAATTATTAAAAAAATAGAAATTAAATATTGTGTATATACAAATATGATAAAAATAAAATTATATTTTTTTGTCTAAACAAAGCTAGGCACGAAGGCTTATAGGCCAAGCCTTAATAAAATAGGTGTGGCCTATTTAGATATTTAGGCCTTTAAACAGACCTTGACCTGCCCTTTTTAATAAATAGACCAAGTCCAAATCAGGCCAGGCCGTAGGCCACCCGATAGGGGCCTAGCCTATTTAGGATCAAATGTGGTAATAAAAATATATCTTGAAGGGTATTTTTGTCCTTTGAGAACTTTTTCAATTTTTGTCTACTTTAAATTTCTAAATTGAAAATTTTCTGGGGCAAAATTTTCTCACAAAACATGTCATAAATTTGATGTGAGATAACTTTATGAGAACAATTTAATTATTGTTGTTAAATGATAGTCCATATAATATTTGATACTATTGATAAATACGTATTTGAGTTCAACTATATTTCGGATGAGTAAATTCGCCCAACATGAGTTTACCCATATAGCTTCAGGTTAGAAGTTAAAACATATTGCTCTTGGAGGATCCTCATGATCTCATCCAAACAAAATTATCATACAATCGTGTAGTCACATAATTAAACCTACAATCTAATCCAAATAACCTCAACTCATCAATCTAGTCTTAAATAGAAAATGATTCAATATTACATTGTAATTTATCCAAATTGAGGATGTTACTTTTTTATTTTTAAATAAATATCTAAAGTAAAATTATTATAATAGAATTTTGTAATTCATAAAAAATCTAACTAATATTCACTATTAATATTTTTGATATATTTTATGAAATTTTGTTGACTTAAAAATGTTTTTGGATTATTAGTTTTTAGAGAATAGTTTCTAGAAAAAAGTGATTAAAAAAAAGTAATTTCAGAAAATAGAGTTTGAGTAGAATATATTTAATGAAAAAAAACATAGGTTTGATAATTACAAAGGATGGTTTGTGGTTAAATGGAGGGTATTTATGATATATTACCCTTTGATATTGTCATTAGTTTTCTCAAAATCTCATTACAATAGCTTTATGGAAACCATGGTTTTGACACTAAAACCATGATTTTGGTATCTATAATCAATTATTGGTTTTTATGAGGTGTTTAGATGATTTTTTTTTCCAAGACAAAGGATTTCACTCCCAAACCGTGGTAACTTGCTTGTTTGGGAGAAGCAACAAAGTTATTTTCTTAAGTATTTTTTTTGTAAGTCAAAAAAAAAATTTCACATAACTTACTTTAAACGTCGTAAAATCACTTTTAAAAAAGTTAAACAAACGAGCATTTAGAGGAGTATCCAAACAGCCAACACAATTTCCATGCCCGGTGCAACAAAAGGTAGGGGGCGCTCGTCGATGCTATGCACCGTCTCATTAAAAAGAGTGATCTTGGCCGTTCACCCGATCTTAATCTCAACCTTTCATTTATTTTTTCCATTAAACCATTAATATATGTTTATATCACTCCTCACTCCATTGATCTCTTCTCCACTTGACCAAGCTTGGCACCAACTTTTGGAGGGAAAGGGAAAGGGCTTTCTGACTTAGCTATTGGTCCTCGGTTTATAAGTTTTGATGATAACAAATTTGGAAAAAAAAAAGAGAGAACTTAATGATTCAAGTCACTCGAGTGCATGTTTCAAAACACTCGAGTGTGCAACGTTATCTGAACTAAAACTTGAATAACAAAGATGTTTCTAAAAAGTAGCTGAAGTTTTCTGAGCTAAACCTCGAGTGTTGGCCTCACACTTGTAAAGTTTTTGGCTGACACTCGCATCTCAAGTGAAAGTGTTGTGTTGAACACTCGAGTGCTGGTTCAACACTCTTTAAGAAATTGTTTGACACTCATTTCATTTTTGGAAGTTTTGTGTTGAACACTCGAGTGTTGGTCCAACACTTACAAAGGTTTGCCTGACACTAGCACTCATTCTGGAAATATCAAGGTAAACCCTTGAGTGTGAACTCCAACACTCAAGTGTTGGAGTTCACACTTGAATGCAAGGTAAACACTTCCAAATTCAATGCATGACACTCGCGGATGAATCAAGTGCTGTCTCCTTTATGACAAGCACTCGAGTGTGACAAATCGCACACTCGAGTATGGCACTCGAGTGTGACTTTGTGAACACTCGAGTGTTTGGTAGAAATTAAAGATATTTATCTAAACTCCTTTTTGGAACAGTCTTCCACCACTCACAAATTCATCAGCACTTGAGTGTGACAATATGCACACTCGAGTGTGACTATGCCAACACTCGAGTGTTTGGTAGAAAATGGAACTAATGTCTTTCAATGGTCTTCTACCAGACACAACGTTCATCAGCACTTGAGTGTGACAATATGCACACTCAAGTGTGGCACACGAGTGCACCTGGGACAACACTCAAGTGTCTGTTCTTTCTGCACTGAACCTTTGTCTCCAAGATTTCAAATTTACTAATTAACATTTGTTTACAATTGATTAATACTCATACTACTTCTCAATGCTACTAAACATATTTGTTATGAGTTTCAGATGATTTGAATCATGGATTGCGCCCAAAAATTTAAAAGCAAATCTCTATGTCAGAGCATTAATGAAGATGACAGAAAACAGAATCGACACAAGCAATCTTCAGAGCAGGTCAATGAATATATTTGAAGCGTCAATTGCAGCGAAGCAAAAGCGACCCAATCTTAAGTAATCCCAGAGTAGACCAAAGGGACGTCGTATGAAAATCTGTAGCAACGATGCAAAAGCGACCAAACCTTAAAATCTTCCAACAACTCCAATCTATCTCAAACTAAAAGCTTCATCAGTCTAACAAAAAGTTTGAACACTCAATGGAAAGCTTGAACCTTTACAACGGTCATTAATAGTGTTCAACTATAAATACGTGAGTATTCAATACAGAGCTAACCAATTAAGCACACAATCAATTACTACTCATTCATTGCTCATAAATTGTTGTGAAATATCTTCTTATATTTATTTCTCATAATTGATTATATATCTACTTTGTGAGAGAGTCATTCAATCAATTTGATTTCTGTAAAATCTTAAGGTAGTAGGACCTTGAGTGGTTGTTATATTACAACTAGTAAGGGGGAGTGAGTTATGGTGAGGATTACTCTGTATTAAGTTGCTAAGAACTTGGTTAATCTTGGAACATTCGTGAAAATCTCAAAGACGCTTTGGGGATTGGACGTAGGTCAAGGAATTAATGCTAATTAGTATAAACACCTATGCACACTTTGTTGATATCTCTTTAACTCTTTCTGTTTGATTTAATAGTTTCACTTTTTAAATTTTTAAATCATCCAATTCACCCTCCTCTTGTGTGAAACATTGGCACTAACATTTGGTATTAGAGCCAAAGTCTTCTCTTTATAGGATTAATATCCCGAGAAGGATCCATGAAAGGAATTCTACTCGATAATGCATCTATCAACAAACCTCCTGGCTTCAACAGAGAACATTACTCGTTTTAGAAAGCCAAATTTAGAGTCTTTGTTATGAGCACTGAATATGAGTTATGGCCACTTATTCTTAGTTTTTTCCCTCCTTCTAGTTGTTTATTTAGCATATAGATATATATCAAAATGCCAAAGATTTCATATGGATTTGTATATATAGAGAGAGATATGGGATACAGATATTCAAAATGCAGAAGTCTGTGTTAGGAAAAAGCAAAAATGAAAAAGAATGTTGAAGTCTATGGTGTGTGTGTATATAAATATATATAAACTAAAAGCCGTTATTATTGAGAATTTTGAAAACAATAATATTGTGAAGATAGCAATAATTTTCAACAGAAGTAGTGGAAAGGCGTTGCCATTGAAATAGCAATAGACAAAATCACTATCAGATTCTTTATTTATCGAGGCAGGTTTTATGTGGATTTAGTTATTTATTTATTTTTTCAAATAATGTATACAATAAAAATGTATCACTCAACTCCTTTATTGTTTGAGTAAGTTGTAGGTTTGATTTTGTTGGTACAAAAGTTGTAGGTTATATTTATATATTTGTTTGAAGAGTGGCATTTGAAAAATGTTCATGTTTTTCTATATCTGGAATTAATATAAAAAGTGAACATTCTTGTTTAACATTTTATTATCATGATATATATTTTTTTTTGGAAGATGAAATTTTTAACATTATAATATTTTTGTTGCTTATAGGTACTAGATGATGGAAGATGAACTTAAACTTGAAATAGGGAAAGAGTTCAAAAACTTGGATGAAGCATGGAAATTCTAGAATGAGTATGGCAAGAAAATGGGGTTTGGAGTTAGAAAGTATAATGGAACAAAGAGTAAAAAAGATGATTCAATTATTATATATAAATATGCATGTTGTAAAGACGGTGTTCGGAAAAAACATGAAAGAAAGACAAGCTTTTCCGGATATTGGCTGGAGACACAAACAAAGTGTGAGATGATAATGATTGTATCTCGTGCTGGTCAAACTCAAAAGTTCAAAGTCACCAAGTTTAATAAAGAAAATAGGGATAAGAGTCTTAAATGCCATGGAAGTTTTTGTTCAGGAGCACTGGTAAGATGAAAAAAATTTTGGACCAAAAATGCCAAGGAAGTTCACAAGACGTAGCACTTTTGCCCCGGAAGTATCATTTTTGCCGCGGAAGTTTTCGCTGAGGAGCAATTTTGCCCCAGAAGTTTACACTAAGGAGCAATCGGAAGTTTACAAAACATAGCAACTTTTCCCTTCTGTCCCCAAATATTAAATTTGACTATTAAATCAGTACAAGACCACACATGTCATACCTTGAAAAGGTCGAACTTGGAGTCAGAGAAGGAGATCCTTTAGATGTTGAAATCAAGGCGACGAGAATTTGTGAAGCCGGCGGTCAAAGGGACCGAAAGGTGCGTCACAAAACGTAAATGAAACGCAAAATGAGAAATGAATTGTTCCAAAAATTGGTTCAATAAAACAAATCAATAGTGATAATATTTACGTTTGTATAGACGATCATTTGCTTAGATCATAAGTGATGCTTCCTATGGGTTTTGTGACGATCAACCTTTCGGTCCCTTTGACCAGTTCGGCTTCACAAATTTCGGCGCCTTGAGCTCAACATCTGAAGGATCTCCTTCTCTGACTCCAAGTTTGACCTTTTCAAGGCATAACATGTGTGGTCTTTGACTGATTTAATAGTCAAATTTAAACTTTGGGGACAGAAGGGCAAAATTGCTCCTTAGTGAAAACTTCCGGGGCAAAATTGCTTCTGAGTGAAAACTTCCGGGACAAAATTGCTCCTCAGAGAAAACTTTTGTGGCATTTTTTGTTCAAAAAAAACTTCCGTCTTACCAGTGCTCCTGAGTGAAAACTTCCATGAGCATTTAAGACCCTTATCCCAAGAAAATAATCACTTTTTTCATACAGAAGAGACAAAGAACTTGTTACCATCATAGAGAAATTTAACAGAAGCGCAAGCTCGTGAAATAGATCTTGCAGATGAATATGGGCTTGAACCCAAGAAAGCTTTTGAGTTGATGAGTACATATGCTAGGGGTCAAAAAAATCTTGGTTATACCATGGTGGATGGAAGAAACTACTTGATAAAAAAAGGTGAAGACATATAAAGTATGGAGAGGTGGCGTTCTACTTGAATATTTTCAACAACAAAAATTGTTGAGAATCCTTCATTTTATCACAAATACAAATTGGACATGGAATAACATATCACCAATGTGTTTTGGGCAAATGCTCGTATACTACAAGACTATGCACTCTTTTCTGGTTTTAACCATCATAGAAGCGTGGTCATTGGAGTAGCTCTGTTATATGATGAGACTATTGAGTCTTTCAAGTGGCAACTAGAAACCTTATTGGGTGCTCACACACAAAACAAGCCTCATACTGTGTTTACTAACCAGGGTCAAGCTATGGCAAGAGCATTGAAAAAATGCTTCTGAATACAAGACATTGTTTGTACACTTGGCATTTGTTGCAAAATGGAATTAAACATCTTGGAAACTTGATGAAAGATGGTTCACACTTTCTGACCGACTTCAAAAATGCATGTTTGACTATGTTCAGGTAGATAAGTTTGAAGAAGCATGGGGTGAATTATTATCTTCTTATAGTGTTCATGAATATGGGTAATGCACTTATAACATTAAGGAGAAATGAGCCAGGTGCTATATGAAGAATGCTTTTACACTAGGTATGAGAAGCACACAAATTAGTGAAAGTGTGAATGTTGAGGTGAAGAGACGTACTAAGCAAAAAAATTAGTCATTAATTGATTCTTCATGAGGTTTGACAAAGTTGTAGAAAAGAAGAGATACAAGGAAGTGCAACTTGAGTATAAATCTCGACAAAAGGTGCCAATGATGATCAATCAAAGTGCACCTATCTTGCGTCAACTTGTGCAATCTTATACCCCACTACCTTTGACATGTTCCAAGAACATGGGACCTCCAATTCTTTGTATAGTTAATTGAAAGTGATGAAGAAGAACAATTGTTTGCATACATAGCCCATATGATAGGTGAAACGGGAGAATGGAAATTAAGTTTAACCTCCGATACACACATGAAATTTGCTGCAGTTGTCAGAAGTTTGAGACTACGGGGATGTTGTGTTGCCATGCATTGAAAGTATATAAGTCCAAAGATATAAGAGTTATGCCTGAGCAATATATCCTTGAGCGATGGACCAAGGAAGCAAGAAATGAGGCTGTACATGATGTCAAAGGGATTGAGATACAAGTTGTCCTAGACTGGACATAACAAGAAGTTACAACCATTTAGTGACTAAGATGATAAGACTAGCAACAAAGGCTGCCAATACTATTGAGAGATTTACTCGTGCTCTTTGTTGTATCATGGAGTTAGACAATGAAATTCTTGATGTAGATGAAAATGATACTTCTGAACCGATCACAGAGCCACAAAATATGCCAAAGGGATTCAAAAAAGAGAAGGAAAATCAAGAAAGATTCGTTAGAAAGGCTAGGATGAGAAAATCGAAAAATAAGAAGAAACATTGTATCAAAGGTATTGAATTTTAATTTATATATAAGGAACATAAGAAACTATTACTTATTTTTTATTTGTGTTAATTTCTTATAGCACTCTCAAGAGGCTTCATCATCTAAGAAGCCATGAAAGGACAAAAAGAAGAGGCTTCATCACCAAAAAAAAAAAAAAAAAAAAAAAGAAAAGAAAAGAAGAAGGGTTGATGAAATGAAAGATTTACAAACTCAAGTTTCAACACTTTTATACTTAGAAGCTCCAACATAACCTACACAAACAGAAGATTCAACATCTTCATTCTGAGTTTCTCCATCACAACATATTTTTCCACCCTCTACATCATAACCATTGTCGTTGATGGTATGATTTAATAAATTGATTACTACTAAGTGTTATGCATGCCTATTATACTTTGCTATTGCTGCCACTAATATTTGCAATTGTAGGCACTATGTAGTGCAATTCCATTACTTGAAGCCATCGATCTCATGGCAAACTACACACAAGGTAATGAATAGAAAAAATGAATACACATAACTTGCAAAAAAATAGATTTTATTCCTTTCAAGAATGTCATACAATTTTCTTCTGATATACATAATCAATCATTGTACATTCCAACTAGTTACAGACTTTACAGGTTACAATCCTAACTAAATACATAATTTCCCATTATATATAACAGTAAAATACACAATGGACTCCTTTTGAAGAACAGACAACATTGTGCAAAGAACTTTTGAATTTTGACTTTTGGGGATGACATAGAATACATGTTTTGGTCTTGCCTACTTTGCTTTAATGGGTTGTTTTTTACTTTTTGCATAGCACTTCATTGGATAGTTTTTGACTTCTTGCACTGCTTAAAGGACAAATTCTTTTGGGATTCAATCCCCTACTTGAAACA
The DNA here is from genome assembly GCA_019022655.1 of Acacia acuminata. Lineage (NCBI taxonomy): Eukaryota > Viridiplantae > Streptophyta > Magnoliopsida > Fabales > Fabaceae > Acacia > Acacia acuminata. The sequence continues at coordinate 3,972,469 of JAFJYI010000010.1, forward strand.
TACATGGAAATCAATATCAAGCAAATCAATTCCCATCCTTCACTATAAAACTTTTGGTCAATTTCCAGCAAGTGATGTAAAATCACAATGTCCTTTATTTATAAACTTTAAAGCAATGTCAAACTATATAATTTAGCGTAATACCAATATCTAATGAGATTGAGTGTTTCTTATGTCTATAATATTTTCAGCAAGTAATGTATGTCAGATTACATAATCTATACTTCCCTTTGTAAACTATGGGAGTCCATGGTAGTCCTGAAAATTACCAATATATTTAAACTGGTTTACTCCTTCAGGTGTGCAAATGGAGACATTGGTCACTATGTGAAACTAGAGTAGCAAAAATGGTTGTTATCACATAATAGAAAATATGCCATCAACATAAGATGCCTATTACTGGAAAAAAAAAATAAAGATGCATAGTAAAATCAAACACTCAAACCCCTCCTCTTCCTACCAGGTAATCATTGATCTCAGGCCTAGGATTAATTACAAATACGCCATCAACCAAACCATTTGCCATCTCCAATGACTTGTTTTGATTTTGGAAATAATAATGAATATGCCATTTACCAAGCAACTAACATATACAAAGGTAAAGATATTGCACTGAAACGAAAAATTAAAACAGGGAGAGATAGGGATTGAATATTTGAGGTTTGAAAAGACATTACATCATGATAAAATTATGAAGAGCTAACTAATTAGGAGGATCCCATGTGCTCTGAATAACACACAACTAATTACCGACATCTCAGCTGGCAATAGACATCAAAACCTCAGGCCAATTGCATTGAATAAAATAATGAATCCAAAAATTTCAAGGTAAACTTGTCAGCATTTAGAAAGGCATGGACACATAGCTCAGAAGCATCAATTTAAAAAAAACCAAAAATAGTGTTGACTGTGGCACCAATATGACAGTAACACAGAAAGCTTATTTATGCTTTATCACTGTCATCTTGCCCCAATTGAAACTTCAAGCTAAGAGAAGGCCCAAAAACGCAGTCCACATAAAAAGGGCAAAGAGGAGGAAACGTTAAGAATGATACTTAATCCATTCTCATCAATTTTCCTAAATGAGACTACTTTTCTACAATAGATTGATTAAAATTTGCATTTGAACCTTACAGATTTTGAAGTTCTGGTCTACATCTAAACAGAAAAAGCTGAAGAATAAATCCTAACACATCAAAAGAGATATATGCAAACCTTCTAATCATCATCGAACCAAATTCACTGTACCCCGCTAACCATGTTCTCCTTCTACCTCAATGTGTTGAAGTTTCGGGCTTTGCTTCCATGCACCATCCAAGGACAGCCACTGCCGATGAGGTTCAGGCGTTCAACCCAGTCGAGTGGAAAGTGTTCTGAGCAAAAAAAGAGTATGGAAAGTGGATCCCCGACACCCATGAACCTCCAAAACCAGTATTGGCGCCTAGGATGTCCTATGATGGCACTAATCGTGGGGTCGAACCGCCATAACTGTGGGTTCGAAATGCACCCGTAAGCATTTAGCTTGCCAATAAAAAAAGGAGTATCCAAACACAAACAATTGGACTTATATATTGGCATTATAGATTCCATAAGGATGATTTTTGGATGACAAAAGAGTCAATAAAAAAAGCAACATGATATTAACAACATATTAAAAGAATATTGATAAAAACTAAAAATGTTCAAGTCCAACAGTTCAATTAAATTTTAACTTTTTTGTCATCCTGCTCGCTTAAGCCAATGACTCTCTAATTCATTTTCAATTAAACAGTAGGCCAAAATCTGAAACTTTGTCTAATTAGGAGGGTTCTATTTAATTTAGCTCAACAATAATTAAATATCATTTATTTGATATAAAATAGTATAATGAAAACAATAGGGAAAAAGATAGAAAAAGAACTTAGAAATTGCAAAATTCCTATAACATGTGATATCCCAAATTGGGATATTGAAGTTCAAAAAAAAGTTAAAAAAAAAAAAAAAAATATGCCCATTGCTTCTTCTTTTTTCTCTCTTTTTAAAAAAAATAAAAAATAAAAAATTGAACATCCATTTATTGGCTACTTTGCTAGCGTGAGGAATTGTTTTTGGCAAAGTGGTGAAGGTGAGATTTGATCACACCACCAATTGGATGTCAAAATAACAGGTGGCTAGTGAGCCATCAATGACTTTCAATCAAAGTAATGCAAGTACTATATAAGTTAACTACTTAACCTTGATTGCATCCCATTAACAATTTTTGTAGAGCATTTAATTGGTTATTAACAACTTTCATTTGGTAAGTAACAAGGTCACTCCTTAGATCATTCATAACTTTAGTATAATTGTTTGTGACATTTCATTAGCTATTAACAATTTTCGTTTATCAAGTAGTAAGACCATTATTTCATGTTATTCACAACTTTTATATATCTATTCCATATATTTCATTAGTTATTAACAATTTTGATTTATCAAGTAACAATGTCATTCTTTCAGTTCATTCACAACTTTTGTATGGTTGTTCGATACATTTCATTAGCTATTAATAACTTTTGTTTAACAAGTAAAAAAGAAAACTCTTTCATGTTATTCGCAACTTTTATAAACCTATTCACTACATTTCATCAGTTACTGATTACTTTTGTTTAACAAGCAAATGGGCCACTATTTTATGTCATTCACAGCTTTTGTATAGTTATTCACTATTTTTCATTAGCTATTAACGGCTTTCATTTAGCAAATAACAATCACATTTTTATTTGTTACTTGATAAATAAAAGTCAATAGTTAATGAAATGTAATGAATATGTATATAAAAATTGTAAAAGAACTGCAATCAAAGTTAATGAGTTAATTTATATAATTTTTTACATGTATTAATTGAAAATCATTGGAAATTCAGTAGTCGAAAATTACTTTAGCATCCAAGTGGTGGTGGGACAAAATCACACCTTTACTATTCTCATACCTTTTTGCATAATTAAACACATAAAAATAAAAAAGAACTCCACCTTTACTACTTTGTCTCTCACCAAACACCAATGAGGGTTTATGGGTCTGGTGATGGTGGTCGTTCATCGACAAGGGTTGTGGACCCCTTTTTTTAAAAAAAAAAAATTAAGGGAAATTTTAATTGTTTACTTGAATTTCATTACACCAAATTGGGATGTCACGTCATAGGCATTTTGAAATTTTGGTGCACAATTATGGAACTTTGTAATTCTCAAGTTCTTTTTCTACCTTTTTTAATAGTATTATCAAAATTTTAATTAGAGATTATATTATAATTTTTTTACTATTAAGAAATAAAAATGAAACTTTAAGTTACATGGTTGAAATTTTTAAAAAATGAAAATACATATGTATGAAAAAAAATACATTTTTAATCAAAATTTTGAAGTTATTCTTTTCACTTGCAAAACAAGGGGAAAAAAATCATGCCATAACAATTTCTTCAAAATTGCATTGTGCGCTCAATCCCAAGACAAAAAATTAAGGAGTTCACCTATTCTCAAGTTGAACACACAATTACTACAAGAAAAACAAAATAGAGAAACAAAAGACACTCAAAATTTAATTCTATCCTAAAATTCATGAATTCTTATGAAAACAGATGTTTATTTGACTTTTAAGCCGGTTGTTTTATTTTTTGATTTTTGTTTTCAATCTTATAACTTCATACAAAGCTTTAATGTGGTACCTTAATTTTATGAAGTATTTTTCAGTCAATTAACCTTGATACTATTAGTCTCACATCATAATTTTTTGTACCAGCTATTATTATTTTAAGAAATTAAACTTAAAATACAAGCATTTTGACAACACTTTGTCAACATAAAAAATTTTAATTCCAGTATCTATTGTAAATATTTTTAGGGTTAAGAAATTAAAAATACATTTTATAATAGGGAAAATTTTCCATTCCTTTCCATTCCTTTAATTATTTTTTTTCCTTCGGTTTTTTATGACATCCTTTGAGTTTAAACAGTTAGATCCAAAGATTCTTCGGTTAAAAACTCCATTAAATTGATGTGAGATCCAGCTGCACTGTTGCATGAGTCCCCTTGTCTTCAGAGATAATCCGTTGATATCTACAGCCACTCTCTCAGTTCCTCGCTTTCATTCTTAAAACATTTTCAATTCACATGTGACGTTGGATCTATTTACAATTTCTATTTCCCCCCTTGGGGGACATCCAATATTTATAATTTCTTTTGGGAAAATTACTTAATCAATCATAATTTCAAGGATATATTCTCCACAGAAATTGCCCCTTTGTATTTTCCCTTTTTTTATTTGTTATAATTGTAATAGCATATGGGAAAATGACAGTCAGGTCCCAAGGACCATAAAAAATTACAAAAAATTCCCAACATAAATTCACATATCAAAAAAGTCCTTTTTGATATTATTTGTATTGAAACAAAATCAAAGTTTTTAAATTTTTTGATAAATACCACTGGTTCTATTTATAAGTCCCTTTTGACCAAATAAATGAGATTGTGACAATTTTGCCCATATTATTGTACCAATGAAAATAGGGAGAGAAGAAAAAGTTAAAAGATACCCAATCATAAATAAGGATAAAGTTGAAATTTTACCCTATAATTATTGAGCTACCTACTTCTCTTTGGTATGTGTGATTTGGTCAAAATGAGACTTATAAATAGGACCAGAGTGGTATAGACTTTTGTTGTGAATATAGTTTTTTTTCGTTGTGAATTGCTAGATTTAAAATTTTGTTGTAAATGTGAAACTTCTTTTTGTGAATCTAACCTTTTTTTTTTTTTTTTTTTTTTTTTTTTTTTTTTTTTTGTAAATGACCTCGGTACGTTTAGGGATTTGAGTTTGAAATAAAATCCAGGTGTTTAAATTTTATTGTGAATATGATACTTCATCTACGTGAATATAGTTTTTTTTTTTATTGTAAATATATCAATTTTTATTGTAAATATAAGACTTCCGTTGTTAATAGAAATAATATCAAAAAAAAAAAATTTTTTTTTGATATATGAATCTCTGTTGGGATTTTTTTTTTTTTTTTTTTTTTTTTTTTTTTTTTTTTTAAATTTTTCATGGTGTTGACATTTTCCCATAACATTTTTCATTTCACCAGAGTTCCCAGGGTTCACGTTTCAGTGCCGCAGGAAATTACAAAAGAAGGCTCCGGGAAATCACTGCTAGCACATTCACGTCGAGTTCTCTTCCATTTCCCCTGAGATGTTATCGGCGAAGATGTCGTTGTGTGCCGCAAGAAGGTACGCTTTCCCTAGGCTTCCTCATTTTGTTCCATGTTCTTCATCTTCGATCTTTCTCACTTCCCCATTTTCCCTCAACCCCAAGTTCTTTGCTCATTCCCAAACCCCAAATGCAAATAACATTCGCGATTCTGTAGCTTCATTCAATCGCTTGCTCCATATGCATCCCCCACCTTCCATGCCCCAGATTAATAAGATTTTAGGATCCCTTGCCAAGGCTAAACATTATCGCACGGTTATCTCATTGTTTACACAAGCTGAGTTCAGGGGATTCACACCCGATTCATTTACACTGAACATCTTGATGAATTGTTACTGCCATTTGGGTCATATGTATTCTGCTTTGTCAATAGTAGGAAAGACTTTCAAGGTGGGTCTTCATCCGAACATCGTGACTTTGAATACTCTGATAAAAGGACTCTGCATCAGGAACCAAGTTGGGGAGGCATTGGACTTTTATGACGACCTAATGGCCAAAGGATTTCAGTTAGATAAAGTTAGTTACGGAATCTTGATCAACGGGCTATGCAAAATTGGGAAAATAAGGTCTGCCATTAAATTGGTCCGAAAGATGGAGAGGCAGTTAGTTAAGCCTGATGTTGTCATATACACCACAGTCATCGATAGTCTTTGCAAAGGTGGACATGTCATTGAGGCACATGAATTGTGCTCTAAAATGATTGATAAAGGAATTTTACCAGATATTGTCACATATAACTGTCTAATCCATGGTTACTACAGCATGGGACAATGGCGAGAAACTTCTCAGTTGCTAGATGAAGTGATATTGAAAGGCATCCAACCTGATATTTATTCATTTAGTATAGCGATTGATATGTTTTTTAAACAAGGAAGGGTCATAGAAGCTAAGGTTGTGCTTGGTAGGATGATGAAATTTGGTGAGAGACCCGATGTTGTAACTTACAATTCTTTAATGTCGGGGTATTGTTCGATGAACAATGTTAATAAGTCGAAAGAAGTATTTAATAAGATGGTCCGAAATGGATTGAAACCTAATGTAGTTAGTTTTAATGTACTGATTGATGGATTATGTAAGGTCAAAAGGGTTGATGAAGGTATGGATCTTTTGAAGGAAATGCGTTACAAAAACGTAGATCCTGATATTTGGACTTACAGTGCTCTTATTGATGGCATGTGCAAATCAAGAAGAATGTCATGTGTGCAAAATCTTGTTTATGAAATGCGTGATAGTTGTATTTACCCTGATGTAGTCACTTACAATATCTTGTTAGATGCATTTTGCAAAAGCCAGAATATCGACCAAGGGATTGCATTATTTCATCGAATGGTTGCCCAGGGAGTTCAGCCTGATTCGTACACACATAGCATACTCATTGATGGTCTATGTAAAGGTGATAGAATAAATGATGCATGGGAGATTTTTAAATACCTTTTGCTCAAAGGCTATCATCTAGATGTCTGTTCATATAATATTATGATCAATGGGCTTTGTAGACAAGGGATGCTTGATGAAGCCATGACTTTGCTTCCAAAAATGAAAGAGAATGACTGCCTCCCTGATTCAATAACATATAAAATACTTCTTCAAGCTCTTTCAGAAAAAAGTCAGAATGATAAAACAGAGAATCTTCTTCATAAAATGATTGATAGTGGTCTCCTAAAATCATAGAATCAAGGTTAGATACTTGTCTTAGTTACTCGTACAAATGTTTAAATCTATTCAATGATTGTTTCCTTTTGGTTAACATTGTTGGATTATTTGATGGGTTAAATGGACTAGATGAGTTATGTTCATGTTGTATGTTTAATGTATTTGTTGTGATTACATACCAGCCTTTATTTTCTTTTGGTCTGAACATGACATTGTTTTTTCTTTCTTTATGGTTCATTTCTAGTTCGATTTATTGCCTTCTTAATGTATCTTGCGGACTGAATCAATATTGTTTAGCTTCCTCTTAGGTCAAAGCCCTTGAGTATGACTTCTTTATTCAACAAAGCTTGAGGTTAACTAATCATGAACATGTGATGCTTGAATCCTTGAATTTCTTATGTCTAATTTTTTTTCCTTATTATTTTGAATATGGAAAGGTTACGTTAATTTGCTAGAAATTGAATTTTTTTCAGTGAATTGACCTTGTATGTTTTTTATTTGATTAATTTCTTCCTAAATATGTGAATTTATGTTGATGATCTTTAATTAAAATTTTATAATTCATAATTTCATTGGAAAATAAAATTAATATCTGAAATATAGCTGATGAACAACAAATTGCATTAAAGTTGTTTTCTGGTCTCCAGAAACGGTAAGGATGTGGATGCATTTGGTTGCCAGTACTAATTGCAACTTGGCCATGAATGCCTGCAACTTGCCCATATTGAGCTGTTTTAGCTTTTATTTTAGAGAAAAAAAATTGGCTGCTTCTTGTTTATTAATTTTTCCTGCATCAATGAATTATCTTTCCATTATAGCGTGTCATTGTTCAGCTAGTGTGAGTGAATGCATGCTGTATTATGTTTCAAATCTCAACTGAAGCATGTTAAGGCATCCAGAGATTTGTACTTAATTAATTTTGTAAATGGTGGTCTTTTAAGACCAAAGATGATCAGATCCTCTAGTCCCAATTAGTGTTATAAATACCTGTACGATTGCTGAAAGTTTTCTTGAATAGCTTGCAAATGCTTGTTTGTTTCCAATTAAAATTGTTGATGATTCAATGACCTGACTGGTGATTGTTTTTGTATTAGGTTTGTTCCTTCACACTGCATTCGCATTGAGTGAGTGAGCAGATCTCATCCATTCATTTTAAAATAATATCTGCCGATGGCTCATTTATTGCATTCCTCTACTCCCTTTCTCAAGATGTTCCAGTCTGTGAGCAGTGAGATCTGGCAACTCTGGTGAGTGCTGATCATCGATGCATGGTATTGTTATTAGATGATTTCACCGGTGATCAAACAATGGTGATCTAAAACCGTCAATGTTGGTGTGTCCACTTCAAGTTCAGCTTTTTGAGCTTTTGCATCACAGAGGGTGAAAGGGTTGGGTCTAAGTGGGGGTTCCACGGAGTATTGGCAGAGGATCCACAGGTTTTGAATCCAAAACTCCCAACTTTTTTTTAAAAAAATCAATTCTCTGAAAACCGATAAAACAATCTGTGGTTGAATCATCTGATTAGATTCCTCATATGTAATTGTCTCATGAGCTGTCTTAGATTAGCTGTTGCTTGCAAGGTTCTTACAAAATGAACGAATTGGGGGCCAACCCTCTACTGGACCAGCAGCTGTTCTGTTAATTTTGGATCCAAAGAGAGAGTTGAAGATTAAAAGTGAACAATTAGTTCAAGTATTAGACTCAAAAATAATTTTAAAACACATGCGTTATGCACAAATTTCATATCCTCCACTGAGTTCAATCTGCACACAAAAGTTCATTATGGTTTGAAAGCTAGTTAAATGGTTTCGGTTATGTCACTTTAATAATTTGCTTTTTAGGAATAATGTGTTATATAATGTATATAAGAATGTGAAAAGCGTAGTTAAGGTTCGTTAGAGTAGAAGAGACTGTTATTAATAAAAGGCCGTTAGGTAGTTAAATCTGTTAGAAGGGGAAGTAGGTAAATTCCTTAGTCTATATAAACCCCTAAGCTATTGGGTTTTTCATATCAGACTTGTGAATTGAATCATCAGTAAAGTGCAATATCCAGAATTTCTCTCTGTTCCTTTATTCTCATGGATCACACCTGGGTCTGATTTTGTTAGAACTGTTAAGGGAACAAACCAACCAAAATGCCAAGTGGTAACTGGTAAGTCAATTCCTGTATTAAGTTTCCGTGAGTTAGGAATGCTGTAATACAGTAAGATACTGGTGTAATATATTTTATATGGCTCTTGAAGTGAAGCATTGTTGTTTTTCTTTCTTTATGGTTCATTTCTAGCAAAATTTATTGTAACACCTTATTCTTATAAACTCATATACTTAATATACAAGTCCAAAAGAAACTTACTAGATAGTTCCAAATATTATTTGAAAGATTTAGTTTTTAAAAAAATCCTTGATCAAAGGATTTTAAAACAAAAATAATCCCAGTGCCATGGCAGTCAAATGTAAAGTGATATAATATGTGCTTCAGGAGAACGACAGAATTTTCAAGACTCACTTTACATGTGCCTTCCAAAAAATGTTAATATAAAAGGTTGAGATTCCACGTCTTAGTAATTTAAAAATGTTAATATAAAAGGTTGAGAATGTTTTTATCTGAAAAATACACAAACAAACTACATATGATAAAAAGAAGAAACTGATTACATATATATTTGCATATGTCACAATTCTCATATAAAATGATTTCAAGTTAATTATCATTAAACAACCTCTATCAATCAAATATATCCCACTAAACTTTGTAGCTGTCTAGTTATTGGGCCACGTAAACATCCCAAATGACGATTTCAGCAAAAGCTAATGGTCATTAGATGGATTTTGATGAATGTAAATCATTCCCCATTATAAATTATCCTCAATTCACACTCCTTTATTGTTACCAATGCGGGGCAGACGTTTTTTAATACCCCATTGGCTAAATAAATAAATAAAAAAAAAAACACTCATTCAACATATCACCATTTAATATATGTTTAGTTCCAATGTTGTTAGTCTATTTCCCATGCATCACTGTTTTTTTCCTCCAAAGGTTTATATGCAGAGAAAGACCCTCATTGGCTGAAGTCACCGTATTTAAAGACACATAATGGCCTTTAATCATTTCTTGAGGTAAATTTGTAGTTCTATTTTATCCATTTTGATAAAAATCACGCAAGTCAAGTAAAAAAATTAGGGAAGAAAGAAAGGGAGAGGAATGTCTCCACAAAGCTCCAAAAAATAGTGAATTTTTCCCATTTTTGAAAAATTTCCTTTTTCCTCTCCCTGTTTTCTTCTCACCTTTTCTTCCATCTAAAAATTGAACCTGTTTAGATCAAGAAAAATTAGGGACGGAAAAAGGAAAATGAGAAGTTCTATCAAGTGGCAGACGTCTTGTCAAAATTTTGAATTTTTTTTATTCACTTGAAAAACAAGCAAAAAGATAAAAGGATGCAGTGTTTTATCGATGTCACAGAGCAGTATCTACTCCTATTCTATGGGACTTCGAGCTGTATCAAATTTGATGGTGTTGCAGCTGGTTCAAGATGAGACTTAAGGTTTTGCTGGTATTTGAAATGCTAATTGTCTTTTGGACTTATTGTTTGCAACATTATGTTTTAGTTGTTTTCGATGTTGTTACACAAGTGTTTATGTTGTTGTAATGTGTTCTTATCTTTAGACTTTAGACCCCAATTTGATCCTGACTCAAGATTAGTTGGTGGTTTAATATGTATCATTTTATCGTTTTGTTAAATACATTGGCTTTTATACATACATACATACATACATACATACATACATACATATATATATATATATATATATATATACACATATATATAAAAGACAGAAAAAAGAGTTCCTTATTCTCAAATGGAATACACAATTTCTACCAGAAATATGAAATTGAAAAACAGGACTCTATTTTACACACACATATACAAGACACTCAATATGTAATTCTATACAAAATACTCCTCCAGTCCTAATTATAGAACAATTTTTGAGAGTTGGTTTTGGTCTTAATTATAAGACAACATTCTAATTTTTGTCAATTTCTCTCTAAAATATCCCTTCAATTTCTTCCTAAGATATGAATGAGGATTATGTGAAATCAGCAAGGTAATTGAAGTGTAAAATTTATGTAAGGACATTTTAGGAAAATGAGTAAAATTAACTAATTTAACTTCTATCCTTAATCCCTCCAAAATCGGTTAAATATGTCTTCTAATTAAGACCGGAGGTAGTAATACTAATTCTTAAAGAAGGAAATGTTTTGGTCTTGAAGTGTTCTTTTTTTTTTTTGTTCAATAGATTGTTTCCTTCTCCTTTATTCAAGGAAGCTTGAGGTTAAATAACCATATTTTACACGTGGCAAATTGACATTTGCTTGAAAATGATTTTCATTGTGAATTTGACCCTTTATGTTTCTTTTTCATTGCATTTCTATCTTTAGGCAATACTATGGATAAAGTATTTCTCTACTTTTGTTACTAAGGTTCAGAGCTCTCAACATCTAACCAAAATTCGCACATTTTCTATCACTGCTCTGTGGTTGATTTGTGTCAAGGAACTGTTGGAAATTGTTGTGTATACATGTCTGATGTCATGTCGGTTTCCAAGTAATACTGAAAGGAGGCAGATTTGATCTTACATTACGCTGATTTTAGACTTACTTGGAGATGCTTTAGGTTTAAACAATGTCTAAAAGGTTTGAAATTCAGACTTATTGGAGAGATTTGACCAGAAGTTTTGTCCTTGCTAGAAGATGTATAAGCTACTTAGCTGTAACTTTTGGGTTCTTTTTTTTTTTTTTTACTACTTTTCATGGAAGGAATTTGTAGTCGTATAATATTCTAGATTCAACATTTCGGTTTAGAGAACCTTGTTTTGTGGTTTGATGGACACTTAGAAAGTGCCGTACATCATAATTGAAGAGTTTTGGAAGGTCTTGAAGCTCAATTTGTTTCTAAACTCGGGAGTTAGATAACTACTCCGTTTCTCCTTTTTTATAAGATTCAAATTTTTGAATCCCCGTGTCCGTTTTCATAAGATTGTCTCTGGGGTTTGTAGCATTAAATACACTTTTTTCCAATTTTACCCCTAACTAATTTTCCTTAGACGTCCTTTCATCATTTTTCTCATTATCTCTCTCATTTATCCACTTATAAATAAGGGTGTATTTGGGGGAAAAAACTTACATTTTCTACATATTTATTACTTTTAACTAATTCTAATAGTTTTCTTAAACCACTCAATTTGGTTATTTGTATAATAAGAGACAAAAGGAGTAATTTACAGGTTACTTGTAACAAATATGTATTGGTTTCCTTAAAATACTCATTTCATTATTATCCCCTTCAATGAAAACCTTCTTTAAAATATGCAATCCATAAATATAGTTTGTTAAAAAAAAATTATGAATTTGGGAATTGGGGGGCAAAATAGATTGAAGTTTTGTATTTAGGATTATATTAAACCCTCTCAACCAACTCCTATATTTTTTACCGGAGATAATATTGACGAAGGTTTTTTTATTATTATTATATAGATGACTTGGATCTTAAGGACTTAGAGTCAAGACAAGCCTCACAGCCGAAGAAAGAGCTAATAGTTTGTGCACCTATTAAGCTGTTTCAGACTTTTTCTCCCTGGCTTCTTGCTGTTTATAATTTTTTTTTTTTTTCTGTATCAATACTTTTTTTAAATAAAAGATAATATTATTAAAAGTAAAATTATATATCACCATCTGGGCTTTGATCACCTAGTAAAGACACTACAGACCATAGAAGCCCTAGACTAGCCCTAGACTCATGCAACACAAAACAACAACCATATACACAACAATAACCTAAACTGAAACAAAGAACTTTGTGTGATTGTTGGAAATATGTAGGATTAGATATGAACTTTTGTAAGTCACGGAATTGTGAATAACCAGTAAACCATTTGAACCGGTTGGACGAACTGGTTTGATGACCGACTCACCGATTTTGTAGTCGAACTGGCCTATCAGTTCGTTTTAATGACTATGTTCATCACATCAATAAAAGGTAAGAGTATAGGCCATCCAAGTATGTGGTTATGGACATAGGTACTGAAAAAGCTATTGGCAGCATAAAACAGAAGTCAAGAACATGGCGGGAATGCCAAGACAACTTGAAAAATAGAACCATAACTCGTGCGGCAACCCGACCAACAACTTTGAAAAGCAAAAATTCTGCATCAATAAATTGTCTTATCATCATAGTTCATCATTCTTCAGCCAAATGTATGTACTTGTTTGGAATAGTAATTAAAGTCATTAAAAACAGCTTTTCAATCGTGATTTGCGGTATATGAAGTAAATATGTGAGAGGAGTTTTGTCTCGATTTACATGAGTATGATTTTTGAAGACCCAAAACGTGATCTCAAAGAAGCACTTATTTGATAAACAATACTAATTATTTGATAAACAATTTCTGTATCAATAAATTGTCTTATCATCATAGTTCATTATTCTTCAGCTAGATGTACGTACTTGTTTGGAATAGTAATTAAAGTCTTTAAAACTAGCTTTTCAATTACGATTTACGGTATATGAAATAAATATGAGAGGGGAGTTTTGTCTCGATTTACGTGAGTACGCATTTTTGAAGACCCAAAACATGATCTCAAAGAAGCACTTATTTGATAAACAATTCTGCATCGATAAATTGTCTTACCATCATAGTTCATCATTCTTCAAGTAGATGTACGACCTTGTTTGAAACAGTAATTATAGTAATTAAAGTCTTCAAAAGAAGCTTTTCAATCGCGATTTACGGTAAGCAGAAGTAAATATATGAGAAGAGTTCTATCTGAATTTACGTGAGTAAGCGTTTTTGAAAACCCAAAATGTGATCCCGGCACTTAGTTGGTAAACAAAACTAGTTATTCCCCCCCCAAAAAAAAAAAAAAAAAACCAGCCCCAAACCAAAAAAAAAAACGGAAAACAAAAAAGACCATTAAGGCTCATGGTTCTTATTGCATGTTTCATTTGTCTTCAGAAAGTCCTTGCAGATGACACTAACATATCCAAAAGTAAATAAAATTACAAACCTTTATATAAAATTTTTCAGCATCCTTGCTACTACTAGAAAATAGTAAAAATATGTACTGTCAGAAATTTTCTTTTGGCTATTACAGAAATTTCATGATGAATCTTGTATAATTTTACATTATTTTTGTACCATTTTGAAAACTTTATGTATATTTTTACACCTAAAAAAAGTTAATGGTGTTGGGTGTCCCTAGAAGAATACTTTATGTGTAGATTTACATATTAAACCCTTTCAAATATAAAGACTTGGTTTGAAAAAAAAAAAAAAAAGGCAAATTATAGGGACTTCTAGATCAATATTCCCAAAGAAACTGACGTGAATAAAAAATTGAACCCACGTTAGAATTCAATTCCAAATGTAACAGTATACACAAATATATCTGTATACAATTTTAAATGTCACAAGGTGTTTGACTATTGATATATAAACATCCACAAACATGCTACATTTTGCGTGCTGTCGCACCTTTCCTTGCTACTATAAGAGCATAGTAAAATTCAATGGAAGAAGCTACTATCACATAAATTTCCTTGAATGTTGTAGTGTGGGAATCTAAATTGTTGAAAATAATTTTGTGGGAACACATTTGTTATTGAGTTATGCCAAGAGAACATTGAGGCAAATCAGATCCCAAGTGGGAAAAATTCTCCCTCCCAAGATTTTTTTTTTTTTTTTTTTTTTTTTTTTTTTTTGTGCAAAATTAATTTATCAGACAAGTGCCTTCAGTTTTTTTTTTTTTTTTTTTTTTTTTTGGTTGCATTTACACCTAAATACCTCATGTTTTCATGTTGAAGAAGTCAAAGTCAATTCCATTAGGATCAACAACTATTGGTCAATTTAGTACAATTTGTATATCATATAGTATGCTAATATAAGAATGTATTTAGAAATAATAATTATATTTTTTTATGAAAAGACAAAATGATATATTAAAGATAAAGGAACCTAGAGTAACATAAGCAAACAAGCACAAAGAAAGATTACATAAATGATGAAAATAACTAAAGTGACCGAAAGAAATTGAGACAGGCAAATACTCTTAGCAAAGGAAGGATATCTTGACATATGATTCCAAGCTGATCAAATTTTGTTATCCCAGGAGTAATGAATTGGTTTTTTGAATGCAAATGATATTCAACTTGGAATTAGCTGAATGAAGAATGGTTCTTCTAGAGCTGATCAACGATATCCGAGTTTCGCCGACTATACCGAATCCGACTCAAGTCACACATCTGGCTATGGTGGGTGAATATCCCAGCGGGGCTTTTTTACATTCACAAGGCTCGAACTCGAGACCTTACTTAAGCGACACAAACCGCTTACCACTTATGCCAACTCTCGTTGGTGCCACAAGAGACTTTGAATGTGAGAGTCATTGTAACAAATTATACCATGAAAATATGGCTGTTTGGGTAAGCGTTTGGTGGCTTAAAAGCCCGGTCGCGAGAAGGAAAAAAAGCTAAGTCAAAAAAAAAAAAATCTAGTTGGATGATGTTTGGGTAAACATAAAATTAATTCCCAACCTTCATTTCTTCGGGAACAAGAAGAGTCGGAGAGAGAGAGAGGTTTTCCAGTCAACAACAACAATACAAGTATCTCCATCGATGTAACATAGAGACTTATCGTGAGGGCGAGGAAGTGAGGAACAATGTGACTGTCGTAGCTGCACATGAGGCGGAGCTTGGAGGAGGCTGTAGCAGGAGGGAAAGGGTCATCCTAGGAGTCGGCATTGTGGGAACAAGGAGAAGAATCAACGAGTTAGGGTAGTTGAGATGAGTGGGTGGCATCATCGCGTGACGACGACGGCGAGAGGTAGAGCAATGAGCGGAAGAGGATGCATCTCCATGGGTGGTAATGGAGGATTTTCCTTGGTGGTATCATCTCGTTTTAAGGAGAAAGAGAAGAAAAGGATAGTTGAAAGAGGAATGAGAGTGAAAGATGGATGCTCTTAGGGCTTGCTTGGTACTCGAAACAGGTGGGAAGGAAAAGAAAGTGAGCAAGTTTCATTGTTTGGTACATTTTTTGTGTCTAATATTCCCGGGAACTCAAGTTATTGGGCTCACTCAGGCCCACCAATCTTCCTTTAAAGGTGGGAAGATAAGATCCCACCAAAATTGGTGGGAACTTAAGTTCCCACGTGGATGAGTGGCGCTTTCGGACATATTTGCTCCTCATAAAATATTTTTTTCTATAATGCAATCAAAAAGGATTAAATTAGAATTTCTGCGATAAATTGAACTTATGCAATAAGTTCAAACTTGGCAGGATAATATCTCATAACTTTTTTAAACAAATTTGAACTTGATAAGAGGATATTTTTCCTTGTCATTTTGAATTAATTACTTTTGAGGGTAAAATAGATATTTCCTGATTCTTTACCAACTGTCACCCCTTCATTTTCTTCCTACTAAACAACTCATCTTCTCTCATCCCTCAAAATTTTCCATTCCCTTCCTTTCTCTCCTCTAAGTTCCTTTCCCTCCTCAAATCTTCCCTGTACCAAACAGACCCTTATAGTTACTACTTACTCCATACCTATGTTTGTGATAAAATCAAGGGTAAAGGTTTAAAAATACACATATGTTTTACCTGAGGAGCGCCCAGCACCAAATACTTTTTTTCGATACAAAACTACACATGAACTTTCAAAATTGGGGCAAAAATACCATCGCTGTCAGATTTGCTTAATAGATGTTACTTTTGCAGTGGGCCCCACATTATTAAAAGAAATAAAATTGCCTAACATTTTTAATTTACTTTACTGCCCTCTCTTCCTTCTATCATTCGCTCATCACCATCCTTCAAGCTGCATTGATCCTCCTTCTCTGGTGGATCAAGACCCTCTGGCGGATCAAGACGACTGACGAAAGGAGGAGAAAGGACGGATCACCTGCCGATCTGTGATCAAACAAAACTATACCGAAGAATGGGATACAGTTGGTAGGCACAAAAGCCATCTCTATCAATCTACGCTCATTGATGAGACGGCGACATAGAGAAGAAGAACCCTTTCTCACCCCCCCTTTCACTTAAAAGTCAAGAATAAATACGGAATCCAAATTAGGTTCCATCGAATAGCGAATGCACTTGCGGTTAAGACAGTCCTGCATCTCCTACCTAATGCAATTGACCGACCCGGCATCTCTTTCGTTCAAACAAATATGCCTTCGCTTCAAGACCCTATTTACCAATAAAAAAAGGTTTTTATCACTTACTTGCGGAAAAAGACACTACCCTTTTGAATTGAAGAAGCCGAAGGGGTGAGCAGCGGCGCGATAGCAGTGGTAGTAAGAAAGATGAGCGGAGCATTCCTTCCGCCCGGCCTTTATAGGAGTAGGAGAGCGTGGTGAGATAGATAGACGTCCAATCTTGCGCTGACTAGTTGCTCGGCCTTAGTCTTGGGCGGATCTCGCACTTCAATCAACCCCTTCGTCCGCAATCCAATCAATCGATCGATCAATAGGCTAATCTCTTTTGTTTGGGCCGGTAGCTAAAAAAAAGAAAGTCCTCCATATCTAGCCAACTAGCTAGCAGCATAGCATTAGCTTCAATTGAACAAGCTCAACCTTGAAAAAGAAAGGTGGTAGGCCGAAGAATCATTGAACGCTTCAACTTGCCCATTGAAGAAGGCGAGAGAGTGGGAAAACTTTTTGCTTCTTGCCATGCCATGGTTTAAGCTTTAGGCCCCATAGACGGAACTTTTTTTAGGTATCGGGGGGGGGAGGACACCACTCGGACCTAAGGTGGGGTTCAATGCCCTAACAAAACGGCCAAAAGAAAAAAAAAAAGAGATGTATGGGTGAGGGGAGGAGAGAAAGAACGCATGCATGGGGATTACGTACGTCGGAGGTTCGAGAATCTATGATAGGAGATCTAAGGCTAAGGAAGAATTAATGGAAGTCCATTGCGAGAGAAGTGGTGATCTCGTCTTGCTACTGGGGAGAGAAAGCTTAGGACCACCTTTCCCGCCCGGATAGTGAGCGATCACTCGGCAATGAACACTAAGCGAAAGCGGCCGGGAATGAGTACCTATCCCTTACGGGAATCGAACCCGTGTCTTCGACATGAAAAGAGGATGTCTAACCCTGGACGAAAGGGACCAAAAAGCCATTCTTCATATACCTCGGCTCAGAGAATAGAAGTGGTTCGTTTTCTTTCTATACGCAATTCAAGATTTCGTTTGTGTTCATGTTGGCGATTTCCGATGTCAATTCGCGGGTCGTCCCCCTTCTACGGGTTCGCCACCGACCCAGGTGACACACCAACCACGCCCCTTTCCTTTCTTCGATCATAAAGCCCCCGATCCCTTTCTTTGCCTTTCATCCTCCACGAACGAGAATAAGTAAGGCCCGTTTTTTATAATTCAAAAAGAAAGGGCGAAGCGCCGTTTGAAGTGGCGAAGGCCTATGATATAGTAAGAAAGAAAGTACGGTAAGGTTACAAAGTAAGGTCGGCTGGTTAAGGAAAGCTCGGGTTATGAAATCGCTTAGCCGTTAATTAATTAATTTAATTAAGTAGTAGTGAGGCTCAAATCACGGAGCCTTCCCGTGTGGACCGAGACTACGCAAAGGTAGAACACCATAGAAACTTCGCTTACTTTATCATAAACCTTGATTTCGCTACGCTCGATAAGAACCCGGAATAGCGAGAAATCGGTTCGTGTTCCGCTTCCAAAGTCGTCGTCTTTGCCCAAGTGTGAACTACGCAGACGACTCTCCGGTGGTTCCATTTCTTCTTACTTTATTAAGGTCAACCCAACCCAAATGGGAAGAAAGGGTCAGCCAAAGCGGTCCACTTTGTACATTTCTTGAGGCGAGACCAATCGGGCATTTTAGAAAAGGGAAGGAACTTTTCGCCGAAGGTTGGACGCTCGGCGGTAAGGAGAGGAGGCTTAGGAAGGAGCGGGAAGCTAACGCTTCTAGAATGCAAGCTTATCCTTGACTTTTTTTAGAGCATACGCTATTGAATAAAAAAAGGTTTATAGATGAAGTAATCGGAGTGACAAATGATTACGGTTGCGGAAATCGGAGAAAGTTGGGAACCTTTTGAATCAAAGTAGCGACAGCAGTACTTCGACTACGAGGGGGAAGCTTCGTAGACGGCTTCGCATCCTCACCAGCTTCTTTACGCGACTAGCTTCTCAAGTGGGTGGCTTGGTAGGCAAGCTACCTTCGGCATCGGTCAAATCCCTATCAATAATAGGCCAGAATGGTGGGGAATGAGGCCACTCCCTACTTTAATAGAAGGGGGAATCTCGTTTCATGACCACTCCTCTACAACTTTCTTTCGCCCAACATGATCACGAACGAAGACAAGAATTGCGTAGATAGAAGGACGAAACCAACCAACCCACTTGTCGATCGGAACGATTGAAGAAAGAAAGAGAATGGTGGCCCTTTCGCCCGGGGGCATCGTCGGAGAACAATGTCGGGACGGGGTGAGAACCTTCCGTTGGTTACGCCCTTTCGGTGTTGGTTCTTCCATATTTAGATATGACGAGATAGAGATCTATATCTTTCTATCTATCCATAGAAAGATATATTGAGAAATGGATATTGATCTGGTTTCAAGATCTATGAACAAGATAGATCCCTAAATATCCATTTGAAAAAAGAGATGAATAGATAGGCGGGAGCCGGGGAAGGGCGCTAACACGCCCCTCGCAATCTTTCTAAAGCAAGAAGCGAGAAACTTGACTTTGAGAAATTAACTCAAAGCAATCTTCCCTCCTCTCGGCAAGAAAACTCCTGTGCGTCTAGCAATCAAACGGATGCGCGAGCGCAACGAGCAAGAAAACTCCTGTGCGTCGAAAGCAAGAAAACGCGTGCCGTCGTGTGTGCACTCTCTCCCTAAGATCCCAACACCAACTCAACGGACTCAAATCTGAAAAACTCCGTAGGAAGCGCAATCTTAAGAAAAACTCGGTTTCATCTGTCTCCCTTAGATCCCAATTAACGCACAATTCAAGCTTCTCTAGTTTAATGGTTGGCAAATCGTCGAGTTTGGCTCATCAGTGACACAATCTCCTTTGGTTGGTGAAAAATTTGAGTTTTAATGACTGGTTGTAACTCAAAATAAGAAATAAAATAAAATGACATGAGGGGAGGCAAATTTGAGTTTAACAACTAGTTTTGAAAAACCGGTTGTTGTAACTTAAAATAAAAAAATAAAATAAAATAACACGAGGAGGCTTGAACTAAATGATATTGATATTTTTTTTCAAATATATATATATATATAAGAGATATATTGTTTAATTTATTAAATTTAATCGGGGAACTAATAAAATGAAAATACGTGTGTATAAAAGAGATATATTGTTTAATTTATTAAATTTAATTAGGAAATAACTAAATGAAAATAGGATTAGATTTCTTCTTCTAACTATCGAAATCCTAGGCTACATACTAAGAATAGCTATAAATAAAGGGATAAAATCATAGTGGTCATAAAATCTTGAAGTTCTTATTCTAATGGTAAGTAGCACTAATTTTTCTTAAAATAAAAATAAAGGTGTTTAAGATACAATATTTGTTTTAATAAAAGCAATCATTGTATGATTGTATCACATTATTTAATGTCTTGTTTTATAAAACCAACGTTAAATATTCACTTTTAACGTCCATTTTTAAAAAGCGAGACATTAAATGTTGTGATCTGATACGGCCGTTTTAACAAAAGCAGAGATGTTGTATCTTAGACACTTTTTTTTTTTGAGACACCATTTATTTTTATTTTGCGAAAAATTAGTGCTACTTACCGTTATAATAAAAGCTTCAAGATTATATAACCATTGACTTTATCTCATATTTATAGCTATTTCCTAGTATGTAGCCTAAAATTTCGATAATTAGGAGAAGAAATCTAATCGTATTTTCATTTACTTAGTTCCTAATTAAATTTAATAAATTAAAAAATAGATCTCTTTTATATATATGAGTACACACACCATATTTTCAATTAGTTAGTTCCTAATTAAATTTAATAAATTAAACAATATATATATTTATATATATATATATATATATATATATATATATATATATATGATTTTATCTCATATTTATAGCTATTTCCTAGTATGTAGCCTAGAATTTTGATAATTAGGAGAAGAAATCTAATCCTATTTTCATTAAGTTAGTTCCTAATTAAATTTAATAAACTAAACAATATATCTCTTTTATACACACGGTATTTTCATTTTATTAGTTCTTAATTAAATTTAATAAATTAAACAATATATCTCTTTTATATATATTTGAAAAAAAAAATATCAATATCATTTAGTTCAAGCCTCCTCGTGTCATTTTATTTTATTTTTTATGACTGGTTTTTCAAAACAGTCGTTAAACTCAAATTTGCCTCTCTCATGTCATTTTATTTTATTTATTTTATTTTGAGTTACAATTGGTTTTCAAAACTAGTCGTTGAAACTCAAATTTTTCACGAACCGCAGGAGATTGTGTCACCTTAGATGAGCCAAACACGATGATTTCAACCATTAAACCATAGAAGCAGATAGTGTGTTGGGCTCGAGGAAAGAGATGAAACCGAGTTCTTCTTAAGATTGCGTGTCCTCTGAGCTTTTCGGTTTGAGTCTCGTTGAGTTGGTGTTGGGATCTAAGGGAAAGAGAAAGCTTGCACACACGAGCAATAGCCGGAGAAGGAGGATCGATGCAGCTTGAAGGATGGTGATGAGCGAATGATAGAGGGAAGGGAGGGCAGTAAAGAAAATTAAAAAAGTTAGGCATTTTTATTTCTTTTAATAATGTGGGGCCCTTACAAAAGTAATGTGTGTTAAGCGAATCGCGGCGATGGTGTTTTGGCCCCAATTTTAAAGTTCATGTAGTTTTGCACACAAAAAAAACATTTGGTGTTTGGTGCTCTTTAGGGTAAAACACGTGTATTTTTGCACCTTTACCCCTAAAATCAAATACCAACTTGTTAGAGATGAGTGATCCAATTAGAAATGTATTATTATTTAGAGTAAATACCCTATTTGGTCCACTCGGGAAAAAAACACGGACCCCATTTTGGTCCCTTGAACAAAGAAAAACCCATTTTTTAGTCCTTGAAAAAGACTAATAAGGGTTAGTGAGTGAAACATTTTGATCTCAAATTTCCAAAAAAACCCCTTTTTAGTCCATAAAAATATCCTATTTTAGTCCCTAGGGATGAAAAAGGAATTTTTTTTTTTTTCGGGGGACCAAATAGGTATTTCTCTATTATTTAGTATCAATAGTTCATATACATTTGTATGCATTTTAATTTATATACAATTTTACCCATCAAATATATTTAATTAAGGACTTTAGTGTTTTTTAATTTTCTTAATAATAATTTGACTTTTTATTATCAAATTTAAATTCAAATTTTTCTTTTCAATTATTATATTATATACAACTAATATATATATATATGTGTGTGTGTGTGCGTGTGTGTGGGTGTGCGCATGCGTGTGTGTGTAGTATTAAATAATATTCATGCTTTTTTCAATCACTTTCTATCTCATCTGCTTTTTCAAATAATAATCAAAACAAGTTTCGAGTTTGGAAAATGTATTTGATGTTACATATTATGGAAATTTGAATTTAGTTTACGGCTTAATGTTACATATGAAATATGCACGCAAGTTAAGTTAATTCGGTTGTCTTTGATGTTACGAGAGGTTTGTCTATCTTGATCCCTTTCACGATGATGAAGTGGACCACATACGTAATGTTTTTTGTGAATATCATTTTGACTGATCTTAAAGTCGGACAATAATTAATGTCCGAAATTCATTTGTAAATATATGTTGTATCAACAATAATCTTCTGTAAATTTGTTTATTTTTTCAAACAATTCATTCATTTGTAAATATACATACGTAATGTGTAATTAAATAATAAATTTGTTTATTTTTTCAAAGAATTCATTCATTCATTCAAGCTATTTAGTGCTTGAAATTTGAGGTACAGGATGTTGTAAATGAGCAATAAGAGACTCTGAAAAGTATTCGCGACTTTTAGAACCGCATATTTTATAAAGATCCGGTCCTAAAAGTCCTCGTTTAATTCTAAAAAATTTGGCTAAACTTTTAGGACCGTATATGTTTTAAAAGTCTGATCTTAAAGGTATTTGTTTATTTTAAAAATATGGCGAGACCTTTAGGACCGCATATTTATTAAACATCCGGTCCTACAAGTCTTTGTTTAATTCTAAATAGACTTTTAGGACCATATGTTTGTTTAAAGTCCACTCTTAAAAGTCCTCGTTTAATTCTTAAAAATATGGCTAGACTTTTAGGACCGCATTGTTTTTAAAAGTCTGGTGCTAAAAGTCTAAAAATATATCTAGACTTTTAGGACCGTATGTTTGTTAAATGACCGGTCTTAAAAGTCTTCGTATATCTATACTTGAGACTTTCGGGGACCGTATATTTGTTTATTGTACGCTCATAAAAGTCATTTTTAAAAGTCATCTTTTATTTTGAAAATATGGCTTAACCTTTTAGACCAGGGTGATTGTTAAATCTCCGGTCTTAATAGTCTTCCTTTAAATAGAAATGTTGACTTGCTTTTCGAGACAAATCATTAGGATTCAAGACAACCGGTTACGGCGTTCGCTCAAGCTAGGTCCTTCGTTGTAAATCGATTTACCTCTCGATGTTGAGCGGGATTATCGGTTTCCTTTTCTTTGTCTCTTTACTTTTTGTTGGAAAAAGAAGGAAGATAATGAAAAGGACACCGAAAATATTCAAATCGGGCGAGTTAAAACCAACGACAACTACGGTCCAACCTTGAGAAGAATAGTCACTTTGTTTGTTTTTATTCGAATAAGGTAAACGATCTTTTTTTGTTTTTTGTATGTTCTTAACTGTATTTTGTGAATTTTTAATGTTGATTTACACGAGAACAATGTTTTGTTTGTTTCCTTTTTGTCAAAAAAAGAAAGACGATAATGAAAAGGACAAGGCAATTGAATATGGAAACCAAAAATTTATTTATTATATTTTTAAATGCTTTGCTCCCATGAGGGCAGGTAAAAAAAAACATAAAAACATCTACTCCTCCCCATCTTTGTCGAAGGGGAGGGAGTCGTCGGAGAGGTCGAAGACGTCGTCATCTTCAGGATGGTACTCAACGTCCTGGGTGTCGAGTACCGCGTTCAGCTTGTTGTTGACAGCGTTATAGACCTGAAATAGCTGGCCCAATTTTCGGTCTATATGATTGACGCAGCCGGGAGGTGGTGCATCATCTGTTTAAAGGTCGGGTCCGGAGGCAGCGGAGGAGGAGGGTACAGAGGAGGAAGAGGATTAAGAGGAAAAGGAGGACCTTATGGTGGTGGAGCGGTATGACGGTGGAGGTTGTAGAAGTGATGGAGAAGAATGTAAAAAAAGTAAAGTAACAACGGGTCTAAATAGAGAACCCATCATGAACAATGTGAAACGCCGAAAACTTTAATGAGGAGACGCATAGTTTATCAGAATACGAGGAGACGCCTAGTTGGGAAGTTTATCTGGAAGTCGAAGAGTTCGTGCTTGTTCATTTGAACAGAGTGTAAGGATACGACTACGCTATCGAGGAATTTGAAAAGAATGAACTTTTAATACTAGGATATTGTAAAAGATCCATTCTTAAAACTAATATTTTTTAAGAAAAAATTCTTACTTTCAAAAAAATGAATTGAAAAAAATAAATGAATTTTAGGATAGGATACAAGATAAATGGTCGGTCTTAAAAGTAATTGAATGGATTGAAAAAAATTAATAATAGACTTTTAGACTGGATATATTATAAAAGGTCGGTCTTAAAATCAATTGAATTGAAAAAAATTAAATAATAGAATTTTAGACCGCATATTTATAAAATCCGCTCTTAAAGTAGATTCTTATTTACCAATTGCGTATCTCTCTTGCTCGCGCTTTATTAACTCCTCATACCTCTTGTCCTTATTAACTCCTCACTACCTCGTAACTCCACATTATGTGGCTCCGCCCTAATTTGCTCAAACCATGGTTAGATACAAGAGAACCGCTCGTAGGAGTACTCTTACTCGTGATACTTGTGCCTTCTGTATATCGTTATATGGTGCGCCTCCTCCAGCGAGAGTGCGTTCTATAGTGACAAAAGAGTCTCGGGTCGTTAGACCCATTGTTATTTTGGATGATGAAGAGATTGCCGCACCCCCCTCCAGCCTTCAGACCATGAAGAGATTCCGCTCCCCTCTCCAACCAATTGGCCCAGCGCGCCTATCACCGTGACCCCTCTCCTCTTTCCTCTAATGATACGATGCGAATAAGACAGAACTTGCGATCTCCTGGGAAGTTAATGCTACTCACGTCGATATCGCCAAGGCTTTGGAGGATAATAAGCTTTAGGATGTTTAGTTGTTTTTGATAATTTTCTGCTTGTTTTTCTTTTGTATTTTTTCTTGTGTACATGCATATTCTCCAGTAATGTATGAAGCATTAAGAACTAAGCTTCTTTTTTTTGTTTCATATTCTCCAGTAATTAAAGAAGCTTATTCTCCAGTTTTCCTTTAATTTTTATTCATTCAATTGCTGCTGCGCTCGCCAAAGCCAATCCTTTTTTTAAAAAAAGTGAGGACTTTTAGGACCCGATGTTTGATGAAACTCCGGTCCTAAAATTAAATGAATAATAAAAATTTAGGACCGGAGTCTTCTAAACCTCCGGTCTTGAGAATTTAATTATATATTTTATAATTAACCGGTCTTAATAAAATCCAAAATACTAAAACATGTCTCTGTAGCGCGGAATATTAAATTTCCCTCTTTGAACTTCTCTTGTCGCGCCAAAAGTGATTACTCGGGTTCGTCTCCGGTGTTTGTGTGTTGCTTGTCATCGCTTCACGTTGCTCTCTCGAGAATCACTTTCTGGTTCCTTAGCTAAACGTCTATAGACCAAGCTGTAAGATGTGTTTTGGTTATATAACTTAATGATTTTCCTACTTATCGTTCTAGGTTTTTCATGGGTTGAACGAAATCGATGAAATGTTCTTGTGGGTTTTCTCGTTGTTAATGAATATTGTATTTTGAAGATTATATTTGCGCTTTAGACCTACCCAACTGACCAACAAATATTTTTAGGTTATTCTTGTTGTATGCAACATCAACGTTCGTGGCGGGAGAAGAAAGACTCGGAAACGCATTTGAATTTATATGCTACGAGGTGAGTCCACAAGACCTTCATGCAATGCATTTAATTTCTCGTCATGCATTTATTGTGCTTCTTGGATTCACGTGATACATTTATGACCAAAAGTGATTCTTCGTTATGCATTTAATGGGCAAGTTTCTAGAAAAAAGACATAAGACATTGAGCATAAATATGCATTTGGTGTTGCCTTATTTTATATGCAAGTGTCAATTTTTTCGGATTATGTATGTTAAATCTTTCCGTCTATAGGAATTCTACTATGGATCAAAGTTGGATAAATGCTTTACGGAGAGTGTTGAATATCATAATGGGTTGAGGGACTTTATAGAATTTGCTAAACAAAATGCCCATGATGATAGTGGGAAGTTTTATTGCCCTTGTGTAAAATGTTTGAATGAGAGGCGACTAAGTCCTGAAGTTATACACACACATTTAATTTGTGAGGGATTTTGTAAGACTTCTATAGTATGAGTATGGCATGGTGAAAAAAATACCAAGTGGGTCTCAACATGGGGAAGTGGCCTTTGATGATAATGACACAGATATGGATGATCGCATAGAGGACATTATTCGTGATGTAGGAGAAGAGGCTTTTCATCAATCACATGCATATGGTAATATGTGCAGTGACGCAGAGACCCCACTATACCCTAGGTGTATGTTGAATGCTATATTGAAATTGGTAAACTTGAAGGCATGTCATGGATGGAGCGACAAGAGTTTTTCTGAAATGCTTGAGGCTTTTAAGGACATGCTTCCGGATGATAATGTGTTGCCGCATCGATATTATGATGCTAAGAAAATACTTTGTCCACTGGGGATAGAGTACAAAAAGATCCATGCATGCCCGAATGATTGCGTATTGTATAGAAAAGAGTTTGAACAGACGCAAAATTGTTCGATATGTGAAACCCCAAGGTACAAGTCAAATAAAGGGCCTGGAAAAGTGTTGTAGTATCTTCCAATCATACAAAGGTTCAAGCGGTTGTTTACAAATGAAAATGATGCAAAAAATTTGAGGTGGCATCCAGATGAGAGGATTTCTAATGGAAAGCTTCGACATCCGGCCGATTCTTCTCAATGGAAGAAAATCAATCAATTATTTCCGAATTTCGACGAAGAACCCAGGAACCTTAGGCTTGCCCTTAGCATGGATGGCATAAATCCATATGGAAGCCTTAGCAGCATACATAGTTCATGGCTTGTACTCCTGATTATTTACAACTTATCTCCTATGTTATGCATGAAACGAAAGTACATCATGCTGTCTATCTTGATTTCGGGACCAAAACAACCCGAAAATGACATTGATGTTTACCTTCAGCCCTTGATCAAAGACTTGAAGGAGTTGTGGGAAGAAGGTGTCGATGTTTTTGACTCTTTCAAGAAGGAGGTGTTTAAAATGCGAGCCATGATATTTTGTACTATAAACAACTTCCCAGCATATGGGAACTTGTTAGGGTATAGTGTAAAAGGCCATAAAGCATGTTTGGTTTGTGAAGAAGGCACACGCTACCATCAACTTCAACATGGAAGAAAGACGGTTTATCTTGGACATAGGAGATTTCTTAGACGGGGCCACCCATATGTTCGATTAAAGAACGCCTTTTTTGGTGGCCAAGAGTATGAAGATGCTCCGATGGCATCGACTGGGGAGCAAGTTTATGAAAAGGTGAAAAATATCAATGTCATCTTCGATAAGACTGCAAAGAGTAGAAAAGAAACAAATATATGGAAAAAGAGATTTGTATTCTTCGATCTTCCCTATTGGTGCAATCTTGATGTTCGACACTGTATTGATGTCATGCATGTGGAGAAAAACGTATGTGATAGTATTATTGGCATGCTTCTCAACATACAAGGTAGTCCAAGGATGGTGTGAAGGCAAGATTGGATCTGATAGCAATGGGAATACGCGAAGAGTTACATCCAAGGCCACATGGGAAGAGAACTTATTGTCCCTTGGCTTCTCATACTTTGTCTAAGGATGAGAAACGAAGTTTTTGTGAGTGTTTACATGGCACAAAAGTTCCCTCGGGGTATTCTTCAAATTTTAAGAGGCTTGTATCGATGAAGGACTTGAAATTAGTAGGCCAAAGTCTCATGATTGTCATGTCTTGATGCAACAGCTACTCCCAATAGCTATTTGAGGCATCGCCGAATATGATCTTCAGGTCATTTTGACTAGACTTTGTGTCTTCTTCAATGCGGTTTGTAGTAAATTTTTCGAGATTGAAAAGTTGGATGAATTGGAGAATGAAGGATATCTTATCTTGTGCCACCTTGAGAAGCTTTTTCTTCCTACATTTTTTTTAACATTATAGTTCATCTAATTGTTCATCTAGTTAGGGAGATAAAGTTGTGCGGCCCTATCCATTTACGGTGGATGTACCCAATTGAAATATCTATGAAATTCCTAAAAGAGTATGTGAAGAATGCATACCGGCCAAAAGCATCAATTGTTCAGAAATATGTTTCTCAAGAAGCCATGGAATTTTGTCAAGATTATTTAGCCAAAGTAAAACATATTGGGCTTCCAAAACGTTAGCATGCTGAAGGGGATAGACGAGGGGCTTCAGTAAAGAGTGTGGATCCTGATGAATTGTCACAAGTCCACTTATACATCTTGAATAATGTTGATGAAGTTCAAGCTAGCATAGCTGCACATAAAAAAGCTGTAAGGAAAGAAAATCATCGAATGACGAACAAAGGTTGAATAGGGAGCATAACAGAACTTTTGCAAACTGATTCAAACAA
Source organism: Acacia acuminata (assembly GCA_019022655.1). NCBI lineage: Eukaryota > Viridiplantae > Streptophyta > Magnoliopsida > Fabales > Fabaceae > Acacia > Acacia acuminata. The sequence goes on from JAFJYI010000010.1 coordinate 4,001,331, forward strand.
AAGGTCGAGGGAGAGGAAAGTGTTTCTGATACAATCAAATGATTAGCACTTGGTCCGAGGTTGATGTCATAAGTTAGAATTCGTATGTGATCAATGGTTATACATTTTACATGAGGTCCCTAGATGATATGAGCACAGTCCAGAACAGTGGTGTTATGTTAGAGGCTGAATCTATACACTTCTCCAGTTCGAAAGACAAGAGGCCTTTATTGGCAATCATGCCATATTATGGGGTTATTGAAGAGATTTGGGAGGTGGACTATGTTAAAATTAGATTTCTCATTTTCAAATGTAAGTGGGTTAATGTCAATAATGGTGTTCAGATCGATCGGCTAGGATTTACATTGGTCGATGTCAATGGTAGAAGTTTTGGAGATGAACCTTGCATTATGGCAGATCAGGTGAAACAAACGTTCTATATCACCGATCAAGAAAATAAAATGTGGTCTGTAGCTCTCCAAGGAAAAAGGGTCATTGATATTGATGAGAAAGGTCATTCAAATTATGGTCTTCTTGAGAGTACTCCTTTTTCAAAGGGTCTACCAGACATGAACGAAGAAGATGAAGCGGATAATGAACCCGGCATAAGAAATGATCATTAAGAAGGGATATGGGAGGATATCGCTTTATAAAAGAGTCAATTCATAAGGTAATATTCATATACAGAATTCTTTGAAAACTTTAAGATTTTAACTATATTATATTCCTTCTATGTTCATAAACAATGTCATTGACTATGAAGTTTGTTCTTGTTTTATTTTTGTGGCGAGGATCTGATCCAAAGGGGCATGTTATAAAAGAGGATGTTACGTTGTTAGGTGGGAATCGATGAAGGCATGGTGAATATTATATTGGGCATGTATATTGTGTTTGTAACTTATTGTATTTGTAAGTAAGTTATCTTATTGTATAAATTAATTTAGGTGTTGTAGTCATAGTATAATCATTAATTAAGAGGCCACATAACTCATGGTGAATAATATTTGTATTCTTTTTCCCAATTCAATTTATTCATAATTGTTCATAGCTTGTAGCTCAAAGTATCGACTTTTATGTGATGGATTGGGTGGTGGATTTGTGTATATATATGATCAGGAAGAACAAACAAGGAACAAATTCAGGAAAATTTAGACCGGAGATAAATACCCCGGTTTTAAATGTTCAATTGTTAAGACCGGATGTATTTATATGTCTGGTCTTAAAGGTCAGTTGTACATATATTAAGCCGGTCTTAAAAGTTAGTCTTTTAAGACCGGTGTATTTATACGTCCGGTCTAAAAATTCAATTTTTAAGACAGAATGTATTTATCATCCAGTCTTGAAAGTCAGTCTTTTAAGACCGCGTATAATTAGTCGTCTGGTCTTAGAAATTGCTATTTTTTAGACCGGATTTATTTTTGTCCAGTCTTAAAATTCCGATCTTTTAAGAGCGGCCTAGTTTTTGTCTGGTCTTAAAAGTTGAGTTTTAGGACCGAAAAAAAAATATTTCAGGTTTATTTAGTACGACTTTTAAGACCTAATGTTTTAAATATCCGGTCTAAAAGAGTTTCTTTAAGACCGGTTCTAGTCCGGTCTTAAATGTTAGACTTTTAATACCGGCTGGAACAAGATTGGTCGCGGGTCCGATCTTACGATGCCTCTTTTGTTCGGTCTTAAAACCCTTTTTTGCACTAGTATTATTATTATTGGTTTGTCTTATTGAACCAATTTTTAAGACAATTCATTTCTCGTTTTGCGTTTCATTTACTTATATCATAAGTACATGCTTCCTACGGTTTTTTGCAATGAGTCCCTTTGATTTGGTTTGGCATTCGGGTCGCCTTGAGCTCAAAGTCTCAAGGATCTCCCTATCTAACTCCAAATTCGACCTTTTCAAGGCATGACGTGTGTTCTTTGAGTGATTTAATAGTTAAATTTAATATTAAGGGACAAAGGGAAAAATTGCTATGTTTTGTAAACTTCCAAGGCAAAATTGCTCCCCAGCAAAAACTTTCTAGGCATAAATGATACTTAACTCTATTTGATTCATGAGGTGGCATGTCATGTGCGATGAGGTGGCATGCCACGTGTCATATCAGTTAAACTTAACGGTCAAAATTAACGGAGGGGAAAAATTGCTACATTTTGTGAACTTCCGTGGTAATTTTGCTCTAAAAAAAACTTTCGTCCACCCAATGCTCCCCAACCAGAACTTTTAGAGCAAAAAAGATACTTATCCCTCCAAAGAGATCATGTTTATTGCAAATTAAAAATAATTTGATACTTTATTTTTTTAATAGCACAATACCAGTACTCACTCCAATAACTTTATTTTTCTTCTACTAAATTACTCCTACTAAAAGCCAGTCATATAAGTTCTTTTTTTCCCTGGCAACACGAACGCAAATAATGTTTGCATTTGGATGGCGCAAGCTTCCATGTGAGTTTTGACTCCATTAAGAAACCCAGTTTTAATTTTGGAATATTTGAATATATGGTTCAGGGTGGCAGAACCACTTACCCTAAAAATGTAGTAGAATAGTTTAACTTTAATTCGTTTTGCTTAACAAAGTTCAGTAACATATATTTCACCAAAAAAAGTTTAATTGTATATTGCTGTAGTATCTACTGGAAGATTGGCCCATATCAACTATTTGGAATCAGATGAAACAGAGACAATCCTGTAACAAAGTTATGGAAGGCCTTCCTCTATATTGCATCCAATTGTCGGAACAACAACAACATAGATTGTAAAGGAGTACAATATATAGACTTGAAATTTCAAAATCTACAATTTAATTGATTCTCATCATCAATTAAATTTCCTCCCAGAAAGAAATGATATTGCCTATTTGCAAATAGTAGTTATTGATGATCACCCCAGCATTAGACAAACTACATCAAGAAGAATTGGAGATAGCTCGTGCCTCTTAATCTCCTTTCTGTTCTTGGGCTTATAAGAGTAATTAGTTGTTAGTTATGTCTGAGGACCTGCAAATGTTGTTAGTTGTTCCATTCCCACAAATTTTCAAAGGACCTTGCAATCAGTTATTCCGATGGCTCTCATAAAAAACCAGAATTCCATCCACGGGCATAGTATTGCTTCCCCGTTACAATTTTGAAGGAAAGGTGAGGAGAATGAGACAGGAGATAGAAAATGGACAGAGAAGCAGAAGAGGGTATATAAGTAAAATCAATCAATTCTAAAATTATAAATTGGGTTACTTGAATTAATTTAGAATTTATTAAATTTAGAGGCACGATTCAGAATTTGGGTATTTCAAAAGGCTTTTAATGGGATTCTCCCATATTTTTTCTTGTGAAATACTCAAACTGTATTGGAGAAAAGTGTTACTATCACTTTGAACCCTTCAAGTTTCACTCAATTTTAGTTTTGGTCCCTCAAATTTGAAATTGATTGTTTAAGTCCTTCATGTTTGTTCCGTTTAAAAAACGTTAGTCCTTGAACTTTGAAAAGGACTTGGAGCTGCATTTGACAGTACTCCCTCTGGTCTTTATTATAACACACAAACTAACAAATTTATTTGATCCTTTTCATAAGGCACTTGCTTAGTCCTATAAACATTAATTATTTTTTTCATGTCTCGCCCATAATTAATAAGGGTCGTGGGTGAGAGTAATAATTAATATGATACTAGAGTTTAGGGCAATTAGTAGGGGTAATATTGGAAATTACTTAGATTTTAGGATAGTTTTATTGACTTTAACTATTTTTATTGGTTTGTGAGAAAAGTTAGTTGGTGCACAGAGGGAGTATTAATTTTTCCTAGCTAACACCATTAAATTTGCTTATGTGGCATGTGGATTAGGAACATATATGTATTATGAGCTGGACTTTTAATAAATAAAAAATAAGAAAAAGGCTTTTAAAAAAAACGCACGCACAGAGGAAACAAATCCCAAAACCAAGTTTTGGAAAGAAAAAAAAAGGAAGGAAAAATCATACTTAGATCCCAAGGATCAGAAAAAATTACAAAAAAGTTTCATTGTAAATCCCCCCTGTAAAAAAGTCCCTAGAGACCTAAACGATATAAATCCCAAATGTGAAATTACCTTCTTACCTTTAGTAATTGATATTTGGATATTCTATGATATTACGTTATATGATTAGGTTTAGGTACTTGTCAATCGTCATTCTATGACTTGTCAATATAGACACATCCATTTGTCAACATGAGTCATTTTAGTTAACATATATGGACTTGGCAATGGCCACTCTATGACATATCTGTTGGGATCCGTACAACGCAGTGGATTAAAAAACTTGCGAATCCCGTCCCGAGGATCACTCAGGTACGTTTAAACCTAGGCTAGGGAATCCGAAATTACGTTTGGAGAATTCGTTCACGTCTTGTTCTTCCTTGAACAGGTGGGCTACCTCCTCGATCGGTAGAAGACGACTCGTAGGATCGTCTTCCTCCACCGTATCCATACGAACAAGTCCCGAACACGGCTACGGCAATGTGCTAGCGCTTCTTGTGCGTCTCTCTTAATTTTCCACTCTAAGGTTTCTCGCGGATTTTTCAGAATACGCTCGACTGAAAGTCCCGTACGTCTCTCTTAATTTTCCACTCTAGGGTTTCTCACGGATTTTTCAGAATACGCTCGACTGAAAGTCCCGTAGGTTTTCTAAAACTGTTTAGCGTATTATAAGCAAAATTAATCGTATTAATTTTTGAAATTCAAACTTTAGATCCGGATTAATTATATTAATTAAATCCATCGATAAATCTAATCTAATAATATTTATTTAATCAAATTAAAAGCCAGATCTGAAATTCGAATTTTGAATCGGATTAAAAATACATTAATTAAATCTATTTGATATATCTAATCAAATATATTTATTTAATCCAAATTTAAAAGCCTTGATTTAATTTATCTCTATAAATTAAATCCGAGAAATGATATCTATCTATTTAATTAAATCTGAGATACAATATCTCAATTTAAATTAAATAGATATATGATATTCTTTTATTCGAAAATTAAATGAGATACAATATCTCTATTTGTTTTAGATATTTAATTTATCAAATAAATTAAATACAAAACAAATATTATATATAATAATATTATAATCTATATATATTAATTTCTAATTTAACATATATACATATATGTATATATATATATCCTAGATTAAATTTAGTATTCATTTAATCTCAAATTAACTGAGATTCAATGAATCGAACACTTTTTCGTGTTGGATTATTCTTGTGTGCGACCGCCTGAGCCCATATGAGATTGGCGGTGGGCCCATCAGATCAGCCCACAAGTCGCAAGCGTTTTACTCTAACCGGACATTGCGACTACCCAATTCACATGGGGATCGATGACACGGTACTACCTATCGTACAACCATGTCACGTCCCTTTGTCACTTTTGTCACGCGATTTGGTCAAGGATGAGGCATGGATAATGTCAACTTCCTTTTCTTGACCATTACTTTCTCGATTCTCGAGTAGTCTAACAAGTGAAATGGAAACTCCTTTGCATCACAGTTTGGTCATACATTTCTTAGACTCACTCATCGAGGGGCCTAGTATTATCTCTCTACAAATGTGAGGGACAAATTCCATCTTGACCATTCACATCCCTCCGCATGAAAACCACTGATCCCGATCCCAGCCTTTATCATCACCCGGTCAAAGGTGACTTTTGACTAGGTCAAAGGTCAGTGACTCATCATGTAGGAATCTATGATGATCTCAAGTCATAGGGCGTCGTGACGCGGTTATACGTGAGATAAGCTTATGACTAGATCCATGCACTTTCTCATAAGTGGGTCTGGTCCAAGACCTTGTACTCTTACAAGTGCCCATGACTTTGATTCGTATCTCCATACCTCATCAAAGTCATACCGGTCTTATCTCATCTTTGCTCCGCGTAGATAACCGACTGGGGGACATTTAGGATATCATCTATAAGATATATCCAGGGGGATCGTTATCACCGTAAACATGCGAATGAAGTGATAACTCAATTTGAGAACAATGACTTGCCCTAGGGCATAATTTCCAACAGATAGTTACATTCACTTGTCAACATGACTTGTTTTGAATTGTTCTAGAAAAATGACAATAGTTAACATAGACTTGCCATTATGGGCATATAAACATATCAAAATTGTAAAAATAGTCACATATATTCGTCAGTGTATGTATAACTTGACATTAAGGGCACATAAACTTGTTAAAATAGGCACATTCACTTGCCAATGTATAACATGTCAAAATAAACACATACACTCGTCAATGTATAACTTATCATTATAGACATATAAACTTGTCAAAATAGGCGCAAAAATTTGTTAAAATAGGCACATACACTTACCAATATATAACTTGTCATTATAAGCATATAAACTTGTCAAAATAGATATATACACGTATTAAAATAGGCACATACACTCATCAATGTATAGCTTGTCATTATAGACACATAAACTTGTTAAAATACACACATTGACCTGTTGTCAAAACCCTCTTTTCCAACCATGATTCACACAAGGACAAATAGGTCAACATGTATAGTTTGACAAGCTATACATTGGCAAGTTTATGAGCCTATTTTAACAAGTTTATATGCCTAGAATGGCAAGTTATACATTAGCATGTATGTGCCTATTTTGACAAGTTTATATACATATTTTGACAAGTTATATATTGGCAAGTTTGTGTACATATTTTGACAAGTTTATATACCTATTTCAGCAAGTTTATGTTTCTATAATGGCAATTATACATTGGCGAGTATATGTACCTATTTTAACAAGTTTATGTGCTATAATGACAAGTCAAAGAGTGGTCATTGAGAAGATCCATCTATGTTAACTATTGCCATTTTTCAGTACAATTTACAACATCTCTCATTGACAAGTAGACATGATTATATTGACAAGTTATAAAGTAGTTATTGACAAGTCCATCTACGTTAACTAAAACAACTCTTGTTGACAAGTAGATATGTCTATATTGACAAGGTCTAAAGTGGCAATTGACAAGTAGCTAAACCTAATCTTATAATTTAACATCATATAATATCTAAATATCAATTACTAAGGGCAAGAAGGTAATTTTACATTTGGAATTTATATTACCGAGGTACCTAGGGACTTTTTAATAGATGAATCTATACTGACATTTTTTTGGTCTTTGGGACCTAAGTGTCATTTTCTAATAAAAAAGGAAAAGGTGAAGTACAAAAAAAAAATTGAAGGGGGAAGGGTTAGAAATTTAGAATGTTAGATCAAGAGACTCACTTGTAAAGGTGGAAATAAGCTACGCCCTATCGGGGTCTATGGCCTAACCTAATCTATTTAGTAAATAGGTCGGGTTTAAGCTTAGGCCTATTGTCAAGCCTATTTTGGTAAATAGGTCATGCTTATTTTTAGAAGGTCTAGCCTATAGGCCTATAGATCGACCTATTTAGTTTTTTAAGAAAAAAATTATTGTTATGCAAAATTATATATAATCTAATCAAAATTAATTTTGTAAATTATTTATAAAATTAATAACTTACTCTTAACCCTAAGTTTCACATTTTATCATTTATAGATGAGCTTAAAATTTTCATTCAATAATTGATCATATCTATTTCTCTTCTTTTTGATCGCTCGAGATGGCAATGCTAGCTCACTACCTCTCCTTTGATCTATGTCATTTGATGCAACATACTAATTGCAGTAAGTTTATTTTAGTCATGCTCAAATGAAAATGATTCCAATAGGAGGAGTTTGTCTTATTTTTAATACAATTTTATATGTCATTTATCATGTTTGGTTGATTTTAAAAAATATGTCTCTTTAATCAATAGATGATTGATTTTTCTTATTCGCTCGAGAAAATTGTTGCCACTAGGTGTTCCTTATTTCTCTTACTAACTTTTTTATTTCCTATGAGAATGAATTCCTAAACTTTTAAGAGATAAAATAGGCATTTAAATAGGTTTGATGAATTATGTATAAACCTAAAGGTATACCACTCTGGTCCTATTTATAAGTCTCATTTTGACCAAATCACAGATACCAAGGAGAGGTAGGTAACTCAATGATTATAGGGTAAAATTTCAACTTGACCCTCATTTATGATTGGGTACCTTTTAACTTTTTCTTCTCTCTCTATTTTCATTGGTACAATAATATGGGTAAAATTGTCACAATCTCATTTATTTGGTCAAAAGGGACTTATAAATAGAACCAGAAAGTGGTAGGCTTTAAGTCAATTAACCTAAAACCTATTTAAAAACCTACTTAAAATGTAGGCCTTTTAAAGGCTTAGAGGCCTAAAAAAAAAAAAAAAAAAAAAAAAAAAAGCTTACATACAGGCTCAAGCTTTAAATCTCTGTCACATGCCTATACCCACTTAGCTAAAACCTGGCCTAACATATCCCCACTCCTACCCAGGGTTGGATCCAAAAAATTACGGAATGGGGGGCACAATTTTGGAGAATTCGGGGCGCGCTCCCAAGAAATTTTTTTTATTTAAGAAAAGTCTTAAATACATTAAAAAACAAAAGAATATAAACAAGAAAAGAAAAAAATATCAAAAAAAAAATATTCATGAAATCAAGTAAATACTAATGATGTAATAAAGAGCAGTTATTTTACAAACCTTTCATTTAGAAATAGTAAGGCTAGACACTCAATAAGTTCAAGTACATATATTTTAATAACAAAAATATATTACTATAAAAATAATTACAATGTCATCCTTCTAGACCTAATTTTTTGGAATTCATGTTACTATAAAAATAATTACAATGTCATCCTTCTAGGCCTTATTTTTGGAATTCTATCATAATTGCCTTATTATGAATGCTATCAAATACATCTTTTTTAATATAAGGCACTAAACAATAGCAAGGCTAGACACTCAATAAGTTCAAGTACATATATTACTATAAAAATAATTACAATGTCATCCTTCTAGGCCTTATTTTTTGGAATTCATATTACTATAAAAATAATTACAATGTCATCCTTCTAGGCCTTATTTTTGGAATTCTATCATAATTGCCTTATTATGAATGCTATCAAATACATCTTTTTTAATATAAAGCGCACTAAACAATCATTCAACCATTCATCCTCATCCAATTACGAAGTGCATTCTTGATATATTTCATAGCTGAAAATTCATCAAGAAATAAAAGTGACCGAACAATCATTCAATTTGGTTTTGAGATTTTTTTTTTTTTTGAACATTTGTTATTTTAAGTGCCCCTCAAGTCATATACCTCAATCCGCCTATGCTCCTACCCACTTGTGCCGGCAAAGTGGCCAGCCATGGCTGCCGGCGATTGTCTGCCGGGGGAAGATTATAGCTGCATTAATATGATTTTTGCAAGTTTAGTTGTTCGAAAACATTGATCAATATTGAAAACAACGTGCCAGTACGAAGATTGAAGACAAGTATTTAGACCGAAGCTTACACTTCAATTATTCTTCCTTACTATGCAACCGCGTGAGCACTATGCAAATTCGACCTTCCTTACTACAATATTTTAGTGTCTTCTGGGTTTTCAGTTGCACTGTTTTTTTTTTCCCCTTAGGGTTTGTTTTCAATGTCAAGATTTTTGTTCACTGGATACGTGTGCCTGTCTTGTGAACATTATTAAATGGAACCACAAAGTCAAAATTACTTGTTTTTCTCTATTCTTTTGGGCCAATTAATCCAAACACCCTGTCGAAGACAATGATTTTAGTTGATTTCCCTGTGTTTTCCTCCAAGGGCGTTCATGATCCATTTGATTTCCGTTGTGGGAGGGCAACCATCAATTGTTTTCCTATAGTTTTATTCTTGTGTTTATTTACGTAAATCGAGAAAAAACTTCTCTCAAATACTTGCCTCATATACGTAAATCATTATTGAAAATATACTTTTAGAGGCTCTAATCAATATTCAGAACAAACTCCTTTGGCGTGCATTTTTATGTTGAAGCTTTTTTTTTTTTCCTTTTCTTAATAGTCCAGCTTACATCACATAATCTTCTTATAAGGTCAACTTTCCTAATCCGCATGCCACATAAGTAAATTTAACGGCGTTAACATCACGTACATAAAATTAACATAATTAAATGCTTCTCCAAGTCCCTTTCGAAGTTCAGGGACCAATGGTTTTAAACATAACAAACTTAAAAGACTGAAACTGCTAGTTTTAAACTTGAGGGTCTAAAATTAAGTAAAATTAAAATGACTAAAAGTGGTATTAACACCCCCCCCCCAAAAAAAAGAAAGAAAGAAAGAATGGTAATATAGATAATATGAAAAATTGGGAGAAAGTTTCACGTTAAAAATTTAATTAGTGAGAGTGACCTGATAAATTTTATACACACAGAGTAAGACCACTTTGCCAGTTTGGTAACCACAAAATAATAAGACCCTAATTTATATCCTTATCAACAATTAATTTTCTAACGGGGTTTTTTCCTCAAATTTCCATAGATAATGTTGTTTTTAATGTGGCATATAAAAAAGGGAAAATGACAGTCAGGTCCCAAGGACCATAAAAAATTACAAAAAAGTCCCAACATAACTTCACATATAAAAAAAGTCCCTATGGACTTTTTTGATATTATTTGTATTGAAACAAAATCCAGGTTTTTTAATATTTTTTTTTTTTTGTAAATATGGCGTTTTTTGTTGTGAATATGGTTTTTCCTGTTGTGAATGGTCTGGTTTAAAATTTTGTTGTGAATATAGCACTTACTGTTGTGAATCTAGCATTTTTCTGTTGTAAATTACCTTTGTACATTTAATGACTTGAATTTGAAACAAAATCCGGGTGTTTAAATTTTGTTGTAAATATGGCACTTCTTGTAGTGAATATAATTTTTTTTTTTTCTTTGTGAATGACTAGGTTTTTAAAATTTGTTGTAAATATAACACTTTCTGTTGTAAATATAGTACTTCTTGTTGTTAATAGAAATAATATCAAAAAAGCCCCTAAGGACTTTTTTTATATGTGAATTTCTGTTGGGCTTTTTTTGTAATTTTTTATAGTCGTTGGGACCTGACTGCCATTTTCCCAATAAAAAATATAAAGATTTTCAAAAATCACGCACGATCCTTTTGTCCCACCTATAATATGCCTGGAACTTGATAGGTTATTGAATGGTGAAATATAACTTGACATGTACTCGTAATTGTAATACAAGCTCCAGTTCTTTTTATAGATATAAGACTATAAAATTTAAATTGTTTTGGTCCTGTCCATGTATTAATATTTAATGAGTTTTTTTTAAAAAAAAAATATTTGTAATACTTATATTTACTATATTTCCCTCCTTCCTCCATTCTTAATAAATAAAGGCATATTTTAAAAAATTAATTCAAACATACTCATTATTTTAAGGGAAAATGTCATATAAAGACGGTTGAATTACTCAAAATTTAATTTAAATTACTAAACTTAATAAATTATTAATTAGGTTATGTGACACAATTAAAGATTTAGAATTTGGGCTAAATTACCTCTATATCCCTTAGTTATTAAAACAAAAAACAAAATTGGATAACAATTTACGCCCTACTCAAGAGATGGACAGTGAAGAAAAATCGCCGGCGGTAATCAAGCTTGCCGGAGGGGAAACCTGTGCACTTTTTCAAAATGATACTTCCTACTTCAATTCTTTTGAAAAAAAAAAAAAAAAAAGGTAATTTAATCTGTTTTGCTGCGTTTTTAGGTTTTATCCCCACCCTCTAAAACCATGAATGTTCTATTTGGTTTCTGAGAAAATAGAGTGATTTGATTTTTACACCTGTTTCGTTCCTAAGAAAACCGAACAGAGAGAGGGTTAGGGTATTTCCATTTTAAATCTGTGGGAAATACAAATATGTCTTTTCCTTTATACCGATCGATTTACATATAGTTCAATTTCTGTGAATCAATAAACCATAAAACTGATAAAAGGAACTTAATTTATTTATTTTAAATTTGAATAATGCATATGTAAATCTTTTTAATAAGCTAATTGGATTTAAGAGTGTCATTTTGTATACTTAGGAAGATGTTAAAACCAAGAATAATTTTGGGCTTTGTTTTGTTACTGGAAAATAGAGACTCGCTTGAATGGTGTGAATCCTGTACTTATTTGCAAGAGAATCAAGCAACTACAATTGTTTTGGTTCTTGATATTCGCAGAGAGACCCTAAGATGTCTGTGAATCATCACAGGGATTATTTCTCTCCCATTATTACTTTACATGGTTCTAATGCTCAAGAATGAAAAATTGGTTTGGAGAAGATTGAAGAAGACGATGACCTTTGTTTCAACAGATGTGGCTTCTAACAGTGGCGAAAGAAGCGACTTCTCACAGCGGCGACAGTGGCAGCGACAATGACGACACAAGAAAGCAACGATGGTAAGGAGTGCGACAAACGTCCAACTTCTTGTTTTTCTTTCCTTCTTTTCTTTAGACCATGGTTAGGGGTATTTTTAAAAAATACCTTAATTTAAGATTTATTGAGTTTACTAATCTTATGTAGGATTTTTCTATTTCAATGTCTTTATTGTCTATATATAGTTCTCCCTTTAAGCGAAATTCAATTATCCACCTTTTTTCATAAATAGTAGAGGAGGGAGTAATATTTTTTTAGGGCTTTTGGTTAACTGTTCTTCACTGAAAAAACACGCTTTCTTCTTCTTCTTCCCGTGCGATGTTGACTGTGAAGATGTCATTATGTACAGCTACAAGGTATGCGTTTCCCAAACTTCCTCACTTTCTTCGTTCTTCTTCACCTTCCATCATTTACTCTTCTGCTTATTATCCCAACCCCAAGTTCTTTGCTCATTTTCAAACCCAAAATGCAAATACCATTCACGATTCTGTAGCTTCATTCAATCGCTTACTACATATGCATCCCCCACCTTCCATCGTTCAAATTAACAAGATTTTAGGATCACTTGTCAAGGATAAACATAATCGCATTGTTATCTCATTGTTTGCACAAGCTGAGTTCAGGGGATTCACGCCCGATTTAGTCACACTCAACATCTTGATCAACTGTTACTGCTATTTGGGTCAGATGTATTCTGCTTTCTCAATGTCAGGAAAGATATTTAAGGTCGGTCTTCAACCCGATACTGTAACTTTGAATACGCTGATAAGAGGACTCTGCATTAGGAACCAGGTTGGAGAAGCATTGGATTTTTATGATGACCTAATGGAAAAAGGATTTCAATTAGATGAATTTAGTTACGCAATCTTGATTAATGGTCTGTGCAAAATTGGGAAGATAGGGTCTGCCATTAAATTGGTCCGAAAGATGGAGGGGCGGTTAATTAAGCCTCATGTAGTCATATACAACACAATCATTGATAGCCTTTGCAAAGTTGGACATGTCATTGAGGCCTATGAATTGCGTTCTAAAATGATTGATCAAGGCATTTTACCAGATATTTTCACCTATAACTCGCTAATCCATGGTCACTGCTGCAAGAGACAGTGGCAAGAAGCTTCTCAGTTGCTACTAGAAATAATGTTGCTAGACATCCAACCTAACATTTATACATTTAATATATTGATTGGCGTGTTCTGTAAAAGAGGAAGGATTATAGAAGCTCAAGCTGTGCTTGCTAGGATGATGAAATGCGATGAGAGACCTGATGTTGTAACTTACAGTTCATTGATGGATGGGTATTGTTTGATGAACAATGTTAATGAGTCAAAAGAAGTATTTAATAAGATGGTTCAAAGTGGATTGACACCTAATCTAGTTAGTTTTAATGTCTTGATTGATGGATTATGTAAGATCAAAATGGTAGATGAAGCTATGGCTCTTTTTAAAGAATTGCGTCGCAAAAACATCAATCCTAGTATTTGGACTTACAACTCCCTCATTGATGGCATGTGCAAATTAGGACGAATGTCATGTGCGCAAGATCTTGTTTATGATATGCATGATAATAGTATTTCCCCTAATGTAGTCACCTATAGTATTTTGTTAGATGCATTTTGCAAAAGCGGGAATATTGACAAAGGGATTGCATTATTTCAGCAAATGGTTGCCCAGGGAATTCAGCCTAATTTGCACACACTTAACATACTTCTTGATGGTTTATGTAAAGGTTATAGACTAAATGATGCTTGGGAGATTTTTAGATACCTTTTGATGAAAGGCTTTCATCTAGATGTCTACACATATAGTATTATGATCAATGGCCTTTGCCGACAAGGGCTGCTTGATGAAGCCATGACTTTGCTTCCAAAAATGAAAGAGAATGACTGCATCCCTAATTCAGTGACATATACAATGCTTCTTCGATCTCTTTTGGAAAAACGTGAGGATGAGAAAGTAGAGAATCTTCTTCATGAAATGATTGATGGTGGCATCCTAAAACAATAAAACAAGGTTAGATACTCTTGTCTTAAATACTTATACTTGTATGAATGTTTAAATTTGTCCTTTATGGCTATCCTATGATTGTTTCTTTTTGGTTAAAACTGTTGGATTATTTGATGGGTTGAAGGGACTGGAAGAGTTATGTTCTATCATAGATTCATTGTGCCTATGTACTTACTCATGATTTTCTTTTGGACTGAACATGACATTGCTTTTATTTCTTTATGGTTCATTTCTAGTTCACTTTATTACCTTCAAATTGTATCTTGCAAATTGAATAGATATTGTTTGGTTTCCTCTTAGGTTAAAGCCATTGATTAAGGCTTCTCCTTTAATCAACAAAGCTTGATGTTAATTTCCCATGCCTAATTTTTTTCTTCTTATTTTGAATATGGCTAGTGGATGTTTGCCAGAAATTGATTTTGTTAGTGAATTGCCTTAGATGTTTTTTATTTGATTAATTTCTTCCTAAATATGTGAACTTTTGTTGATGCTCTTTAATTAAAAGTCTGTAATTCAATTTTTTTTTCTTGGAATGTAAAATTAGTATGCTAAAATACCTGATGAATAACAAATTGCATTAAAAAAAAAGTTCTTTTCTAGTCTCCAGAAACAGTAAGAATCTAGATGCATTTGGTAGCCATTACTAATTGCAACTTGGCTGTGAATGCCTGGAACTGCAACTTTCCCACCTATTGAGCTGTTTTAGATTTTATTTTTTATTTTTTTTAAGGAAAAAAATTGGCTGCTTCCTGTTTATCAATTTTTCCTGCATCAGTGAATTATCTTTGCATTATAGTTTGTAATTGTTCTGCTGGTATGCGTGAATGCTTGCTGTCTTATTTTTCAAAACCTCAACTGAAGCATGTTAAGGCAGGCAAAGTGTTGTACTTGATTAATTTTATAAATGGTGATCTTGTAAGACCAAAGATGATTAATTTTAATATATTTTTGTTGACTTTGTGCTTATTACTGATGGTCATATTTGGAATTCAACATGAGTTTGTTCCTTCATACTTCTTAGCTAGTGTTAAGAATTTTTCCAATCCCTGTTTCTTTTAGTAAGGTTTCTTTTCTCCTGAGCAAATCTAACTTTTAGCAAGTTGAATTTTTCTTTTTTGTCATAGTTCACAGTCTCGCAGGTGACAGTAACAAATGCAGCATCCTTGCTACTATGAGAAAATAGTAGAAATATGAAGGAAGCCTTTGCACTAGATAACAAGGGTTGATGACTGCTGCAAAAAGGAACACACTAAACTAAGTGTAGACAAAGTGAAGTTGCAAGTTGTCTTGGAGCTATGTGGAGATGTGATCTACTGGTATCATTCTATTGGGGTCTTCGGTTGGCTACACAGTGCTTCAAGGTCACTCATCACATCAGGCCGAGCTGCAAAGCAGAAGAATGGGCTATCGCTCATCTCTACTAAGTTGCCCAGATACAAAGCCTGAAGCTGGATCCACTTTTGTCTATGTATTAGGTTTGCTTTTGGGGAATGTTTACTGGTTTCTATGGCCTCTTTTCTTTTTTTCCTCCTTTGTTATGAATGGGTTTAATTATTAGTCATTTTGTCCTAGCTGGAGGACCTAGTTTGTAAACTAGAAGTAGTAATATCGAATAGGACCATGAACTGAATATTAATGGGCCAAAAGATGTGAATTGGGCTTGGGAGAGGAGGACAAACATAGAACTTGTTGTTAAGGTATATAGAGGAGGCTGCTGGGAGGTGTGAAGAATTTTGTTGACTCTTTCCCTTTGTGTATCATTCTCCTCTTCCCCGGTGATCCTTCTCTCTGTGCTATTTCCTTTTATTGTCTCAGACTTATCATTTTCTCAGTACTCTGTATATGATATTTGAGACTTGATGGCCTATGGCTGAGAACTATCCTAATGAAGTTGCAGTTTAAATCCATTATATCTGCTTGATTATTGCTTCCCTTGTTATTTTTTGGATATTATTGAGGATGATCATAACAATGGTGCTTTCATTGAAAGATCATATGGCCGATAACCCCGTATTGAAGGAGCTCTTGGATGAAGTAAAGAACCACAGAGAATTTGGCAATCTTCAAGATTACAAATATAAGGCGTTGATGAAAAGATTTGACACTCACCTGAAAGAGATGAGGATAGCAGTTACTGAAATTCCAGTGGAATGGCTGGTTTGAACAGTACATGGGCCATCGGATCTTCGAACTCTGGTTATGCGAGCACCCCTATGGGAAAGGACATATATGCTGAAATCAATGCTAGACTGACTGTATAAGACAATGTCGACATCAAATTGACAATCTCACTGTTCTGGACTTCAGCATTTTGCCACTGTACAGAACTTTAATCCAAGAGTCACTGTTGATGATGACATCTCTGCTGACCATTTTGTTATTGAGCCCCTGATCTTGCATCTCTGGACAATTGTGAGGCTCTTCCATACGCAGCTCTACCAACCTTTCAAGCCCTGCCTTCTCTTGTTGCTGAAGTACCATCATTACAACATACCATCATTACAAAATTCTTCCTTCATGCTTGGTTATGCTCTGTTTAATCGTTCTAGAGTTGCCTTTCAAGGCTGGCAGTCAATGATGCACAAGAGAAACGAAATTCATTGATCTTCTAAGATGCACACTAGGTATTTGTTCAATGGTTGTTTTAGACTTCCTACCTCAATTGTTGGTTTCCCGCCCTTGCTTCCATTCTTCATTTCAATGTTTGACCCATTTCGACCCAGGAGATGGTAAGGGTGTTTGGTGTTTGAATTTGTTAATGAGCTTCATCATTTCTTCTTTGTTTTAGCTTTGCAATTGAACCTATCAACATATGACGCTTTTCTGGCCTTGAAACTCAATTTATTACTGTATAGATTGGACTCTGGCAAATTGTATGCATCACTCTTAAGTTTGCATCTATTTCAAGCTATTTATCATTGTGAACCTTATGTACAATTTGCATGTGACAAGTTTGTGAAGAACTTGTTTCAGTGTTGGGACTCAACCCCTTGATTCCAGTTCATTGATATATTGGCTGATTGGATAAGATCCATGGGCAGGTTTGGAAAACCAATTGACCTTGGGCGAACTCTCAAGTGGCGTGAGATGATCGATACTTTTATCATTACAATAAGATATTTAGTTCTTTTGACCTTGATAAAATATTTAGTTGACAGGTTTGAACTCTTTGGAGGGAAATACTTACCGAAAAGCAACCATAGGTGGTATTTCACTATTATTGTTGCCTCCCCTTTTATTCTTCTCTTTTGATTCATTAGTATAACTTGTTTTTTGAGATATTGCTCCATAGACCTTTCTGCGTTAACTTCTGAAATTCTTGACTCATGTCTCAGTGCTCCAACATTGCTATCACCTTTTATTGTGATATTTGACCATGGAAGTGATAAAGGCCATTGGTGTTTGACTTTTAAACCTCATCGGCCAAACTTTATCTCAAAAGCAATAGGTTTTTCTCTTGCTCTTCATAATCTATGGGAGAGGAAATATGCTACTGTAAAAATTTCCCTTGATCTTTTAATACTGAAGCTCTCTCTCTCTCCAATACAAGGACAAGCAAGGTGACTTTGTGTGCAATTTAGGTAGCAATCAAACATTGAAATATTGCATGAAGCTTTACCTTATCTTCATTAATAAATGTTGTTCAGTAATCCATCTCCAAATGTTCAATTGGGTCATTGCAAATTGGTGAGAAAAGCTCTGAATGTGATATTTTATTTATTCTACATGTCGGAATAACTATCACAAAATGCATAATTCTAAGAGATAGTTGCTCGGCTTAATTGGTATCAAGGGAAAATTTAAGATGGCACATAATTGTTTTCCTATGAATCCTGAAATGGTGATTGGCAAGTGTTCCCGCAGTGTGCTTAACCCTTCATCAATAGGTAATTCTGATTAGGACAGTTTCAATTTGTGCTAAAGGATGTGGTTGTTTAACTACTAATGCTATAAAGCATCTTGAAGCTAATGTTCAATGGGACCCGTATAAATGTCTCTTTTAATTTTGCTGGATACTTCTTTTTAGCCAATAGCAAGCTTGCTTCTATCTTTGATTATGTTTCCATATTTTTTGCTAGCTTGGTTCTTAATATAAGATCCTAGTTGATTTTTTTGGAGAGATTAAGGAAGCTAATATAATATAATGATACACAACATATGCTATGATTAAGTAATATATTAAAAAAATAATTAATCTCTCAAATAAAAATAAAAAGTTGTCAAATGAGTTTTATATTAAAGACTAGAGAGAATATCGTTTTCTTAAGTTTTGGAAAATATGCAATGAAAGGCTAGGATATTTGGTATGCCTCACTACATTGTTAACTAAAGTCAAATGAGTCTTATATTAAATCAAAGCAAAATATTAATGTCACACCCATCTCAAAATAATAAATAATAATAGTTTATAATAATAACATTCAATACTAGTACTATGAGTACCCTCCATAGTTTATTATATAGTCATTCAAAATGTGTATTATATAGTGTTCAGGCTTCGAAAAGCCCAACAAAAATAAACTATTTGCTAAATAACTAAGACTAAGTCAATGCCTCCATAGTTACCCTCAATTGCCCATGTCCATCACCTTTCCCTCTGGAGCCAATCTCATCATGCGGCCTTTGACTTGAATTTTTAGAAATATCTGAGATTCAAATTGAATCTCAGAGTAAAAGTTAATCTCACAAGCAATGTATATACAATATATGAAAGCAAATCACAAATAGAACATAGTCCACAACATCATAACAACATTGAAGAATCATATCACAAACCATATGCAGTAGGGAATACGGTCATAGTCACATTATCCATTACCACAGCGCTAGGTACATATAGGTATGATAACCCACAACAATTGAATGCTACTAGGTTC
Organism: Acacia acuminata; assembly: GCA_019022655.1. Taxonomy (NCBI): domain Eukaryota; kingdom Viridiplantae; phylum Streptophyta; class Magnoliopsida; order Fabales; family Fabaceae; genus Acacia; species Acacia acuminata. Next base: position 4,020,558 of record JAFJYI010000010.1, read on the forward strand.
TCCACCCAATGACTATTGTCCAATGGGCCCTACACCTAGTCACAAGGAAGTTGGCCCCATGGTTGGCCATTCAGCTCAATTGAACCACGAGTGGTGCTAGCCTCATCCGGGCAGGACTATTACTAACATGATTCAAACATTCATACACAATTATAAAGAAAATGTGAGATTAGAGTTACTACGTAACTATTATCAAATTTTTTATTTAACTCGTGTCTCTTTAATGGCTCCGGCAAGTAGTAATTCCTATAATTTTACAATTACGGTTAACTGTCAATATTTATCCATATTCTTCTCTCATATGTCTAGGGCAATATAATTATTATATTTATATCTAATTAAAAGTTAAAGTAATCCAAAAATCCCCTTAATATCATATTTGACTTTATTTCTTCTATTTTCGGACTTTTAAGTTTTAACCAAAAATTCCATAATTTTCAACAATCTTTGAAAATTTATAACTCTTTATACAAATATCCAATTAAGGTGATAACAAAGGTTATGTGACCCTTAACAAGTCTGTTTTCAAGGAAAAATACCATTTATAATTTAGAATTTGCGTATTGTTCCATAATAACTTAAATAGTACCACTGCCCAGGTTTAAGTTTCAAAATCATATGTCATTTTCAAAAATTCATAACTCTATGTACACAAATCTTAGGCAAATGACCTATAAAATTAAAGCTTGTCTACTTCAATTTTGAAAAATTTCATAGCCTTTGAACATCATTTACTTTTTCAAAAACATAACGCTAGTTCATTGCCCCATAGAAATTTTAGAGTTTTTCATATTTTAATTCCAAATCTTCCAAAATTACTTTCTAACCTTTATCATACCCAAATTTTCGTTTTAAATCCATTAGAAGTTTCAAAATGATCAAAATCTCATTGTTGCTCATTGTCTTGCATCTGGCCAAAAAGAGACTCAAAAGAGTTCAAAAGTGCCTTTTTCAATTTTATTTTATGGACATCTTGATTTAACCTTTGATTTCCTTATTACTTAGGTCCACAACATGTTTTAATCCATTTTAACCAAATGGACAGTAACTCTTTTAGATATTTATACCTTTAAAATCTTATGAAATCAAAAGGAATTTGATTTCACCACCACCAACAACAAAAGTAATTATCAAGAGACTAGAATCTCTTCTTACTTAATTGTTCTTGTGGCCTGTTATTTTCTCTTTCCTCCTTTGCTTCTCCAAACTTTGGTCACCTTGCATAAACCATGCAAGAGAGTCTCTTAGAATTTAAGATGGTCAAGAGAAACAAATAGAAAAGAGTAGAAGAGATGTGAGCCTTGGTATTTTAAACTTACCTTGGTCTTCCTTTCCTTTTCTCTTCTTCCTTTTTGATTAACACTTTTCCTAGTCTTTTCCTTATGTTGGTCGAATATATGCATGAGGAAAGGAAATTTAATTGTCTTTATATTGACTTGAACCAAGTCTTAGGGTCCCACCCAAGAGTCCTAATTAATTGTCCTTCTTTCTTCCATATTATACCATATGCTTAAGATGATGTCACATTTTCTTATTTACTTGGCCACTTGGCTAAATCATAGAATGTTTGGAAGGAGATATCTTAATCTCTACTCTTATCTTAAAGACACTTGTCCACATAATTCCTTGCAAGATCAATTTAGCTCCCTAGTTTGCCATGTGTCATTGACTTGGTCAAGGAAGAATATTGACTTTGATTTCTATCAAGGATATGTGGAATGTTCTTGTTAATCATAATCTTCTCCTTTCTTCCCAAGCAGTTTGAAATGCACATGCTCATGGAGTTTCTTGATATATCTCAACATGTAACCAATTCTCTTAATTCTCTAGATGCACACTTGGCACAATTCCAAGGTTTCTTGAATTTCTTGGAGACTACTCAATGTTTTTAGGGCACATGCTCCATAATTATTAAATATTCCCTTCTTGCCACCTAGCCAAGATATTATACTTACTTGAGAATCTCATTGATTACCTTATATTAATTATTCATTAACCATTTAGCTCCTTTTCCTCCCCTTTTCTAATTGGCCGAAAATCGCATGCTTAAGGGGTCCTCATATAGCATTTCATTGTCCAGGTAAATGTCCCAATATTATTTTATTTTCATTGAAATCTTCATGTATTTCATCATTTCATTGGCCAAATTTTATTCATCTCATGATAAAATTTAGCCCTTACACTTACTTTTCATTGTGGCCAAAATTAGGAGTCTCAGAAATCAATTAAATACTCATTCCATGTGCTTAATTCTTGTGTTATCATATGTCCAAAATTAGATTAAAAGAATAACAATTAACCAAAATTCACTATTTTCATTTTACTGTGTACATACTTTGTACAAGGAATTTTGGTACAACAAATTTAGGATATTACAATTACCACAATGCTCCTAATACAAGAGCCATAATTAATGTACAACAATTAATTTGCTAAACATTAATAACTTTTTTAGTTATTAGATAAATTAATTTAATTAACTTAACTCTATGAATTCAAAGTTTTGAATTAATTACTCAAAAATTTCAATTTCACATTAAAATCCCAATTATTTATCTTAATATTATTTCAAATATTATTCTTAACCCAAGAAAATCATTTAACTCATTGATAATCATCAATTTCATTCTATTACATAAAATCTCCAATTTAAAGTTTAGGGCATAAAATTGTTAAATTATAAATCTTCACTTTAATAAAAAAATCTAAACTGATTAAAACTTTAAGAATACTTCCAATAATTCAATTAAACCATTTAACTCAAATCCAATCGGTTAAAAATGTCAATATAGAATTATTTATAAATTGGTTATATAGAAAATTCATTATAAAATTTTATACAAACTAGACAACAAAAGTAAGCTTATTAAAATTAACTATTAATCATCATCTACATTTTTATAGTTATATATTAATAAAGGGATTATCATTTACGCTTCAATGGTAGATAACTTTTTTTTTGGTGACGCAAAAACCGTGCCGTTTTTACTCAAAAATTTAAATGGACAGTGGGCCCCACCAAGAAAAGAATTTATGAGAAAACCACAAAGTTTCATCTTCCACTCTTTCTATCTATTTTACCCACCCACCGAAAGAAGCGACTCTGGATGATTCAGAACATCAAACAAGCAAGAGAGGAATACATCGTGGTGCGGCTTTGGTCCTTGACAAGGACCCTCCGTCGCACCCCTTACAAGGCCAAACGTTGGCCTTTTTTTTTTTTTTTTTTTTTTTTTTTTTTAAGTTTTGGCTTGAGGCCAAAACTCATGAGTTTTGCCTCCATGGGTGCAGCGGAGGGTCCTTGTCAAGGACCAAAGCCGCACCCACATCGTCATCTGATTCACAAGAACTTCAGATAATGTGAAAGATCTCCACCTCCCTCTGTAACTACTGATCAAACTTCACAAGAACAGAGTAAAATTCAGTTTCATCTCTCCCCAAAGACACCTCATCAACATATGCCACTCGAAGGGCCTCGTTATTTTTCATCAAATACAAAATTTCTTCAACATGATGATCTTTTTCTTTGCCTTGTCGCCCATAAATTTGGCAAGCCACCGCATATGTAAACTTCATCGGCGCACTCCCATATTCATGCCCCTTGAACAACGGGACCCAAGACTACTCGCCCTTCTAAGACTTAGTAGAAGCCATCCAAACCAGTATTTTGCCTTGTAGAGCCATGTGAACCAATATTTTGTAATTCCTCTCTAACGTCCATCTCAAAAGCAGAATCAAGAAAGGCAAGCGTCTTAAGGGCCCTATAAAAATACATCATTCCCCGATCGTGCGTGATAGTATTTGACCTCCATTCTCCAACGATGTCGTTTTAGTTGCTGCAAAAAAAGTTTTCTACCGCTGAAGCAGAAATGATAATCCCATTAACAAAACTTAAAACTTGCCTAAAACTCTAACTCCAAAATATTCTCTAATCAGTAGGAAAAAAAGCCATCAAATATATATATATATATATTTAGAATAGTTCTCATGGAAAAAAAATATAATTATAAGTGATTTTACCCATCAAAATCAATCCAAGAGATTGCCGAAAATTGGAGAAGCAGCGCCGCTCAGACTCTTGGGTTACTGTAGCGTTGACACAATGGCTAAAATGACTGGGCTTTGATTGATGGGGCATTGATGACACCCCACGTGTTGACTAAAGGGCACTTACTCTTTTAGTTAACATATATATTTATATATAAGGGTAAAACATTTCTCATGTTATAAGAAAAATGTATTCTCATGTCACACACACATGAAATGGTGAGACCCATATATATATATATAATGCTACATTATATATATGTGTGGGTCCCACCATTTCATGTGTGTGTAAGTATCTTTTTCTTCTCATACAACATGAGAAATTTAAACCCTATATATATATATATATATACCCCCTCTCTACGATTCTAAATATAAGATAAAATTGATTTTTTAAAGAGATTAAATAAGCTAATTAAGTTACTTTAAAATAATTATATTTGTTATTTTTTGTTCGAACTATTTTGTATAACTTATAAATTGATATATAATCTAAGAATATACATTATATGATATGTTAAAGAATTAATTTAGCTTCTTTAATCTCTCCAAAAAATTCAACTATGTATTATACTTAGGACCAGAAGTAGTATATATATATATATATATATGATTGGGAAAATCACATTCATGTGGGACTAGAAAAAATAGTAAAAAAATCCCATTGTAGATTCTATTTTCAAAAATCTTTATAGGGACTGTAGTGATATAAATTATGAGTGTGAAATAACATATTGTTTTTAGTAATTGATATTTGGATATTATATGATATTAAGTTATATGTTTATGTACAGATACTTGACAATCATCACTCTATGACTTGTAAATATAGACACATTCACTTGTCAACAGAAGCTGTTTTAGTTGAGATAGGTGGGATTGTCAATGACCACTCTATATCTTGTCAATATAATTACGTCCACTTGTCAACCAGTGTTTTAAATTGTACTGGAAAAATGGAAATAGTTAACAAAGATAGGTTTGTCAATGGGCACTTGACACTATAGGCACATAAACTTGTTAAAATAAACATATACATTTGTCAATATATAACTTGTCATTATAAGCATATAAGCTTGTGAAATTAGGCACATACACTTGCTAATGTATAACTTGTCAAAATAGACATATAAACTTGTCAAAAAGAGTTTAAGGTTTAGGAGAGTCACCATATGAAGGTTAGATGTTTATGGTGGCTTGTCACACATGAGAAGAATATACATGCCCATAAGGTAGTAATCTATGGTAGCAAGCAATCAACAAAAAAAGAAGAAAGAGACCTTGAAATAGTGATATTAATTATCTACGAAATTAGTCATATTATGTATTTAGGAATGCAATAGACTCTAATGATATTATGTATTTCGACAAGTTTATGTGCCTATAATGGTAAGTTATACTTTGATAAGTTATTCATTAGCAAATGTATGTGCCTATTTTGACAAATTTGTGTGCTTGTTTTGACAAGTTATACATTGGCAAGTGTGTCTGCCTATTTTAACAAGTTGATGAGCCTATAATAGTAAGTTATACATTGACGAGTGCATGTGCCTATTTTGACAAGTTTATGTGTATATTCCAAGAAGTTATATATTGGCAAGTGTATGTGCCTATTTTGACAAGTTTATGTACTTATTTTGACAAGTTTAAGTGCATATAATGACAAGTTATAAATTGGCAAGTGTATGTGTCTGTTTTGACAATTTTATTGCTTATAATGACAAGTCAAAGAGTGGTCATTGACAAACCCGTCTATGTTAACTATTGCCATTTTTTCAATAGAATTTAAAAATCTATCATTGACAAGTGAACGTAACTATATTGACAAGTTATGAAGTGATCATTGACAAACTTATCTATATTAACTAAAATAGCTCCCGTTAACAAATAGTTGTACATATGTTGACAAGTCATAGAGTAGTGATTGACATGTAATAGTACCTAATCATATAACTTAATATCATGTAATATCCAAAAATCAATTACTAAGAGCAATAAGGTAATTTCACATTCAAAATTTATATCACTGTAATCACTAGAGAGTTTGTTGATTCGGAATCTACAATGTGACTTTTTTTACTATTTTTTCTTGTCCTTGTGAAATGAGTGCAATTTTCCCTATATTATTATTATTATTTTTTTAATAAAAGGGTAAAGGTGCAAAAATACACATGTGTTTTATCCTGAGAAGCACCCAACACCAAGCATTTTTTTTAGGTGTAAAAGTACATAAAAACTTTGAAAAAGAGGGAAAAAAATACCATAGCCATTTATTTTAGTGATGTTGACCGTTAGTTTGACCAAAACGTTGACATGGAACCCACACCATCACCCTCCAGTTATATATTTTGCTACATTTTCAGCAGTAGTAAAGAGTATGAGCAATATCGATAAGATAACCGAAATTAGGAAATTAAAACAATCAACGAGAGAAAGAGGGGAGAAGGTTGAAGTCCCACAACGTCGACTAGTCAAACACAATAAACATGATTCGCATACAAAATCGAATGGTTGATCAAGAACAAATCCAAATGTATTTTCCATAAAAGCATACCAAAATTGTCGGTGAATTGAAAAAAGAAACCAGCCGAGATAAAAAGACTATTCAAAATAGAAACATGTTTAAGAGACCAATTACCTATGGTAGTCAGATGGGGAATAGACAACAACTTGGCCAGCTCAACGTTGGACTTCTTATCAGAATCCACCCTTTTCCTCCCAATCAAGAAATTCAATGAACTCCATTGACCCTTTTCGCCGCTTTTACCACACTCTTGTGGATCTATCGAAACACCCATGAAAAAACCTGGCAAAGTTTCACCTAACTACGAATTCTTCAAAAATTTGTCTGCACTCCTAGCGAAATCCGCTGGTGCGCTTTATAGTATCGGTATGAAAGGGAGTGAGCAAGTAGAATACTCAGGGAACAAGTAATCTTCCGGCTCTTGAAGGAAAAAGAAACAATAATTCCGTTGGCCGGACAAAGCAAGTCACTATCTTTCTCTAATCGTCTTAAAAAACGACTTATCCTAAATAATCATGGCAACCTGGGATGGGGTTGGAGGGAAAAAGGCGCGTACAGCGTTAGATATGGGGGGAGGGTGAGTTGCCCAAGGTGCCCGTTGGCAGAAATTGTTCGCTGCCCAATATAAAGCTCAATTCTTGGCTTGCCCACTGTGCGTAGTTGCAATCAGAGATACATGATGATAGCATTAGAATTAGGGAGTCTTTGGATTGTGATCGGAGAAGGCCGGTGACGGTGTTTACAAGACACGATTGATTTCCTCCCGACGACGAATGGCTTTAACCGGGAAGCGGATGAAAGGAAATCATCAAATGAAAAGTAATTAAATTCGTAGTAGGAAGGAAGAGGTTGAATGTTGTGGGTTCCATGTCAGCATTCTAGGTTAGAGTTTTGGTCAAACTAATAGTTAACGTCACGAAATTAACGACTGTGGTATTTTTGCCCTCATTTTGAAATTTCATGTGTATTTTTACACATAAAAAAACACTTGGTGTTGAGCGTTCCTCAAGATAAAATACATGTATATTTTTGCACTTTTACCCTTTATAAAATCCTTAGCCTAGCGTCACATTCACACACAAACACTTCTATTCAAAATCACTTTTTGTGTGTATATTAATCTTTTCTTTTTTTAATCATATTGTTTTTTTTTCATTTATATCTTTTTATAATATTAACAATAACAATAATAAAAAATTATTATTATTATTATTATTATTATTATTATTATTATTATTATTATTATTTCTACATTTTTATTCCACTAATTTCGTTTACTACCATAAATCATATTTTAAATAAACCCTTTTATTTCAATAATTACATGATAAATACATTTATAATGATTTATTGTTTCTTAATTGTAATTAAATGCTAATATAAAAATTAGGATGTTGCGGGTTGTCACAAAATCTCAATTTTGCCCTGAAAGTTTTTTTTTTTGTGAAGCAATGTCGCCCCACACATTTTTAAATCATAGCAATTTTGCCCTAACTATTATCTAGGTTAAGTTTGACCATTAATTGATCAAATATATTGAGCTAACAGCTCCATAATCATCCACGTCATTTTTTTTGGTTCGGGTACAAAGTTGCATTAGAAGTTTTCACTTCATAGCTATTTTGTGAAATATCCTTAAAATAAAGTAAATATTATTAGGGATAAATACCAATTTGGCTACGGAAGTTTTGGTTTTGGATTTTTTTTTGGTATCATTTTTACCCCGAAAGTTTACAAACGTAGTAGTTTTGCCCATTGATTGATCTTGACTATTGGATTGATCATTTTTTGTATCATTTTTGCCCCGATTTGCTCTCAAAAAAAAATTTGGGGCATATTTGCTCCTTTTGTAAACTTCCAGGAAAAAAGCGATACCAAAAAAACTTTTGAGTGTTGAATGCCCCTTAGCCAATACTTCCGTGGTAAAACGATATTTAACCTATATTATTATATAATATAACATAATATTATATTATATTAAATAAACCATGGGAAGGTGGCGGCGTTGTCTTAGGGAGGGGGATAATTCCCCCATTTGCCTCTTCCCCTTATATGTGTGTGTGTGAAATAGTGCATATGTGTGAAATAGTGTATGTGAGATAGGAGAGAGGCGTAGGAGGGGGGGGGGGGGAGAGAGAGACGATGAACTTCGGAGAGAAAGAGAAGAAAAGAGAACCTATTTTAGTTTTTAAGAGTGGACTTGATGTCTCTCAAGTTTAGTTCTTGCGTCAAGAACTTGAAGTAACCACTTTCCTCTTGTTATGTATGTTTGTATGATGTTTGTGAGTGATACAACTATACAAAAGGGACTTCGTGTAATTTGGTGATTTCAAGAGACTTTTTTATAATTATTTTTGTTTCTTGGGACCTACACGAAATTTTCCCATAAAAGTATTTTATTTTTAAAATGTGATTGGTGATATTATATTACTGATTAATCAATGAGTACTTCAAAATGGTTATTGAGACAGAAAATTATGATATTATATGTTTTGGATAATGCACTTTTGTTATGATTTTGTGAGTTAAGATAGTATTAATATCTTAATAATTATTGAGAAGATGTATTATTTTTACAAATCTCGTATGAAACTTGTATATGTATGCCAAGATTATGATTGTTTATCATGATGTGGAACGATGATGGATGTGGAGTGATGATGTGACATATTGTGTATATAATACCACGTGGTATATTACCATTCGGTACACAGTGCATGGCTTTTGACATTTTCAGATCCCTTGGTATCACCCTTTTCCTTTAGGCTGGGTTAAGGGCCGGCCTTTAGGACAATGACACCTTTTTCTATTCGAAAGAAAGAGAACACATGGTCCGATATGAGTTCTGTAGTCTTTGGCTGGGCCACACCTCATTATTGGAGAGTTTGGTGTAGTCTTATCAAAGAGACTAAATCTATTATGTTACAGCCCATGGGTTATGTCAGTGGTTATAAGGGTGGGGGTGATAAGGATGGTTGGGGTATCAATCTTTTGTTTGGCATGTTATATATGTGATTTATAATATGAAATTTGATATAGAAATTTTATTGCTGAATTCATTATTTGAAAATTTGAAAATTATATATATATATAGTACTTTGTAATATAAAATGTTCCACTTGGAACCTCACTAGCACATATTAACATTTATAATGAGATGGATTGATGGTTACAAATATTTTTTAGGTAATAGTTCTTGCGTTGGTCTATTAAGGAAGGCTTTGGAAGCTTAAGTTACTTTTACTAATAGCAATACTTCAATCTTTTTGGTATATGTTGAATTATTGTATATTGTCACATTATGGTTCACTTAGCATACTTTAGTATATTTTAGATAGTTTGGCAAATTTTGAAGAAATATTTAGTTAAATAGTATGGGCCAAGTAAAATCTAAAGCTCAATTTTGTGTATAAAACATTTTAAAGAAATAGTTTAATCAAGTTAGTAATTAACAATTGTCCTTTAAAATGGAGAATGTTACATTTTACCTCAGAAGTTTCCAAATTACAACAATTTCACCCCAACTATCATCTAAGTTAAGTTTATCCTTGAGTTAGCCAAATTTGCTTATCTGACCAGTCAATGTGTCATCCACTTTATTTTTTGGGCGAAGGAGTAAAAATGCACACCAAGTTTGCTTGTGGGAGCGTCTAGCACCACCAAGTTTTATGTGGAGCAAAAGTACACACAAGGTTAGCTTTTGGGGAGCAAAAGTGACACAATCAGTTAGTTGACCAGACAGTCAATGTCAGTGTGGAAGGAGTAAGGACGTGGACGCTAAATATGACAGAGAAGAAGCCAACTAAGCAGAGAAAATGCTGATTGGATTCAGTGGAAATTAAATAATTAAAAAAAACATAACACCCAAACTTGTCATTATCGGGCTGCATTCACACACACGCTGGGAAAGAAATCGAATTGGGAAAATCAGAAACCCTAACTTTGTCCCACCGGTGTTCATCATCTCCGACCACCGTCTTGCCGACCACCATTCTTCCCTCACCGTACCTCTCCTCCGTCGTCCGTGACCGACAATCACCTCACTACCACCGTTATTTCCGGCAAACAGAGAAGGGGAAGGGGAGGCAGGGAGACTGAAGCAACTGACTCAGTGCCGCGAAGAGAAGAAGGAGAGACGAGAGGAGCACGAACTTGCTTCATCTCGGCCTAACTCACGGAAGAGCGAAGGGTGAGAATCCTGTACAAAACAAGGTGAAAGATCCTCTCTTCCTTTTCCGTTCGATTTTTATCCCTTTCACCACATATCAAGTTAAATACAGTGAGATGAACAATTTGTGTCTGTGAAATTTGATCCATTACTCAATGGGAAGTATATTGATTTCAATAAATAGTTAATACAAAGTGAGTCCCTCCAACTGCATAAAATCCAGAATAAACTGCACTAATCATGGCTCATAAACAACTTGGTTTTCAATAAATCTGAAGGATGTATTCATTTCTAAAATTATGAGTAATTGAGTAGCCCTATATACAACTGTTGAAATTTGTCGATCACATTTTATTTTTATACAGCATCCACCCTTAGGGGCCATCGTACTTGTAATACATTGATGTGAACCTGACCTTGATATTACCTGTAACATCTCCATGCACCCTCACCCTATTGTTCACTTATAATCTTCTATTATATTCCATTATCATCAATGCGTTTAAAGGTTTTGTTTCCCTATGCATTGAGTTGTCATTTGGGACTTTGCACTGCTACTTTAGTCATCCTTTGTGTGCGTTTATTCTTTGGGTTTTTTCCCGATCATTATAGGATGGAATGTTTACCAGTAAATTTGTTTTCAGTTACTTATAGACATTTTAAAGGTACTTTTATCGTCTTAAATTCTTCTATGATGCTTCTCTTATGAGAAGCTTTGATAAATTTTGAAAGTATAGTTTAATTAGAGTTAATTTGTTGACAAGTTACTTATAGACGTTTTTAAAGTACTTTAATCGTCTTTAATTCTTCTATGATACTTCTCTTATGAGAAGCTCTGATCAATTTTGAAAGTATAGTTTATTCAGAGTAAATTTGTTTACAAGTAACTTTACTTATAGGCTTTTTTAAGATATTTTTATCGTCTTAATTTCTTCTATGATGCTTCTCTGATGAGAAGCTTTGATCAATTTTGAAAGTGTATAGTTTATTCATTTGAATTGAAATTCAATGATGCTAAATGCAAAGGCCTTTTGTCTAAACATTCGCAATCTCACCTTTGCTGTGCTTGAGAGTTAGTGAGAGCTAATGGCGTCGAAGGGGAACGATAAAGTGGTAAACGAAGAAAGTGGCAATGGTGAAAATGCAAGCCAGCAAAGGGGAAATGAAGACTATATAGTACCAGCAAATGTGGAAGGGCATATTGAAGAGAGGCGGCCAAGAGATGACTATGATGAAATCGAATATCTGGGTTCAGAGTACGATGTTCCGGAGGAGGACGAAGAGAGTGATGTCAATGTTTTTGATAAACCGAGCTATGGGGATGATGATGATGATGATGCTGATGATGTCTCTTATATGGGCCAAAGTATTAGTTCAGATATATAAGAAAGCTTGTATGATGAGTTTGAAGTTGGGGAGCCGGAGGAGGAGGATGAGAGTGATGATAATAAGGATGACGTATCAAAATAAAAAAGAGCTTAAAACGTGTGCCCTCCCTGAGGCTCAACCCTCAGTACAATTCCGTATATTTGTTGGGATGACGTATCAAAATAAAAAAGAGCTTAAAACGTGTGCCCTCCCTGAGGCTCAACCCTCAGTACAATTCCGTATTTCGCTGTTGGGATGACGTATCAAAATAAAAAAGAGCTTAAAACGGCTGTAGACCAGTATGCTATCAGCTGTGGGGTTAAGCTGTCAATTATGCGGAGTGATAGGAGGACTTTTAGGGTGGTGTGTCAGGATGGCTACCCTTTTACACTATATGCGTCTACACATGGCCAGAGTGTGGGGTGGCAAGTGTAGAACATGTATAATGAACACATGTGTGCACGTGTGTTCGAAAATCAAACTTCGACAAAGTGGTTGGTGAGTATTTTAAGAATAAGGTGCAAGAAGATCCTAATTTCAAGACGAAAGACATGAAGAACGAGGTGCAAAGGGATTTGAAGGTGAATGTTAGTGTGTTTAAATGCAAGAGGGCTAAGAAACTCATAATGGATAAAATGGAAGGGAGTTTCAGGGATGAGTTTGCCAACTTAGAGGCATATTGTAATGAGCTTAAGTTGTCAAACCCTGGCTCAGACGTGTGCGTGGAAGTGAGCCAAGAGGGTTTGAAACATGGATGAAGAATTTTTAAGAGGATGTACGTATGCTTCAATGCCTCGAAGGTATCATTACCATTTATTAATTTCATTTTATATTTTCACATTACAATCACAAGTTGTAATTCTTTGGTTGCATTCTTTGGTTGTGTTTTTGATTTTTCATAGACTAATTTTTCAATCTCATTATTTGTTGCAATCTAATTTTTCAATCTAATTATTTGTTGCAATCGATTTGTCAATCGATTTTTTGTTGCAATCGATTTTTCAATCTGATTTTTTGTTGCAATCTGATTATATGTTTCAATCTGATTGAGTATTTGTTGCAATCTGATTTTTCATAGACTTGTAAATGTATCTAAAAATTGCAATAGTTATTTTGAATTGCAATAGTTCATGGCATGAATGGAAAACTTGAGAATGGAGAGGGATTTTTTATTATTATTTTGATTCATTGTATCATGTTTTGATTTTACAGGTTGGGTGGAAGGCAGGTTGCCGGCCACTAATTGGTGTGGATGGGACCTTTTTGAAAGGAAAAACTAGAGGAATATTGTTGACGGTTGTGGGGGTTGATGGGAATGATTCACTATACCCTTTGGCACTTGGACTAGTTGAGAAGGAAAACGCACATCACTAGTCGTGGTTCCTTCAATGGCTGGAAATATCTCTACACTTGGCCAGTGGTGAGAATGTTACGCTCATGTCAGACATGCAAAAGGTAATAATATAACTCACAATGTTAACTGAGAATTTTTTTATTTAATGAATCACCACTAGTTTTAATGGCTTGTTTAATATGACAGGGTCTTGCCAATGCTGTTAGTGAGGTGCTTTCGAGTGCTGAGCATAGATTTTGTGCCCGGCACATCTATGCAAATTGGAGCAAAAAATGGAGAGGCAACAAGTTCAAAAAGAAATTCTTCAGCTATGCCTGGAGTAGCTACATTGAGGATTTCAAAGACAACCTCAACCGCCTGGGATCCCTAAGGAAAGAGGCAGCCACAGATGCAGTAACATACCCTGTACAATGTTGGGTAAGAGCTTATTTTAGTTCAAGGTGTAAGTCTTGGGTGGTCGACAATAACATGAGTGAGTCCTTCAATTCCTGGATAGACAAGTATAGGTGTTTACCAGTTATTAGGATGTTTGATGGCATTAGATTGAAGATGGTGGCTAAGTGGGCTGACAGTGAGAGACATGTTCATGGCTGGAAAAACAATTTCAGTCCTAAATGTATGGACTTGTTTGAGACCAATAGGTTCCTAGCTAATGATTGTAGAGTCTTTTGGAATGGGGATGATGGGTATGAGATTTTAGAGGGGCAAGATAGGCACACGGTCCATATTTCAAGAGGCATGTGTACTTGTAAAGCGTGGGATTTAACGGGAATATCGTGCCAACATGCAATTTGTGCTATGTATCATGCAAAGATAGACCCTACGACCCACATTTCACACTACTATTACAAGGACACATACATTGCAGCCTATAGAACAAAATTTCAACCTGTTAGGGGTAGGAAATTTTGGGACACACAAAATTTTGGACCACTACAGCCACTACTTGTCACCAAATTGCCTGGTCGGCCTCCCAAGAAAAGGACCGGGCGAGGAAGCTGAGAGAAGGAGGAAGAAATCAAGATCGACCACCACGGGCCGAGTCATCGTATCTCGTATGCACGAACAAGGGGGAATTGAAAGATTAAGTAAGCGTGGTCAAACCCAGAAGTGCTCCCGCTGCAACAAACCAGGCCACAACAGATCAAGTTGTAAGGAGGTAAGTTATTACTATTTTTGTCTCAACTTTCACATCTTTGTACTAATGCATGTTACAATGGCAGGCTCCATCTCCTCAGCAACAACCGAAGGCAACACCAGCCAGGCGCAGCAAACAGCCCCCTCACCCTCCCCAAGCCACCCAACAACAATCACCACCCCCTTCCCTAACCTCTCAACCGCCCCCTCAACCAACCCAAGATGAACCCAACACAAATCAAAGTTCCCAACCAGCACCCTCCCATTCCCAACCCTCTACAAGAAGAAGGACCGACACGAGGCATGCAAGAGGTGCATATGGGTTCGGGATTAGATTTGATGAGGCCACTGGGCATACAATTTACAATGTAAGTCACTTCCACTTGACTAGATTTTTATCTGCATTTTTTTCCTAGCTGCTGGGTCTGCAAAGAATATGTAAATGATGGATAAAGCTAGGGTTAAGGCAAAAGTAGTCTATATAGGTACGTGCTGTAAGAGAATTGCACCAATGGGGGGAGTTAGTCATTACATTGATTCATATTAATTTCTCTCTCTCTCTCTCTCTCTAACTTGTTTTTTCTGGGCATTGAAATCATTGGGCTACTTACGTGTATGCAGTGTATTCTTAATGTCATTTTTAGTCACCTTATGGATGAAATATTAACTTATTTGGTACCTTTGTAGTTTATAGATGATGAAAATAATGATCTATTGGTTAAATCTTCAAATTTGAATTCTACAAAAATTTGTGTGTTTTAGAGCTCTATGTACAGAACTTTTATGCTTTTAAACATTTTATGTGTTGATTGTTGAGAGGCAATGGTATAATTTGAACTTGGTTGCGTATTCCAATTCTGTTAGAACTAAGGTTGTCACGAGGGGAATACCTTCATAAAATGTAATGTTGTTTTAGTTAACTCTGCACATTGATATAAGTTTTGCTTCGAGTTTCAGACATGTATGATTTAGGATTTGGACCATGTTTTTTTTCCCTACAAATTTTATATCTTCTATTAAAGCATATCAATCAAGTTATGCTTATACATGCAATGATGTCATGGTCCATAAATGTGGCTTTGGGTTTAAAGGGCATAAAATATGATTACAAACTTTTCTCCACAGAAATGACTGAATGGGTTGATTTATGCAAGGGACTTGTCCCTGTGATTATGGGCAAGGGCAATTGGGCGCACATAAGTTTTGACAAGTTAAGAATATGTTTGTAATTAAGGTAAAAGAATGTGATATTACACCTTACTAAAAGCTGGAAAATCATGTGTTGGGATTCAGTTTGATGATGATTTAAAAGCCTTTGAATAAGATTAGATATTATTCTTAGGGATTGACTTGACTTGTGAGGAAAGCTAATGAAATGAGGGCTGCACTGAAATCATTATTTTCTTCTGCATTGAGACTGAGAACACATGAGCGCAATAAGGGAGGTAGTGAGATACTAATTTAATTACAATTATGATTGATGGGATATGGATATGGATATACTAAATTTCAGTTTTAATTTATATGAGAAAATCTTGTTAGTGCGCCATGTTTGTTTTATGGCATTAAAATCTGGTGATTTGTGTTGAATTGCTTTTGCACTAACTTTAGCATGAAGGCTGAATTTAATTACTTCTGGTCCTTTATTGCAGCCTGGTCTAAATTATGAAGTTGTGATCGATGAGGGGACATCACATGACTATATGCGAAGGAATGCAGATCCACAAACTCAATTTCCCATACCAAATGAAAGGGAAATGAGATTGTCTAGAGTCAGTCACCCCAACGAGGCAACTGGTTCAAGATCCATTCAGTTTCAACCCCAGTCAGTCACTATTGGTCCACCTTCTGACCTTCCATTTCAGCCACGTGGTCTATAATGGAGAGGACAACCTTGTGTGACAAATTCACAACTTTTATCACATATTCGCACTAACAAATACAAAGGAAAAAGGCCTTGTAATTAAATAGTGTTAGGGTACATGTAAAAGGGATTGGGTTGTGTAATTATTTTGGTTATTAAAATTGTATAGCCAATGTAACAACATGCTAACTTTGTTGTACAAGAATGTTTCATATTAACACTCATGATCAGGGCTTAATTTAATGCTTATCGTGGCCTTTTTTGGCCTTTTTTATTCATATGTTGTATGACAGATTTTTGTGCTTTGTTGCCTCTGATCCTTTACTCTTGGGTTTATATCATGCAACATTATACTTGTAGTTTTGTATTTAACAATTGAGTAAAGATTCTATTTAGACTTCAAACCATTCCAGTGATCAGTACCGCTAGTATTTGAGCAAAATTAGGCCAAATGTGTGATAATCAACCCTTACAAATACGTTAACAATAACGACACAACAAACTTACACTCAATCGATTCACATATACAAAAGTATTATCCAACCCTTACAATTACATTGACATGAACAAATACATTACAGTCAATCCTTTCACAATACATTAGCATGGACTACATTAATACAAGGATGACATTACATATTGCTTTGAAACTTTGTCAAATTATCATAACTACAACAAAAGTAAACATCTACCCTTACAAAAACATTAACAATAACAACACTCAAGTTAGTAACAATGTTGCTAATGCAAGTTTGAACTTGCATTGCACATTCTTCAGTTCACTTTCTTTCACTAAAAAGTCAGATTTCATCTTCATGACCTCACGTTCAAGTGCAACAAGCTCTTCGTACCACTTTGCACATACATCCCCTCTTTGAAGATGATTGTTTTCCTCATATAGATTGTCTATGTCATTGAGTAGCTCTTTAATCACTTCATTTGCCCTCGCCCCAAACCCACCATCATGCTATTCAAAATATCCACACCCACCATCCTATGAAATTTCATCACCCAACATTAGAAATGAACAATCCACACAATTCAAAAACTCATCTCACGTCTAACAAATCTAACTTGGTAGTAATTTGGGCATCCATAAAACCTCCTACACGGGTTTCCTTCCGACCACGATGTCCACCTAGGAGCTAACAAATTGTGATGGCAATACCGCCTCGAACCTTAAATCTTGTTCCTCGTTACTATGTCTTCTCAACAAAACCACCTTCCTTCTCGCTTTCTCTGCCCTCCTTGTCGATGTTGAGGATGAAGCCATCCAGCTCCCTCTCGATTTCAAAGTCCTATATATCAATTAAGACAAAAATCAACTTCAAATTAATAAGAAGAATTACCCCGATGTTAGGCCAATTCATAAATGGTAATGATTAATAATTAATGACATTTTCATATTACATAACCAATACTCATTTTAATTATTTGGTCTCATGGCAAGCCACTTGAAATTAAGAGTATAGGCCTCAATCCAATAAATAACATCACCCATTTACTTGTGCTTATTCAACATGCTAAGACTGATTAAAATAGGAATCTTGCATCTAAAAGTATCAAGAAAATTGAAGGGCATATAAACATGAAGCAACCTTAACTAAATAACTTAAGAAATTTTGCTAAAATGGACAAGTCAATCACAAGCCCATATAAAATTTAACACTAAGAAGTATACACAAAATGTGAGGCCAAAAGCGTCGAAGACAACAAAAATATTCTGACATTAAGCCATGTAACAATGCAAAAATATTCGATATTAAGCCATGTTACAGATATAAGCACGGTAATGGGTAACTCTTGTGTTCTTTTAATCCTTTTCAATTGAAGTATTCATTCCCCTCTGATTGTTCAATTAAAAAGGAACCCACTTCCAGAAGCAATTCCTTAGCGATAAATCACTGAAGCAACTTTCAAGGAAGGAAGAACATAGAGGAAACATTGAATATTTTCCCAATTTAAAGACTTCCCGAATCTACTTCTTCCCTCCCCCAAGTTTATTTCTTCCCCACACAACACACTTGAATAGAGGATATTAGACAAATATTATAGCTTTGAATGTGTGAACAATATGCAGAGACTTGCCTTCATATCGTTAGCTTTGAATGTGTGAACAATATGCAGAGACTTGTATCATGGAAGAGTTTTTTGTGTTTGAAAAAAAAACGATTTTGTCTTTAATCATCTAGGGTCACTTACAGGTTATGCAGTTGGAGTTGAGCACCTCGATTTTGTCTTAGGTCTGCTCGCTCGGTTTCGAACAAAGCAATGAATCGAAGAATGGAAGCAATGAATCAATTTAAGCCATCGCTATCCTCGCTGTCCAGAACCCTAGCTCACCATTTTCTACCGAATCGATCGACCTTCACCCACCGGACATGAACAACCCTAGCATCCCATTTTCTTCTTCGCTAACTCAAATCTCTTCCTCGCTCGATTTGCCAAGATGGGTTCAGTTTTCTGGTCTCCTTCTCAATCTCGATCGGAAGTTCTTCCTTCGTGTTGTTTTAATTAAACAAAAAAAAAAATTATTTCCTGTCGGCATTTCACAAGCACATGTGGCAAAAGTTAACACCAAGTTAACAAGAGTTCCCCCCAAAAAAACGGATTGTGTCACTTTTACTCCCAAAAAGCTAACCTTGTGTGTACTTTTGCTCCACATAAAACTTAGTGGTCTTTGGGCGCTCCCACAAGCAAACTTGGTGTGCATTTTTGCTCCTTCGCCCTTATTTTTTCAAGTTAGATTTATAAATAACTTTTTTTTGGTTAAATGCATCCCATCTGAATGATTGAAGAAAACCAAAGAGATGAAAGCATATTGTGTGATGATGAGAACATCGAAGAGGTACCTATTTATCTTGACGTTGTTGGGGTACTATGATATAGGGTTACCAATGACCTTGTTCTTGGTAATCTTGCTCAGTGTAGTTGAATCGGAATATTGAATCTTTTTCTACATTTTCTTTGGTGAAAATGAGCTCCTCCTCTATCATTGGCTTCTTTCTCAATATCTGGTAAATAATGCCATAACAATTTCTTCAAAATTGCAATCTAGACTCAATCCAAAAAAATAAATAAAAAATTGAGGCAACCTATTCTCAAATTAAATACACAATTTTCTCCAAGCACAAAATTGAGAAGCAAAAGACACTCAATATTTCTCTCTCTCTCACAAAAGTAAGGGTTAATTAATTCATACTTTTGATGTAGGAAATGCGGGTATTTGAAAGTTTTTGTTGAATGAATATTGCCTCTAAAATTTAAAAAATGAGTAATGTCACCACTTGACGTTCAAAAGTTAACAATCAAATATTTCCAAGGTGATATTGATCCAACAAAAATTTCAGAATACCCATAACTCATGTGAAAAAGCTTTCAACATAAAATTGAACTTTAACCTTGTACAAAAAACGGACACTCAATATTTAGCTTCATACAAAAGTTCAGTCCATGAATTTTCGGGGAAAGAGATGTTTCTTTTTTTATTAGAAAGATGTTTCTTTTTTCCTTCTTAATAAGGAGTTCAATTGTATTTGTTTTAGAACGTGTTCTCAAGCTGCTTTTGTCAAATTGGATTCATTTTTCTATAATAACATTTTCTAACTAATTATGGTAAATTGTCTAAATACTTAGTTTAATTATATTAAGAAATTTATTCTCTTATAAAAACTTAGCTATCTCATACTCGACATTAAATCTATTTATAATTTCTCTAGAAAAAGAATACAATATCAACCTCATAAGAAGGAGAACACAAGTTCGAATCCCAGAAAGCGCATTTGTTGGAGAGATGACGATCTTTTGCACTCCAAGCATAGAGATGAAAACCCTTCATCAAATTAAAAAAAAAAAAAAAAAAAATACTATCAAGGAAAAATTGCTGAAAATGTTCACATTATAAAGTTCAAGGTAAATTATACTACTAACAAACCATCTATTTTACCTAGGTTACATAAGACTCTCATTTATTTTGGACACCTATTTAAACCCATGTGAAATTAAAATATATATTACACAAACTTCTTTTATATATTTGAGATTTCACTTTCATCCATCCAACCTCTGGTTAACTATTAGGTTTGATCGTTAAACTTTTGTTTTGACTAAAATAATTCTCTTTAACATAAGAATAAAATTTATATTTGCCAAAAATGATTTTTTTATAAAATAAAATATATAATTTTAAGTTTTCATCATATTTATTAAACCTTATCTATTTATGTTTCTTTTTAAATGATTAAAAAATATTTCTTTTTTTATTAGATCAAGGGTTTTTCCCTTGAGGTTTAAAAGGCAAAGTGTTATTATCTCTCATAATAAATATGCTTTTCGGGATTCAAACTCATGTTCTCATTCTTACGTATGTGAGGCGCCTTACCACCTCAACCCGGGGGCGGGACCCGAGAAAATTATTGAAGGGGGACACTATTGGCGGGGGAATTTGGGGGTTTACGAGCAACGCCCCCAAATTTTTTTTTAAGGAAATTTTTGCATTAAAACAAAAGAATATAAATAAGAAAATAAAAGAATATCAAAAAAAATATTTATGAAATCAAGTAAACACGATGATGTAATAAGAGAGACAATTATTTTACAAACTGTCATTTAGAAAAGCAAGGCTAAGTGCGGTTAGAAATGCAGTTACATAAATTACAATGAAGGTAGGAACTCAATAAGTTCAAGTACAATAAAAATAATTACAATGTCATCATTCTAGGCTTTATTTTTAGAATTTCATTATAATTGTTTTATTATCAATGCTATCAAATACATCTTTTTCAATATAAGGCACTAAACAATTATTCAACCATTCATCCCTATCCAATTACAAAGTGCGGTTTCAATGTATTAAAGGCGGATATTTAATTTAAGGGTGGGCAATTATTCAAATATGTATTTTTTAAATAAAATAAAATAAAATCTTAAATTCAAGGGGGGAACTTGCCCCCATGTATATAACCTAGCTCCGCCTCTGCCTCAACCAATAGTTTGTCGGTAGTTAAAAAATATTTCAAATGCCTATTTTTATTCATAATCATGATGTAATTTTGAGAGATTGTATTATCATTTAGATTTAAAATTTAAAATTTTTTGAACATAGATTTTGCTACAAATATTTATAACTAAACACATTTAATTAAGTATATATATTTAATAAAAGAAGCAATCAAAAAATCATATAAACATTAAAAAAAAATAATTATGCGCGCTTAGAGTTAGGGGTACTAATTTAATCAATATTGAAAAAATAATTATTTACAAAAATTAAAATATATATATATAAAGAAAAATCATAAACTATTTAAACAACTTCATCTAAATTTAGAGAATTAGTAATCATTAAAAGTAAAATTTATATCTTAATTGAAAAAATTATATTTTAACAATATTCTTAACAGAATTAATAATTTAAATTTACATGTATATATTTAAAATAGAAGAGCTGTGACACGGATTTGGCTTACATCTGCCACCATCCCTTTCTTAAAACTATGCCATTTTTTTTTGCACAAAACAGCAAACCTTTTGCTTTTTTTTTTTTTTTTTTTAAAAAAGAGTATTTACAAGTATTAAAAAGATACTTTAAAATAGTGGTAGTCTTGAAAAAATACTTCATTATCTTAAAAAATTATTTTAGGATTTTAAAAAACATGTTCTGAAATATATTTTTAATATCAGTTAGTACCCTAAAATATTTTTTCAATATCTTAAACTAATACTTCATAATCTTGAAAAATTATTTTAGGATCTTGAAAAAAATATTTTAAGATACTAACTGGTACTAAAAATATACTTCAGGGTAGTTTTGTAAGATCCTAAAATAATTTTTCAAGATGTGAAATATTTTTTCAGTACCAGTCAGTATCTTCAATTATCTTTTTAATACCCATCAATATCTGAATTTTTTTTAAAGCAAAAAGTTCATTGTTTTACATAAAAAAACGACGTAGTTTTAAGAAACGGATGGCAGCAAACGCTGCCCTGCAGCGGACACAAGCCAAGTTCGTAGTTCACGATTCTGTAGCTTCATCCATTCGCTTCCTCCATATGCATCCCCCACCTTCCATGCTCCAAATTAATAAGATTTTAGGATCACTTGCCAAGGCTAAACATTATCACTCTATTATCTCATTGTTTGCACAAGCTGGTCTCTGGGGGTTCACACTCGATTTGGTTAAACTGAGCATCTTGATCAACTGTTACTGTTATTTGGTCAGATGCATTAATGGTCTACTAATATTATTATTAACTTTTATGAAATAATATCAAAAAAGATCTTGGGATTTTTTTTACGACTCTTTTTTGGGGTCTTTTTTAACATTTTTTTAAAAACTAATTTGAACCAAAGATAGATTTTCCCTAGAATATATCCTAAGAATGAACTCCGACATTTCACTATAAATTTGACATTTCAAGAAAACTTTTTATCATATTTTCTCTAATTTGGGAATTAGGTGCCATTTTCATTTTTGGGAGGGTTCCATGCCGAAGGAAGTACAAAAGAAGGTTCACTGGAAACCACTGCTTCCTGCTTCATGTCGAGTGCTCTTCTAGGTCAAGTTTTCTTAAGATCTTATCGGCGAAGATGTCGCTTTATGCCGCCAGAAGGTACGCTTTACTCGAGCTTCCTCACTTTGTTCCATGTTCTTCATCTTCCATCATTCTCTCCTCCCCTTTCTCCCTCAACCCTAAGTTCTTTGCTCATTCTCAAGCCCGAAATGCAAATAGCATTCATAATTCTGTAGCTTCATTCAATCGCTTACTCCATATGCATCCCCCTCCTTCCATACTCCAAATTAATAAGATTTTAGGAGCACTTGCGAAGGCTAAACATCATCGCACTGCTATCTCATTGTTTTCGCAAACTGAGTTCAGGGGATTCACTCCTGATTTAGTTACATTGAACATCTTGCTCAATTGTTACTGCCATTGTCATATGTATTCTGCTTTCTCAATGTTGGGAAAGATTTACAAGGTGGGTCTTCATCCGGACACCGTAACTTTGAATACGCTGATAAAAGGACTATGTGCTAATAACCAGGTTGGGGAGGCATTGGACTTTTATGACGACCTGGTGGCCCAAGGATTCCAATTAGATGAAGTTAGTTACGGAATCTTGATTAACGGTCTATGCAAAATGGGGAAAATAAGGTCTGCCATTAAATTACTCCGAAAGGTGGAGAGGCAGTTAGTTAAGCCTGATATAGTCATGTACAGCACAGTCATTGATAGCCTTTGCAAGGATGGACATGCCATTGAGGCGCGTGAATTGTGCTCTAGAATGATTGATAAAGGAATTTCACCTGATATTGTGACCTATAACTCTCTAATACATGGTTACTGCAGCATGGGACAGTGGCAAGAAGCTACTCAGTTGCTAGATGAAGTGATATTGAAAGGCATCCAACCTAATATTTATACATTTAGTATAACGATTGATATGTTCTGTAAAGAAGGAAGGATCATAGAAGCTCAAGTTGCGCTTGCTCGGATGATGAAGTGTGGTGAGAGACTTGATGTTGTAACTTATACTTCTTTAATGTCTGGGTATTGTTTGATGAACAATGTTAATGAGTCAAAAGAAGTATTTGATAAGATGGTTCGAAGTGGATTGACACCTAATGTGGTTAGCTATACAATATTGATTGATGGATTATGTAAGATCAAAATGGTTGATGATGCTATGGCTCTTTTTAAAGAAATGCAGCGCAAAAATGTCAATCCTAATGTGGTTAGCTTTACAATATTGATTGATGGATTATGTAAGATCAAAATGGTTGATGATGCTATGGCTCTTTTTGAAGAAATGCGTCGCAAAAAAGTCAATCCTAATATTTGGACTTACAACTCCCTTATTGATGGCATGTGCAAATTAGGAAGAATGTCATGTGTGCAAGATCTTGTTTATGATATGCGTGCTAGTGGTATTGCCCCTGATGTAGTCACCTATAGTATTTTGTTAGATGCATTTTGCAAAAGTCAGAATATCGACCAAGGGATTGCATTATTTCAGCAAATGGTTGCCCAGGGAGTTCAGCCTAATTTGTACACACATAACATACTCATTGATGGTTTGTGTAAAGGTGTTAGACTAAATGATGCATGGGAGATTTTTAAATTCCTTTTGATCAAAGGCTATCATCTAGATGTCTACACATACACTATTATGATCAATGGCCTTTGTCGGCAAGGGATGCTTGATGAAGCTATGACTCTGCTTGCAAAAATGAAAGAGAACAACTGCCTCCCTGATTCAATAACATATCCAAAGCTTGTTGAAGCTCTTTTGGAAAAAAGTGAGAATGATAAAGTAGAAATTCTTCTTCATCAAATGATTGATAGTGGGATCCTGAAACAATAAAAGAAGGTTAGATACTCTTGTCTTAAGTACTTACACTTTTAAAAATGTTTAAAGTTGTTCTTTATGGTTAAAAATTGTTCAATTATTTGATGGGTTAAATGGACTTGAAGAGTTATGTTCAAGCCACATCTTTAATAAACTCATTGTTCCTTTGTACGTAGTACCCGTGATCTTTTTGTACTGCACATGACATTGTTTTTTCTTTCTTTATGGTTCATTTCTAGTTCGATTTATTACCTTCAAATTGTATCTTTCCAACTGAATAGATTTTGTCTGGTTTCGTCTTTGGTCAAGGCCCTTGATTATGCCTTCTTCTTTCTTCAACAAAGCTTGAGGTTAACTAATCATGAACATGTGATGCATTTGGTCACCATTACTAACTGCAACTTGCCCATCTATTGAACTGTTTCAATTTTTTTTTTTCTTTAGTACAAAAAAATCAGTGAATTATCTTTGCATTATAGTTTGTCATTGTTCGGCCAGTATGAGTGAATGCATGCTGTATTATGTTTCAAAACATCAACTGAAGCATGTTAAAGTATGGAGAGGGCTGTACTTGATTAATTTTGTAAATGGTGGTCTTCTAACATGAAATCAGATCAGATACTCTAGTCCCTATTAGTGTCATACATGTGCTGCCTGGTGGTTATTTATAGAAGCCCCTGCTAAAATTTCATAAATTTGTTGTGTCATAGAATTCTGGGCATTATTATCTACCTTCCTGTGTTTTCGGGGTTTTTTCCTAAAATTCTGGACATAATTTCCAACATTGCCTTTACATATGTACCTATAATTTCTAAAATTCTGGACATAATTTCCAACATTGCCTTTACATATGTACCTATAATTTTTTAAAATTACGCTTTTACCAAATTTGGGATGGTAGATATACAAATAATAGAATGTTACTTTGGCGTGTGTAATATTTTATTTGGCCTTTGGCTAACTTTTAATTATGCTTTTAGCCTTGATATTTAGAAAGGCCAAATGTTGTTCTATTTTTTTCAAGGCATTTTTGCAACTTTTACTCAATTGGACTTAAGATCCTACTTATTTTAGGCTAATTCTTAAACTTCTAGACCCAGAATATGGGATATAATATCAGTGGTTTTACTTTAGTGTAAGTACAAGTTTTTCTTATTAAATTCACTTTTAGCTAGAGATATCAATTGCCACTTGTTACATTTCAAATGTTATATTGCAGCACGTTCACTTCAATTGAAATATAAGGCTAACCGGTACATTAGCAAGTAAAGCAAAAACAATGGTTAATATCCATGAGCACTACAGGGTATAATGAGTGTGGCCACTGGTTACTGGTATGCCAGTTTGTGGGTTTTCTTGGAGCATATATGATTCATGTCATATTTTTCATGTTTTATAATTCTAGACGGTGTTGCAGCTACCAAAAATCATTGAAAATCTTGATTTAAACAGAGTCACATTCTCAAAAAACAAGATGCATACTGTTAATTAGGCTAAATTCTAACA
This sequence comes from Acacia acuminata, assembly GCA_019022655.1. Lineage (NCBI taxonomy): Eukaryota > Viridiplantae > Streptophyta > Magnoliopsida > Fabales > Fabaceae > Acacia > Acacia acuminata. The sequence goes on from JAFJYI010000010.1 coordinate 4,046,876, forward strand.
ATCAATCAAAATTTAATGTTCAATTTTCTTTGCCTACAAGATATATGTTTAATTGTTTTGAGAATGGTCTCCATAATCTTTTAGGGGCAATTGAAAAAAGGAAAAAAAAAATTAATTACCTTTTTTTTAGTTTAATATCGTCCCAAAAATTTAAAATGTAGTAATATTGCTACACCCAGTTAAAATACTAATATTGACTATTAAAATATTGATGTTGATCGTTAACTTTTTTTCTTTTACATTAAGGGGAAATATTATTCATTTTTAACAGTCTTAGGGCAACTTTAGATTTAAAAAAACTTTTGGGGCAATATTGTTCTTGAATAAAAACTTTAAAAGTAAATTTGTTACTTACCCCAATTGGAAATCATCCATTAAATTTATCCGTTGTGGATTTTAGAAGTGCATGAAAGCATTTGCTTCTCATATTTGAAGCTTGTATGTTAATTGCATTAATAGTAGTGTCACATTGCAACTGAAGTGGTTAATTACAGCTCGATGTATGATTTCATTCTGAATGTTTGTCCCATGCATGAAAAAAAAAAAAAAAAAAAGAGAGAGAGAGAGAGAGCCTCTAGTTACATTTTAAAAAGATATACAAATACCAATAAAAACCGGTGAAACTTAAATGAGAGTAAATCATTAACCTTCAAACAAATATTAAGAAGTCTTGTTTTAAATGTCCTTGTAAATTATCCATATTTTAAAGAAAAATTGAATTAATTTTCATTACATATGCTTATAATTTGTAGATATAATTTGCAAAATAAATTATTTTTGTTTGGACGCACTAAAAGAAATTGTTAGTTTGACAAAGCAGCAACCGTAAAAATGAATGAGATTTATTAATTTGAAATTCTAAAAAAATAACCAACAATAACAAAAGCTTTATCCTATTAGATGGAGTCAGTTACGTGGATCGCATGACCAGGGACGGACCTAGGAATTTTATTGAGGGGGGATGAAAATAAAAAATTCTACATCATAAATAAAAGTACTTGAAATACGATACAAACCTAATATACAAAAAAATTGAAAGAAATCTATTATATAAATTAATATTAAGATTACTTCCTTAACTCTTACTCTACGTGTTTTCATATTGTTAAACTCATCCATAATTGAATATGTGTTAAAACTCAAAATAATTTCTTTTTCAATGTATGTATAAAGAAATTGGTCTTTTATTTTATTTGAAGTCACAACAAATTAAAAGAGGAAGAAGGATAATTTCAGTTTTAAAAGAAAAATCCCAGAGTTTTGACTTTCAAAACAAGGCAATTAGGATGGGATTAAGTGTAAATTTTTATAAACTTGGGATCACTTTCGAAGACTGGGGATCTACTGTGGAAAATCCAAACTGACTAATGTTTAATCAGAATGGGATTAAGTGTAAATTTTTATAAACTCTCGAAACAAGGCAATTAGAATGGGCAATCACTTTTGAAGACGGGGGATCTACTGTGGAAAATATACCATCATTGCAATTTGACTAATGTTTATAATTTTTTTTAAAAACAATTTCGGGGGGGGGGGCCAGCCCCCCCTCCTCGTGTCCGTCCTTGCGCATGATGTCATTGTGCTCTATCGAAAACCAAATCTTTGGATGAATTATTAACCAAAAGATCTTGCTCTATAACTTCATTGAGCATTCACTTTGGTCTTCTTTTACCTCTTTTGAAAGGACTTCATATTGCTTGATCAACTCTCCTCACCGGTGTACTAAATAACCTTCTTTAAATACGTCCAAACCTCTTCAAATGATTTTCTACCTACTTTTCTATAGATGCCACTCCAACTCGTTATGATCATTATGAATTCTATCTTTACTTGTATAACCACACATTCATCTTAACATCTTCATTTCAGCAATTAGCATTTTATGTTTCATGTCGTCTCTTTAAAGCCCAACATTCACTACCATAAAGCAATATTGGTCTTATAGCAAGACGATAACACTTCCCTTTTACCTTATCGGGTACTTTTCAACTACAAATAACTCCAGTAGTTTTTCTCCATTTATAATATACAGCTTGAATTCTATGATTATCATCTCCATCAATTTCACCATCTTATTATGAGCCCATTTGGATCCTCTTATTTTTAACTTAAAAGCTACTTTTAAGCGAAAGCTAAAAAAAAGAGCTTTTGAAAAAAAAGCTAAAAGTTGTTTGGTGATTATATAAATTTTTTAGCTTAAAAGCTTAAATTAAAAATAAGCTGTTTGACAAAATTTTTTGTCATAAGCACTTTTTCTAATAAAAATTATCATAAAATGTATATTATAATTGGGTGGTGGCGGTGGTGGTGACGGTGGCGGCGGTAGTGGTGGCGGCGATGGGGTGGTGGTGGTGGTGGTGCGGTCTTTGGTGGTAGCGGCGTGGCGGTGGTGGTGGTGGGGTGGCGGCGCGATAGTGGTCGATCGAGAGATTATGGGTTCTCTTTTCAATTTTTTTTTTTTTTAAAAAGACCTTATAAAAATAAAGCTTAAAAATAATGAGGAGCTTATTTTTTAAGCTCTTTTTCTTCATTATAAAATAAGCTCTTATAATTATAAGAGCTTATGTAAAATCTGTTGTTTGGCCTAGCTTATACTTATAAGTAGCTTTTAAGCTAAAAATAAGCTAGGTCAAACAGGCACTATATATTTGATCCCAAATAAATAAACTTTATCACTTGCGAAATGACTTGCCCCCAATTTAACTTTGATATCACTTCTATCTTGTCTCTTATTAAAATTGCAATGCATATATTCAATTTTACTCCTACTAAGACGAAAGCCCTTGAACTCTAGATTCCTTCTCCATATCTCAAGTTTAGAATTTCTTTCCTCCCTAAATTCAGTCAACAGAACTATATCATCAGCAAAAAGCATGCAATTGACAGAAATTTGCCGTGTCTCTCAAAATAACCAAATTCAATAGAAGATTTGCAATAATAGGGAACCTAGATCATTTGCCCAACGAATTTGCAGCAGGCTTGATTGGACGATAATGTGAACGTAAAGCTTGAGTAAAAATGGGGGGTTTTTGGTTCAAACACAATAAAAACGAAATAAACAAACAGAATGAAATGAAGAGAACAAATTAAAATCGATCAACATTCAAATTCCAGAGACTTCCATCATTCAACAAAGAGTAAATACCCTTTCTAGTCCCTTACAAAAAAGGTCCTTTTTAGTCCATAAAAAAGACGAATAAGGGTCAATTGGTTGACATTTTGATCCCTCACAAATTTCCAAAATGTCCTTTTTAGTCCCTTAAAAAGGACGAATAAGGGTCGATTTTTTTGTAAGGGACCAAAATAGGGTCCGTGTTTTTTGTCAGAGACGAGAAAGGGTATTTACTCTTGAATGAAATAAAACTAACTCACAATTGGTTCTAGACGAACCAAAATCTCTGCGTTTGTCTAGAAAATCCCTCAACTAGATGATCGCCTAGCATCTGTCCAAACAGTGGCATCTCACTGTGCAATCACACAATAACACTAAAACCTAGTTCGAACTCAGTCCTTAGGATAAACTAAACCAAATATTAAATCTAATATTCGAACTATTTCCAGAAACTAATTCCGATAAGATGAAAACAGAAACGAGTTAAATTACCGATTAAACACCAGCTCTCTGGACGAATCATGGAATCCTCAACGTTGGGTTAATCTCAGAAACTTAGCCGAGCATGGCTGGAAAAAATGAAGAACAGACGAAGAACGTGAAGAACATTGTAGAGAAAATCAAACTTCTGTATTTAATATGAAAATGTGTGAAAACGTAATGACATAGTGTTGGTAGTTGACCTAGGTAAAAAAACCTAGCTGCCTAAATGAAATGGGCTCCAGTGGTTTGGCCTAAAACAGAAATAAAATAAAACTAGACTTTAATTACAAAATTCGAGCCCAAATAAAAATCCAGAAAAATACATATGATTTCGGCTCCAAAATTGATCGCCCTCTTGTCCAAATTTTCCCTTTATGTCTTCATAACAATTGTAGCTCTTTGAATTATCTGAAATATGAAACAAGAATGAGGCTAATCCGATGTATGGTTCAAGAGTTTTGGTAAAAATAGTGAAGCAATGTAAAACTAGAATTTTATTTTTAAAAATGGTTAAAATCTAATCAAATGCCCAAAGCCCAAATAAGTATAAAAACTGAAAGTGGAGCTAAATCACCAAGAGGGGGGCTGAATTGGGGATTTTAAAATCTTTTTCAAAGGCTCTGTTTTGGACAGTGAAAACAGAGATGAACAGAGTGGAAAAGAGAAGAGCAAGACACAAGAATTTATACTAGTTCGGTCCAACCTCTTTACGTCTAGTCTCCGACACTCGGGATTTCCACTATCTCAATTGATTACACACTCTGTACTCAAGAGTAATTCTCTCACTAGAACTTACTCCCCCTTACAAGTTGCAATCAATGAACCCAATCACCAAGTCCCCAGACTTGTGATTCTTTACAATAAATGATTTACAGATAAGAACTCTCTCTAAGAGTGGATAAAGATAAACACTGAAGCTTTGTGTATCAAAAGATACAATACAAGTGAAAACTGAAAGTATAAGTGTAAGACTTGAATGCAATTCGTTTTCAGCAGATGTGTTAGTTGAGAAGACTTGAATCTTTGCTCTATTTATACTAAGAGAGCATTAAATGACCGTTATAATCTTCATTATAACCGTTGCCTTCATTAAACAAAGTTCTGGTTAAGCTTTGGTCTTCTTCTCTCTCTAATCTCCACTTAATCCAGTGGCGAAGTTCGAGTTGACTTCCTGCAAATTAATCTGTTGGAGTAGCATTTGCTTTGGATGTGGAAAACATTCTTTAATCTTTGCAAGCGTGTGCAGACGGATTACCCAAAAGTATGCAACTTTTTGGGTTTTGCATTTAATGTGCTGACATCACTTTTTGCTTTTGCTTTAAACCTTCAATAAACATTCTCTAATTCATCTAAAACTCACTAACAAAGTGGTTAAACATATCTAGGAACATTAGAGAATAATCATAGGAAGTATTAAAATCAAACATGAAGGTTTTGCAAATTCGTCAGATTTGAATTTCAGACTCAGCGATGCAAACTCAAGTTTGTTCTTCTAAACTCGAGTTTTCAATCTGTGCACTTAAGGCAAAACTCGAGTTTCAATATAAAGACTCGAGTTTCCTCCATCCGAGAGAGGAAAGTCGCGATTTGAGCTCGGAGCACATTTTTGAGAGAAACTCAAAACGAGTTTCAAAACTCGAGTTTTGGACTTTTAATGAAAACTATGTGTTTAAGTCCAAAACATCAAAACTCAAGTTTTCATCCAAAACTGGAGTTTTCAAAACATTGAAAATGCTCAAAGCTCTCGGGTTGGCCAAAACTCAAGTTTCCAAATCAAAACTCGATTTTTCATTTAAGTATGAAAACATTGAGAAATCTGAGCCAAGTCAAATCTTGAGTTTTTGTGAAGACTCGAGTTTTCAAAGACCGAGTAAAACTTGAAAACTCTCGCAAGTCAAAACTCGAGTTTTGAAATCAAATCTCGAGTTTTCTCATAACTTAGAAAACTTAGAGAACTCATAGCAAAGTAAGATCCCGGAGTTTTAAGTCGGCGAGTTTGCATATGTTCAAAATGTTGGAGACTCTCTCTCCGGCCAAAACTCGAGTTTCCAAACCAAGACTCGAGTTTTGTCTTCATTTGAAAATAATGATAAGTCTCGAGTAATGTAAAACTCAAGTTTTCTAACCAAAACTCGAGTTTGTCTTGAAATGAAGAACTGAGTGCTCTCTGTAAGACCAAAACTCGAGTTTCCTTTTGGAAACTTGAGTTTTGCTTTGATCATTGAAAATGAGAAACTCTCTGTCAAGGTCAAAACTCGAGTTTGCCTTTGACATAAGTTTTTCAACTTACCAAAGACAAACTACAACTTGTGTTGACAATTGTCGTTATCATCAAAACACATAGAGAACTAACAAAATCCATTATTTATTAACTAAAGAGTCCTAAATTATTAATCAAGAGATACAAAGAAGTGTATTTAAATATTCAATTATCAGCAGTTAGTGACCTCTTCTTTGTTAGACTCAATTAGAATGTACATCTACCACTATGTTAAACAAATAAGAGCTCAAAGTTGATCCTTGATGTAGGCCAATCCTTATAGAAATGACATTTGTCTTACCTCCAGACGTTCTAACACTGGTTGTTATCCCCTCATGCATGCCTTGAATGGCTTTGATATATGCAACACATACCCCTTCTTTTCCATGGCTTTTCAAAGTACATCTCTTGGCACACAGTGATATGGTTTTTCTAAATCAATAAAAACGATATGCAAATCTCTTCCTTTGCTACAATACTTTTCCATTAGCTCCCTAGTATATAAATGGCTTATGTAGTGGAATTTCCTGGTAGGAATGCAAGTTGATTCTCATAAATTCTAAAAAAAAAAATTGAAATAAAACTATTTACTCATACTCCGTTAAGTTAAAATGATATAATGTTGATAATTGTGTTCTTAATTGGCACATAAATGTAAAAACTTTACAAAACTTAAATTTTTTTGCTCGTCCAGGTCTTAACGCTGAACTATCTATTTGTAGTTTTGTACAATATTTCTAGGGAAAATCTCATAAAAATACATTGGAAATTACCAAAGGACATATAAATGATTCCAATATACTCAATTTCATGTCAGTATAACCGGACCAATTTGGGATGATGAAATCTTGCCAAAAAGACGCCCTTGCCCCTGAGTAACAAGATAAGGAGTTGGAACTTGGAAGACAGACAAAACGATAGCATTTGCCCTATTTTTTGTGCCACTTAGCCCGCCTTCCTTTATTCTTCGACCTCCAGTGATGATGAGCTACAACATCGACAACTGAGAGGGTGATAGAGAAGGTTGAAGAAGGCTCTCTTTCTCTCCTTCCCTCTATATCTCCGCCCTTATTGCCATCTCCAACCTTTTTGAGAAGGCGACAGTTTTGGAACTTGCTACAATCTTAGTCGATTTTTTGTTCCCAACTTTACAAAATCTATCATTTCAAATCTTCGCAAGTGTTCATGATAATAATGGAAGCAAAAATGAACATGAACAAGGTCCCAAGTGTTAATTAGCATTTCTGCTACCATTGCAGATTCCTTCAAAATAAAAATAGTAGTAGAACAAACACTAAAAACATGAGGAAATAGCTTCATTGGTCTAGATTCCTAATTCCAAGAAAAAGAATATGTCAAGATGGATCGTGTTCTATCTAGATTGACAGAGATGTCTAGTCCGTTGGACTAGTATATTGATATTGGATCAGATAACTCTCTCTTAGGCATCTATGGATTAGATACCTATGAGTATGGTAGATCACTGTGCACAAATAGGCGTTAGTCAAAAGGGGTGATGTGTGTGCACAGTGACGGCAAAATAGTAATTCAGAGAGAATGTGCATACCTCTAGGGTTTACCTCTTATTTATAGAGTGTACTTATAGGGTTATGGTTTGAAATTATGGGCCTTTGTCCCTCCAAGCCCAAGTACTATGCCGCCATACCTGAGTCACGTAGATTGCCCCTTGTTGGGCTATACATTAAATAGGCCTCATATGAGTCTATAACAGTTGCCCCCCAGCCCGGTAGTCGAGGTCTCTAGGCTGCCGTGGCGCATTTATTATTCAACCCAGATCTCATGTCCGAGCCGTTACAACTTACTTGATTATTTGATTTTCATTTAGCTCTTATCCGAGTTTTACCGAACTTCGGCTTCATTGGGGTTCTAATTGTGAATTGCCTCCAGACATATAATCTGAGTTGATTCGATTGGAAACTCTTCCTTTTCATGATTGTTGGATTCTCTTTTGCATTAAACGTCCGGGTTTCTGAGTTTGTATGTTTAAACGACAGGTTCCCCCAATCCAGATTATCATGAAGAGGAACGAGCTCAATTTACTTGTCCTTGATTCGTTCTCCGATGTTGCTTACATTGATCTCAGTTATTGATAACTCATATAAACCCGAGAGGACTTTTGTTTTCTTTTCTTATGTCAATATGGAAACTTTTCAGTTGTCCGCTTCCGTCTGTCAGTGTAAAATAGCCACCTTTTGTCGTCTTTAATATTTGTGCGCATTTAATGCACACGTCGTTTCACATATGTCATTATTACTTTTCGGGGTGAATTTTCCCTTTTTCCCCTGCCTCTTCCGATTCGTAACCTCAACATGAAAATGGAGCAAAATACCCAAGAGGGGGTGAATTGGGGATTTTAATAACTTTAAAAGTTGTTCTGTTTTGTAACAGCAAAAACAGAGATGAACAAAGTGTAGAGAAGAAGATCTAGACACAGAGATTTATACTGGTTTGGTCCAACCACTTGACCTACGTCTAGTCCCCAGACTCTCTGGGTTTTTCACTATCACAATTGATTACACACTCTGCACTCAAGAGTAGTTCTCTCACTAGAACTCACTCCCCCTTACAAGTTGTAATCAATGCACCCAATCACCAAGTCCCCAGACTTGTGATTCTTTTCAATAAATGTTGTACAGATAAAATCTCGCTCTAAGAGTATATAAGAATGAACATTGAAGCTTAATGTATCAGAAGACACAATACAAGTGAAAACAGAAAGATAGTTGAAGAACTTTGAAAGCTATGCGTTTTTAGTAGTTGTGTTGGTTGGAGAAGAATTGAATGCAACCCTATTTATACCAAGAGAGCATCAATTGACCGTTGTAATCTTGATTATAATCGTTGCCTTCATTAGACATGGTTCTGGTTCAGTTTAGGTCATCTTCTCTCTCTAAGCTTCACTTAATCCAGCTGGCCAGAAGTTCAAAGTTGACTCTCTGCAAATTTGTCCGTTGGAAGAGCAGCTGCTGGATGTAGAAATCATTCTTAAATTCTTTGTAAGTGTGTGCAGATGGATTACCAAAAAGTATGCAACTTTCTGGACTTAGCATTTAATGACGACATCACTTTTAGCTTTTGCCTTAAACCTTCAATAAACAATCTCTAAACAATCTGAAACTCACGTATAAAGTTGTTAAACATAGCTAGGAATAGTAAAGATTAATACTGGAAAGTATTAAGATCAAACAAGAAGGTTTTCCAAATTCGTTAGATTTGAATTTACGAAACAAGATGTAAACTAGTTTGGTTCATCAAAACTCGAGTTTGGAGCTTTAGCATATAAAAGCATTTTAAGTTCAAAACATTTAAACTTGAGGTTTCCAATCTAAAACTGGAGGTTTTCATCACAATAAAACTTCTTTGCTCTCGGGTTGGTTTAAACTCAAGTTTCTAATCAGAGAACTCGAGTTTCCTCCATCCAGAGAGGAAGTTGCGACTTTGAACTCTGGAACATCTTCGAGCACAGGCACAAACTTGAGTTTATTATTAGACAGGCTCGAGTTTGACTTTGTTCAAGTCAAAACTTAGTTATATCTTTCAGAATGTAAACCCGAGGTTTCAAGTGCAAACTCTAGAGTTTTCTTAAGTTAAAAAATGTTTTACTCTCTGTAAGACTTAAACTCGATTTCATGAAACTTAACCTCGAGTTTGTTTAGTTCAAAAACTTTGAATGCTCTCTGCCTGAAGTAAACTTGAGGTTTGTGTAGAATAGCCTCAAGTTTTGCTTTGGTTAAAATTCCGAAAGCTCTCGGCCAAGCGTAAACTCGAGTTTGCTATAATGAACTCAAGTTTACTTGTTTTGTAAACTCTTGTGAATTTTCAAATTGGAGAAAGACTTTGTTCTTAAAGAAGTAATGTCTAGTTTATGAAATTGAAAATTCTTCCCGCTAGAGGCAAACTCGAGTTTGTCTCCGCAAACTCGAGTCTACTGGTTCTGTAAACTCTTGAAGGTTTTCTCTGGAAGTGCAAACTTGAGGTTTATAAATAGAGATCTCGAGTTTAAAAGTGTTTTTAAGTCAGAATGCTCTCGCCTTCTTGCAAACTTGAGTTTCCAAGAGTTTTTCACAAAATATGAGAAAACTTAGAGAGACTCTCAAATGCAAACCTCTGGTTTAGTTTCAAGTTCAAAGTGCCAACTGGCAAGTTTAGCTCTCTATTAGTGGCAAACTCGAGTTTGTCAATCCAGGCTCGAGGTTGGCGCTGACAGAGTGTTTTTTATTGAAGTCCATAAGTTTTAACTTATCCAAACACATCCATACAATGTTTACAATTGTTAGTAATCATCAAAACACATAGAGAACTAACACAACGGTTACATTTATATATGCACATTCCCCCCATTCTTACCACTTCACATTCATTGTTTGCTTTTTTTTCTCTGAGAAACCTCTCCTTCTTTTCAAAGACTCTCTTCTCACGATCTTCCGGGTTTGCACATTTAGGGTTTCCTAAACCTTCCTAAAATTAGGTAATTTCACCATTTCTCCCTACTTCTTTTGCTTTTGCTTTGAAGTTCTTAGACTCATTGTTACTTTGTTCTTGTTTCTTACTCTGTCTTCCAAGAAATCGATTTCTAGGTTTCTGGGTAGATTTCAATAGAGGTTTCTAGGTAGACTTCAATTTCTGGGTTTCTTGGTATCTTTCTTTGAGTATAAACACCTTTGTATCTTGATTCTTGTTACTTAATTTCAGCGTCACGCCCTAAATCTTTAGAAACTCATCTTGACATATCTCCGTCTCCCTGTTTTCCCAAACACATTGTGCATCTTTGGTTGTGTTCTTTGTTAACAATGAATTTGAATCGAGAGAAAATAACTCCAGCGGAGGAAATAGAGTTACGTCAAAAAGTGCCTCCTGGAGCTCGGTTTTGGTTATAGGTTGTACCGAAGAAGAGAATCAAGAGGCATTGCTTCGTGGATACCGGGGTGGGGGAGTAAAAAGAGAACCTAACCACAAAGACCTGAGAGTCGGAGTGAGAGCACCACTAAACCGGGATCCCATATTAAACCACCGAAAACTGAGCGCCAGGGTAAGAGAAAATCTATCCTGGCATCTCACATCTTCCAGCAACATAGTATGAGCCGAATTAACCCAGGATCCCACACGGAGAAATTTTTCGATCCGTGCTATGACTGTCTTTCTAAGCTCCAAACTCCTCCAAAGCGATTATGACTCTTTAGTTAAGTCTACTCTAGCTTCCTGTCGACACAACTTAACTTCCAAAACCATCCCGGCTTTTGGTAATGAGGGTCATCTTTTGTCGGAGAAATCCCGCAGTTTATCAAGTTTTTCTTATTCACGTAGTAGCTCCCTTGATTCAGGTATGCTGTCTACTTTCTAATTTTTATTTCTTTGTTATAGTTATATGTGGATTCACCTTCTTACCCCATATTGAGGAATCTCACTCTGCGGAGTTGGGTTCCGTATGTCCTCTGTAAGTTTTAAGGAACGAGTACCTATGGGTCACCCATGAAGTACTAAACACTATATCCGACAAGACCGTGGATGACGTTGCTGGGCTTACCATCGGCAATCCTGAAAACTATACCACTTGCCTACCCAATAGAGATGAACCAGTTTGTTCCCATAGGGAAGGGAATGACCGTCTTTTTTATTCTTCTATTAGGATTTGATTAAGCGGCTCAGTATTCGTTTCCCATTTACCGAGTTTCAAATTGACGTTTTAAATCATCTACAGCTTGCTCCTACCCAACTTCACCCTAATAGCTCGGGTTTTGTGATAGCCTTTGAGCGTCTTGTAGGTCTTTAACTGTACCTTGTACTATTCCTTTTTTCTTTTACTTTTTTACCATCTAAATGGCTTGTACTAGTAGATAGCCCCCAAATAGAAAAGGTTGGACCACGATCTGGGGTGACCCTAATAGAAAAATTTTTACTTTTTATTCTGAATCTTTTAAAATTTTAAACTAGCTATTTTAAAGTTGTTGCTGAGCCCGGAAAACAACCCTTGTTCCTTAGCTACCCCGTGTACAAAGATGCGGAATGGAAATTCCCCTTATACTGGACTTCGTGACCATCACGACTTTGCTCCTTCCAGCTACCATTTTCTAAGACATGACTTACCGGATTTTGAAGCCGGCTCGATAGTATCCTTGGTGGGATACATCAAAAAACACAGCCACGTTAGTGTGGCTTCATTCGTTTTATGGTCTCAAACTGAGTTGGATTCGGAAATGAGCACGACTTTCTTTTTGGATTTGTATTGTGTGTTTTTATTTTTTGCTGGATAAAGATCCACTCATAGTTTATAACCTTTGTTTTCTTGACTTGCAGCTCCAAGTATGGGGAAACAACCAGCCAACCCGGATTAGCCTCTTTACCTTTCCATGTTGAACCGCGGCAAGGCGGCTTCAAGTATGGGAAGAGCAAAAAGCGACAAGCTCCTGAATCCGGGAGGGCTAGAGCCGGGACGAGCACTAAAGAAATCTCGGCCAAGAAGTCAAAAGGCGCCTAAGACATCCCGGCCCAGAAACCAAAAAGTGCCTCTGCCTCCATTGTGAAAACCCTCTGCTGTTCCAGTTACTGAGACTCCTCCTCCTCCACCTACCGGGCTTTCTTGAGGAATTATTTGGGACGCAGGAGTTACTAGGGAACTCAACACTGCTCTTCGTCCTCCAAGCGCTTCTACAAGCCGACTCCTTTGTCTGATGCCAAGATTCAAGAGCTTCAAGAGATTGAATTAAATTCCTTAAAGGCCTTCGCATTAACCCAAATTGTGGCTTCGTTGAAAAACAAATATGCCCGAACTTATGAAGAGATGCAACGAGTCAGAGCGTAGAAGGACAAAGCTCATGAGCAGCTATAAGTGGCCAAATCGAAGAAGGACAAGACTTATAAAGAGCTTCTTATGGCCAAAGAGGATCTTAAAAAGGTGAAGTCGGATTTGTTTTCTCTTTAACAAGCTTATGTCAATGATGTGAAATCACTGAAAAATATCCAGACAATGAATGAGGGGCTTGAAGCCAAACTGAAAGAAACGAGGATGAGCTCGAAGCTTCCAGTGCTGATGTCTTTGCTTATGTAGCCGCGTTAAAAGATGCCGCGGAGGGTTCCTTCAACAACGATTTGAACCCTGGTGTTGAACTAAACACCTCCAGGTTGCATTATAAAGCTTACATTAGCGATGGGAAATTAATCCCACCCCCTTCCTCTCCTGGTGGCGATTCTGTAAGTCGGTTGGAGGGGGTCAAGTTGAGGAAAGGGGTGAAGAGGTCAACACCGTTAACCCTACTAGAGGAGAGGTTCAACCGGAGGCTGAAGTTCATTCTAACTAAAGGGCTGGGATAGTTTTGCTTGTATGTTTTTGTTTGGGTTCTTAAGCCCCTTTTTGCTTTGTAACGATTTTTGCCAGGCTACTAACCTAGTTTATTCTTTAATGCATTTAACTTCACTGTGCTTTGACAACTTGGATATCACTTTGAAGATTCATTCATTTCTTTATCATCCCGAATATACTTTCAAGTTTTATCTTAACCGCACAATAAGTTTATTATATGAACTCAAACATATTTTCAGAGTTGTATTTAATGACTGGGCCAAAGTCAGAAATATGTACATAGAATCTGCTTGAATATTCATCTGGTATAGTATACCAGGTAACATATTTGTGAAGATTTTTAATTAGACCTTCACATTACTTTTTGGTTCTCTTAGCCGGAATTGGATCCGGAGTAAGGGCAACCCGTCATATGTTCAAACTCAATTTTCAAGCAAAATTTTAAACATTTCTCTTGATCAGGGTCAGTATGATAGTTCGCCTCATTACCCCGGAATAAAATTTTGATGCATCACAACTACGAAGGCTTATTGTTATACCTTCGCTTTATCTGAAACAGGGTTCAACTACCTTGACTTCATTCATTCATTCACAACTGGCACAATTCGAACAGTTTAGAACATAATTCTCAACTGAGAATTTCTTCATTTATTTGAAAATAAACTTGATTAAATGAACTTGCCGACGTAGTCGACTTTAAACAATTCCAAAAAGGAAAATTGAACTTAAAACAAAACAAACTCAACATAAAACTCGAATTTAACTATAATATACTTTCAGTTTATCCGTGTTCCATGTTCTTTTAATTAACTTATTCTCCAGTGTCTCCAACATGTAAGCTCCTTTGTCAAGATTTTCTCTAACCCAATAAGGGCCTTCCCAATTTGCAGCAAGCTTTCCATCTCTGGCATTTTTATTTCCTACGTCAGCTCTTCAAAGCACCAAATCACCTTTTTCAAATGACCTGGGCTTCATTTGTTTTATTATATTTGGCTGCGATGAGTTGCTTGGTGGCTATAGCACAGCAATGTGTCGTGATTCTAACTTCATCAATTAAATCCAACTCGGCCGTCAAAGCTTCACTTTCTCCTCCTCTTTCCCCTGAAGAGTCTTCTTTTTTCTCCATGATGGCTGACCTATCTCAACCGGGATCATAACATTACATCCATAAGTTAACCTAAATGGAGTTTCCTTAGTTGATGTTTGAACACTAGTCCTGTAACCCCATAAGACAAAGTACAACTACTCAACCTAGCTGGACTCTGTCCTCCATTTGCTTCCTTAATTCATCAACAACAATTTTATTTGCTTCTTCAGCTTGCCCATTTGATTGAGGATGCTTTATCAAAGCAAAATGATGCTTAATGTGGAACCCGGACATCATTTCTAGGAACCCTTATCGATAAACTGGGTTCTATTATCCGTTACCACCTCGACCAGGATCCCAAATCTAGAAATAATGTTTCTTTCAAAAAAACCTTTGTACACGAGCTAAAGTAATTGTCATTACAGATTCAGCCTCTATCCATTTACTAAAGTAATCAATAGCTACGATAAGCCACCATAACTGTCTTGCTGCCGCTTTAAACGGTCCCAGCAAATCCATGCCCCATTTGAAAAAGGACCATGGAGTCGAGATAGATTTCAACTTGGCTGAGGGAGACCAAATTATTTTGGCGTGTTTTTGATAGCTACCACATTTTTTGACATGGTCCTTTGAATCTGCCTCCATTGTTGGCCAATAATAACCTACTTGTAGAGTCTTCCTGGCCAAAGCCTTAGATCCCATGTGGTGGCCATTGATTCCTTCATGAATCTCATCCAAAACATACTCGGCTTCTTCCGAGTTCAGACACTTCAACATTGGAGAGTGCAAGCCCTTACGATATAATTGATCTTCCACAACCTATGTGTATAGCTGCTTCTCATGCCAATTTCTTTGCTTCAATTGAATCATCTGGGAGGACTCCTTTTTCCAAGTAGTCTATGACTGGTCTCCTCCAGTCTTTCGCTGCCGAGATAACCATGACCAACTCAGCTTTGATAAAATTTGTTGAATCACAGTCCTGTGGTTACTTAGGCTCTTTGTACTCACCAATTTTGACAAAATATCAGCCCTAGTGTTTTCCCCTCTAGGAATGTGAGTAATGATCACCTCTTCAAAATCGGACATAACTTCTTTCACTTTATTTAACTATTTCACTAGCAAAGGACCTTTGGCTTGGTATGTCCCTTTTATTTGTGCTGCAACAAGTTGAGAATCAGTTGAAACTCTAACTTTTTTAGCTCCATGTTCCTTTTCTTGCATTAGCCCAGCTACCAATGCTTCATACTCTGCTTGATTATTTTATGTCTGAAAATTCAATTAAAGAGAATGCTCAATTGAAACTCCTTCTGGGCTTTCAACAATGATTCTAGCTCCACTTCCTTTAACATTTGACGAGCCATTAATGTAAACTTTCCAAGTATCCTCATCTTCATTTTCCCCTTTACTTGCCAGGGTTAACTCCATTACAAAATTAGTCAGTGCTTGCGACTTAATTGCATGCCGAGCTTCATATGTGATATCAAACTCAGACAATTTTATGGCCCAGCTAATCATCCTTCTAGCCAAATCCAGCTTATGGAGCACTTTTCGGATTGGTTGACCGGTTATAACAACAATTTGATGTCCTTGAAAATAAGGACGAAGTCTTCTCGCTGTGGTGAGTAAGACAAATGCCATTTTTTCAAGCTTTTGATACTTCAAATCAGAACCTTGTAGAGCCTAGCTTACGAAATAAATTGGCACTTTACCATTTTCCTTTTCCCTGACCAAAACCACAGTTATAGCTTCTTCTCCCACAGACAGATACAAGATCAGGATTTCTCCTGGTTCTGGTTTTGACAAAATCGGTAGGGCAACTAAACTTTTCTTTATTTTTTCAAACGCGGCTTCACAATCCGGATTCCAACCTCCTTGAGCCTCCTTCTTCAGTAATTTGAAGAAGGGAAGAGCATTTTGTGTCGACTTTGGCAAAAATCTTGTCAATGAAGTCAATCTTCCTATCAATTGCTGAACTTCTTTCTTGTTTTTAGGAGCCTTCATATCCAACATAGCTTTGCATTTATTTGGATTAGCTTCAATCCCTTTGTTGGTTATCAAAAATCCTAAGAACTTCCCAGCCAGGACTCCAAATGCACATTTAGCCGAGTTTAACCGGATTCGATAAGCTCTCAGCTTGTCGAAAGTTTGCTCTAAGTCTTGAACATGACTTGCGGGGTCTCCCGACTTGACAATCATATCATCAATATAGACTTCTATGTTCTCGCCGAGCTGGTCTCCGAACACTCGATTCATCATCCTTTGGTATGTAGCCCCTGCATTCTTCAACCCAAAGGGCATCACATTATAACAATAGTTAGCCTTCTCAGTGATGAAGGCCGTCTTCTCTTGATCCTATGGGTACATTGCTATTTGATTATATCTAGAATACGCATCCATGAAGGAAAGAAATTAAAAACCGGATGAATTGTCAACCAACTGATCAATATTGGGCATTGGATATGAATCTTTAGGACACACTTTATTCAAATCAGTGTAATCCATACATACTCTCCACTTTCCACTTGGTTTCTTCACCATAACCACATTGGATAACCAAGTGGTATACTATATTTCTTGTATGAATCCGGCATCCAACAATTCTTTTACATGCTCTTCCAAAGCATGTCTCCTTTCTGGGCCGAGTTTCCTTTTCTTTTGTGCCATTGGAACTGACCCCAGATAGATTGCCAATTTGTGACAGCAAAATTTAGGATCAATTTCGGGTATGTTTGATGACTTCCAGGGAAAAACATCCTGATTCATTTTCAAGAAATCTTCCGACCCAGTTCTGACCTCCAGGTTCATTATTTTGCCCACTCTCGTGACTTTCCCGGGCTCATCTCCCAACACGAGATTTTCCAACTCACCTTCTGACTCTGGTCTCAGAATCTTCTCGCATGTCTAACTGCACCATATTTACTAGTTTACTTCACTAACTGCTTTACCCTTGCTCACACTCCTATCTCCTTCACGAATTCGGGGTGGAGAAGAAGGTCCGCCTTCACCTTCTTTGACTGTTTCAAACTAACATTGTCGAGATTCCTTCTGATCTCCATTAATAGTAACAACTTTATTCTTGTTACTCACCATCTTCAACTTCTGATGCTTGGTGGAGACTAGCATATCCCAATTGTGAATAGTTGGCCTCCCCAAGATTATATTATATGGAGATGGAAAGTCAGTAACAATGAACTTTACTCGTTCGACTTGAATTGTTCCCAACGTTAACCTGAGATCAATATACCCCTTAGGAGGAGTATGTTCCCCATTAAAACCTATGAGGGTTGTCTTGCACGGCTTCAAGTCTTCTTGATCGAGATTCATTCTTTTGAAGGCATCCCAGAGGATAATGTCGGCACAGCTTCCAGCATCTATGAAAATCTTCTTAACTCGGCAATTTACCAAAGTTCCTATAATCACCAGACCATCTTCATGACCTAGAACTACATCCTTCAAGTCTTCTTTCGTCAAGTACAATAGAGGAGGTTCCGGTTTGCTAGAATCTTCTTTAAACTTCGGCTGATCCCTTACTGAAAGGACCTCCTTAAGTACTTTCTCCTCTGGCTTACCGTATCTCCCCCTCCTCCAAGAGATCCGCTAATCACGTTGCAATCAAACTCGGCTTCTTGGAATTCATGATCATTACCAACTGGTTTCTTCTGCTTTTCATCTTTCCTTTTCTTTTCAGGAGCTGGGCTCTTACTGCGATCTCTTTGCTTGCACTTATTATTCTTCCATCCCTGGGTTTTATCACATACTGTCGTAATTTTCCCTCTCTAACAAATTTTTCCACAGCATCTCTTAGATCCCAGCATTGATTAGTAGTATGTCCTAGTCCATTGTGGAATGCACAAAACCGGGATTGATCTGCCCTTGCCTTATTATAAAGTGGTCGAGGTCAATCCGCTTTTTTCATCTTGGTCAACGCTATCTCCCTCCAAATTTGAGACCGTGGCACATTTAAAGGAGTGTATTTTTCATATTTTCCAGCCCAAAATTTATTATCCAAGTTTCTTCCATGAAAATCTTGCTTTTGACCTCTTGGTTGTTCTTTTCCTTTCGGAGGTGGACTCCTCCTCCTCTCCTTTTGCGCAACATTGGCTATCTCCATTTTCTCCAACTCTAGATATTTCTTTGACCAAGTTCTAAACTCCACCAGGGTCTTGACAGGATCCTTATAAATTGACTTTGCCAGCCGAGATAAACCATCCAAGCCAGCTACGATTAAGTGCATATGTACATTTTCTTGCAACCCATGTACTTGTAAAGCGGCATCTTAAAATGATCCAAATACTTTTGGAGCATTCCCCTGGTTGCTACTTAACCTTGCCAAGAGCAAACTAGGACTTTGGTTGTTTTTTGCTTGTTGCAAAATTCAGCAAGAACTTGTCCCAAATCTTCAAAATTCCGGATTGAATTTGTGGACAACGTGTGAAACTAGGTTTGCGTAGCTCCTATCAATGTCGTAGCAAATATCCAGGAAATGATAGGCTCATCAATTCCCCTCACGTACATGTCCATATCGAAAGTATCAATATGGACTTGTGGATCCTGACTTCCATTGTACTTTGGCAAGAAGGCCAAATCCAAATCTTCCTAGTAAGGAGCATTCGTAATCTCGTCAGTGAAGGGACTGTTGTTATACTGCCTCAACTGTACTTCCTCCTATATGTCCCCGGACCATTTTGAGTTCGAGGTACCACATCCCGGTTTTGAACTCCTCCATCCCGGTTATCCTCAGCATGTTGGCTCTTCTTGAGTATAGGATTTGAACCTTGAACTTCAAGAATTCGAACCCAGTCTTGATTAACCAAGTTATTTTCAGCATTATTAACTCGAGGACATTCAGCATCAATTCAGACAAGATCTCCACCATTAACTTGAAGAGAACCCGAGTCATTAACCTGGATAGGGTTACTCTTATTTCGGTTCTCATTACGAACCGAGTTTTCAATTCGTTTGAGACGCTCCTCCACCAACCGCATTCTTTGAATTTCTTCTTCCCGCAGAGTTGCATTACGATGATCCATATCCTCCTGCATTATTTTGATATCCTCTTGCCTATGGAGATTGTTGCGCTGCTCCAACTCCTCAATTCGCCTTAATATAGAATTTAAAGCGGCTTGCATGAGGCGAGCGTCCGGATCTACGATTGGAACTTATGGAGAAGGGACTTGCTGCTGGACTTGTTGGACAATCGCATTCTGAGGGGTTACTACGAGTGCTAGGGAGGAAGCCGTATCTGATACGTCACTAACATGCACCGTGTCATAATCTGGAACATCCTCAAGCAATTGCCCATACAAGGGCATTTGACTACTGCTTCTGGTATTGACCATCTTTGGTAGCGGGAATCAAAATTTATCAATTCCCTATGGTCGGCACCAATGTTCTGTCTAGATTGATAGAGATGTCTGGTCCGTTGGACTAGTATATTGATAGTGGATCAGATAACTCTCTCTTAGGTATCTATGGATCAGATACCTATGAGTATGGTAGATCACTATGCACGAATAGTTGTTAGCCAAAGGGGGTGATGTGTGTACACAATGATAGTAGAATAGTAATTGAGAGAGAATGTGCATACCTCTAAGGTTTACCTCTTATTTATAGAGTGTACTTGTAGGGTTAGGGTTTGGAATTATGAGCCTTTGTGCCTCTAAGCCCAAGTGTTATGCCGCTATACCTAAGTCATGTAGATTGCCCCTTGTTGGGCCATACATGAAATAGGCTTCATATGAATCCGTAACATGTCGCATTTTTCTATGTCATTATCACAAGATCAAAAAGCAAAGAAAACAAAAGGAAGAACCTTCTGCTGTTGCATTTGGCAACCTCAAAGAACCCCCTGCGCTTGCATTCCCCAATTAGAATAACTATCTACAGAACTTGTTGAGGAGCCTCCCCTCGATCTCATCCTCTTCAACAAGATAGAAAATGAGTGGAAAAAACTAGAGGGCACAGTGGTAAATTAACAACTTCCAATAATCCCAATTTGATGCTCTTGAGATAATTGGGATTAGTAGATTTTTTTTTTGTCAACAAGGGATTAGTAGAATTGGACTCACTGATTTAGGTTTTATAAATTTTCAAGGTATTTAATTATATGGGATTTTCCCATATATCTAATATACTAGCAATAAATTTTTAATTCTACATCCAGGATATGATAAGACATATGCGCCTTTGCTTTCGCTTTTAGTCGTCTTTAAATTCTTAAACGTCAATTTTAGTGCTTTAGGTTAAAGCCCTTCTATTTCCTATGAAGATGTTGTTGTACACTTCGACAATGTATGCATTCCCCAAACTTCCTCACTTTCTTCGATCTTCTTCAAATTCGAGTATTTTCTCTTCTGCTTATTCTCTCAACCCCAAGTTCTTTGCTCATTCTCAAACCCCAACTGCAAATAGCATTAACAATTCAGTTGCTTCATTCAATCACTTAATTCATATGTACCCCCTCCTTCCATACTCCAAATTAATAAGATTTTAGGATCAATTGTCAAGGCTAAACATTATTGCATTGCTATCTCATTGTTTTCACAAGTTGAGTTCGGGGGATACAAACCCGATTTATTTACTCTAAGCATTTTGATCAATTGTTACTGTCATTTAGGTCAGATGTATTATGCTTTCTATATTTTAGGACAAGTTTTCTAGGTGGGTCTTCATCCCAGTATTGTGACTTTGAATACTCTGATAAAAGGACTCTGCATTAGGAACCAAGTTGGGGAGGCATTGGACTTTTACAACGATCTAATGGCCCAAGGATTTCAATTAGATCAATTTAGTTATGGAATCCTGATTAATGGGCTTTGTAAAATAGGGAAAATAAGGTCTGCCATTAAATTGGTCCGAAAGATGGAGAGCTAGTTAGTTGAGCCTGGTGTAGTCATATACAACACAATCATCGATGGTCTTTGCAAATGTAGACATGTCATTGAGGCCCATGAATTGTGCTCCAGAATAATTGATCAAGGAATTTCACCAAATATTGTCACTTATAACTCCTTAATCCATGGTTACTGCAACATGGGACAGTGGCAAGAAGCCACCCAATTGCTAGATGAAGTGATATTGAAAGGCATCCAACCTGATAATTATACATTTAATATAACCATTGATGTGTTCTGTAACGAAGGAATGATCATAGAAGCTCAAGTTGTACTTGCTAGGATGATGAAATGTGGTGAGAGACTTGATGTTGTAACTTATAGTTCTTTAATGGCTGGGTATTGTTTGATGAACAATGTTAATTAGTCAAAAGAAGTATTTGATAAGATGGTTCAAAGTGGATTGACACCTGATGTGGTTAGCTTTACAATATTGATTGACGGATTATGTAAGATCAAAATGGTTTATGAAGCAATGGCTCTTTTTAAAGAAATGCGTGGCAAAAACGTCAATCCTAATATTTGGACTTATAACTCCCTTATTGATGGCATGTGCAAATTAGGAAGAATGTCATGTGTGCAAGATCTTGTTTCTGATATGCGTGATAGTAGTATTGCCCCTGATGTAGTCACTTATAGTATTTTGTTAGATTCATTTTGCAAAAGCCAGAATCTCAACCAAGGGATTGCATTATTTCAACAAATGGTTGTCCAGGGAGTTCAGCCTAGTTTGCACACACTTAACATACTTATTGATGGTTTGTGTAAAGGTGATAGACTAAATGATGCGTGGGAGATTTTTAAATACCTTTTGATTAAAGGCTGCCATCTAGATGTCTACACATATACTACTATGATCAATGGTCT
The DNA here is from genome assembly GCA_019022655.1 of Acacia acuminata. Lineage (NCBI taxonomy): Eukaryota > Viridiplantae > Streptophyta > Magnoliopsida > Fabales > Fabaceae > Acacia > Acacia acuminata. Next base: position 4,068,896 of record JAFJYI010000010.1, read on the forward strand.
TTGTCGACAAGGGATGCTTGATCACTTAACATACTTATTGATGGTTTGTGTAAAGGTGATAGACTAAATGATGCGTGAGAGATTTTTAAATACCTTTTGATTAAAGGCTGCCATCTAGATGTCTACACATATACTACTATGATCAATGGCCTTTGTCGACAAGGGATGCTTGATGAAGCTATGACTCTGCTTGCAACAATGAAAGAGAATATTCAATAACATATAGAATGCTTCTTCGAGCTCTTTTGACAAAACGTGAGAATGATAAAGTAGAGAATCTTCTTCATGTGATGACTGATAGTGGTATCCTGAAACAATGAAACAAGGTTAGATGCTATGTCTTTATTAATTGCACAAATGTTAAATTTGTCCTTAATGGTTATCCAGTTTAACCCATGAATGAGAATGATGAAACTTTTTTGGGGGGGGGGATTGGGTGTGGTTTCCTTTTGTTAGCCTTGACCTTAGTGCTTGACTTCATGATAGATTTTCTGAATGTTGTGTTAAATGCCACAAAGCTGTGCACTTACAAACATCCATAAACACATTCTACATTTTATGTGTTTCGTCACCCTTCCTTAAACCTATAGCTCATGCAATTTGAGGTCAACATTTTGGTTAAACAAAAAACAAAAAAAAAAGTTGGTACTTTCTCGTGCCTTGGACGAGGAGATAGAGCCTATTTGGATGGGTCTTTTAAAAAAGGATTTTTTTTGCATTGCTTTTTAAAAAAGTACTTTTAAATAAAAAAAAGCTATTTAAATTTTAAAATAGAGAAACATTTTTTTATTAATAAAATTACTAAAATAGGCATATAAAAATTTGTGTATCATGTGCAGAGCTTTCCCAACCCCCCAAACATCTTCATAGGAAAAATTAGAAACCATAAAAAACAAGGTTTTACATATCATAATAATGCCAAACCCTTTTGGCTTCGGTTCCTTTTTTGTAAAAAAAAGTTTATTTTCAAATTTCCTTTGCTTCCTTTTAAGTTCTCTTTTTTAAAAAAAAAATTAGGAGAAAAAAAAAGGTGAGAGGCTTGAAGCTTTTGGATGGAAGCTTTTCAAGGAAGATGAAAGAGACAGGGATTTTCTCGATCAATCCAGTGAGTGTCACTCCAGTAAGAATGATCTACATTGTTAGGCAGATCAAACAAACCTTGATCTGCACCTCCCCGCCAATCTACTCTGCAACGCCGACAAATCCACTGGCACTGTCGGGTCTAGCAACGACCCAAGAACTTCGGCAACTTCAACTCCTGCTAAGAAATCATGTCACTCATGCCCATCTCTTTCTGCTATGCTTGTGGCCACTCGCCTGAGAAATCAAGGGTTATCATCAATATATATATATATATATATATATATATATATATATATATATAATAACACATCCCTTCAAGCCACCACTGTTCACGGCTTATCATTGGCTCTCCTCACAATTTACTGTTCATAAGCCGTGTAAGTACTGTAGATAAGCCGTTTCTTAATTTTGGCTCATTATTCACGGGACAAAGCAATCTCAAAACCCATTCCTCCTCTTCAGATTTCATAGATTCTTTCAAAATTTGAATTTGAATGCCTTTTCCTCCTACAACCACACACTCTCTCTCTCTCTCTCTGCACACCTTGCACCAGATACTCAAAATTCAAAATCCTCCTCCTTGTAGAGATATGACGATAGGAAGAAGCAACGAAGGCAACAGATGAAGCATGTCAAGCAAGAACAATAACACTTACTCATCACGTGGGCGAGATAAGTTTTCTACACTCCTACCTGATTTGGGCGAGAGGAGGTAGTGGCAGGAACGAATCAATGCCTTCTCTCGCACTCTCATAGATCCGGTCACCTAATGGGCCAAGATTCCAGGAAGCTCCACGCAACCAACCTTGTAGTCTAAAACCCCATTTTTGTGTTCGTCACCCACAATCCCACATCAAAACCACTCTCATCATTCTAATAACAACCTCAATGCCCTTCCACGTCGTCTCCCTTGTGGTCTTACCTCTCGATTTTATTCACGGTGAGAAGAGCCTCCACCCTTGCCTCCTTTGCTGTCTCCAAAACCCTCGCCACTAAGCATGGCAGATCACGAATCTTAGTTGTTGTTCAACACCGTCTTCTACAGTCTTCCCTTTATGAAAAGATTTGTAAAGATGATGTCCGGAAACCATACGGCCATCGATAATGAAAAGGTTTCTAGATCTGTACTTGTGAGTATATCCTCCAATTCCTCATAATCCTTTTTGATTCTCCATGACTGTTTGGGGGGACGATACCATGCGTCTGGTAAATTTTGTTCTCATCAACATTCTCTTCATCCCCAATGGTCATTCTAATTGCCTGATCTATGCAAGACTTTTTTTGAAGCCTGTTGTTTGTTGGCTCTATGTAGTAGGGAAAGCATCAAGTCATTCATTATTATCTCCTCTTTGAGCCTACTTTTTATTCTGCAGCACACATATTTTTTAGTGTCAATAGTCTATTTTTTTTCATTCACAAAGCTGGAAACCATGTCTTTAATGGACTGCGAAAGCATCATGATACACATGCATGTATAATTATCCATGGGAAATAGAAAAACAAATAGCTTATATCTTTAATCAGCTGATAGATAAGAACATGGACATGGTTTCAGTTGAAAACAATTGTGAACTAAATTTTCTTATATCTGGTCATTTGAAAACATTTTTTATGTCACTTTTAGTATGACCGACTTTAGTACCAACTTTGTCTCTTTTCTTCATTGAATGGACATGTGCAGGCATGTGCATTATGATATTGTTTGTCACCTATTCAATCGAAGTATTGTATATGTACTACTATTTAAACCCGAATGAAATTGCACATGCTCTTGATGACCAAGTCAATTTAAATTATTGCATTCATTGGTTATTTTTCATGTCATTAAAAAAAAAAAAGAAGAAGAAGAAGATGCCAAGAGTCTTTCAACCAAATTGTGAGAATTTAAGAACCACTTAAAATTAATTAAATATAATAATTATGTAGAAAATTTAACCTTTTTTTTTTCAAAAATGTCCCTATTTATGAGTGAATGATAGAGAGTAATGTGAGAAAATGATGAAAGAGAATGTATATAGCATAATAATTAATTGAGGGAAAATGGAGAAAAATTCATTTATTATTAAGACAAACTCAAAAACGATTTTACCATAAGAGATAAGCCCATTAAAAAAAAAAAAAAAAAAAGACTCTTATATACAGGGATGGAGAAAGTATTATACTCCATTATAGAAAAGTATTTCATATTTGAAAACACTTTGTTGCCCAATGGTTATAGACCAATGTGAGAGGCAATGTAGCAAAGTCAAAGGATTTTGTTGATTCTGAATTTTTTTTTTTTTTTTTTTTTTGTCGTTCATAATCTCCTTGCATATTAAAAGTTGGTAATTGAAAAATATTTGTTGTATTGTGATGTAATGATTTTTTGAACTAAAATGTAATTTTTAATTTATTTGAATTAAATTGAAATAACTCCAAATAACTACAAATGATTAGTTAAGATTCAGAGGAAATGGATTTCTAGAATAGAAGTCAAATTATATTAATGCATGTATCAGGAAAAGTTGAAATTATAGTTAAAGAGTTGTAATCAACGGCTTATTTTCAAAAAAGTGATTCATTCTAAAACAATTGTAAACAACTGCTTATCTTCAAAGACATTATACTCGAACAATTAGAATCTATTTATACATATTCGTCTCTTAGAATCTATATAGGTTATATTATGTTGTTCTATTGGTTCTCCATGTCAATTAATGAGTCATCTTTTATTTTTTTATTCAATTAATTGTTTTATCTCATAATTATATTGAATATAATATATAATATGTTCAACTAATGTTAGTGGTTGTGCATTCATTTTAATGAAAGAAATAATTTTTTTTCTTAATAATATTCTCCCATGCAACTCACGGGGATTAAAAGCTCATTGATGTTAAAACAAAAGAGTGCATGATTCTTTTTTCATTCTCTCTCTTCTCTTGCAACTGCTTTTTTTTTTTTTTTTTTTTTTTTTTTGAAGCTTCAAATTGTAGCTTAAAAAAAACAAAGGAGAATTTTGACCCTTTTTTTTTAAGTTTTCATCCAAACACATAAATTAGTGGGAAAAAACACTTTATTATTGGGGAAAAAAAAAGTACTTTTTTTAGGGGAAAAAAACCCATCCAAACAGGCTCATAGGGCTTCAAAAACCGCTTCTCGGCTATTATCATAAAAAAGATTCCAACTTACACATAAACAAATAAAAATTTCTAATGAAATTTAAAAGAATAACAATCCAAATCTATTATATTTTTTAAATAAGTAAGGATGAAGGGGAAAGAATCTGATACAGAAAATAACAGAGCAAGAGTGGGGGAAGAAGAAATTGACGGAGGGAGGTTGAGAGACGAGATGCCATAAAGAGGATTTGGATGTTGAAACCCTTACATTGAGATGAGATGAGATGTCGAGGAAGAAGAGAGTAATACTGAAAAAGCCTAAAAAAAAATTTGAAACAATAACTATTAACTTTAAAAATAATTTAGTATTATAAATTGTTTGTCCAAAAAAATTATATATTTATATATTTCATAAGATTTAAAATTATAGATTTGAGCAATTATAGTATGTTAAAAAAAATGATATATTTAAATATTTTATTAAATGTATTTAGAAAAATAAAAGTAAAATACTCTAACCACCTATTTGTTTTTCCTTATTGTAATTTGCAAAGACCTACTCTCTATTTTGAAAACTCATTAAAATGTTTGTTACACAAAAACCGTTAGTTATCCGTTAAGTTTAACTTTTAGACTTTTATTTACCAAAATGCCCCAACTTAACATGAGAGAAAACAAAGCTCTTCTCACATGCGATAGTATGTATGTATGTATTGTTTTCCTTTCCAAAAGTCAGTTTCCCTTGAATAATCTGAAAGATATCACCTTGGAAGAAGATCACTAACTGATGAGCAGCATTAAAAAAAACACGGTGTGATCCCTCCTTTAATCCATTGGTTATTACTGTTGACTGTTTCCGTTCTTGAATGAACCGATAATATCCAATTAATGACAGTCGACGTCATAGGATCAGGATTCTCTTCATGAAAGAGTTTATGGTTCCCATAACACCCAGCAAATTTTCTGTCCAACATCATCAGGAAACTTAGCCAGGACATTCATTAGCTTCCCATCGACCTGAATATCTGGAAGAGAGTCAGATTTGAGACCTAGTGAAGAGCCAAACCAGATACCTTGAGTCCATGTACATTGAAAGAAGAGATGTTCCCTCATCTCTAATGTCTGATGACAGAAAAGACAGCTCTCATCAATATCTACATGATGCTGGTTGAGAGAGACCTTTGCAGGCAATACATTCCTGGCAAATTTTCACATGAAAACTTGAAGACTTGGAATGAGTTTCAAGTGTTGTAGCCTTTTCCAGGAACATGAAAAATCAAACTATGGCTTAGCTTGTGATCCCCTAAGGAGCTGGTACCCATCAGCCATCTGATACTGACCCATCTTATTTTATTTCCCATCCAACAGAGCTTGTCCGATGTCTGAAAGATTGAAAATAGAGTATGCACAATTTCATCAACCAATATTTATCATAAATTTTAGAAAGCAGCTCTTCATTCCGACATTGTCGTCGCTGTAGTAATAGATCCCCCACTGCTGCAATTGTCGATGGGCAAGCACACTGCAAAGGCCACCAATAATGGCTAAGAGGCTCATACTAGAGCCATTCCCAACAATCCAAAACTAAAGACAACAAGGAATCATCTTCTGCTCCAAGGAGACGCCACACGTTTTTAGCCAATGTAGCTTTGTTAAAGTCTTCCGTTTTTCCCAAGCTAGCATGTGAACCTTCCTTTTCCCATTATAATAACCCCCAAAAGAAGTTCACAATTTTTATATCAATTTTGTGAGCCACAGAGACAGGCAATTTATAGAAAGATAGGAGTGAACCAAAGGTGAGGAAATAGTTGATTTGATCAAAGTTAGCCTCCCTGCTTGAAATAGTATGCTAGCTTTTCATTGTTGCTGTTTGCTACCCATTCTATCAAGGGCTTCATTTTACTGTTTGCTTTTATGCACATCAGTGAGAGAGGGAAGGTTAATGTCATTCAATGAAACAGAGTATCATCTTTATCCACATACTGATTAAGAGAGAACCTTTCAGAGAAATAGTGAATGGCCAATTTAGACAGATTCAAGTGGCCAGAAATCCACAACCCCATCATTATTTATCCTTAAGCCTACTCATATAATTGCAGACCCTCCTCTTTCTAACCAAATTATGGTAATAAGATCCCCATACAATGATTTCATTTATCTTAGCTTTTTGAGACCATAATGTTTCCTCTGTGTTCCGATATGGAACACAAATGTCTCAGCCCTGGAGGCTGGTTAACTTCAATATAGGATCTGGTAGGCTTATCCAATGTTATCTACTACGTATAATGGTGGACAAGATGATCACCGTACACAACAGAGGTATGGGGTGTGTGCACAAAGGGGGACGATATCTAAAGAGTAAGGGAGAATACGTGTGTACCGTTCACCGGGTGTGCCCCTATTTATAATCAAGCCGGGTCGGTCCGACTCTAGGTAGCACGTTCCCATGATGTTGTGCGCTGTGCCCCCACTTCCTGCACTACTAAGGTAGTGGGGATAACCGTGGGGTAGTTGGCCTTCTATTGGGCTTGACTTGGTCTGGCCCATTTCCGAGGTCCATAACAGTTGCCCCCAAAGTCGGCTACTCGGGCTTACGAATTGCCGAGTTTCACTCCGGTGCTGGCCTCGATTTTCCAGGCCCTTATTTCTCTTAGAACCATTTTGGGTGCTAATTTCAATTGGCCGTAACCACATCCTATATTTGCGCTCGAGTAGAGATTTGCATGCATTGCCGCCAATCTTATGTATTAGATCCCGACCTCGTGCATTAGAACCCGACCTCGAACGTTCCCACAAGCCGCCTCGGTCTCGTCGTTTTAGGATCTTCATTCGAGGTAATCAACTTATCTCGGCCGTTGTACGACTTGGTATTCGGCTCGAGGTTTTGAGCAATGATGCCGACATACCAAGAACGTGACCGTTCGCCCGGCTAAGTGTTTTTCGTTTGCTCGCGTCGCATCGTATAACCGTCGTTTCCGATTATAATGACACGTGCCTTCAAGCGCCGCCTTTGGTTAACGCGCCCATTAATGTCCTACGTCATATCGTCATCATAGCTTTCTAGGGTTTTTCTTTTACCCCTTCGTAACCGATGTAACGTCTCGGCTTCTAAACGTCATATCTCTAGAACTCTTATAAGTGCTCCTCACACCCTTCATCATCACTTTTCTTCGTCTTCTCAACTTTGAAGAATCGTCAGACTTCCCTTTTTCAGAATCCGCTTCTTGCTCTCTCGTTCTCTTGCTTCCTGTGTATTGTTTTCTCAGTTGTTCTTGAAACACAAGCATGTTATAATTCGTATTTTGCTCTTTGGCCTGGGTGTTGAGGTGTTGAACGACTGTGATGACTGTGAATTCCTCTCCAAACGAAAAAATGTCGAACGCCATTTTGAACTCTGCTTGTCTGAGTTGCTTCGACACCATTTATTTTTTGCTCATTCACTCCTTCCGCTTTGAATTATTCGATGCTTTATGGTCTCGCCATTCGCATTTGAGTGATTTTAATTTGTTGAGTTCTTCACAACTGGGCAAATTTGGGCGATCCGGGCTATCTCGGGTTTGATATGCATATATTCGTTCATGTTTTAACATGCTATATAACTTGTTCCCAAGATGGATCCTAAACCCCCACTAGTAGACATGTATGGTAATCCTATTCCAGAAGAAGATAGAGAGATTCTTGAACGTGTGCCTGGTCGAACTAAACTTTGGCTATGGTCCATTCTTCCGACCGAAGAAGAGAGGATGGAAAATTTACTCCGATCTCGGGGAAGTGGGAGTAGGACAAGCGTACGAGTTCCTTCTTCACCCGATGCCGAACTCCCTAATTCTCCTTCACCTGCATTGTCGGATTCTCCCGAGGTTATTCCCGGCCGAACATGGGCCCTTCGGTCCTTGTGAGGATCAGTTGCCACAAAGCGATCGAGCTTGCCCGTCATGGACATGACTGCAGAAGCCGAGTCTCTATTGGATAAATGCCGCCGCAATAAACCGAAGAATACCTTGTCGCTTAGGCCCTTGCTTGTTCAAGCTCGTCCCGAAATTCCCGTCTTATCGTATACTTCGTAGTTCCGATTCTCGGCCTTTGTTTTTATTTTAGGTTTAAATGTCTTCACACCAAACCACTCAATCTCGAGACTGGGAGAGTCCGCCCTTCCGGGAGGACCTTTCACGAATGCCTTCCATCAAAGACTATGCCGTGAGCAACATAGTACTTGACCGTAAGAATAAGATGTCCGGGAAAGTGCTTTCGCGGATTGTCCGAAGTGGAGAGGGGTATGATGTGTGCTTGCCTCCGCCAACGAGTCCGTGGCTTCGGGTCGATCCAACGATGAGTCCCGCCACTTTTTTTTATTTTTACAAGGATTTGATCACCTATCTCGGGGTTGAATTCCCTTTTCGACTTCCAAATGAGCCTTCTCACCCATTTCCACCTTGCACCTTCTCAGTTACACCCCAATGGTTGGGCCGCGGCCGTTGCCTTTGAAAAGTATTGCCTGACTCATAAGCTCGAGTGTTCCGTCTCCGTGTTTTGTAGCTTCTTCACCCCCTTAGATATTAAGACTACTACGGACGGGGAAAAGAAATGGTTTTGTTGGACCTCACTTCGGGCGTCTCATGGTCGCAAGTTTCTTAAGCCTTTTAAAGATTCCCCGGAAAGGCTTCAAAACATCATACTTCAAAGTTATCGCGAACCCCGGGATACCCCGTGGTTTCTTCGAACACGGACATCCGGGGAACTTGAGGAACGCTTCCCTTTATACTCGGTCAAGAGCATCATAAGTTTGACGCAAAAGATTTTTTGCCAACTAAATCGCAATTATCCGCCCGAGAAGGAAACCATCGCCGCCCTTATTGCCTTAGTCCAGAAAGACAATTTGGTGGATTCGGCCGAGTACATTACACCCCGTAGGTGTTCATAGGGCTCCCCTCCCCCATTTCTATCCTTTTGTGCTTGTTTGGTCAAACTTTGACTTTTTTGGTTGTGCTTTTCAGGTACCTCAATGGGTAAAAGACCCGAGTATCTGGATGTGACGATTCCTGCCGCTCGTCCAACAACTCCGGGTTCAAAGCGGAAAGCTTCTGGCGGAGAGCCTGATGCACCGGCTACCGCCAAGAAAACCAAAGCTCCGAAGAAGAAGAAGAACGACAATCCATCGACAAGCAAGGATATTCCTGCCCTGACTTCTCCAGCTCAAGATCCGGGAGATCATGAGCCTGAAACTTTAGCCCCTGATGTCCGTCCAACCATTCAGCTCCCTCGTTCTTATTTTTGGGGACATAAAATACCCAACTCCCTCCGTAAGGGCATTCGTCCGCCTGACCATTGGTATGACGGGCAGACATTGTCAGAGGCTGAGACGGCAGAATTGAAGGAGATTGAGCATGCCAACTTGAAGAACGCCGGCCTTTGTCAACTGGTGGCACATCTCAAAGAGAAGGTCGGAAAAAATGAGAAAGATCTGGACTTCTTTGAGGAAGAGAAGAAGAAGGCCGACGAGGTATTAACTCAAGCACAGGAGGATCTGCAAGTGGCGAGAGCCGAGAAGGAAAGTCTCTCTGACGAGCTAGTTAAAGTCCGTGACACGCTGCACTTGTCTGAGTCTGAGCTTACTCGAAGGGCGCGCAGTCCACGAGAGTGACATGGAGTCCATTGCCGATATAAAAACTTTATTGACGAACAGCGACGGAGCTCAAAGCTTGTAAGGCAGGCCCGCGCCCGCTCGTGCCAATCTTAGTTCCTACCGAGGCGCCCTTGATGTCGCCGAGGTTAATATTTCCAAGCTAAAGGCAGGCGTTAAGGAGGCCTTCGAGAATTCCGTGGAACAAGTTCGCTTCCTGAATTCCTCGATCGATTTGAATTTAGAAGGAGTGCACATGAACGCGTACGTTGAAGACGGAATATTTATTCCGCTCCGCCCGTGGTTGATGATGCGCATTGCCGAGACGGTTCAGAAGAAGAAGCTAGTGGCCAATCTCCGTCTCGTGCAACAATAGTCGGCAATTTGCCTTTTGAAACTTACAAATGGCCTTTGTCTGTAGGTTATGTAAACGCTGCTTCGCCCGTGTAGGGCTTCCATTTGTAAACGTTTGATTTGACCGCTTTAATCATATGCGCTTATTTTCTATTTAGCGTCTTTCAAATTGAAGGTTTCCTGACGTGATCAAGGTCAAGGAAACACTCCTTTCTTTTATGCCTAGTTTGATATATTCGGCATTTGAATGGTGTATACACTGAACTTGGCGGCTATGCCGCTACATGATTTACTTAAAATTGGCGTTGCGCCGCACATGTTTACTTTTGGCCAACTGGATAACATGATAAACACGAATTAAGTAATCCGATTTTCATTAATCCTATCATTTGGCTTTTGGTTGCCGCGGTCCCGCAAATGTGCTTGCTAGGATATTTGTTCGGCGGTTTTTCTTTTGCATGATTCATGGACTTTGATCCATACATGTTATGCCCGACTTCCTTTGAACGAATCGCGAGATAGTTTCTTTTACATGATTTATGAACTCTGGTCCATACATGTTATGCCCGACTTCCTTTGAACGAATCGCGAGATAGTTTCTTTTACATGATTTATGAACTCTGGTCCATACATGTTATGCCCGACTTCCTTTGAACAAATTGCGGAATACGGGTACTAATGCCCGTCCTTTTGATTCATTCAATGTGCGGCTTTACATCAACGATTCAAACGATTCGATTCCCATAGGAATTTGATACATATTCACGATTTAAGTAAGCCCGAAAGTAAAGTTAATAGAGGAAAATACTTAAATTCACCGAAAACAAAACATTGAAAACAAACGATCAAGGCCGACTTTGATAATCGCCTATAGTAAGCCTTGAGTTTGTCGGCATTCCAAGTCCTTTTGATTGCTTCCCCTTTCGTGATTCTAACACATAAGCACCGTTTCCGATTTCATGTCGGATGCGGTAAGGACCTTCCCAATTTGCAGCCGAGCTTCCCATCTCGGGCATTTTGCCTATATCGCCCTTCGCAGCACCAAGTCATCCTTGTTGAAGGAACGGGGATTAATTTTCTTATTGAATCGAGCCGCGACGAGTTGCTTTGTTGCTAAATCTCGCAAGTGAGCCGTGGTTCTAACCTCGTCAATCAGATCTAGCTCGACCGCGATAGCCTCGTCATTTTTCTCGTCCTTGCGGCGAAGTTGTCGCTTTTCTCCATGAGGGCTCGCCGATTTCTACTCGGAATCATGGCCTCACAGCCGTATGTCACCGAACGGCGTTTCTCCCGTGGATGTTTGAACCGTGGTCCGAAACCCCACAAGACCGCATAGAGATGTTCCACCCAACTTTCCCGTTCTCGCCATTCGCTTTTTAAGCCCGCTGACGATGACTTTGTTTGTCGCCTCGCCTTGTCTGTTGGATTGTGGATGTTCCACGTAGTTTAAATGATGCTTCACATTAAGGGCGGACATCATTTGCCGGAAGCCTCTCGTCCATGAATTGTGTTCCATTGTCCGTGACTATTTCGCCGGATCCCAAATCGCGATATAACATTCCTTTGTAGGAATTTCGTACTCTAGCCGAGGTGATGGTCGCGGAGGTTCAGCTTCGATCCACTTAGTAAAGTAATCGATCGCGACGATCGCCCACTTCAATTGGCCCGGAGCCGGTTTAAACGGTCCCAACAAGTCCATGCCCCATTTGTAGAATGGCCATGGAGCCGTGATCCGCGCTCGGATGGTGGAACCCACAATATCTTGCCGTGCTTTTGGCAACTACCGCATCTCCGAACATGATATTTAGCATCTTGCGCCATCAGAGGCCAATAATATCCCGCCCGAACCGCTTTACGGCCAAAGCTTTCGCCCCATGTGTTGTCCATTTATGCCCTCGTGGATTTCCGCCAAAACGTATTGAGCCTAATCTTCGTTGAGACATTTAGCCATGGGGAATGCACGCCTTTACGATACAACCGATCGTTCACCATCACATAGGCGGCCGTTGTTCGACTAGAGTTCTTGATTCGGCCGCATCCTCCGGGGTTATCCCCTTTCCCCGATAATCGCAATCGGTTTTCTCCAATCCCCCGAATCTCGAAATCGCATCACGCAACTAGGTTTGGGTGAGGTTCTCACGGACAATTGTGCGGAGATTTCCGGACACTTCGTGCTTGCTAGCTTCGAGAGAATGTCGGCCCTCGTATTTTCTCGCCCGAGGAATGTGCGCCACCGTCACCTCGTCAAAATATGTCATAATGTCTTTGACCTTTGTCAAGTATTTAGCTAACAGGGCCCCCTCACTTGATAGGTCCCTTGGATTTGGGAAGCGACCACCGTGAGAGTCCGTGGATACGTGCACTTGCCGAGCTCCGCTTTTCTTTGGCTCCGTAGCAACCCGGCAATGAGGGCCTCATATTCCGCTTGATTATTCGATATTGGGAAATCAAGTCGGAGAGATAATTCCATCGCCACGCCTTCGGGGCTTTCCACAATAACTCCCGCACCACCTCCTTTATGTTAGACGATCCGTCCACGAACACTTTCCATGGTTCGGCCCCGTCTTCTCATTCTCGAACCGAGGTTAGCTCCACTAAGAAATCAGCCAAAGCTTGTGACTTGATTGACCGCCGGCCTCATAAGTGATATCAAACTCGGACAATTCAATTGCCCAAGCTATCATCCCGCCCAAGTCCGGTTTATGTAAAACTTGTCGGATGGGTTGATTCGTTCTTACCACGATCGAATGGCCAAGGAAATAATGGCGAAGTCGTCTTGCCGTCGTTAATAGTGCAAAGGCCATTTTCTCCAGTTTCTGATACCTCAACTCGGAACTTTGCAGAGCCCGACTTACGAAGTATACTGGTTTCTGCCCGTCTTCGCATCTCGCACTAAACCGCGCTTTACGCGCTTTTCCCCAACCGACAAATACAGCAACAATTTCTCCCCGACTCGGCCGGATAATCATGAGATGCTAAGCATTGCTTTATCCTGTCAAACGCTTCTTCACACTCCGAGTTCCATCCTTCCTGAGCTTCCTTCTTCAAGAGCTTAAAGAATGGGAGGGATTTTTCTGCTGACTTGGGCAAGAACCTTGTCAAGGCTGCCAATCGCCCTGTCAACTGTTGCAATTCTTTCTTGTTTTCCGGGGGTTTCATTTCCATCACGGCTCTCCGCACTTTCTCGGGTTAGCTTCAATGCCTCGGTTAGTCAAGAGAAAACCCAAGAATTTTCCCCGACGGAACTCCGAAAGCACACTTTGTCGGATTCAACCGAATTCGATGCCTCCTCAATTTTTCGAAAGTTTGTGTAGATCATGAACATGGTCATTCTGCTCTTTAGATTTAACTATCATATCATCAATGTAGACTTCCACGTTTTTTCCCAAACTGATCCGAAAAGACTTTTGTCATCATTCTTCGATAAGTCGCCCGCGTTCTTGAGGCCAAAAGGCATCACGTTATAGCAATAATTCACATTGTCCGTGATAAATGCCGTTTTCTCTTGATCATCGGGATGCATGGCAATCTGGTTGTATCCCGAGTATGCGTCCATGAATGACAAAAGTTGAAAGCTGGCTGATTGGTCAACCAATTGGTCAATGTTGGGCATGGGAAATGCATCCTTGGGACATACCTTATTTAAATCTTTGTAGTCCGTACATCTACGCGCCATTTGCCGCTCGGCTTTTTGACCATGACCACGTTAGACAACCACGTTGTGTATTGCACTTCCCTAATAAATCCGGGCTGTAAGTAACTCCCGGACATGCGCTTCCAAGGCTTTACCTGGCCCGCACCCTCGTTTCCTCTTTTTCGAGCTACCGGGTTTGACCCATGGTGGATGGCCAATTTGTGACAACAAAACTCGGGGTCAATTCCAGGAATTTCAGATGGCGTCCATGCAAATACGTCTTTGTTTGCTCGCAAGAACAACTCCAATTTTGCTATATCTCGGAATCCAAGGTCTTTCCGACTTTGGTGGTCTGCTTCCGGCTCATCTCCGTGATGAACTCTTCTCGTTTCTTCATTAGGTTCGGACCTTTGCATCTTGTCCTCTTCCCTCAAGTCTAACTCTACCATGTAAACAGACTTATTATTCGCTTTCCTTTCACCTTCTTTGGCCGGTTCCGTCTTTGGAGCTTTGCTTTCCTTCACCGCTTTGAAGTAACATTGCCGAGAGTCTCTTTGATCTCCTTTAACGGTAACGATTTGATTCTCTCTGTCATAAAATCTCAACTTCTGGTGATTAGACGATACCAAAGATGTTCCGGTCATGGATAGTCGGCCGTCCGAGGATAATATTGTAAGGAGACGGGAAGTCGGCCACGACGAAACGAACTATCCCCGACTTGAACGCCCTTTCGTCCCCAACGTCAATTTGAGGTCGATGTATCCCTTTCGGGACGGTGTCTTCTCCATTAAAGCCCGTTAGGGTGGTCCTACATGGTTTGAGGTCTTCCGATCGAACCGCATGCGTTTAAACGCATCCCGCAGGATTATGTCCACCGCGCTTCCATTATCTATAAAAATCTTCTTAACTCGGCAATCTTTTATGATTCCGGTTATGACGAGCCCGTCGTGGTGTCCCGCATGACATCCTCCAAGTCTTCTTCGATGAAACCCGAGCATTGGCAAATTTGGTTTTGTAGACTCCCTTTTAAATCTCGGACGGTCAACTACGATAGAACCTCTTTCAAGTATTTTTTTCTTTGATTGGCGGAATCTCCTCCGCCGAAACCTCCAACAATCCCATTGCAAGTCATATTTTGACTCGGGATACTCATCATGTGCTTCTCTTCCTTTTTTTCTCGTCTTCTCTTTTTGGCCGGGGACTTTTACTTCGTTCTCCTCCGCTTGCCCCGCCGCCTTGCGTTTGGATCGATATTTACGGAGCTTTCCTCTCGTATGAATTTCTCGATGGCGTCCTCAAATCCCACCGACATCCGTTGTATGTCCGTGTTGGTCATGAAATTCACAATATCGGGATTTGTCCAGGGTATGCTCATTCCGTTAGCGGGCGTGGTCGTTCTACTTTTTTCATCTCGGTCGGGAGACTTCCTTCCAGCACGGGCTCGAGATACTTTTAGCGGAGCGTACGGCCATATCTTCCTTCGCTTCTTCGAGGTTTAGCATCCCTTCGTCCCTCGGGATTCTTGTCTGTTCGGGTTGTATCGTTCCTTCATTCGGGGAGATGGACTCCTCCGCTTGTCCCGTGGTGCATGGCTCATAATATCCATCTGTTCCAGCTCTATGTATGTCTTTGATCGATCTCGAATTCTCCGCGTTTTGGGACGTCGCTTTACGACCGACTTCTTCAAACGTGAGGATTTGTCCAGCCCGGCTATGATGCGGTGCAAATGTACGTCTTCCTTTAACCCCGCACTTGTATTGCCGTGTCCTTAAAGCGATCCAAATACTTTTGCACCGTTTCCCGGGTGATTGCTTCACCCGATCCAATTGGAACTCGGTTTTGGGTTGCTTCCTACTCGTGGCGAAGTTGAGCAGAACTTGTTCTCCAAATCCTTCAAGTCCGGATTGAGTTTTTCGGCAAGGTGTTGAACTGATTTGGGCTGGTCCACGTAGCGTTCCCGCAAACAATCGGGGTACCACGGGCCCCGAATATCCTTTGACCATGATCTCCATTTTGAAATTTCCCACGTGCACTTGTGGGTCCTGGGTTCCATCGTATTTCAGAAAATCTTTGGTGTCTAGGCCTCTCGGATAAGGCGCGGCCATTATTTTGGCCGTGAATGGAGTCGCAACTTTCTCCTCCTCATCCGAGCTTGCATCCGATGACGGCGACGCCACGTCTTTTTAGAGAGGCTTTTCGTTGGAGCTTCTCTTTATCTTTTTCGACGTTCCGACCGACGATCGTTCCCTTCGAGTGTTGTCGGTGTTGTCGTGATTAGCCACTATCCGATCTTGCTTTTTCTTGCTTCGGCTTCCGTGTATCATCCCTCATCTCGGAGTGTCCTCTTCATGATCTCGTGTGACGTCCCAATATTCCGAGATGTTGGGATGCCATTTTGGCTCAGTCAACATGGCTTTTTCCGCGTTGTCGTCACGATCCTTGTTTTGTCCCGCGTGATGTCCGACTAATTTCCCTGAATTCTTCTTCGCGCGGAACATCTCTTCTCTCATAATCCGGACGTCCTCCTCCCTTTGTAACCGATTCCGTGTTTCCATCTCGTCTATTCTATCCAATACGGAACCCGGGGTGGTTCGTAATAGCTGGATATCGGGGTCGACCACTTCAAGGGTTTTGGTTCGCCAGGATAGCGACATCTTCGAGAGGGTGGAGATTTCGCCGTGTCCGATGTCTCCGCTTCGCTTTCTACCAACACTGTTCTTTGTCCGGTTCATCGGGCCCCCGTTGTAATGTTTGTCCTTCGTGTTGTTCCGTTGTTGTTCTTGGCACTTGATTTTGCCGAGTTGTTGTACCACGTTCTCTAGTATTCGCCATTTGCTATGATAGGTTCGTGGCTTTATGGTATGGGATTCGAAGTTTACTCGTTCCCCACAGACGGCGCCAATGTTCCGATATGGAACACAAATGTCTCAGCCCTGGAGGCTGGTTAACTTCAATATAGGATCGGTAGGCTTATCCAATGTTATCTACGGCACGTATAACAAGTGGATTAAGATGATCACCGTACACAACAGAGGTGTGGGGTGTGTGCACAATGGGACGATATCTAAAGAGTAAGGGAGAATACATGTGTACCGTTCAGGGGGGTGTGCCCCTATTTATAATCAAGCCGGGTCGGTCCGACTCTCTAGGTAGCACGTTCCCATGATGTCGTGCGCTGTGCCCCCACTTCCTGCACTACTAAGGTAGTGGGGATAACCGTGGGGTAGTTGGCCTTCTATTGGGCTTGACTTGGTCTGGCCCATTTCCGAGGTCCATAACACTCGCTTGTTTGTTTTTGGCTTTTAGAAGTACTTTTAGATTTACGAGTTAATTATATAAGAAGAGTTTTATCTTGACTTGCCAAAAAAGAGCTTCTAAAACTATGATTTTGTTTCCTAAATATGCACCAAACTTTTACTTTTTTTTCTTCAGTAAATGAATCCACGAGAAGACCCCTTGAAGATGTAATTGAGTTTCTAGATCACCAATCATTGCTTCCACTCCAAGGCGCTCTAATATGCTCCCTGATTTTTTCTTACCTTCCATTTATTCAAAAATTGTAGTTCCTCCTTTTGTGATTTCAGCTCATAAATAAGTAATAACACTCCAAACACTACCATGATTTGAGATGGAATTCCAAATTCGTTGAACAATCTCTTTGCATTCTTTGAATCTGCACCAATACTTTTCAAAACGAAATGGTCCGGCCCTGATGGAAATATGAACTGATGTATGTGGAAATTGTGCAAACCATAAATTGTTGCAAAAGGCTCAATATTTGGGTTCAATAAGGGTATTTTGGGATCTTATATTTAAAATTAAAGGAAACCTTTGTGCAAACTCATATATTTAAGACTGAATATGGTAATAAAAATATATATTGTAGAGTTTTTTTTTTCTTTTGAGAAATTTCTCAATTTTTGTCTACTTTAACCTGTTTAAATTTAAAACTTTCTCACAAAACATATCATAGATTCGATGTGAGATAACTTTGTGAGAACAATTTAATTTTTGTTTTTAAATGATAGTCCATATGATATTTGGTACTATTGATATCAGTTGAGTAAATTCGTCCCACTTGAGTTTACCCATATAGCTCCAGGTTAGAGAAGTTAAAACATATCGCTCTTGGAGGATCCTCATGGTCTCATCCAAACAAAATTATCATATAATATGTTGTAGTCATATGGTTAAACTTACAATCTATTCCAGATAACCTCAAATCATTTAATCTAGTCTTAATTAGCAAATTATCCAAAATTAAATTGTATTTTATCCAAATTGAAAATTTTAATTTTTTTAATAAATATCCACAGTAAAATAATTATAATAGACTTTTATAATGCATAAAAAATCTATTTAATATTTGCTATTAATATTTTTGATATATTTTGTTGATTTAAAAATGTGTTTGGATTAGTTTTTAGATAATAGTTTCTAGAGGAAAGTGATAAGAAAAAGTAATTTTAGAAAATAAATTTTGAGTAGAATAGATTTTATGAAAAGGTATTTTAGTAATTAAAAAAATAGAGATAAGTTAATTGATAATTACAAAGGAAGGGTTTGTGGTTAAATGGAGGGTATTTTTGATATATCACCCTTTGATATTGTCATTATTTTCTCAACAGCTTATTACAATAACTTTATGGAGGGATTTGGCTAGTCTCCTGCCATCCTATGCAAACGACGCAGTTTTAAGGAACCTTTGCCTTCTTTCTTTTTTTTTTTTTATATATAAAAAAAATTAGGGTATTAAACGGTACTAAAAAGATACTTTAGACTACTGATCGGTACTAAAAAAAAATTTCATGATCTTGAAAAATTATTTTACGATATTTGAAAAAATATTTTAAGATACTGACTGACACTGAAAATATACTTTAGAATCTTGACTTGTATTGAAAAAATACTTTATGATCTTAAAAAATTATTTTAGTCTGATTTGGTACTAAAAATATACTTTAAGATATTTTTTCAAGATCCTAAAATAATTTTTCAAGATCATGAAATATTTTTTTGTACCTCTCAAGACTCGAAATTTTTTTAAGCAAAAAAAAACAAAAACAAAAACAAAAAAAGAGGCAAAGGTTCCTTTAAACTGCACGTATAGGATGGCAACGGACGCTAGCCAAATCCTTTATGGAAACCGTGGTTTTTACATTAAAACCTTGATTTTTGTATCGTCAATCAATTATTGGTTGTTATGAGGTCTTTACATGATTTTTTTCAATACCAAGGTTTTCTCTCCCAAACAATATAAAAGTGCTTTTTTTAAACATTTTTTTAAACTTAGAGCCCGTTTGATGAGCATTTTTTCTAAAAGAAAGTTTTTTTTTTTTTTTTTTTTGTTGTTGAAAATAAAGTGTTTTTTTTTTTCAATTAAAAAATTTGTTTTGATGAGAGTTTTTTTTTTTAAAAAAAAAAATTAAGAAAAAAACCAAAATTCTGCCCTTTTTTAAAGTTTCAATTTGTAGCTTTAAAAAAAAAAAGCATGTGTGAAAAAAAAGTGTGATTCTTCTTTAGTGATTTGTTTTAACACCAATTACCCTTGATTTTCAATAGAATGACAATCGTGTCCCGGGGTTCGATTTGGCCTCCGGTTGAGAAGTTGAGAAAATCTAAGGGTTTGATTTTGCAAACTGGTTGAAGAACACAATCTCAAAAATGATTTTGTTATGCCTAATTCAAGTAAATTTACTAATAAAAAGGTACCTCTTTATTTTAACATCCAAACATATTTTTTTATTATTTAAAAGTTTTCTTAAATAGTGTATCCAAACGTAAAATAGCTTTAACTTTTAATTAAAGTACTTTTTTAAAAAAGCAAAAAAAAAAAAAATTCTTTTTTTTTTTTTTAAAAAAAAAAAGCTCATCCAAATGCTCTCATAAGATAAAACTCATTTTATATTGGCGCTTAGGTTTTGTTTGGTTGGAGGGTAAGGGAGAGAGGGGAGGGAGATAAAATTTTAACCAAATTGCCTATTAGAAATTTTAAAAATTACCTTGCTTTTTGCATTGTTTTCCTCACATTAATTTTAGAAGCGTCACATCATGATCATATCTAACTTTTCACACTAGGGATGGACACCTCCCCTCCTCCTCGCCTCCAACCCAACATAGCCTTAGGTTTCCTATTATGGCACTAATTGTGGGTTCGAATCGCCAAATCGTGGGTTTAAAATGCGCTTGCAAGCCTTTAGAAGAAAGGGATTGTCAGAGTTGAATTATAAACGCCGCATCATCCTTCGCCTTCCAATACAGGTACCACACCGGCGGCTTAATCCTCATCACCTCCCACACCACCGAGCACTTCGTCAACGTTTGATTTTGAATGGCGGTGCAATTAACGATTTTGAATGATGAGGACGGTGTGGTGGCTGATGAGAAGCATGGCGATTTTGATGCAGATGCTTGGTCAGAGTAAGCATTTCCACTTGGATGCTACCTCACACCATTTTAACGGAATCTTTGGGTGTGTTTGTGATAGCATTTGACTGATGAGAAAAAAAAGCCTCACAAGAGAAAAACATGATAAATTGCGTGTTTGTGATTATATCACTGTTTGATTTGATGGGTTTTTGGACTTGATGTGGGTTTTTTTTTTTTTTTTTGAATTGGGGATCTAATTTTCTTGAAACTCATTATTGGAGCCAGGTGGTATGTTACCTGAGCACTTGGTGATGTGGGTTTTTGTTGAAGCTCATTATTGGAGCTTTTGCTGCTTCACAATGACTTCGTGATCAAATTAGAAATCGATATCCCAACCACAAATCATATCAACAAAAATTCATAAAAAAACAAAAATCATTTCTACCATCGTTATCCCAAACGGAACCTTTAATTGAAGGACTTGAAGCATCTCATAAAAAGAAAAACAAGTTCAAAAGACCTTATTCAAAACTAAAGGAAATTAAAAGGATTGGGAGATTAATATTCCCTTTCTAATATTAAAAGCATTTTCTACTTTTTGTATGCTCTCCTTAAAGTTAAATTGTCTTAGGGTTAGTTTGGATTGAGGGAAGGGGAGGGGAGGGGGAAAAAAATGGAGGGAGGAGAAAATGGGATTTAAAATTGAGTGTAGTGGGCCCACAAAATTTTCCTCTCTACCATTTTTCTCTCTCCCCCTTCCCTCAATCCAAACTAAGGTATGTTTGGTTTGGGGGGGAGGGGAGGGGGGGAGGAAGGGGGAGGAAAATGGAGAGAGAGAAAAGTTATTTGTAGTGGGGCCACAAAAATTTTCTCCCTTTTAATATTTTCCCTCCATTTTCCTCCCCTTCCTCCCCTCCTCTCCCTCCCCCCCAAACCAAACATACCCTTAGAGTTTGTTTAATATGAGGCATTTGGTGGGGAGGGGAGGGGAAGGAAAATTTTTATGAATTAAATTAGGAAATTAGGTTGTAAAATTCTTAAAAAGACAAAATGTATAATAAAAGAGTAAATTAAAATAATTGGGATAATGGTCTTAAATGCACGGAAGTTTTATTTCGGGAAAATTTGGTAAGACGGAAGTTTTTTTTGGGACCAAAAATGCCACAAAAGTTCACAAAACGTAACAATTTTTGGACCAATAATTGGGATGGGGTGGCATGCCAGTGTGCACTCGGTTAAATTTAACGGTCAAAATTAACGAGAGAGGCAAAATTGCTACATTATGTGAACTTCCGTGGCATTTTTTGTCCAAAAAAACTTCCGTCTTACCAATACTCCTAAGCGAAAACTTTCATGGCATTTAAGATCCTTATCCCAAAAAAAATTTAACCCCACTTCTCCAATGTTTTAAAATCTGACTCCAAAAATTTTCCCTCTGCTGCCCTTATACCAAATAGTTTCTAAGACACATATTGCTTCAGCCAATTGCAGGTTTTTCTTTTGTCAAATTATATTTATTTTGCTATAATGATTTTTTCTAACAAATTTCATTAACTTTTCCAGATTCTCATGGGAAAAAACACTACTCTAAATATACTTAGCTCTATTATATTATGAAGGTAAAAAATAGTCTTTTATACTAATAAATTTATTTCCTTTAAAAACTTAGCTTTCTCACATCTGACATTCGATCTATTTATAATTTCTATTTCCCCCGGAGACATCCGATATTTAAAATTTCCTTTGGGAAAATTACTTAATCCATCATAATTTCGAGGATATATTCTCCACAAAAATTTTCCCTTTATATATTTTTAATTTGTTATAATTGTAATAACATTTTTCATTTCATCACGGTTCCCAGGGTTCAACCGCCGGAAATTAAGGCTCCGGGAAATCACTGCTATCAGATTCATGTCGAGTTCTCTTCCATTTGCCTGAGATGTTATCGGCGAAGATGTCGTTGTGTGCCGTAAGAAGGTACGCTTTCCCTAGGCTTCCTCATTTTGTTCCATGTTCTTCATCTTCGATCTTTCTCACTTCCTCATTTTCCCTCAACCCCAAGTTCTTTGCTCATTCCCAAACCCCAAATGCAAATAACATTCGCGATTCTGTAGCTTCATTCAATCTCTTGCTCCATATGCATCCCCCACCTTCCATGCCCCAGATTAATAAGATTTTAGGATCCTTGCCAAGGCTAAACATTATCGCACTGCTATCTCGTTGTTTGCACAAGCTGAGTTCAAGGGATTCACACCCGATTTATTTACACTAAGCATCTTGCTCAATTGTTACTGCCATTTGGGTCATATGTATTCTGCTTTCTCAATATTGGGAAAGATTTACAAGCTGGGTCTTCAACCGAGTATTGTAACTTTGACTACTCTGATAAAAGGACTCTGCATCAGGAACCAAGTTGGGGAGGCATTGGAACTTTATGACGACCTGATGGCCCAAGGATTTCAATTAAATGTAGTTAGTTACGGAATCTTGATTAACGGGCTCTGCAAAATTGGGAAAATAAGGTCTGCCATTAAATTGCTCCGAAAGATGGAGAGGCAGTTAGTTAAGCCTAATGTAGTCATATACACCACAGTCATCAATAGTCTTTGCAAAGGTGGACATGTCATTGAGGCCCACGAATTGTGCTCTAAAATGATTGATCAAGGAATTTTACCAGATATTGTCACATATAACTCTCTAATCCATGGTTACTGGAGAATGGGACAGTGGCAAGAAGCCACTCAGTTGCTAGATGAAGTGATATTGAAAGGCATCCAACCTGATATTTATACATTTAATATAACGATTGATATTTTCGGTAAAGAAGGAAGGATCATAGAAGCTCAAGTTGCGGTTGCCTGGATGATGAAATGTGGTGAGAGACTTAATGTTGTAACTTATAGTTCTTTGATGGCTGGGTATTGTTTGATGAACAATCTTAAAGAGTCAAAAGAAGTATTTAATAAGATGGTTCGAAGTGGATTGACACCAAATGTGGTTAGCTTTACAATATTGATTGACGGATTATGTAAGATCAAAATGGTTGATGAAGCTATGAGTCTCTTTAAAGAAATGCATCGCCAAAACTTGGTTCCTGATACTTGGACTTACAACACTCTTATTGATGGCATGTGCAAATTAGGAAGAATGTCATGTGTACAAGATCTTGTTAATGATATGCGTGATAGTAGTATTGCCCCTGATGTTGTCACTTATAGTATTTTGTTAGATGCATTTTGCAAAAGCTGGAATCTCGATCAAGGGATTGCATTATTTCAGCAAATGGTTGCCCAGGGAATCCAGCCTGATTTGTACACATATACAATACTCGTTGATGGTTTGTGTAAAGGTGATAGACTAAATGATGCTTGGGAGATTTTTAAATACCTTTTGATCAAAGGCTATCATCTAAGTGTTTGTACATATAATGCTATGGTCAGTGGTCTTTGTAGACAAGGGATGCTTGATGAAGCTATGACTTTGCTTCCAAAAATGAAAGAGAATGACTGCCTCCCTAATTTAACAACATATAAAATGCTTCTTGGAGCTCTTTTGGCGAAACGTGAGAATGATAGAGCAGAGAATCTTCTTCATGAAATGATTGATAGGGGTATCCTGAAACAATAAAACAAGGTTAGATACTCTTGTCTTTATTAATTATGAAAATGTTAAATTTGTCCTTAATGGTTATTTGAGGATTGTTTCTTTTTGGTTATAGTTGTCATATTTTGATTTACGTATATTGAGCAGCATCTCTAATTGAGCTCAAGAATTAAATTGACTGATTGGAAAATTCGTCGCAGAATATTTTGGATCAGGTATAAAGTGTGATCCGGTGATTTCACAACCATGGAAGTTTATGTCTGAGCATATTTTGGAAAATGTTGTCAAAGTTAAGGGATAACTTCTTAGAAGGTCGGATTAGTTAAGATGAACATGTTATGCTTAAGTTCTTGAACTGCCGTGTTGTGTATTTATAACTGTCTTGGATGATGTAGCAAATTCAGTGGCAAGAGAGCCATGGCCCCCTTGTTTTCAATATTTTTTTGCATAATATAGTTATTATGTATTTTCTTACCATTAAAAAATTTATGCAGATTTTCTGCATTTTAGTCCAAATTATGGATTCCCCTTCTAATCAAATCCCAGTCCACCCTTGAGTAAGTTGATGTACACTAGAAAATAATTTGTCTTAATGTGTGTGAACCCACTATTTTTTTAATCACTGTAGCATTTAGGCAATACTGTGGATAAAATATGTTTGTATGTGATAATTTTTCTATAGATAAAGCTTTTCTCATCATAATTTAGATAAACTCATTGATGTTATGAAATTCTAAGAGCTTGGTTGGAAGAAACCTTAATCTTTTGTTTTTTAAATGATGAAATGTGGTGAGAACTGAGAAGGGGGAGGCGGTTTTTCCCTTTATTAGTCTTAACCTTAATGCTTGACTTTGGACACAGATTTTCTCTCTCTTTTGCCCCTCATACTTTTAGTAAAGATGAGGGTTGTGTTACATCCTTTCAAATCTTGATGATATGGAGTATGATATGTCTAGCAATTCATGTAGCCGGTTCATCTATTGGACAAGGGTTGTTGGTGTTATATACTTTCGCAAAGGATTTCTCCCAATCCACCCCCAAAATAAATCTAGTTAAATTGTTTGAGTGTTAACCTTGATTTGATGTGGGCATTGAATAAGCTCCATTTGAGCAATCTAGTCAAACACTTTTTTTCTTTTCGAGTTTTGACATAGTGGCAATGTGATTTCAAACATACTCCGGAACTGACTATGAGGGCTATTTTTTAGGGTTTTAAAATACAGAGATTGACATGACGTGTGATTGATCTCGATGGATGAGTTCGGCTTTAGCAACAAGCGGCATGTGGAGGAGTTATCAGAGACAGAAATGAACTAGGAGAAAGGAAATGGGACAGCAGCTGGGCTTTCTTAAGCGGTGTTTATTCTGACTCTTTGGATGCTTTCAACATGCTTATGCAAGAATGTGCACCAAATCGTTCATTTAATTAGATGGAACCGTGACACACAAGTAGGGATATAATTAGATGTACAGATTTTTTCACCAAGTTTCTTTTGATACGTTCTTGATACCTGAAGTGCCGAATGATTGTCTAGATAAACAACATTGTTGTTAGCTTGTTTTGCTTGCGTTTCAAGTGTTGTACCTAGAGTTTAATCCTAGTTTCTCTACCTTCTGTAATGTAATTAATTAATATATATATATATATATATATTACAATAGACGCAAATCTCTGTATACAATTTTAAATGCCACAAAGTTATTCACTTAAAACATCCATAAACACTTGCTACATTTATGTGTTGCAGCACTCTTCCTTGCTACTCAGAATATTTTTCTTCTCATTTTGGACAATTAGCAATAATTTTTCTGTGAACTTTCTTGAATCACTTTCTTGCAATTTGAGATTGTCATTCTGGTCAATACATACGAGCATAGTGAAATACAAAGGAAGAAGCTACTGGCATAAATTTTAAATTTCCTTGAATGTAGTGTGGTAATATAAATTGTTGAAAATAATTTGGTAGAAAAGTTGTCTGAGAAACATTTGTTATGAGAATACATTTCTCATAGAGTTATGTCAAGCGAACATTGCTAAACTTGGGAGGAATCAGATCCCATTCCTCGTGGATGCCTTGGGAAAGACCAAATGTCTTGTAACTAGCACCTTATTTCTAGTTTGAAAAAGGTTAGATCCAATAGCAAAGCTTGCCTTTCTTAACAAATTTTCAACATTGTTATCTAACTGGGACATACTCGTGTATTATTTGACCCAATTAAAGCTAATCTTTCCAAATTTTTTCATTTACACATAATTGATTTAGTACCTTGTGTTTAAGAAGTCAAGCCGCTTTTGGATAATAACTAAAATATTATAATGTTTTTATATCGTATTAATATAAGCATGTATTTAGAAACAATAAAAGTAAAATACTTTAATCATCCATTTGTTTTGTCTTGATTGCACAGGACCCCACTCTATTTTGAAAACCCATATAAACATCTATTAAAATTAAAACGTTTGTTATAAAAACCTTCCTTATATTTTGAGATTTTATTTTCATCTAGAAAAATCGTTAGTTGACTGTTAAATTTAACTTTTGGACTTTTATTCTACCAAAATGCTGGTATTTAACGTAAGAGAAAATAAAGCTCTTCTCAAATGTAATAGTATGGATGGATGTAAAAAAAATATGGGAAAATTTTCCTTTCCAAAAGTCACTATCTTATTGTTGAGCAGTATTGTAAATGTGGTGATTTAGTTGTAAACGAGTAAAAAAATTGTTGTAAATGAGGCCGGATTTAGTTGTCAAATTTTAATGCATTTTTAAAAAATGTTGGTGTGATTTTCCCAAAAAATATGGTGTGATCCCTCCTTTAATCCATTGGTTATTATTATTGACTGCTTCCATTCTTGAATGGTGGGATCCCTACTTTTTAGAAGCGTTTTTATATTTACAAGGTAATTATATAAGAAGAGTTTTGTCTCGGCTTTATAAAAAAGAGTTTGGATTTTGTTGTTTCCTAAATAAGCATCAAACTTTAACCTTTTTTTATTTTCCAGCAAATGAATCCACATGAAAGCCCCTTGAAGATGTAAATGAGTTTCTAGATTACCAATCATTGCGTTCATTCCAAGGTGCTCTATTGCTCCCTGATTTTTTCTTACCTTCCATTTATTCCAAAATTGTAGTTCCTCCTTTTGTGATTTCAGCTCATAAATAACACTCCAAACACTATCATGAATTTGAGATGGAATTCCAAATTCGTTGAACAATCTCTTTGCATTCTTTGAATCTGCACCAAAACTTTTCAAAACGAAATGGTTTGGCCCTGATGAAAATATGAACTGATGTATGTGAAAATTGAGCAAACCATAATTAAATTGTTAAAAAAGGCTCAATATTTGCATTCAATAAGGGTATTTTGGGAAAAAAAAAAATATAAACTTGGCAGATGAAGTGGATTATTTTTTTAACTGAGCAGATAAAATGAATTGAGATTTTATATTTAAAATTAAAGTAAACCTTTTGTGCAAACTCATATATTTAAGATTGAATATGGTAATAAAAATATATATTGCAGAGTTTTTTTTTTTCGTCTGAGAAATTTCTGAATTTTTGTCTACTTTAACCTGTTTAAATTTAAAATTTTCTCACAAAATATATCATAAATTCGATGTGAGATAACTTTGTGAGAACAATTTTATTTTTGTTTTTAAATGATAGTCCATATGATATTTGATACTATTGATAAATATGTATTTGAGTTAAACTAGATTTCAGTTGAGTAAATTCGCCCAACATGAGTTTACCCATACAGCTTCAGGTTAGAAGTTAAAACATATTGCTCTTGAAGGATCCTCATGATCTCATCCAAACAAAATTATCATACAATCGTTTAGTCATACAGATTAAACTTACAATCTATTCTAGATAACCTCAAATCATTTAATCTAGTCTTAATTAGCAAATTATCCAAAATTACATTGTATTTTATCCAAATTGAAAATGTTACTTTTTTATTTTTTTTAAATAAATATCCACGGTAAAATAATGATAATAGACTTTTATAATGCATAAAAAATTTATTTAATATTTTCTATTGATATTTTTGATATATTTTATGAAATTTTGTTGATTTAAAAATGTGTCTGGATTAGTTTTTAGATAATAGTTTCTAGAGAAAAGTGATAAAATAAATAAATTTAGAAAATAAATTTCGAGTAAAATAAATTTTATGAAAAGGTATTTTAATAATTAAAAAAATAGAGATAGGTTAATTGATAATTACAAAGGAAGGGTTTGTGGTTAAATGGAGGGTATTTTTGATATCACCCTTTGATTTTGTCATTATTTTTCCCAACAGCTTATCACAATAGCTTTATGGAAACAATGGTTTTGACATTAAAACCATGATTTTTGTATCGTTAATCAATTATTGATTTTTGTTATGACTTTTTTTATGCCTTCCTTAAAGTTAAATTATACCACTTAATACAGTCTGTTTAATAGGAGGGATTTGGTTAGGATCAGGAGAGGGGAAGGAAAATTTTTATGAATTAAATTAAAAAGGTAGGGTTGTAAAATTTTTAAAAAATAAAAATACGTATAATAAAAGAGTAAGATAAATTAATTAAAAAAAAATTAACCCCACTTTTATAATGTTTTAAAATCTGATAAAAATTTTCTTTACACTTCCCTCTTAAAATAGTTCTTTAGAAACTTCAATCAACTGCAATGGTGGGTTTTCTTTTATCAAATTATATTTATTTTTCTATAATGATTTTTTCTAACAACTTACATTAAATTTTCTAAATACTTCTGGTAAAAAAACACTTTCTCTAAATATACCTAGCTCTATTATATTATGAAGGTGAAAAATAGTCTATTATATTAATAAATTTATTTTCTTTAAAAACTTAGCTTTCTCACATTTGGATCGATTTATAGTATCTATTTCCCCCCTCCGGAGACATCCGATATTTATAATTTCTTTTGGGAAAATTACTTAATCAATCATAATTTCAAGGATGCATTCTCCACAGAAATTGCCTCTTAAAATTTGTATTTGCGAAATTTTAAATTATAAAATATTATAATAATAATTTTATAAAATATTAAATCTAAAATATACATCTCATTATCTAAGGATTTTTTATTTGTTATAATTGTAATACTCTATAATCTCTCCGGTACTAATTATTGAAATTGCAGGTTTAAGAAATCATAAAATTAATTTTTTTATTAAGATTTTATATTGGGGATTTTTATAATTTCTTTGATTTTATAATTAGGATTTAGTCCCTTAGGGAAACTTCCTAGGGTTCAAGGTTTAGTGCCGCAGGAAATTACAAAAGAAGGCTCCGGGAAATCACTGGTAGCAGATTCATGTCAAGTTCTCCTCCATTTCCCCTGAGATGTTATCGGCGAAGATGTCGTTGTGTGCCGCAAGAAGGTACGCTTTCCCTAGGCTTCCTCATTTTGTTCCATGTTCTTCATCTTCGATCTTTCTCACTTCTCTATTTTCCCTCAACCCCAAGTTCTTTGCTCATTCCCAAACCCCAAATGCAAATAACATTTGCGATTCTGTAGCTTCATTCAATCGCTTGCTCCATATGCATCCCCCACCTTCCATGCCCCAAATTAATAAGATTTTAGGATCCCTTGCCAAGGCTAAACATTATCGCACGGTTATCTCATTGTTTCCACAAGCTGAGTTCAGGGGATTCACACCCGATTTATTTACACTAAGCATCTTGCTCAATTGTTACTGCCATTTGGGTCATATTTATTCTGCTTTCTCAATATTGGGAAAGATTTACAAGCTGGGCCTTCGGCCGAGTATTGTAACTTTGACTACTCTGATAAAAGGACTCTGCATCAGCAACCAAGTTGGGGAGGCATTGGACTTTTATGACGACCTGATGGCCCAGGGATTTCAATTAAATGTATTTAGTTACGGTATCTTGATTAATGGGCTCTGCAAAATTGGGAAAATAAGGTCTGCCATTAAATTGCTCCAAAAGATGGAGAGGCAGTTAGTTAAGCCGAATGTTGTCACATACAGCACAGTCATCGATGGTCTTTGTAA
Source organism: Acacia acuminata (assembly GCA_019022655.1). Lineage (NCBI taxonomy): Eukaryota > Viridiplantae > Streptophyta > Magnoliopsida > Fabales > Fabaceae > Acacia > Acacia acuminata. Next base: position 4,098,696 of record JAFJYI010000010.1, read on the forward strand.
GGGTGGACATGTCACAGAGGCCCATGAATTGTGCTCTAAAATGATTGATAAAGGAATTTTACTGAATATTGTCACATATAACTCTCTAATCCATGGTTATTGGAGCATGGGACAGTGGCAAGAAGCCACTCAGTTGCTAGATGTAGTTATTTTGAAAGGCATCCAACCTAATATTTATACATTTAATATAACGATTGATATGTTCTGTAAAGAAGGAAGGATCATAGAAGCTCAAGTTGCGGTTGCCTGGATGATGAAATGTGGTGAGAGACTTAATGTTGTAACTTATAGTTCTTTGATGGCTGGGTATTGTTTGATGAACAACGTTAATGAGTCAAGAGAAGTATTTGATAAGATGGTTCAAAGTGGAATGAAACCTGATGTATTTAGTTATAATATTTTGATTGCTGGATTATGTAAGATCAAAATGGTCGATGAAGCTATGGCTCTTTTTAAAGAAATGCGTCGTAAGAACGTCAATCCTAATATTTGGACTTACAACTCCCTTATTGATGGCATGTGCAAATTAGGAAGAATGTCATGTGTGCAAGATCTTGTTTATGATATGCGTGATAGTAGTATTGCCCCTGATGTTGTCACTTATAGTACTTTGTTAGATGCATTTTGCAAAAGCCGGAATATCGACCAAGTGGTTGCATTATTTCAGCAAATGGTTGCCCAGGGAGTTCAGCCTAATTTGTACACACATAACATACTTATTGATGGTTTGTGTAAAGGTGATAGACTAAATGATGCTTGGGAGATTTTTGAATACCTTTTGATCAAAGGCTATCATCTAGATGTCTACACATATAATATTATGGTCAATGGCCTTTGTCGACATGGGCTACTTGATGAAGCTATGACTCTGCTTCCAAAAATGAAAGAGAATGGCTGCCTCCCTGATTTAATAACGTATAAAATGCTTCTTGGAGCTCTTTTGGCAAAACGTGAGAATGATAAAGTAGAGAATCTTCTTCATGAAATGATTGATAGTGGTATCCTGAAACAATAAAACAAGGTTAGATACTCTTATCTTTATTACTTGTGAAAATGTTAAATTTGTCCTTATTGGTTATTTGAGGATTGCTTTTTTTTGGTTTTATTTGTCACATTTTGATTTACTTATGTTGAGCAGCATCTCTAATTTAGCTAAGAATTAAATTGGTTGATTGGAGCATTTGTTGCAAAATATTTTGGATCAGGCATAAAGTTTCATCCGGTGATTTCACAACCAAGGAAGGTTATGTTGAGCATATTTTGGAAAATGTTGTTAAGGTTAAGGGATAACTTCTTACAAGGTCATATTAATTAAGATGAACATGTTATGCTTAAGTTCTTGAACCTCCATGTTGCGTATTTATACTTGTCTTGGATTATGTAGCAAATTCAGTGACAAGAGAGTTGTGGCCCCCTTGTTTTCAATTTTTAATTTGTATAATATATGTATTATGTATATTTTTTTACCCCTAAAAAATTTATGCATATTTTCTGTTTTTTAGGCCGAGTTATGGATTCCCCTTCTAATTAAATCCCAATCCACCCCTGAGTAAGTTGATGTACGCTAGGAAATAATTTTTCTGTGTGTGAACCTACTATTTTTTTGTTAATCACTGTAGCTTTTAGGTGATACTGTGTATAAAATATGTCTGTATGTGGTAATTCTGCTTTAATTGTAAATCAGGTGATGCCGTTTCCATCTTGATAAGTGTTTTTGACTATAGATAAAGCTTTTCTCATCATAATTTAGATATAAACTCAATTGATGTTCTGAAACTCTAACAGTTTGGTTGGAAGAAACATTAATCTTTTGTTTTTTAAATGATGAAATGTGGTAAGAACTGAGAAGGGGAGGGGGGTTTTCCCTTTATTAATCTTAATGCTGGACTTCGGATACAGCTTTTTCTCTATTTTCTGCCCCTCATACTTTTAGGGTATGTTTGGTTGGGGGGAGGGGAGGGGAGGGAAGGGGAGAGAAAATGGAGAGAGAGAAAAGTTATTTGTGGTGGGGCTCACAAAAATTTTCTCCCCTTTTAATATTTTCCCTCCATTTTCCTCCCCCTCCTCTCCCCTTCCCCCCAACCAAACATAATGTTAATAAAGATGAGGGTTGTGTTAGACCCTATCAAATCTTTATGATATAGAGTGCGATATGTCTTGCAATTCATGTAGCCGACTCATCTATTGGATATTGTTGGTGTTATACGTTTGAGTGGTAGCCTTTATTTGATGTGGTCGTCGACTAAGCTCCATCTAAGCAATCTTTTCCACCTCACTAGTCGGACACTTTTTATCTTTTTGAGTTTTGACAAAGTGACAATGTGATTTCAAACATACTCGGAGCTGACTATGAGGGCCATTTTTTAGGGTTTTAAAATACACAGATTGACGTGACGTGAGATCGATCTCGATGGATGAGTTCGGATTTAGCATCAATCGGCGAGTGGAGGAGTTATCAGAGATGAACTAGGAGAAAGGAAATGGGACAGCAGCTGTGCTTTCTTAAGCAGTGGTTAATTCTGACTCTTTGGATGCTTTCAACATGTTTATGCGAGAATGTGCACCAAGTCGTTCATTTAATTAGATGGAACCGTGACACACAAGTAGGGATATAATTGGACGTGCAGATCTTTTAGCAAGAGAAGGTCATCAAGTTTCTTTTGATATGGTCTTGATACCTGAAGTGCCGAATGGTTATGTAGAGAGTATCTAGAAGACAAACAACATTGTTGTTAGCTTGTTTTCCTTGTGTCTCAAGTGTTTTACCTAGAGTTTAATCCTAGTTTCTCTATACCTCAAGCTTCAACTTGCCTGTAATTCAAAAAAAAAAAAAAAAATTACAATATACACAAATCTCTGTATACAATTTTAAATGCCACAAAGTTATGCACCTAAAACATCCATAAACACTTGCTACATTTTATGTGTTGGTAGCATCCTCGCTACTCGAGAATATTTTTCTTGTCATTTCAGACAAATAGCAATAATTTTTCAGTGAACTTTCATAAATCTCTTTCATGTAACTTGGCAAGGAAATTTTCAAATATTGGTATGTCTTCATTTATATAGAAGACTTATTGCTCAAGCTCTGAAACCCCCCCCCAACCAAACATAATGTTAATAAAGATGAGGGTTGTGTTAGACCCTATCAAATCTTTATGATATAGAGTGCGATATGTCTTGCAATTCATGTAGCCGACTCATCTATTGGATATTGTTGGTGTTATACGTTTGAGTGGTAGCCTTTATTTGATGTGGTCGTCGACTAAGCTCCATCTAAGCAATCTTTTCCACCTCACTAGTCGGACACTTTTTATCTTTTTGAGTTTTGACAAAGTGACAATGTGATTTCAAACATACTCGGAGCCGACTATGAGGGCCATTTTTTAGGGTTTTAAAATACACGATTGATTGACGTGACGTGAGATCGATCTCGATGGATGAGTTCGGATTTAGCATCAATCGGCGAGTGGAGGAGTTATCGAGATGAACTAGGAGAAAGGAAATGGGACAGCAGCTGGGCTTTCTTCAGCGGTGTTTAATTCTGACTCTTTGGATGCTTTCAACATGCTTATGCGAGAATGTGCACCAAGTCGTTCATTTAATTAGATGGAACCGTGACACACAAGTAGGGATATAATTGGACGTGCAGATCTTTTAGCAAGAGAAGGTCATCAAGTTTCTTTTGATATGGTCTTGATACCTGAAGTGCCGAATGGTTATGTAGAGAGTATCTAGAAGACAAACAACATTGTTGTTAGCTTGTTTTCCTTGTGTCTCAAGTGTTTTACCTAGAGTTTAATCCTAGTTTCTCTATACCTCAAGCTTCAACTTGCCTGTAATTCAAAAAAAAAAAAAAAAAAAAAAAAAAAAAAAAAAAAAAAATTACAATATACACAAATCTCTGTATACAATTTTAAATGCCACAAAGTTATGCACCTAAAACATCCATAAACACTTGCTACATTTTATGTGTTGGTAGCATCCTCGCTACTCAGAATATTTTTCTTGTCATTTCAGACAAATAGCAATAATTTTTCAGTGAACTTTCATAAATCTCTTTCATGTAACTTGGCAAGGAAATTTTCAAATATTGGTATGTCTTCATTTATATAGAAGACTTATTGCTCAAGCTCTGAAACCCCCCCCCCCCAAAAAAAAAAAAAAAAAAAAAAAAAAAAAGAAGAAGAACCTATTGCTCATGCAACTTGAGATTGCCATTCTGGTCAATACATAAGAGCATAGTGATATACAAAGGAAGAAGCTACTCGCCTAAATTTTAAATTTCCTTGAATGTAGTGTGGGAATATAAATTGTTGGAAATAATTTGGTAGAAAAGTTTTCTGAGAATACATTTCTGATGGAGTTACGTCAAGAGAATATTGTGAGGAATCAGATCCTAAGTGGGAAAAAAAAGGTTACCTCCGATGGTAGGACAAATTTTTTAACACTGTTATCTAACTGGGACATGTCCGTGTATGATTTGACCCAATTAAAGCTAATCTTCCCAAACATGTTTTTTTTTTTTAATTCACACATAATTTATTTAGTACCTTGTGTTTAAGAAGTCAAGGCCCTTTTGGATAACAACCAAAATATTACAATGTTTTTATATCGTATTAATTTAAGCATGTGTTTAGAAACAATAAAAGTAAAATACTGTAACCACCTATTTATTTTGTCTTGATTGCATAGATCTTCCCTCTATTTTGAAAACCCATATAAACATCTCTTAAAATTAAAATATTTGTTATAAAAAACTCCCTTATATTTTGAGATTTTATTTTCATCCACAAAAACTATTAACTGACCGTTAAGTTTAACTTTTGGATTTTTATTTTACCAAAATGCTCGTATTAAACATAAGAGAAAATAAAGCTCTTCTCAAATGCAATAGTATGGATGTATTCTTTTCCTTTCCAAAAGTCACTAACAATGAGCAATATTAAAAAAAACATGGTGTGATCCCTCCTTTAATCCATTAGTTATTACCGTTGACTATTTCCAGTCTTGAATGAACCAAGAATTGATCCCATTAATGACTACTCTGATACTCTGATAAATTGATCCCATTAATGACTACTCTGATACTCTAATAAAAGGACTCTGCATCAGCAACCAAGGTGGGGAGGCATTGGACTTTTATGACGACCTGATGGCCCAAGGATTTCAATTAAATGTAGTTAGTTACGAAATCTTGATTAACGGGCTCTGCAAAATTGGGAAAATAAGGTTTGCCATTAAATTGCTCCGAAAGATGGAGAGGCAGTTAGTTAAGCATAATGTAGTCATTTACACCACAGTCATCGATAGTCTTTGCAAAGGTGGACAAGTCATTGAGGCCCATGAATTGTGCTCTAAAATGATTGATCAAGGAATTTTACCAGATATTGTCACATATAACTCTCTAATCCATGGTTATTGGAGCATGGGACAGTGGCAAGAAGCCACTCAGTTGCTAGATGAAGTGATATTGAAAGGCATCCAACCTGATATTTATACATTTAATATAACGATTGATACGTTCTATAAAGAAGGAAGGATCATAGAAGCTCAAGTTGCGATTGCCTGGATGATGAAATGTGGTGAGAGACTTAATGTTGTAACTTATAGTTCTTTGATGGCTGGGTATTGTTTGATGAACAATGTTAAAGAGTCAAAGAAAGTATTTAATAAGATGGTTAGAAGTGGATTGACACCAAATGTGGTTAGCTTTACAATATTAATTGACGGATCATGTAAGATCAAAATGGTTGATGAAGCTATGAGTCTCTTTAAAGAAATGCATCGCCAAAACTTGGTTCTTGATACCTGGACTTACAACACTCTTATTGATGGTATGTGCAAATAGGAAGAATGTCATGTGTGCAAGATCTTGTTAATGATATATGTGATAGTAGTATTGCCCCTGATATTGTCACTTATAATACTTTGTTAGATGCATTTTGCAAAAGCCGGAATATCGACAAAAGGGTTGCATTATTTCATGAAATGGTTGCCCAGGGAGTTCAACCTAATTTGTAAAGGTGATAGACTAAATGATGCTTGGGAAATTTTTAAATACCTTTTGATCAAAGGCTATCATCTAAATGTGTGTTCATATAATGTTATGATCAGTGGTCTTTGTAGACAAGGGATGATTTAATAACATATAAAATGCTTCTTGGAGCTCTTTTGGCAAAACGTTTGAATGATAAAGCAGAGAATCTTCTTTATGTGATGACTGACAGTGGTATCGGGAAACAATAAAACAAGGTTCTTTGATACTCTGTCTTTATTACTTGTACAAATGTTAAATTTGTCCTTAATGGTTATCCAGTTATTGCTTCTTTTTAGCTAAATTTGTGATATTTTGATCGATTTATGTATGTTGGGCAGCATCTCTAGTTTAACCCATGAATTACAATAATGAAACGAGGTGAGAACTTTTTTTTTTTTACACCCCAAATTTTGGAGTTATATCTCTAGGTCACATGCCTTATTCAGAGTTATATCTAGAAAGATATGAATTTTTGAAATTGACCTATTATATCTGGAGTTTTTATGACTGTATGTCGGCGCTGAATGAGTTTAAGTGTAGGGAAAACTTGGTATTATCTCGGATCTCGGACCACCTACCTTGGATTCTGATACCCTATCTCGGACTCTGATACCCCATTCCTGATACCGACACCTATCACGGACTCTGATACCCCATCCTTGATACCGACCCATTATCCCGAACTCTGATGGCATGACAATCGTCCCGCCTATGTTGCCGGTTACTGCCCATGCTCCAGCAGAGAAAGGGGCGTCTGCATTTTTTGTCGATTTCCTTATGGGAGGAGTCTCATTTCTGTCTAAGGCTAGCTGCTTTGCTCCAATTGAACGAGTCAAATTGCTTATTCAAAATCAAGATGAGATGTTAAAAAGTGGTCGATTGTCTGAACCATACAAGGGAATAGGTGATTGTTTTGCCCGAACAATACCCACTATCCCCGACTTTGATAATCCATCTCTGATACTGACCTACTATCTCAGACTCTGATACCAACTCTGATACTGACCCACTATCTCAGACTCTGATACCAACCCCATCCCTGATATCGACCCACTAGCTCGGACTGTGATACCACACACTAACCTAGACTCTGATACCACACACTACCTCAGACTTTGATAGGAACACACTAGCCCGGACTCTGATACCACACGCTACCCCAAACTCTGATACCAACATACTACCTTGGACTTAGATACCACACACTACCCTGAACTCTAATACCCCATCCCTGATACCAACACACTATTTCGGACTCTAATACTAACCCACTATCTCGGACTCTGATACCTCATCCCTGATACCGACACACTATCTTGGACTCTGATACCATATCCCTGATACCAACACACTATCTCAGATTCTAATACATCGGATTCTGATACCCCATCTCAGATTCCAACACCCTATCTCAGATCCCAGCAACCCTCAACTCAAAACCACTTAACCCAAAACCCCTCGACCCGAAGAAGTGATTACAAAGAAAATAATAATAATATTATTAAATAAATATTATTATTATTAGGAAAAGGAATAATTATTATTTATTAAAAAGGGGATTATTATTTCAAGGGTTAATAACCACTTTTAATCCTTTAAAATAATTCACGTAGTTAGTTACTTTGGGACGCAAGAAGTGACTAATGACAATGATAAACGTTTATAGGCAAATTTTGACACCTCAAGATCGCAGCATCTTCGAACAAAGTTAAGGATTCAAGTTTGAGGTGGGTAACTGTTATCTTATTAGCTTGTATGTATGTATTCATGTATGACTGATCATGTTGCTAGATAATTTGCATGTGTGTATCCTAGCTATGGATTGAGGCTGTGTGTCTCATAGGGCTGCGTGACCTAAAGGGCTGTGGTCCTTGACCGTTAACTGCGGTTACGGTGCGATTTATTTATTATGAATTACTCTATACTAATACATGTGTTATACTGTCTTTTATATTTCATATTTGCATATAAGATTAACGGTTACCCCTGAGGTTCATTCATTTGGACTCCAGACCGCATGAAAGAAACATGTAGAGGATCAGGTTCAAGAGGAAAGACGCAGCTGTAAGGGATACAACGGAAGGAATATTTTGTTATACTATAAGTAGTTGGACTGTAATTAATGTTTATCATTTGTCTATTTTTGGATTATTGTATTAAGATACCCCTAAGGGATCAACTTGAATCGCGAAAAAATTTATCCTCATGTTTTCAAATTAGATTATTTTAAGAAAGTTTTTATTCCGCAATTAAGTCGTCCAAATCATTTCGATGCATGTGCGCTTAAACTCTGATAAATATAGGCATATTAAGACAGGGCGTCACAGGCGGTGGTTGTTCCCTTTGTTAACCTTGACCTTAGTGCTTGACTTCATCACAGCTTTTCTGAATGTTGTGTTAAATGCCACAAAGTCGTGCACTTACAAACCTCCATAAACACATTCTACATCTTATGTGTTGCATCACCCTTCCTTGCTACCCTGAATATTTTCTTCTCATTTCGAACAATTAGCAATAATTTTTCTATGAGTTTTCAGGAATCTCTTTCATGTAGCTTGAAAAGGAAATTTTGAAGCATGGATACAGAATCCTCTACATATAAGACCTATAGCTCATGCAATTTGAGGTTGACATTTTGGTTAAACGAGTTGATACCTTCTCGTACGTTGCATGGAGAGATAGGGCTTAAAAAATTGCTTCTTAGCTATTATCATAAAAATAGATCCCAACTCACATAGGATTAAATAAAAACTTCTTATCAAATTCAAAAGCATAACAATCCAAATCTATTATATTTTTTAAACGAGTGAAGATGAGGGGAGAAAAACCCATACTGAAAATAACACAGAGGGAGGGAGGGAGGGAGGAGAAGAAGAAATTGACGGAGGGAGGCTGACAGATGAGATGCCACAGAGAGGGTTTGGATGTTGAAACCCTAACATTGAGATGAGATGGGACGTCGCGGAAGGAGAGTGTAATATTGAAAAAGCGTAAAAAAAAATTTTGAAATTTAAATTTGAGATGTGATAAAACAGGGAAGAGATGCCGAGATTGAGAGAGAGAAAAAATAATAATAATCAAATAGGGCGTTAAAAAATAGACAAGAGTACAGATTTCAATTAAATAATTATCTATTTACTAATGATTCTTTACCTTTATTTTTTGGCACCAATTCTTTATATTTATTCTAAAATAAAATATTTTAAAAAAAATATTCTAGTAAGTAGAGATAGGTGATTTAGTAAAATTTTATTTTTAACCACTTCTTAGAATAACTGTTAACTTTAAAAATAATTTTTAATTTTTAATAATTATAAATTATTTGTCTAAAAAAATCATATATTTAAATATTTCATAAGATTTAAAATTATAGATTTCAGCAATTATAGTATGTTCAAAATTTATATATATATATATATATATTTAAATATTTTATTAAATATTAATAGATTTTGTGGAAAATAAATAAATTTTAGGGGATATTATAATCAAATGGGGAGAGAAAAAGAAAGAAGCATGGTAGGGTAGCGTGGTTTAACTGCATCCAGCGAAAACGCTAAAAAAGGACAGATACAAAGCCCAAAGATTAGTCTTCGAGCCATACATTGCAAGAGAAGGCTTACACGGAGCCTGAGACGGATTTTTTTTTTTTTTTTTTTTTTTTTTTTTGATAATATAATTTTAGGAAAAGAGGTTGGGCTCACCCATAGTCAAGTAGAGGCGTTTGGGCTAGTCCAGGCATCTTGTGAGAAGAATATCTGCCTCCACCTCGGCGTTTTCGCTTAACTCCCAGATTCCTATGATGTCTCCCCCACCGCCTTGACCAACACAGGGATCGAACCTCCTCCCTTAAGGTGAGGGGAAGTCCGACCCCCACGCCAGTTGAACCCAAGGACAAGGGGTCTAAGACGGAAATTTTAAAAAGAATAAAATCACTTCATTGACTTGTGAACATCATTTTGTGAGGGGAGCCAATAATAAACCATGTAAGGGCCTGGCTTGAGAGGTGAGATATTATATACAGATTGATACCATAAGAACATGGCGAAATCCAAATACATAAATTTAAAATTTCCTTGAATGTACTGTGGGAATATAATTTCGTAGAAAATTTTTGTGAGACTACATTTCTCCTAGAGTTATGCTAACAGAACATTGTGACAAGTCATATATATACCAAGTGGGGAAAAAAAACAATAGGACAATTTTTTTAAGGGTAAAGGATTTCTCCAGTCACTGGAGATAGAGTTATCTCCAACCCAAAAACTACGTCGTTTTGAATTAATGAAGGGTGTATTTGTAATTTTAGGTGAATTAATGAAGATGCAAAATTACAAAAAACACCTTTCATTAATTCACCTAAAATTACAAACACATCCTTCATTAATTCAAAACGACGTAGTTTTAGGTCACTAGAGATAACTTTATCTCCCCGTGGCCGGAGAAATATTTTTCCCTTTTTTTAATATCACTATCTAATCGTGTCATATTTAAACATTGTTGGATTCAATTGAGGCTAACTTTCTCAAAGGTGCTTTTTTTTTTTTTTTTTTAATTCTTATAGAATGAAACTTAAGACCTCATGTTAAAGATGCCAAAACCCTTTCCACTATGACGAAAAATTATATATTCCAATGTTTATATATCATATTAATGTAAGCATGTATTTGGAAAAAATAATTATATAAAAGAATAAAAATTTGTATCAATTGCTATATCTTGTTTTTGTTTGAACCAAACAGACTTTAAGGGCCCGTTTGGTTCAAATAATTTGGGGGAGGAAAAGGAACTTTGAGGAGGGAAAGGAAGATTTAAAAGATGAGGGGAGGGAAGATGGCTTGAGTTGTTTGGTAGAAAGAAAATGAAGGGGTGGTAGTTGGTAAAGAATTAAGAAATGTCTATTTTACCCTCAAAAGAAATTAATTCAAAATAAAAAAGGAAAATATTTTTTTGCTAAAATATATTTTTTAAAAAAATGTCCCTGTTAAGTTCGAATTTGTGACCCAAATTTTTTTCGCAAAGTTCGAACTTTCCCGCCAACTTCAAACTTTCCTGCCAAGTTCGAACTTCCCGCCAAGTTTGAATTTTAGGGGTAAATTTGTCCAAAAATGTGAATAGTGACCAAGGAACTTGAGATCCCACCAATTTTGGTGGAATCTCAAGTTCCCATATATGAGGGAAGAGTAGTGGGCCCTGAAGTTGGATTAAGGCACTTGGCGCACCAAACGGTCTTTTTGCATGGGAACTGTATTAAGTTCCATTTCCCTCCTCCAAGTTCTGTCAATCAAACGGGCCCTAAGTGTTTAATATATTGTGAGTGTCGTTACAATATACTACCTTCGGTCTTAATTATAAGACCAAATTGGATTTTGTTGAAAAAATTAAAGAAACTAAATAAGTTACTTAATCATATCATATATTATGTATCTTTAGATTATATATTAGTTTATTAGTTAAACTAATTAGTTTGGAGAAAAAATAAAAATAAAATACTCTAAAATAATTTATTTAGCTTCATTAATCTCTCCAAAAATGTTAACTTAGTCTTATAATTAGGACGGGAGAGAGTACTTTTTATTTTGATATTTTAGGAATATCCCCATCTAATAAATGAATCTTTCTTAAAGTATATATAGAAAAATTTTAATTTTATTTTTATTTTTGAGGTCGTGGGATTTTTTTTTTTTTTTTCCATATGAAAAGAATTGCTTGGCATAAAAACCAAGAAGTGTGTAAATTTGGATTGCGATATAGGGTTCACTCCTAGATTGTTTCACTTTAATGAGCCTTCTTATTAATTACTAATATCCTAGGAACTAAATGCAATAATTAACATAAAACAAGTAAAAGCAGTTTGATCTTTTAACTATAAACAACTTTTTACAAAAGAAATTTAAATGATTGAAAACAAATCTTTTAGGATTTTTGGGATAAGAGGGGATCAAATGGAAACTGATGGTTTTGAAAATGCAATGAAAATCTCCTCGACTAATGGACTTCATCTATTATTTACTTTAAATAATATGAGAATGTGCTAGTTTATCAAAATTGCCCAAAAGATTTTTTGAACTAATTTAAGTTAGGTGAACTAAATATTCTACACCAGGCAATATTTAATCCTTCTAACTGAAACCCAATTAAAATGTTAGCAATTGATCTTAACCTTAGTGCTTGACTAGATACAACTTTTCTCTATTTTTGCCCCTCATACTTTTAGTAAAGGTGAGGGTTGTGTTAGACCCTATCAAATCTTTATGATATGGAATACGATATGTCTTGCAATCCATGTAGCCGGCTCATTTATTGGATAAGGGTTGTTCGTGTTATATACTTTTACAAAGGATTTTCCCCAACCCACGCCAAAAAAAAAAAAAAAAAATCTAGTTTAATTGTTTGAGTGGTAGCCTTGATTTGATGTGGGCGTTGAGTAAGCTCCATCTAATCAATCTTTTCCATCTCACAAGTCGGACACTTTTTTTCTGAGTTTTTGACAAAGTGACAATGTGATTTCAAACATACTCGGAATTGACTATGAGGGCCAGTTGTTAGGGTTTAAAAATACAAAGATTGGCGTGACATGAGATTGACGTCGATGGATGAGTTTGGCTTTAGCAACAAGCCGCATATGGAGGAGTTATCAGAGATGAACTAGGAGAAAGGAAATGGGACAGCAGCTGAACTTTCTTAAGCAGTGGTTTATTATGAATCTTTGGATGCTTTCAACATGCTTATGCGAAAATGTGCACCAAATCGTCCATCAAATCTTTTACAAACGTGGGAGGTGGAACTGTGACACATGAGTAGGGATATAGTTAGGTGTGTAGATTTTTAGCAAGAGAAGGTCATCAAGTTTCTTTTGATACGGTCTTGATACCTGAAGTGCCGAATTGTTGTCTGTCTAGAGATGTATTTAGAAGATAAACAACATTGTTATTAGCTTGTTTTGCTTATGTTTCAAGTGTTGTCCCTAGAGTTTAATTCTAGTTTCTCTACCTCAAGTTTCAGCTTGCCTGTAATTCAAAGAACAAAAATTACAATATACACAAATCTCTGTATACAATTTTAAATGCCATAAAGTTATGCACTTGAAACATCCATAAACACTTGCTACATTTTGAGATTGTCATTTTGGTCAATACATAAGAGCATAGTGAAATACAAAAGGATGAAGCTACTCGCATAAATTTTAAATTTCGTTCAATGTGGTGTGGGAATATAAATTGTTGAAAATAATTTGGTAGAAAAGTTCTCTAAGAATACATTTCTCATGGAGTTACGTCAAGAGAACATTGTGAGGAATCGGATCCCAAGTGGGAAAAACAGGTTACCTCCACTAGCAGGACATTTTTCAATATTGTTATCTAACTGGGACGTATTCGAGTATTATTGGACCCAATTGAAGCTAATCTTGCCCAACATGCTTTGTTTTCATTCACACAAATCTCTGGGAAGGAAGGGAACCATGTGGCAAAAAACTTCAGAGGCGGCTAAATTCAGAAGAACGGGATTGTTGGCGCTGAATCACATCACTTTAACGGAATATTTAACCGAAGGACTTAAAGGATCTCATTAAAAGAAAAACTAGTCCAATGACCTTATTCAAAACTAAAGGAAATTATAAGGATTGGGAGATTAATTTTCCATTTATAATATTAAGAAACTAAAATGAAACTGGTTTAAAGTTAAAGATGTACTTTTTTTTTTTTTTATTTAATGCCCTCCTTAAAGTTAAATTATTCAACATAGGGTTTGTTTAGTATGAGAGATTTGATTGGCAGGGGAGGGGAGGTAAGGAAAAATTTTTATGAATTAAATTTAAGGAAAATGAAAGAATAGGGTTGTAAAATCTTAAAAAAGAAAACATGTATAATAAAAGAGTAGGATAAATCACTAACGGGGGTTGGCATAAATGGTAAGCAACTTGTATTGTTTAAGTAAAGTCTTGAGTTCGAGCCTTGTGAATGCGAGAAAAGCCCCACTGGGAGACATTCACTCATCAAAACAAGGTGCGCCCGGGTTGGATTACTAGATGAGTAACCAAAAAAAAAAAAAAAAAAAAAAAGAGTAGGATAAATCAATTGGCACAAAAAACATTTTAAGCAAAGTCTTGCCAGTTTTTAAATCTGAATCCAAAAAGCCCTCATTAAGAGCTCCTCACCATAAAAGGTGCGTCCCTTACGGATTACGGATGAGTAACCAAAAAAAAAAAAAAAAGAGGAGGATAAATCAATTAAAACATTTTTAAGCTTTTTACTTAATTAAAGCACTTTTTTAAAAAAGCAAAAAAAAAAGTTCTTTTTTTAAAATCATCTAAATGGTCTTATATTATGAAGGTAAAAAAATAGTCTATTATATTAATAAATTTATTTTCTTTAAAAACTAGCTTTCTCACATTTGGATCGATTTATAATATCTATTTCCCCCTTCCGGAGACATCCGATATTTATAATTTCTTTTGGGAAAATTACTTAATCAATCATAATTTCAAGGATGCATTCTCCACAGAAATTGCCTCTTTGTATTTGCGCTTTTTTTATTTGTTATAATTGTAATACTCCCTCCGGTACTAATTATTGAAATTGCACTATAATTTCCTATAATTAGGATTTAGTCCCACTTCCTAGGGTTCAAGGTTTAGTGCCGCAGGAAATTACAAAAGAAGGCTCCGGGAAATCACTGGTAGCAGATTCATGTCAAGTTCTCCTCCATTTCCCCTGAGATGTTATCGGCGAAGATGTCGTTGTGTGCCGCAAGAAGGTACGCTTTCCCTAGGCTTCCTCATTTTGTTCCATGTTCTTCATCTTCGATCTTTCTCACTTCTCTATTTTCCCTCAACCCCAAGTTCTTTGCTCATTCCCAAACCCCAAATGCAAATAACATTTGCGATTCTGTAGCTTCATTCAATCGCTTGCTCCATATGCATCCCCCACCTTCCATGCCCCAAATTAATAAGATTTTAGGATCCCTTGCCAAGGCTAAACATTATCGCACGGTTATCTCATTGTTTCCACAAGCTGAGTTCAGGGGATTCACACCCGATTTATTTACACTAAGCATCTTGCTCAATTGTTACTGCCATTTGGGTCATATTTATTCTGCTTTCTCAATATTGGGAAAGATTTACAAGCTGGGCCTTCGGCCGAGTATTGTAACTTTGACTACTCTGATAAAAGGACTCTGCATCAGCAACCAAGTTGGGGAGGCATTGGACTTTTATGACGACCTGATGGCCCAGGGATTTCAATTAAATGTAGTTAGTTATGGAATCTTGATCAACGGGCTATGCAAAATTGGGAAAATAAGGTCTGCCATTAAATTGCTCCGAAAGATGGAGAGGCAGTTAGTTAAGCCTGATGTAGTCATATACACCACAGTCATCGATAGTCTTTGCAAGGGTGGACATGTCATTGAGGCCCATGAATTGTGCTCTAAAATGATTGATCAAGGAATTTTACCAGATATTGTCACATATAACTCTCTAATCCATGGTTACTGGAGCATGGGACAGTGGCAAGAAGCCACTCAGTTGCTAGATGAAGTGATATTGAAAGGCATCCAACCTGATATTTATACATTTAATATAACGATTGATATGTTCTGTAAAGAAGGAAGGATCATAGAAGCTCAAGTTGCGGTTGCCTGGATGATGAAATGTGGTGAGAGACTTAATGTTGTAACTTATAATTCTTTAATGGCCGGGTATTGTTTGATGAACAATGTTAAAGAGTCAAAAGAAGTATTTAATAAGATGGTTCGAAGTGGATTGACACCTGATGTGGTTAGCTTTACAATATTGATTGACGGATTATGTAAGATCAAAATGGTTGATGAAGCTATGGCTCTTTTTAAAGAAATGCGTGGCAAAAACATCAACCCTAATATTTGGACTTACAACTCCCTTATTGATGGCATGTGCAAATTAGGAAGAATGTCATGTGTGCAAGATCTTGTTTATGATATGCGTGATAGTAGTATTGCCCCTGATGTAGTCACCTATAGTATTTTGTTAGATGCATTTTGCAAAAGCCAGAATATCGACCAAGGGGTTGCATTATTTCAGCAAATGGTTGCCCAGGGAGTTCAGCCTAATGTGTACACACATAACATACTCATTGATGGTTTGTGTAAAGGTGATAGACTAAATGATGCGTGGGAGATTTTTAAATATCTTTTGATCAAAGGCTATCATCTAGATGTCTTCACATACAATATTATGATCAATGGCCTTTGTCGGCAAGGGATGCTTGAGGAAGCTATGACTCTACTTGCAAAAATGAAAGAGAATAACTGCCTCCCTGATTCAATAACATGTACAAAGCTTGTTGAAGCTCTTCTAGAAAAAAGTGAGAATGATAAAGTAGAAATTCTTCTTCATCAAATGATTGATAGTGGGATCCTGAAACAATAAAGCAAGGTTAGATACTCTTGTCTTAAGTACTTACACTTGTAAAAATGTTTAAAGTTGTTCTTTATGGTTATCCAGTGTTTCTTGATTGTTGGATTATTTGATGGGTTAGATGGACTTGAAGAGTTATGTTCAAGTCACATCTTTAATAGACTTGTTCCTTTGTATGTAGTACCCATCATTCTTTTAAACTGAACATGACATTGTTTTTTATTTCTTTATGAATCATTTCCTCTAAGGTCTAGGCCCTTGATTATGCCTTCACCTATATTCAACAAGGCTTGAGGTTAACTAATCATGAACATGTGATGCTCGAGTCCTTGAATTTCCCATGCAAAGTAAGGTTCTAGATGCATTTGGTGGCCATTACTAGCTGCAACTTGGCCACCTATTGAGCTGTTGTAGATTGTTTATTAAATTTTCCTGCATCAGTGAATTATATTTGCATTATAGTGTGTCATTGTTCAGCTAGTATGACTGAATGCTTGTCTGAAGCATGTTAAGGCATGCAGAGAGTTGTACTTGATTAATTTTTCAAATGGTGGTCTTGTAAGACCAAGTAAGATCAGATACTCTAGCTTATGATCAGATGCTCTAGTCCCAATTAGTGTTATACAGTATATAACTGTACAAATGTGTAGATTTTCTTTGAATAGCTTGTAAATGCCTGTTTGTTTATAATTAAAACTGCTGAGTATTCAATGACCTGAATGGTGTTTTACACAAAACAAACACTGGCGCCAATATCTGTTTCTGAACACCCATAGAACACCTCCCTTCTTTGAAGCTCTTTTGCTGAGACATTGAGTCTGGAATCACCCTCTGATCAATGAGAAACAATAAAGCTCTTAAGTGCTATTAGTATTCTTTTCCTTTCCAAAACTTAGTTTCCCTTGAATGATCTGAAAGATATCACCCTGGAAGAATATCACTACCTTCAGACATTTATCACAAGAATGGAAACTGAATATCCAACTACTGAGTTGATCTGATTAATGATAGTCATAGGATCAGGATTCTCTTCATGAAAGACCTCACGGTTCCCAACATAATTCTTATTCCACACCGAAAGATCAGCTAAAGTTCTGGTAAGCTTGTACTGAGAAAGATTACAGCCAACCTTGAAAGTTTCCTTTTCTCGTTATTGTTGACATTAGGAGAGAACCTTTCAGAGAAATGGCGAATGGCCAATTTAGACAGATTCAAGTGGCGAGAAATCCACATCCCATTATTATTTATCCTTAAGCCTACTTATATAATAACAGACCCTCCTCCACTTTTTAACCAAATTATGGTAATATGATGTATTTTTATCCCCATACAATGATTTATTTTACCTAGCTTTTATAAACTCTTATATTTAGGACAAGAGGTAGTTGTGGAAATCCATATTGCAGGGTATTTCTTTTTTCCTTCTGTGAAATTTCTCAATTTTTGTCTACTTTGACCTGTTTAAATTTAAAATTTTCTTGGGAAAAATTTCACACTGGAACATATCATAAATTTGATGCGACAAAACTTAGTGAGAAAATTTTTATTATTGTTTTTAAATGATAAGTCATGATATTTGGTATTATTGATAAGTACATATTTGAGTTAAATTAGACTTCAGTTGAGAAAATACACTCAACATGATTTTACCCATACGGCTCCAAGTTAGGAGTTATTTCCCTAGTCCTATTTATAAACAACTCTCCCTCTTTTAAGGCTGATCCTTAATCTAAGTAATTTTTTGATCTCGAAACTTAAACTACTTTTTTTCCTTTTCTACCCCTATTAAAGACACATCTTTATATTAATGAACTACTAATTCTCTTTCATTTTGTATTACTCATTCTCTCTCCTATATCCCTTTCATAAATAAGGGCATATTTGAAGGGGAAAAAAACAGTACACTTTTGGCATATTTATTGTTTTTTAACTAAGTTTAACTTACAATTCATTTTGCGCAATCAAATTAGTTGTTGCTTATGAAAAAGACCCGAAGGAATAAAATATATTGAATTTTTTTATTACTCAATAGTCAACCCAACTTGAATTTATAAGTGTGATTGAAACCACAATCTCCCAAAAAGATTTTTATGCTATCTGGCCACAATTTTGTAATTGATTTTTAAGAAAATGTGGACTTGGTTGCATGAGATATGTTACTACGTAATCCACACACCAACTGAGGTTGGCATGAATGGTATGGGTGCTCACAGATTATTAGTCTCCGCTCTTAGAGGATCCTCATGATCTTATGCAAACAAAATTAGCATATTCAATAGCGTAGTCATTGAAGTAGATTTACAATATAATCCAAATCATTTAATCTAGTCTTAACTAGCAAATTATCCAAAATTACATTGTATTTTATCCAAATTGAAAATGCCACTTTTTATTTTTTAAATATATACTCCCTCTGGTCCTTATTATAAAGACTAACTAGCAAGTGTATTTGGTCCTTTTATAAGACACTTCCTTGTTCTTAAAGAGTATTAATTATTTTCTTCCATATATGCATTTAATTAATAAGGGTAGTAGATGAAAGTAATAATTAATATAATATTAGAGTTTAGTGCAATTAGTAGGGGTAATATTGGAAATTACTTAAATTGTATGACAACTTTATTAACTTTAACTGTTTTTATTTGTTTGTGTGAATTGTTAGTTGGGTCCTTATAATAAGGACCTTCAAGAGTATATCTATAATTAAAATACTTAGGAATTTTTATAACGTATAAAAAATTTTATTTGATACATTCTATTAATATTTTTATATATTTTATGAAATTTTGTTGATTTATTGTAGTGTATCGGCGCGTAGTTACCTATGATTAATTATGGATTCGAATCGCACTTCCAAGCATTTAGCTTACCAATTCAAAAAAAAAAAAAAAAAAAAAAGGTTTTCCATACACACTCAATTGGATTTATATATTGTCGTTATTGTCTCAATACAGAGGATTTTTGGATCACAAAAGTGGCAAAAATATTTAAAAACAATATAATATTATATTGAATTAATATTGATAGAAACTAATAAAAATAATGGTGGTCCAACTCGCAACCTTGTAAATCAAGATTTTAAGGTGTTTGATGTTAGTAGAGTCAAATGGCTCAAATTCAATTTTAATTAAACAATAGGGCAACATTTAAAACTTTGTTGATTAAAAAATTAGGTTAGAATTTACTTTTAGTCATTTTGTATGATTTAGTTTGACAATATTTAAATAGAAAAAATTGGCTAGAAATCCCTGATTGACAAATTAATTGACTAATGGTAACTGAAACTTATAAATAAACACTTGTAGTTTACCATCATTTTAGTTCTGGTCCTGAAGTTTAAAACATATGATTTTGGTCCTTTAAATTTACTCTTCAAACTGTTAGTCCCTAAAGTTTCAGAAGTACTTAGAAACAAAGTTAACATGGTTAATTAAGCCTACGTGACACTAACAATGTTAAACATTCCTACATGGACGTTGACTTGTAAAAATTTAACTTTGCAAGCTGAGGTCAAAATTTTAATTCTAAAGAAGAGGGTCAAAATTTCATAATTCCCAAATTGGAAATGAAGACGAAGGGGATGATATGGTTAAACTTGCATCGTGAAAGACACACTCATCTCCCTGTTTCTTGAATCAAGAAGAGGCTTTGTAGCCTTCTTGGCTCTCAAGCACCATTATCTGTAACAAGTTCCACAAAGACAACATATTGGGCAGCTTTGCCATGCTCCCCCACCACAGAACAGAGTAGAAGATATATGGAAACAGAGAAGGAGGAAGAACACTAGAAGTAAGTGGGTTGTAAGATTCTTAACTGCTTTCCCCATTGAAGACCTGCCAACCCCATTTAAATTTCAACAGACATTCATAATGGCCCCTTTGCTGGGATTTTCCAAGCAAATCCTGGAAAATGCAAAAAACTTGTTTTTTCACGGAGGTAGCAATTTTAAATGGCGCCCAGAGAAGGAGAAACTGATGGTAAAGAAGCAAGTGAATCACAGGAAACAGAAAATTCCGAGAAGGCTGGAGCAAAGTAGAGGTTCTTGCTGAGATTCAAATATGGAAACATAAACAAGGATTAAACTTTGACTCGATCTCCCAAATCCTCTGGGAAAAGGCTCCCCCTCCCCCTCCTAGGCCCAATAATGAGCCCAACAGGATGGTTTTTGCTCCATAATTGAGTGTCTCACATAGAGCTAGGAATCAATGCCAACTTGGCCCTACAGGGCCCAGGGTAAGAAAAACATATGTTTTTTAAAGCCGAGTCTTAGAGCACAAGGGCTAGGGCCGGCCCTACAGGGCCCGGAAGTTACTATTCCAAATTTTAGTTATTTTTTCCTCTTTTTTTTCAAAGAAATATAATTAGTAAATTATAATAATTAAAGTTTTGATTTATCAAATAAATGTTGTCAACATTAATATCCAAACAACACGAATCATTCAACAAATAAATACATTCACTAATTCGTAATCAAAAGCAAAATATTGTTCATAAATAATTCACATAAAACATAATAAGCATACCTAGATTTTGAATTTAAACTATTATACATATTTTTATGATGAGATTTACCTTATGACTTGTGATGAGAAGGTTGTCAATATAAGGAGCAAGCTGACTTTCATTTTCAATAAAAATTTGAATATGGGGATATATTTTCTAACTCCTTATTAAATAAATAAAAAAGAAACATTAACAGGGCCTAACGGGTCGACCCAAGACTCTACAAGGCTGGCCTTATAGGGCTTATTTTATTTAAGTCCTCTAATTTTCAAGTCTGACCCTTGAAGGGCCAAGGTTTAAACGGGCTGGCTCGATTTCCCAACTCTAATTTCATGTGACCCATCACTCATTTGATTACTCATCCTATGGGTTTGGGTTATCCAATTATACCTAATGCACCTCCATCACCTTCAACTCCGAAGGCCGTTATTGTGAACTTTGAAGACCCTTCTCTCTCTCCATCCTTAGTTGCTCGAGCTCAAGGAACATCAGAGTGCAAACGCTGCCAGCTCATCAACAAATTTTCCGACTTCAACCCTGAATTTGACTCTTTCATCCATGGATGTCTTAAGATTATGGGCAAATCCAAGGCATACTCTTTGAATATGGGATTCTTTGTTCTGGAAGATGAAGAAGAGTGTCTTCTTTCTAATAAATGTTCCCTGGCCAGCTACTCGTCAATATTTCCTCAACAACTTCATGATTGGTGAGAAATGGCAGATTTTAAGGGATGAGATAAATCTGGGTTTTGAATCCCATTTGTAAGGAAGTCTTGTGGATCATTTGACTGGCAAATTATTGCTCGAGATCATGTGGACTTTGCTGAGTTTCTAATCACTACCCGAATACTTCAACCAATTCAAGATGAATTATAATATGAACAAAATGAATCTTGACTCACTCAATCGATGCACGAGCATGAGAGGCCGAACGTACTCTAGTCAAGCAAGGAAGTGCATTGTTTGTTAGTGAAAGTTCTGTGAAACCTGTGGGAAACCCAAGGGAAAGAACAAGAACAAGAAAAAGAAGAAATCAGTACTCCAGCTTGCCAAAACTTGGGTGTCACTGCAATGAAGCAGCCAAAGGCAAGTGCTTCAAGTGCGACAAAAGGGGCATTGGAAGAAAGATTGCCCACAAATAAAAAAACCAGGTATGGGTGATTTAAATGTGATTGAGGCTTGTTTAATGGAGAATCACGATGACAAATGGATCGTTGATTCAAAGAGCCACTAACCATGTTTGCTACTCTTTGCGTGGTTCAAACAAAGCTTGCCTAAGAGTAAAGGACAACGAGGTTGAAGCTTGGAACGGGGCTTTTCATTAACGAGTGGGACAAGTTGTTTTATCTTTTAATAGAACTTTGGTTTTAGAAGATTTTCATTGCGAGTTCTTTTTATTGGGCCTCTTCACTCGGTTCTTCGTTTGCTTTTGCTGAAGGTGTGCACACTATTTACAAACTCAAAGGTCCGGATCAATTCAGGAGTATATGATCATATGAATCATAGAGGGTTGGTTTGTCTCATCATCCTTCATTTCATAATCTTTAAATCATATCTCTGCAACCAATCTAAAAGGTCATGTCATCAAGTTATCACACTTTCAACTTTTTGTTCCTCTTCCCAATTAACGGTCCAAATGGGATCATGAGGATGAGGAGGAAATAAGATGGTGAGACGATCTCCTTCCGCCTCTGCTCAAGACTCTAAGTGGTTTGTCTACCTCTCGTTGGTAGTCCCTAATGTATAGATTAAATTTAGGTCTGAAAAGGCTTCATGTGGAAACAACACTAATGTTTGGTTTGAGAGAAGGGGATGAGAGGGAAAGAGATCCTAGTAAGGATATTAACCAAATTACCATTAATGAGAAGAATATTCATTTTTGTTGAGAGTGTATTCTTGGAATATTGAAAATTTTCTATGGACTATTTAGTAAAGATTCTCCCGCTTTCCCCCTTCCTCCCCTCAAATCAAACATAGCTACTTCAAATGATCTTGATGGAAATTTTGAGAATTTTGAGTCTCATCCTGGGTAAAAAGCCCAAACATGCTGTGGTTGAGGACCCTCTAGTCCAGGTTGACATTCTGAAGAAGAAGTGTCCATATGTTGTTCTCACATAGGACCCCTCATCGAAGAAGATTAAAATTTGGAAAGGCGAATATCCAAGGGCTCTGGATGCTGCCCAGAATCTTCTTAAAGCGCCATGAAACTTCTCAGCTGGAATTGCTGAGGGTTTAGGAAATCCTTGACTGTTCAAAGATGTAGGTGTTTAGTTTCCCAGCATTATCCTAATATTGTTTTTCCTTCAGAAACCAAAATATTATCTGTTCAAGACGCCTACTTTCCCCTTTTGAACTTATGTTATTCTAGTCATTGTAGAACTGACTCAATTAGGAAGGGTAGTGGTACCTTAGTAGCTTGGAAGGCTAATTTTATTGTGCAAGTTTTCGGGACATAAGTGATTTATTTTTTTATTTGACTTTTGTAGAAGTAAGATAGGAAAAAGGTGAGATTGTAAATGTGATTTGTGTTTGGATTGATGGTGATAGTAGTTTTTTTCCAAACAGAAACATGTTTAGATTATGATTTGAAAAGTTCATTGAAATGAAAAATGACTGAAAAAGACATAGATCTTATTGAATACTATATATATTAATATTATTTTTGTGAAAATTGTAATTATATGTGTTCGGAGGATTATCCGAAAATCAAGTTCAGATGAAAAATTGTTGAAAAAGACTTCGAATCTTATTGAATAATTCATATATATTATATTTATATATTGTAATAATTTTAAGAAAAATATTATAACTATAATTATAAAATAAAAATAAAAATAGTTAATTACTATTGGAAAAAACTTAAATTGTTGCAATACTTAATTATAATAAATATGAAATAATTAATATATTGTAAATGTAGGCATTAAAAATATATCTTATAAAGAATAAAAATATTAAATAAACATGAAATAATTAATATATTTTGGGACCCAAGCAAAATTTATCCTAGGGCAAACCTCACTGTCAAAATTAGAACTGGGAAATCGGACCGGCCCGTTTAAGCCTTAATCCTTCAAGGGCTAGGCTTGAAAATTATAAGAGCTAAATGAAATTGGCCTTATAGGGGCGGCCCTACAAGGCTAAGGGTCAGCCAATTAGGCCCTTTTAATTTTTTCTTCTTAAAATTACCTAGGCTATCTAGACTTGAGAGTTAAGAAGTGAGAACCCTAAAAATTTCAATCTCGATCTCTCTTTTTTTTTTTTTTTTTTTTGTGTTCGAAAATCTCACTCACACTCACAGTGTACTCACTCAATCTCAATCTTAATTGACAACATTTATTTGATAAATTAGAACTTTAATTGTTGTAATTTACTAATTATATTTCCTTGGAAAAAAACAAAGAAAAAATAGTTAAAATTTAGAATAGTAACTTTTGAGCCTTGTAGGGTTGGCCCTAACCTTAGTACTCTCAAGTCAGGCTTTGAAAAATAGATGTTTTTCTTACCCCGGGCCCTATAAGGCTAGCCCTGTTAGGCTTGGCCCTTCAAGAGCCGGTTTTGATTCCCAGCTCTAATCAGAACGTTTGCTGGAATGCTTGGGTCAATGGCTTTCGATAAATAGCCACTTTTTTAGGTAAAAGTTAGATGGGAAAAAAGTTTTCCCAAACAAAAAAATCAACTCGATTGGGCTTCTGCTAGTCATTGTGCATTTGGGCTCTTCAACGCTTTGGGAACACTTTCCCAAACATGCTTCTTTGCCTTACTTCTTGTCTTTTATTTACGGTCCTCCTATACCTGGTTTGAGGAAAATTTTATTGGAATGGTTATCTCTTACATCCATTAGCATGAACAATCCATGGATGATAGTTGGAGATTTTAATCAAATACTATCTCCTGAAGATAAACTTCTCTGCTCTGGTAAAAAATAGTGGTATGAGCGAATTCAAGAGATGCCTTGATGAATGTAATCTTATTCAGGTGTCTCAAAAAGGAGCCCATTTACTTGTTCAATCAATCGTAAAGGGGACTAGTTCATCTTGGAAAATTTGACAGAGCTATTATTCATCATTAATATCTATATGAGTGTCCTGCATCTGTGGTTAATACTCTACCTATAGCGGCTTCAGATCATAGCCCTATATATTGTTTATGCAATATAAGGAAGTTAAAAGAGTTCATTTAAGAAAACAAAAATTTGAGGAATCTGGTTCAAATTCAAAGAAAGTGATAGCATAATTATTAGATCATCATGGTCTGTCATGGTCAAGGCTCTCCCTCTTTTTGCCTACTCTGTAAGATTAACAGAACTTTAGCTGATCTTTCAATGTAATTATATTGGGACCTCTTTCACATAATTAAACAGGCAGAACATGAGCTCCAGAGAATTTCTTCTTTAGTCAACCTGATGAATGGCGTTTCCTCGTATATGAAAAGCTCACGGCTGAAGCCAGACATAATCTAGAGTTCCTTTATGATTGTGAAAAATGTTTTTGGGCTCAAAGAGCTAAGCTAAAATGGTTGTGTGAACATGAAAGAAATACCAAATTCTTTCATGCCCCTGTTTCAAGAAAAAAGACATATAACTAAATTAAGAGTATGAAAAGGCAAGATGATACTTGAACTCGCAACAATGAAGAGATCATTGGTATGGCTAAGGCTCATTTTAAGGACGTTTATCAAATGCAAAATGAACTTCCTAGACCTGATTGAAGCTCTTGCCACAATGTCTCCATTCCAACCATTTCTCATGAGCATTTCCAAAGCTTTCTTCAGCCTTTTACCATGGAGAAAATTAAAGAGGCTGTTCTTTTTCTCTCCTAAAAAATAGTGCTCCTAGTCCTGATAGTTTTCATGCTAGCTTCTTTCAGAGGTACTGGGATATAGTTAAAGTTGATCTTATGCAGATGATGAAAATTTTTGGGTGTCAAAATTTTTATTGAAGTCTTTCAACAAGACTAATATTATCCTAATTCCTAAGTCAGATCATATTCAGACCTTCAAATACTTGAGACCCATTAGCTTATGTAATGTGGTCTACAAGATTATATCAAAGGTTATATGCCTTAGAATGAACAAGATCTTGGATGACTACATTGCCTCGTTCCAATGTGCTTTTCTTAAGGGGTAGGTTATTTCAAATAATATCCTTTTAGCTGCAGATCTAATGATCCAAATTCATTCAACTAATCAATGAAGGAAGAAATTGATGTCTTTCAAGGTTGATTTCTTCAAAGCTTTTGACACTCTTTCATGGAATTTCATATATGTAGTTTTAAAAGAGATGAATTTCCCAGACAAATGGATTGCACACATGCAAATTATCTATCAATATGATGAGTCATACATGAATACATACATACAAGCTAATAAGATAACAGTTACCCACCTCAAACTTGAATCCTTAACTTTGTCCGAACATCTTTGGGATCGAGAAGAGGTGTCAAATTATGCCTATAAACGTTTATCATTGTCATTAGTCACTTGTAACGTAACTAACTACATGAATTATTTTATAGGATTAAAAGTGGTTATCAACCCCTAAAATAATAATACCATTTTAATAAATAGTAATTATTCTTTTTCCTAATAATAATAATAATAATATTTATTTAATATTATTATTATTATTTTTTGTAATCACTTCTCCGAGTCAAGGGGTTCTGGGTTAAGGGGTTTTGAGTTGGGGGTTCTTTGGGATCCGAGATAGGGTGTTGGAATCGAGATGGGGTATCGAATCCGAGGTATTAGAATTTGAGATAGTTTGTTGGTATAGAGTCCAGGATAGTATATTGGTATCAGAGTCCGAGATAGTGTGTCGTTATCAGAGATGGGGTATCAGAGTCCGGGGTAGTGTGTGGTATCAGAGTACGAAGGAAGGATCATAAAAGCTCAAGTTGCACTTTCCTAGATGATGAAATGTGGTGAGAGACTTGATGTTATAACTTATAATTCTTTAATGGCTGGGTATTGTTTGATGAACAACGTTAATGAGTCAAGAGAAGTATTTGATAAGATGGTTCAAAGTGGAATGAAACCTGATGTATTTAGTTATAATATTTTGATTGATGGATTTTGTAAGATCAAAATGGTTGATGAAGGTATGACTCTTTTTAAAGAAATGCGTGACAAAAACGTCAATCCTTATATTTGGACTTACAACTCCCTTATGATGGCATGTGCAAATTAGGAAGAATGTCATGTGTGAAAGATCTTATTAATGATATGAGTGATAGTAGTATTGCCCCTGATGTTGTCACTTATAATACTTTGTTCGATGCATTTTGCAAAAGCCGGAATATCGACCAAGTGATTGCATTATTATTCTTTTTAATAAATAGTAATTATTCTTTTTCCTAATAATAATAATATTTATTTAATAATAATATTATTATTTTTTGTAATCACTTTCAAAGTCAAGGGGGTTCTGGGTTAAGGGGTTTTGAGTTGGGGTTGCTGGGATCTGAGATAGGGTGTTGGAATCTGAGATGGGGTATCAGAATCCGAGGTATTAGAATTTGAGATAGTTTGTTGGTATCAAAGTCCAAGATAGTATATTGATATCAGAGTCCGAGATAGTGGGTCGGTATCAGAGATGGGGTATCAGAGTCTGGGGTAGTGTGTGGTATCAGAGTCTAAGATAGTGTGTTGGTATCGAAGTCCGAGGTATTGTGTCGATATCAGCGATGGTGTTGGTATCAAAGTCTGAGATAGTGGGTCGGTATCAGAGTTTGGGGTAGTGTGTGGTATCAAAGTCTGGGGTTGTTTGTGGTATCAAAATCCCAGATAGTGTGTTAGTATCAGAGTTCGAGGTATTGTATCTGTATCAGGGATGGTGTTGGTATCAGAGTCCAAGATAGTGGGTCGGTATCAGAGTCCGGGGTAGTTTGTGGTATCAGAGTCCGAGGCAGGATGTTACAATTTGTACACACATAACATACTCATTGATGGTTTGTGTAAAGGTGACAGACTAAATATGCTTGGGAGATTTTTAAATACATTTTGATCAAAGGCTGTCATCTAAATGTGTGTTCATATAATGTTATAATCAGTGGTCTTTGTAGACAAGGGATGCTTGATGAAGTTATGACTCTACTTCCAAAAATGAGAGAGAGAATGACTGCCTCCCTGATTCAATAACATATACAATAATTGTTCGATATCTTTTGGAACAAAGTGAGATGGATAAAGCAAAGAATCTTCTTCATGTGATGATTGACAGTGGTATCCTGAAACAATAAAACAGGGTTAGATGCTCTGTCTTTATTTTATTTGTTTTTTGCTCGGAGATGCTCTGTCTTTATTACTTGTACAAATCTTAAATTTTTCCTTAATGGTTATCCAGGTATTGCTTCTTTTTAGTTAAATTTGTCATATTTTGATTATGTATGTTAGGCAGCATCTCTAGTTTAACCTTGATCTTAGTGCTTGACTTCATCACAGCTTTTCTGAATGTGGTGTTAAACGCCACAAGGCCGTGCACTTACAAACATCCATAAACCCATTCTACATTTTATATGTTGCATCACCCTTCCTTGCTACTGAGAATATTTTTCTTCCCGTTTCTAACAATTAGCAATAATTTTTCTGAGCTTTTGGGAATCTCTTTCAAGTAGCTTGGAACGGAAATTTTGAAGCAGAAAAACAGAATCCGTTACATATAAGACCTATAGCTTATGCAATTTGAGGTCGACATTTTGGTTAAACGACTTGGTACTTTCTCATGCTTTGCATGGGGAGATAGGGCTTCAAAAATTGCTTCTTGGCTATCATCATAAAAAAGATTCCAACTCACATAAATAATAAAAGCTTTTAATCAAATTCAAAAGCATGTCAATCTAAATCTATTATATTTTTTAAATAAACGAAGATGAAAGGGAAAAAACGATACAAAAAATAACAGAAAGAGTGGGAAAAGACTTTCCAACACCCTATCTCGGATTTTGATACCCCATCTCAGATTCCAATACCCCATCTTGGATTCTGATAGCCCATCTCAGATTCCAACACCCTATCTCAGATTCTGATACCCTATCTCGGATTCTGAGACCCCATCTCTGATTCCCACACCCCATCTCGGATTCTAACACCCTATCTGGGATTCTGATACCCTATCTCAGATTCCAACACCCTATCTCGGATTCTGATACCCTATCTCAGATTCCAACACCCTATCTCGGATTCTGACACCCCATCTCGAATTCTGATACCCATCTCGTATTCCAACACCCTATCCAAATTCTGATACCCTATCTCAAATTCCAATACCCTATCAAAGATTCCAGCACCCCTCATCCTAACATCCCATCCTAGCAATCCCAACTCGAAACCCCTTAACCCAGAAGCCCCTTAACCCAGAGAAATAATTACAAAGAGAACAATAATAATAAATAAATAAATAATATTATTATTAGGAAAAAGGAATAAATATTATTTTTTATTAAAAAGGGTATTATTATTTTAGGGGTTGATAACCACTTTTTAATCCTCTAAAATAATTCGCGTACTTAGTTACTTTGCGACGCAAGTAATGACTAATAACAACGATAAACGTTTATAGGCATACTTTGACACCTCAACCGATCCAAACACCTAACGGACTAGTTAAGGATTCAATTTTGAGGTGGATAACTGTTATCTTATTAACTTGTATGTATCTATTCATGTATGAATGATCATGGTTATTAGATAATTTGCATGTGTGTATCCTAGCTATGGATTGAGGCTGCGTGTCTCATTGGGCTACGTGTCCTAAAGAGCTGCGGTCCTTGGTCGATAACTGCGGTTACAGTGTGACTTATTTACTGTATATTATTCTATGCTTAACATGTGTTGTACTGTTGTTTATATTTCATACTTGCATATGAGATTAACTGTTACCCCTAGGGTTCATTCATTTGAACTCCAAACCACATGAAAGAAACAGGTAGTGGATCGGGTTCAAGAGAAAAGACGCAATTGTAAGGGATCCAACGAAGGGATATTTTGTTATAATATAAGTAATTGGACTGTAATTAACGTTTATCATTTTTTTTATTTTGGATTATTGTATTAATATCCTACTATGTGTAACATCCCAAATTTTGGGATTTTAAAGTTTGAATAACGTATGGAGATTAATTATAAATTTTTGGGTTAAAATAATTATGAGAATAATTATTTGGGAAGTTTAGAATTAATTTCTTGGTAATAATTAGAAAATAAAACTAAGGAAATAATTGCAAGAAATAATTTTGGAAATAATACCCAATATGCAATTCTTCTTCATTATTCAATAATTACCAACCTATTAACTCCCTTAGCCCAATATGTGATAATAGCCATATTCCCTTGGTGTATTTAATATATTCAACAAGACAAGGGCCAACAAATAAAAAAACCAAACCATTTGACTTGCACCCAAAACGCAGCAGCAGAGGTAATATTCATTAAATTAGTTTTCTCTTTTTTCACTGCACACTTTGGTCTCGAACCCGTAAAAGGCGCGAATTCGAGTCAACAAAAAAGCTATTAGCCAAACTTCACCAGCGGGATTAACTCACCTTCTGAACACGAAAGGCCAGCAGCGCCATGCTTCTCCAGACCCTTAGGTCTTTATATAAGTGTTGTTCCTTAAGTCTCATTCATTCATCTTCCTGCATCCAAAACCGAGAATAGGGGAGAGAAAGAGAGAGTCCATTCATTTTCCTCTGTTTTCAAGTAGCAAAATAGAGGTAAGTGTTGGCGTTGATAAGCAGTGATAACAATGAAGTTTGAGCTTTGCAAGAGGTAATCCTCAACTTTGCTTTCACGGTTTAGTTGCTACTAATATGTCATAATTAGATATTTAAAATTTGGATCAAATTACTTCCATATCTCGTACTTATTAAATCAACAAAAATTAAAACACAATCATACTATTTGCTCTATCAATTAATTCCTTAGGAAGTACATGGAGCACAATTTGTTCTGAGACTTCTTTCCAAACATTAATTTTGCACAATATTCTTTTTCAATAATAGTTCAATATTTGGTTTTATAAAATATTGTATTAGAATAAATTGAAATCTATTGTGATGTGGATCTACATATATATGTGGAGATATATTTTCTTCTTGGGAAAATCCCATATAAAGAAGGTTGAATTATCCAAATTCTAATTTGGGTTGCTAAACTTAACAAATTATTAATTAGGTTATGTGACTCAATTACGGATTTAGAATTTAGGTTAAATTACCTCTATATCCCTTAGTTATTAAAAAGAACAAAATTGAAAACAGAAAAATATTGTTCAAGCGTAAGAACCCTAACAACAAAAAATTCATTAGAGGCTTGATGTTAATTCTAATGTTAATAGATCTATTTAGATGGACTTGTATTTCAATATTTATGAGTTAGGACCTCTATGAAATAATCATACTGCGTGGATTTCTCTGAAATTCCAACAGCAACCGTGCGGCTAGATCGTGCAACAGTTCGATATTATTCAAATTTCAAATTAAATGTTTGTTGTTTTGGCCGACAATTATATTAGATTTAACCTGATGCCCGAGATGCATGAACTTTTCCCGTAATTGGTTTATCAATCCTCATGCTGTTATATATGTGTGGTTTAAATTTCAGAAGGACTTCAAAATCTCCGTAATAGTTTATATTTGCCTGTACATTTTCCTGTTTTTATAAAGTGGGTTTCAACTATGTATTCTTCTGAGATCAAACCCAATATTGGTTAATAATCACGCTCCACTCTTGAATTTGCATCTACCAGTTGCTACTATGCTGGTTTCGATTATGAAAGGAAGTGATGATGATGGAAAACAAAGGCGACTTCTCTTAGCATTGTTCATACTACACCGGGCACATGAGAAAGAGTGACGATGGTAACAAGTGCGACAAACATCCGACTTCTTGCTTTTCCTTTTCTCTTTTCTTTGGACTATGATTGGGGGTATTATTGGAAAATAACCAAAATTTAAATATTCTAGATTGGGTCATTGACCCAATTTAAGATTTGTTAAGTTTACCAACCTTATATAAAATTTTTCTATTTCAACCGTCTTTATATGAGATTCTCCCTTTTTTTAACGATATTTATATTTTTATTCAAAATTTTATTACCCGAGTTTAAATTTTGAATCCTATATATGTGTGTGTATTTTTGGAGATATATTTTCTCCTTTCAATATTTATATTTTTATTCAAAATTTTATTACCCAGTTTAAATTTTGAATCCTATATGTATGTATGTATAAATATACAATCCATGATTATTTTTTTTATAAAAAATGGAAAATATTTATATTCATGAAACATTGTAGTACATAAATTCACCTCTTTCAATTATTTATACTCCTAGTCTCCTTTAAAATCAAATATTGTATACATTTTTGTGTGTGTATAATTAATGTTTAGAAAGAAGTTAGAGGAAAAAGGTGCCCTATACGCTACGGTATTTCCTAAGGAATTAATTGATCATACTTTCTTAAAAAACTGGATATTGTATAAAATAAGAATATTATGCATAATTAACATTTGGAAAGAAGTCGGAGAACAAATGTTGCTTTATACGCTACGGTATTTCCTAAAGATTTAATTAATAGAGCGAAAATAAGGTTATATTTTCAATTTTTCTGTTTTAATAATTAAGGGAAATGGAGGTAATTTGACTCGAATTTTAAATCCCTAATTATGATGTATAATCTATATATAATTTGTCAAGATAAGTTACCAAAATTAGAATTTGGTAATTTAATTGTCTTTATATAAGATTTTTTTTTGAATATATATGCATTAACAACATTTTTTGTTGTACAAAAAATTATTATTTTTACAAATATAAATTTTTATTCTTATATTAAAAATAAGTATTTTGGTCACAATAAAACTTAAGAATTAAACTTGATTATTAACTAACAGTTAAGTGAATGAAATTGGGACATATTGGCCTTTACTCCAAATAAGGATTTTGCGCCTAACGGGGGCAACACATTCACCATCTAGGTTTATTACGATTGGTAGGTTGAGCATTAATAGCTTAATATTAGATCATTTTATTGGAGATGTAGGAAATCATCAACAATTTATTGTCAACCCTGGATTTGCTATAAAAGGCAATCAATCCAAAAAAAAAAAAAAAAAATTGTGAGTGATATGCATCAAAAAATTGAATGAAAATGGAATTTTAAAATATATAGAAAAAGTTTATATATCATATATTTTGATTTTAAAAAAGATTTACAATACATTTTCAAATATAGGGGAGATATTTCTATAATTTACTTAAAATAAGATGGTTAGTGCATTTTATCCTTAAATCAGGTTTGGATTCTTTTAATCATTTTTCTCATTTTCTTCCTAGTATCCGATCTCCACCCTTTTTTTTTTTTTTTTTTTTTAAAAAAAAAAAAAAGATGGTCCAAATGTAATATTTTATAAAACTATTATTTCAAATATGAAAAAATAAACTTAACTGTTAAATCATTATCTACACAATATATACCTATAATACAAACAAAATTAATAAAAAATTAATTTATAAAACACTATTATCATTGTTTTAGAAAATATTAAATCTAAACCGCCCACTTTTTCATCTTTTGGAAATGAGATTCTGAGAAAATGAGAAGAGAAGAGATTCTGAGGAAATTTGTTCCTGGGTTATGAGTTCCTAAGCCACCTTTCTCAAAGTCATATTTATTTTTCGATAATGACTTTTCCAACATATTGTTGTAATGTTGGGCAAAAAAAGATATTGTTGTGATATCTCTAAATAATTATTTCTTTCCTTTTTTTTTATGGTATGAAAATTATTATTTCAATTATATTAAGAAATTTATTTACTCTAAAAACTCAGTTTCTCAAGATTGGATCTATTCATAATTCATTAATTCCTTTTTTTAAAAAAATTACTCTATCAATGATAATTTCTAGTATATATTCGACGTAGAAATCGTCCTTTTTCCTTTTCTTTCGGTCTCCATAACTGTAATATTTCTCATTTTAGTTTTTTGTCAAAGTACATCGTATATCATGTTTGAATTAAAATTGAGATACTGATCCAAGTTCTTCCCTTCTGAATGAATCAGGCAATAGATTCACATCTAGAAGAGGTTGACAATAAGTTCATTCACATCTAGAAGAGGTTGACAATAAGTTCTTTCAAAATTGATCATTTGTGAGGGTTTGATGCCGATCGCGGAAGGGAGTATTCAGGCAAAAAAAAAAAAAAACATGCCGAAGGAAGTTCAAAGGAACGCTTACTGGATGTGTGGAAATCACTGTCTCCAGATTCATGTCTGAGGGCTCTTCTTTTTTTTCTTTTTGCCAGTAATTTCTGAGGGCTCTTGTAGGTCAAGTTTTATTCCATTTCCTTTGAGATTTATTGGTGAAGATGTTGCTGTATGCCTTAAGAAGGTACGCTTTCCCCAAGCTTCCTCATTTTGTTCCATGTTCTTCATCTTCCATTTTTCTCTCTTCCCCGTTTTCCCTCACCCTCAATTTATTTGCTCACTCTCAAACCCCAAATGCAAATAACATTCGCGATTCTGTAGCTCCATTCAATCGCTTGCCCCATATGCATCCCCCACTTTCCGTATTCAAAATAAATAAGATTTTAGCATCATTTGTCAAGGCTAAACGTTATCGCATTGCTATCTCAGTGTTTGCTATAGCTGAGTCCAGGGGATTCACGCCTGATTTAGTTACACTAAGCATCTTGCTCAATTGTTACTGCCATTTGGGTCATATGTATTCTGCTTTCTCAATGTTGGGAAAGATTTACAAGGTGGGTCTTCATCCGGACATCGTCCCTTTGACTGCTCTGATAAAAGGACTCTGCATCAGGAACCAAGTTGGGGAGGCATTGGACTTTTATGGCGACCTGATGGCCAAAGGATTTCAATTAAATGTAGTTAGTTACGGAATCCTGATCAACGGGCTATGCAAAATTGGGCAAATAAGGTCTGCCATTAAATTGGTCCGAAAGATGGAGAGGCAGTTAGTTAAGCCTAATGTAATCATATACAACACAGTCATCTGTAGCCTTTGTAAGGGTGGACATGTCATTAAGGCCCGTGAAACGTGCTCTAGAATGATTGATCAAGGAATTTTACCAGATATTGTCACCTATAACTCTCTAATCCATGGATACCACAGCAAGGGACAGTGGCAAGAAGCTACTCAGTTGCTAGATGAAGTGATATTGAAAGGCATCCAACCTGATATTTATACATTTAATATAACGATTGATATGTTCTGTAAAGAAGGAAGGATCATAGAAGCTCAAGTTGCGCTTGCCTGGATGATGAAATGTGGTGAGAGAGTTGATGTTGTGACTTATAATTCTTTAATGGCTGGGTATTGTAGACAAGGGATGCTTGATGAAGCAATGACTCTGCTTCCAAAAATGAAAGAGGATGACTGCCTGCCTGATTCAATAACGTATGCAATACTTCTCCGAGCTCTTTTGGGAAAAAGTGAGAATGATAAAGTAGAGAATCTTCTTCATGAAATTATTGATAGTGATCTTCTACAACAACAAAACAAGGTTAGATACTCTTGTCTTAATTACTTGTACAAATGTTTAAATTTGTCCCTAATGGTTATCCAATGAGTGTTTCTTTTTGGTTAAAATTGTTGGATTATTTGATGCTTTAATGGCGAAGAGTTATATTCAACACCCTTCCCTCTTCCCCGCCTTTTCTATTCAACATCCTTCATCCTTCTTGGTTAGTTCATGTTTTGATTTATGTATGCTGACCGGCATCTCTTATTTAGTTCATGAATTAAAATTTCATTTATCTATACTGTACCTTAAAGAAATTTCTTGGATTTCATAAGATAGTTGGAGAATTCCTCGCATAATATTTTGGATCAGGCAAAAAGTTTCATCCGATGATTTCACAACCAAGGATGGCTGTGTCTGAATATTTTTAAGTATAGGCATAACTTAGTCTTTTCTTGAACTTGCGATGTTGCAGCATTTAGATTGAATAACTTGACTGATGTTGTAGAAAATTTGGTTTTCTGATCTATTTTAATTCTAGTCTGTCTTATTGTTAGTGGATCCGCTAACTCCATTTTGATCAGGCTGAAAATGAAGCTGATAGGATGGACTTGGTAAATAAAATCACTCTAGCTATTACATCGCTTTTAAACTCTCAGTTTCTTCAACAGGTTCTCTTCCAAAATGTTAGAAAGCATGCCTATGTGCATGAATGAATATATTAGATGTTAATTTGAAAGTCTGTCATTGTGATTTCTGCAGCCTAATCTGGTTGGATTGCATCAAGAAAATGATAAATCAGCCATTGTTGCTTCATGCTATAGTAAATCGCAGCATAGCCATGGATCTTTGACTGAAGGCATATATTCCAATGAAATGGAGAGTATCTCTAAGATTTTACGGGGAATTCCTGGAAATAATAGGTGTGCTGAGTGTAGTGCAACTGACCTTGGGATATTGCTGTGTATTGAATGCTCTGGCGTTCATCCAAATCTTGGAGTTCTCATATCAAAGGTTAATTCTTTCAGAAAGACTTGGAAATTATTGCCCAGGTGCGATAAATTTTGAGATCTCTTGGGACCATCCAAAAGCTTGCCCAGGTGGATAAATTTTGAGGCAAATTGGACACTCATGTACTTTGTTCTTGGGTTTAGTTGTAATTATTGCCTTCAGGTTCTGTTGTAATTTATTGCCTCGGTAATCCCCTGTTCTTATTGATGATTCATGGAGAGTTATTTTATGTTAGCTCATATATTCAATTATTTGTGATCACAAGTTGGAGTTAGTGACTTGGTGGTGGCTATAGACAAGGTCATAACAGATGGAATTTTATATATTGTTATTACAAGGAATTTTATATATTGTTATTACAACAGTGCTCTTTGACAACAACTTTGTCCCACTTGCATTCCTATATTTCCTTCCACGTGTTGGAACATGCATTTGATGCATTATTGCATATGCTTTTTGTTTTAGTTGGTCTTAAATGATTTTTGGCCTACTGGTTGGCCCTAACCCTTAAGGTTATATAATTTTTTGGCCCGTGTGAGCTGTTTAATATACGGGTTTTTTGGCCCTGTGGGCTTTTTGGGAGGTGGCCTGTTTTGACAGCTCTACATCTACTCACAAAATAAAAAATAAAAAAAATAAAAATAAAGAGTCCTCTCTTGAGTAAGTTGATGTACACTAGATAATAATTTTTCTCAGTGTGCGGGGACCTACTGTACTTTTATTAGTCGCTGTAGCTTTTACACAA
Source organism: Acacia acuminata (assembly GCA_019022655.1). Taxonomy (NCBI): domain Eukaryota; kingdom Viridiplantae; phylum Streptophyta; class Magnoliopsida; order Fabales; family Fabaceae; genus Acacia; species Acacia acuminata. The sequence continues at coordinate 4,135,869 of JAFJYI010000010.1, forward strand.
TACTGTGCATAATATATCTTTGTATGTGATAATTCTGCTTTAATTTTAAATCAGATGATGATGTTTCCTTCATGAGAAGTGTTTGACTATAGATAAAGCTTCTCATCATAATTTAGATACACTCAATTGATGTTCTAAATTCTAAGGGCTTTTTTCAGAAGAAACCATAATCTTTTGTTTTTTAAATTATGAAATGGGGTGAGAACTGGGTAGGGAGGTTTTTCCCTCTAATTAATCTTAACCTTAATGCTTTATTTGGGAGACTGCATTTCTCTCTCTTTATAACCCTCGTACTTTTGACGATGATAAGTGTTGTATTAGGCCCTAAGCAATTAACATGAAACCTTGTTGAATCATCATGACATTGAGCATTACATATCATACAATTCATGTAGCTGACTTTATCTATTGGATAAAGTGTGTTGTTGTTGTTGTATACTTTCGTGCGCACAACAAGAAGAAGAAGAAGAAAGTTAAATTGTTTGGGTGGTGGCCTTGGTTTGAAGTGCACGTTGAATAAGCATCCATCCAATCAATCTTGAATTCCACCTCACCATGCAACTGATGTTAATGCTAGTCGGACACATTTTTTATGTGCTTTCGACAAAATGCCAATGTGATTTCAATCATACTGGAAACTGAGGGCCATTTTTTTAGAGTTTTAAAATGTATTGACTTAGTTTTTTTTTTAAAAAAGGAAAATTATAAAGATCTTTAGATCAATACTATTCACAAAGAAATTGAGGTGAATAGAAAAATTATTCCACGTGACAATTTAAGACCAAAACTAACAATATACACAAGTCTTTAAGTTATGCACTTAAAAATATTCATAAACACATGCTACATTTTACCTGTTGCATGGTGAAATCTAGGGTTGTTAAAAAAAAAAGGTCCAAATAAACTAGGGGTGGAGCTAGGATTTGTAGATGAGAGGGGTAAGATTATAAAGCAAAGTGTAGAGGAGTTAAAGAAAAATTTTGAGTAAATAATTTATTTCAATCAATATCAACTTTTATGGAAAAAATTGAACGAACCCCATTTTGGTAAACCCATAGCCGCCCATTTAACTTTAAAAGAAAACCCCATGTTGAATGGGTTTTTTAGTGGGTGGGTAACCCATTTACATTTGAAAGTTTATTTTTTGGGAGAAAAATATATATAAGGGTTGATTGGTCAAATTTTGATAAATTCTGAAATATGAATTTCAAAAATCATAATTTTAATCCATAAAAATGTCATAACTATTTTATGTCAAACTCCAAGTGAGGGAATGGTTAAAAAAATGGAGAATGGGTATTTCATAACAATGTGACGTATTTTTTCAAGTGACCATATAGTTAATAAAAAATATATATCTAACTAAAAAATTTATAGAGATGTGCAATTCTTAAACAAACAATTTATGACAATAAAGTCAATCAATATCAACTTTCATAGAGTCAACAACTAACATTGAATGCACTTTTTAGTTGATGTTAACTTTTTCGGGAACTGAGATGTAGAATACCATTGATAAGAAAAAGTTAATCTGATATCCGTTTTATTATTTTCATTCTTGATGCATTTTACATAGCAAACAACTACAATATTTATTTGAAACGTTGAATGCTAAGGAGCCACATTACATTCGTTGCATAAAGCTGAATAATCTTCTCAAGCGAAGGATATTTGAGAACACTAATGTTTTACAGCATCTTCAATGTGGGGGTATGTTGAATGCTATTCTATTCTTATTTTTCTATAGGTCATGAATATCCTTCTCAATTGATCAGGACTTTGTGGGTGTTATCCGTAGGAGTAATGGAGGCAATTCGGATAAGTTATGCTGGATACCCTATTATAAAGCAATTTGATGAATTTGATAAGCGGTTTGGAATTTTGGCACATAATGCTCTAAAAGAATGGTATTAATATCTCCTTTCATGTTCGTCTCTTTCAATTTCTTTAGAAATATACGACCTTCAACTATTTTAAGCAGATCAACGATGACCATATATTTACAGCCCTGATGAGAGGACTACTTGTGTGAAGCTGTTAGGAGAAGTGAATCTCGAAGATTATCAGGTATCTACCATCCCAGTTGATATTCAAGCCAGTAATAGTTTTTACTTAGCATGAGATGGTAGGAACAACCTAGCCTCCATTTGGGCTCCCCATCTCTCTCTCTCTCATAAATTTTGAGGGGGGGGGGGGGGGCCCACCTAGCCCCGTGATTTTGCCAATGAAATAAACTCAATCTAGTTTGAAGAAACCTAGACCAGTCCAACTCAAAAAAGGTAGACCGGGTCATTTGGTAGACCTGTCTTTAACTCAAGGGACCAAACTTGGTCTGGTACTCTGGTCTACTTTCTGGTTTGTTCCAAATCAAGCCAAACCTTGGGAAACAAAGTCTAGTCTAAGGCGATTTCAGTTCAAACCTCAGGTTGAGGTTAAATTGAATATGGTTCAGTCCTTGTGTAGCCCTAAAAAAATTCAAAGGAAGAAACTACTCACATAAATTTCCTTGAATAGTGTGGGAATATAAATTGTTGAAAATAATTTTGTGAGAACACATTTCTCATGGAGTTATGCTAAGAGAACAATGAGGCAAATCAAATCCCAAGTGGGAAAAATTCTCCCTCCCAATATTTTTTTGTGGAAAATTAATCTGTAATTTTTTATAATTTATTTTAATTTTGAATCAGGTCCCTATAATTTATTTTATTTGCACTGCTTTTACTATTTGATCAGTTAATTTTAATTTACAGATTTTTATAAAATTCTGTTTATTGAAATGTGCAAGTTAAAACGCTATGAAATGAAAGAAACTTCTAAATTTCAAGAAATTCAATAAATTAAAATTAATAATCTTTACATTAAGGAGAATAAATGTCTATAACACATCAAATTATAAAGTCATAATTTTTTATTTTTTGAAAAAAAAAACAACAACATCAACTTAATTTAAAATTGAGGTAAACTAAAAAGACTAACGGTCTATTTTTTTCTTCTTTTTTTAATACCTATAGGACTCAATTTTATCATTTTGCTTAACAGAGGTTTTAGTGATTTTATATGTTGTTTATTTTTTTATTCTCGATGCATGTTAAAAACAATTTTAAATTTCCTATAGTCATGAACAATTTTAATGATATAAAAATACAGACATGCCCCATTCGCATTACACGAGACACATCACCAAATATAAAACTACAGTATGATACAATAGAGAAATAATAGGATAATTTTTTTTACCAAAAAAGAAGAAGAGAGTGATCTTTTCTTTTAAAAAAAATTAAAATTTTATTTCCTGAAACTCTCCATATTATTAATTATAATTATTTTTTATTCCTCCACTTTTTTTTTTTTTTTTTTTTAATTAAGTTATTCCTCCACTTTTGCACTAAGCTTCATGATGTTTCTTTCCTGAAATTAAACTCTCCTCATAATCCGAATGCTTCCTCACTTCATATTTAAAATGGCTTCAGGAAACGTTCATTTGATTGGAATAATTTGGGAAGTGGGCGGCTTAAGTAATACTAAATCCCTTTAAAACATAAGCACAAAAAAAAAAATAATAATAATAATTACTCAGTTTGAAAAGTTAGTCAAAATTGGTTAAAAACACTAAATTTATACAAAAATATAACTTATTTTCCTTACCCAAAAAAAAAAAAAAAGAAGCTCTATTTATGGAGAGAGAGTGAGAGAGGGAATGAGTAGAAAAAGGGATGAGAGAATGAGTTGAAAAAGATATGAGAAAGTCATGTAATTAATTAGAGGTAAAAAAATGGGGGAAAAAATGCCTTAAATGATGAGACAAAAACAAAGTATGTCTTATACTCCCTCCATCTCTAATTATAAGCTTCAAATAATCAATTTAAGTTTATTAAGGAAACATTTAAAAATAGTTATGAGCAAGAAATATGTTTTTTTTTCCCATCTATGCCTTTTTTTGTAAATGGAATAAGTATGAGAGACAATAAATACAATAAATATAGTCAATGGGTAAAATTTGAAAAAACGCAATAAATAATTTGACAAATCTAAAATAAAGCTTATATTTTTAGACATACACGTTCACAAATTTAAAACTTATATTTCCTGAATAAAAGGAGTATAAAAAAACCATACCCCTTACAAGTTTAATTCTTATATTTTAAATCAAAGGGAGAAATTATCTTATTTCCAAATTATCAATATGTTACATAAAAATAAAATAAAATAAAAGATTATCAATTAAAGTTTGTAAAAAAAAAAAAATCATATTGTTAACCGATGATAAACAATATACCTCAGTATAATGTATGGGAAAATGTATTTAGTTTTAAAACTAAATACAATGAATTTAATTGGATTGGAAAGTATTTGGATTAGCTCTTGGAGCAAAAATGATAAAAGTGATTGCAAATAATAGAGTCTGTGGGGAAAAAAATTTGATTTTGATTAAATGAGGGTGTTTAAATAGTTGTTATCATAATCACTTTTTTTATGTACAAATTACCAAAAAGGACATTAGATAATGTAATAATTACATATAAAGTATAAAATTCTATTTCAAATATATTTAAAATTATATTTCATAATAAAATAATTAAATTTAAATAATTTGAAAAATTAAAAATTATAACATCAGTCAATTTTAATAATGATAAAATAGTTCAAAAATTTTGGTTATTAAAATTTTGTAGCCTCCTGACAGGTTACAACAGAAGAATCAAAAAGGTTTTACAGTCACTAAATTATGTCATTAACCTCATTGTTTTATGAATGTAATTCGACTTATCTTGTGGGCAAGAAAAAAAAAATCGATTTATTCAACTTTTCTTCGTTGCTATGCTGAATCTCATGGTCTAAAACCATGCCCATGTTCTTGCTAATTAAATATGTCGGGGGCTACTTGTATTTATTTTACAAATACGTCATGGCTTCAAACTGGCAAAAAAAAAAAAAAAAGGCATGACAATATAACTCAAGCACAAAAGTTCGTTGTTACGAGAGGGAAAGAGAAAAAAGGGGAAATGGGGAAAGGAAAGAAGAGGAAGAGGAAGGAGGAAAAAAAAAAGGTGAAAATGGGGGAAGGGAGAGAAAGAGGACAGAGATACGTGAAAGGGAAAAATGGAAAAAGAAAAAAGAAAAATTTTGCTTTTCTAAAACCATGATTTAGAATAAAAAAGTGATTTTCCCATTTTTCAAATGTTTGACAACATTTTCACCAAATCATGGTTTAAATCTGAAAAGTGCTTTTTTTTTTTTTTTTAAGCAAACACACTAGAGTGTGTGGATTAACTTTTGAAGAATAGTTTCTAGAGAAAAAGTGGTATAAGCGATTTTTCAAAATAGATTTTGTAAAAAAAAAAAAAAAAAAAGAGTGATTTTGATAAAATACAATACAAGAAAAAACTTGGATTACCCACGGAATTACCGATGGAAAAAAATCCATCGAAATTACCCACGAATTCCCTAGATAATTTTCGTGGATAATTAAAATTACGAATGGAAAATGTCCGTTCACGCCTTTTTTTGCGACGGACATTTTCCGTTCTTAATTTTAATTACCGACCAAATTCCGTGGGTAATTAATACCCACGGAAATTACCCACAGAATTACCTGAGTTCATTGATTGCAACTTGATTGCAACTTAGAAGGGAGAGTAAGTTTTAGTGAGAGAATTACTCAGAGTGTGCAATCAATTGAGATAGTGAAAAATCTCATGAAGAAGAGATTGAAAAAACAACATAGTACCTTAGAATCTGCTTGAACAGCATTGTACGTAATTTGCTGATGCATTATGGTAGGTGGGATATCCCAGAAATTTGCAATGACTTTAACACATATAGACCAGTTATTCCTAGTGCAATCCACTTGGACAAATGAGATTACTTTAGATGATGGCATTTCGGATGAATTAACTATCGACTTTGACATATGAAATAGCAAATAAGAATTCTACCCGTTTATCAGATTTCATAAAATGGAGTTTTTCAACTGAGAACAGATGACGACCTTCAAACTGTATAAATAGAGTGAAAAATGTTGAACCAAGAGTCGGAACTGAGAAGAGTGAAGTAAATGCCATTAACTACTTTGATCGAAGGAATCATCCAATACGCTTCCATATAAAAAGAGCTTTAAATGTGAAGCCCACAATAACACATGGGAAATATAGAAGACTCATTGGAACTCGGCTTCAGATAAATAGTTATTAAAGAAGAACCAATTATTCGCCCAATCAGAGTGTTAATCCATATGACTTTATTCACCCATATGCATGAGAACGCGTAAGGTGGTTGAGTTATTCATGGCTATTCATCCACGCGTTGCAGTAGTCGTATAAAATGCAAAGACCAATAGTTGGTGATTAAATAGCCAGGTGGATTGACACTCTGGACCAATAGTTGTTGAGACACAAGGTTTAGTAGTATATATTTGATGATGATTCTTTTTTCTGGACTGAAATAACAAATTTAAATCCATTTATGACAACATTAAAGGCTCAATTTTATCCATCCAAGAAAATCTACACTGAATGTGACAAAAGAAAATAACTGCAAATTGCTTAAGCGGGAAAAAAAAAAAAAAAAGAGAGAGAAAAGTATACGAAATTGTTTTCAAGGAAAGAGAAGTGCGTTGGGAAGAGTTGAAAATAGAAATTGGAAAATTGGAGAAGAAAGTAGTGTTAAAAGGGAAAAAAACATGTGCCATCAACCTGGGCATGAAATTAAAAGGGAGTGCTCCGTATATTTACACATAATTAAATTCTTATAAATTTTATTGACATATTAATTGTTTTTAGATTTAGAGTGTCTTTCCTCATATCTCCCATATGTATTGTTTTCAAACTCGCGAGTTGACTCTCCGAGTTTACCATTTTTACGTTTGTAGCTTACAAAAATGAGTCGAGTCATTGGTAAACTCATGCCAATTGTAAACTCAATTAAAATCACGATTTTATACACCAAATTTACCGTTTTAGCATTTATAAGTGCAAGGATCACTCGCAAGTAGGGCTAAGCAACGAGCGGGCGGGGTTGCCCCATGGCCTAACCCGTATCCCGCCTATTTATAATACGCGGGTACGGGTTAGCCCCATACCCGCTGTATAACCCATTTAACCCGTGATAAACGAGTAGGGAAAACACGGGCGGGTATGGATGAACCCGTGTATGTCTCAACTTTTTTTTAAAAAAAAAAACAGAGAGCTTCAAGTTCTCCACCAAAGAAAATCAAAAAACCAAGAGATAGATATGAGATGATTAAGTAAAAGAAAAAGAACAGGTCTGAGATGGGATGGCAAGATGGAAGAAAAGATTGCGAATAGATCTGAGGTGCCGAAAAGATGGAGGAAATCTAAGATTCTTGGAGTTGATGGCGAGGTGCAGACACAGTCGTAGAGATCGACAACGTGAAGATCGGAGACGCTGCTGGTGTGCTGACGTGGGGAGACCGGAGACGCTAGGAGAGTGAGAATCTACGATGGTGAGACAAGCAGATGGATTGAGACTTGAGAGAGTGATGGAATTGGAAGCGTTCTTGATGGCGAGGTTGAGGCTGAGCTTTGGGTGGGAAATGCCACAAAGATCTAGAGTGAGCTTCTCCCCATACCACCGGTGCCCTAGAGACTCTATCGAATGGTGCCGCGAGAGACGAGAGAGTGAGTGAAGGACCTAATGTGAACTCTATCGGGTTTGGGCTAGTGTGATCCGCTAATTGGGCTTCAGGCTAGTAAATAACACACTGATAGTCCCCAATGAAAAGAGTGAATGTCTAAAGGGAAAAAAAAGAAATTAAAAAACATATATGGGTAACGGGCGGGCATGGGTGCCTTGGGGATGAACCCTTGACCCACCCGTATAATATAAACAGGTACGATTTTCCCGTTACCCCTAACTTGCCCAATCTAGGAGGGTTCAATCCGAAAACTTTCACGGCCCGCAAGCGGTTTGATGGGTTGTGGGTGGTTTGCTCAACCCTATTCGTAAGACCACTTTTTATTGAGTTTTTCATTTATTATGATTTTTTATACAACATTTATTATGATTAATTTCTCTCTCTCTCTATATATATATATATTTTTTTTTTTACTGTTGTGATATTATTAAAATGTATCAAAACTTTGAGAAAGTTGGTGTAAAGTCATGTTTACAAATTTTATTGGCTACATGATATCGTGCATGATACTGGTATTTTCAATGTATAAAAAATATAAGATTCTTCTAACAAATAAAATTTTTATATGAAAATTTTTCATCAATGTTCCATAAAAGTTTTATATTGGCATTGTTAGTTATATTAATATTTGCTCGAAAAAGGTATCTCACATTTGAAACATTCTTAAATGGGGAAAAGAAATTAGATGGTTATTGAAATGTCAAATCATTAATTATCATCATATAATTGACAATATCTATATTAATATTAAATATCAGTTAATATTTTGGAGATTGGGAAACGAGGTAAAAAACCGTTTGCACCCGAAGAGGGAAAAGAAGAGGGAATTAGCTGTTGATGCTAGGATAGGTGGTGATGGAGTTTCCGGCATAATTCTGTGTTTCAAGTAAAGCTCTCTCACTCTCTTTCATGAGATTGGGGGATGAATTTGGAGGATTTTGGATGCGAGCTCAAGACTTCCAATAGAGCATAGATACTTCCAATTAAAGATAGTGGTCGATCATTCCAAACATATCGGTTGTCCCCTGAGGGACGACTTGAGATGCGTGCTTCTTATATATAAGGGTTAGAGTTAGTGTTAATTTTTCCGATGTGGGACTCAGTAGTCACACGACCAACCCTCTCCCATCTCTTAACATCACCTGCAGGGCCTAGTGCTGTGGATTTTATTATAGATCACGCAGAAGTAGAACAAAGTTGCCAAAGCTGAATCATCAACAGGCAATGAAGACAGTGGAATTGATGATGATTTGCAGGCTAGGTTAGATAATCTTCGAAAGAAGTGAAAAAATAGGATGAGAAGGATGGAAATCATGGGTTACATACAATTACGAAGACGTACGATATGACCAAACATCCATATGAGATGAGTTAAAAAACAAAACTAAAAATACCTTAAGATCAACAGACGTACGATAGGAATAAATCTACTCCTGATGATGCAGGAGAAGTGTGAATTTGCTCAGCTACTGAACTAAACCTTTCAAGAATGTTAATAGCAGTATCATTTTGATTTGATGTATGATTATGTTTCCATGGATTTGATCTATTTCGGTCCAGGGAAAATTTTCTATCTCCCAAGCTAGCCAGGCTACGCACTGGAGGTGAACCATCTGCAGAAGATGTGAAATGATAAAGACCAATGACAACGGTAAGAATTATACATGTAATGCTCACACATGATATAAAAGACTCGCTGGCATAGAATGAATGAAGCATTTCATGAAATGTAAATAAATTGTCCCCCCAGAATTGAGAAAGTACAGCTGGTTAAAAAGGGTGATTGGATACCTGCAGGAAATTCTTTGAAAACTTCATGAGCTTGCCTAGAGATGCAGATGCTGAAATAATGTATCTATTATAGACTCATATATGAGGCCCATTTGATGTGGGGTCCAACAAGGGCGAATCATACCAAGATCTGCCCATAATGAAGGAGGATCCTAATCAACCTATAATCAATGTTATAATCAAGGAATATCCTGATCAAGAGTCCAAACCCTAAAGGTGTGGTGGCTGGAAGCATGAGCCAGGAGGCGCACAAACCCAAGGGTCCAAACCCTAAAGGTAATCTCTATAAATAGGAGGTTAACCTAAAATGTATACATTTCCTATTCATCATCACTATGTACACACCCCCTCCCCCTTTTGGTTAAACGTCACACTCGTGCATAGTGATCCACTATTCTCCTCAGTATTTGCTTTATAGATATACTGGAGCAATCATAATCCTTTGATATCTGCCTTATAGATATCTTAAGGTATTCAACTGATCCAATATCAATATACTAGCCCATCAGCTAGATATCTGTGTTCTTATACAAGACAGTATCCAAGCTCACCATCCAGGAAACCTCTTGTCCTCAAAAAATTGGTCTTTGCCATGCTTCTATCTGGGCCTCTCATTGGCTATGCCCTGTGCCACCAATTCATTAAAAAAGTTGAAGAAACTTATCAAGGAACAACACATACAAATAAGGTCTTTCTGCCTTAATATACGAACAACTCATTAATTGGGGATTACGTACATCTATAAATTATTCGTCCAGAAAAACCCTATCCATCTTACTGCCTCAAACTTGTAGGTCTACACATATATACACGTAAAGCCGGAGATCAGTAAAGCAATTAAAAGTAGTTCAGCAAATAAACATACCTAGAATAGCATCATGGGCAATATCTGCCGCAGAATCTCTGTTACTCGCATAGAATTTACATGAACTCAAATTTGAAACCTTGTATTTAAGAAGACAAAGCCTTTTCTATTAAGACCAACACGGCAACATCAATAAGTTGTTAGTTAAGTGGTAATCGACATTACTCTCATAAGAATGAGAACAAAAATTCAAATTTTGAAAAGCATACTTATTAAGAGAGTTTTGTTTCTCTAAATATCGAAAAGGATTACACCCGAAAATTTATATATATATATATATATATATATATATAAAAACCAACGGGGCAATACATGTTACTTCCTAGGTCCTAATTATAAAACCTATTTGACTTTCTTTGGAGAAATTAAGGAAGCTAAATAAGTTATTTAATCATTTTATATGTTGTGTATCCTTATATTATATATTAGTTTATTAGTTAAACTAATTAGTTTGAAAAAAATAAAAATAATCTAAAGTAATTTAATTAGTTTTTTTAATCTTTCTAAAAAAAGTCAACTAGGTCTTATAATTAAGATAGGAGAGTAGTCAATTTATTGCTATTTTTAGTTTTTACACATGATATCAATATAAGCATGTAAATATAAACAATAATTTTTGTCATCGGAATATGGTTTGTATTTATTTACTTCATAAAGAAATTCTTTTTGCTGGACTGAAATAAACAAATTTAAATCCATTTATGACAACATTAAAAGCTGAATTTTATCCATCCAAGAAAATCTACACTGAATATGACAAAAGAAAATAATTGGAAATTTCTTAAGCGGGAAAAAGGAAAAAAAAATATACGAAATTGTTTTCAAGGAAAGAGAAGGGGTTGTTAAGAGTTGAAAATAGAAATTGGCAAATTGGAGAAGAAAGTTTATAAGGCACTTAGTGTTTTGAAAAAAAAAAAAAAAAAAAAAAAAAAAAAAAAAAAAAAAAGTGCTATCAACATGGGCATGAAATAAAAAAGGGTGTAAGGGTGGTGCCCATAGCCAGCTGTTGGCAGCGAGTTTTCAGAGGTCATGTGTTTAAAATGTGTATTATATATCCACTGCTATATTTACACATAATTAATTTCTTATAAGTTTTATTGACATATTAATTGTTTTTAGATTTAGAATATCTTTCCTCAATGATGGAGCCATATCTCCCATATGAATATGAGAATCTAGATCTTCTCATTATCACCTCTCTGTCTATCTCTCATCATCAACAAATCCTGACCGTTGAAATCCTGATCCAAAGGCCCAGAACAAATTTTAAAAAACCGCATGCGATAATTTTTACCGCATGCGGTTTTTTTAAAATCTATTCTGGACCCTTGAATCAGGATTTCAACGGCTAGGATGAGACTGTGAAAGATAATGAGAAAATTGCTAATGAAATAATCCTCTTCCTGAATATGAAGGGGGGAAAAAAGGTAAACCTCTCACTAATAGATTTAATTCCCCTCTCATGTGCTTCCGTTAATTTTTTACAAGGTTAAACCCATATGATTATAGTACTTTTAATGAATTTTAGTTTTAATCAGTATATTTTATATATTTGTTAATTTTTTTAATTTATTTTATTGATGCTCCTTCAGATTTCAACAATAATTAAAAAGGAGAGAAAATTAAGGAATTAAAAAATGATTAATTAAGATATTTTAGAAAACAGATATCATATTAAATAAGTTAATTAAATTTTTTAATCTAATCAGATTCGGAACTGTATATGTTTTTGGGAAAATCCTTATAGGGGCCCTTTTTGGCAAAAAGAATCCAACAAGGGCCCTAACTTTCTTGTCAATTCCGGGCCCTTTCGAAAAAAAATGCATTAAAATTTAACAACTAAATCAGCCTCATTTACAACAATTTTTTTACTCGTTTACAACTAAATCAGTCACATTTACAACAATTTTTTTACAACTAAATCGGTCGATTTACAACAATATCATCTCCGATTAACAACTATATCGCCTCATTTACATTCACCACCAAGATTCGACAATCCAGAAGGGCCCAAGGGCCCTTTCTTCAGAAAGTTAGAGCCCTTTTTTAGATTGTTGTTTAAAAAGGGCCCTCAGAAGGATTTTCCTATGTTTTTTCCTCCACTAAAAAAATATGACATCTAAAAGATGGGCTATGTGGGACCAAAACAAAAGGCTCCAGTTTTCAATTTTTTCAAAAAGGAATTGACGTCAAATAGCGACGGCTATACCCGCGCAACCACATTCCACGTGTGTGGATAAGGATTCCGCTTGCATCAGGGTCAAACGGATTTTTTTTTTTTTTTTTTTTTTTTTTTTTTTTTTTTTTTTTTTTGGCAACCGTCGAAATGTTAATGAATTTTAGACCTTTTAAATTAACACATTATCTTTTCCGAAATTATTTTTTTATTGAGAATAATTAATGTAATCTTTATTGGAATCACGTAAATTTGATTTAAAAATTATGATCTTCATTATGCAATTTTTTTATATATTAATATTCCCTTATTTCAACAAAAATAAATAATTTAAGGATAAATAAAATCTTTCAACTTCTATGGAATAAAGAAAAATTAAACATTTTACTTAATGAATATTTGAACCATTTTTCTATTATTTCTCAAATAGGAAGCTTTCCTTTTAAATTACTGTAAAATTAATATCAATGCCTTGTGATAAAAAGATAGAGTAAACTTATTATCAATAGATCTCACGATCTAAAATTGAGTTAAGGTTGCCGATGGTCTTGTTGCATGATGATATGTAAGTTTTCTCATATGTAGAATGTTATCTGTTCAATTTTATGTGTAATTAAAGTTGTCAAACTCGTAAGTTTAAATAAATTTCTGAAAGTGAGGTAAATTTATATCGTGAATTTAAATCGTAAACTCATAAGAGTTTATTTTTACTATTAAATAGATATTAATAGTATATTAAATAATTAAAATATAATAAATAGCAACAGTTTGATTTAAATATTTTTTAAATCCAAATAATTGAAATTAAATCCATCAACATTTATAATTTATCATATTTAACAAAAAATTTCTATAAAATTTATATTTAAAGCCGCCGAGTATGATTAAATCGAAGAAGTTAACACAAGTTTAAAAACGAGTTAACACGGTTTTTGTAAACTGAAAAATGTAAAACGGTAAACTCCGAGTTTAACCAAGTTTATAACGATCATAAATTTACCAAGAACTTGACTCAATTTTTTAAGCAATAAAAGTAAAAATGTTAAATTGGAAAGTTAACTCTCGAGTTTGACAATAGTGTATGTAATCTCAATCTTTTTTTTTGGTACATTCCACGTTTATGTGAATTAAATCATGTGGTTCAATCAAGGTTAAGACATGCCAATAGATTTAAAAAGCACTTACAAAAATATTTACAAGTCGCTTACTAATAAAGTTTCACACTAGGAGTGGGATTTAAATTTATGAGTCATGACTTTATTATAAGTTATGAGGTAACTTTTTATCAACTAAATCAAATTTTTATTAGCCGTCGATGGTGACGAGTTTTTTAATTTTTTTAAATAAAATTTAAGTTAAAGGTTGCCCATATGCCTACATAAAAGGGAAATATCACGAGTCATGCCTCAAAGCTATCATGCTTTTTACCTTTTAAATTTCAACTATAATACACTTTTAGTAACCCAAAAAAAAAAAACTTGGGTATGCTAGCAATATTTTGATTAGAGAGAAAGAATTGTACATGAAAATAAAAATCGTTTTTCATCTCAGTGATACTTAAATCTTAATTAATTAATAATACAAAATACTGTGCAATTGTTTTAAGAAATCACTTTTTACATGTAACAGTTCTTTAGAGACATTTTCTTTTGGGGGGAAAAATAGGACTTTCTTTTCCTAGACTTTATATGGAAAATTGTGAAAAAAATTTACCCATTAGAAATTTAATTAGTGAAATTAACTTAAATTAGATTATTAGTATTATGTGATTACAAAATTTGTAGAACACAAGTACTCTCTGTGTATAAAATTTATCAGATCCTCCTTAATAATTAAGTGTGGGATTTTTTCCCAGTTTTTCTTACTTTTTTATATTCATATATAAAAGCAATTGCATTTCAATTCAGATAAAGTCATAAAACCTCATCCAAGCCATTTGCTTGTTAGCTAATTTTCCCTGCGGGTGCAAAAGGTATCTCACTTTTGAATGGTTGTTGAACTGTCAATTCATTAAAATGAAAAAAATAAGTAAATCGTGATTATCATTGTCATCATATAATCGAGGGAAAATCCACCTCAGGCCGATATTAGCAAACAAATGTTAAAAAGGGTCCAAGAAAAAGTCACATGTTAAAAAAAGGCTTCAAGGTCTTTTCTAATATTATTTCATAAAACATTAGTTGTTAACGCCTACCGATATAGTTGTTAACGGGTACTGGTTTAGTTGTTAATTGAACTGATTTAGTTGTTAGGGCATTGTTGTTAATGTTATTGATTTAGTTATTAATGGGTACTAATTTAGTTGTTAATGAGACTAATTTATTTGTTAACGGTTATGAAATAATATCATAAAAGGTTTTAGGGCCTTTTTTAACATGTGACTTTTTCTTAGGCCTTTTTTAACTTTTTTTTTTGCTAATATGGACCCTGAAATGGATTTTCCTTATAATCGACAATATCTATATTAATATAAAATATCAGTTAATATTGATATAACTTACAATACCAATATAAAATATAAAATTTTTATGGAACAATGGTGAAAAGTTTCCATTTAAAAACTTTATTGGTTATAATTAAGTATCTTATATATTTTCATACATTGAAAACAGCAGTATCATACAAGATATCATGTAAGCCAATAAAATTTGTAAACATGACTTTCCACCAATTTTCTCAAAGTTTTGATACATTTTAATAATATCACTATAGTAATTTATATATATATATATATAATCATAAAAAATGCTGTATAAAAAATCGTAATAAATGACAAACTCAATAAAAAGTGGTCCTGAGAGTGCTCCTTGCACTTATAAATTAAAATTTTAAGTTAGTCATAATAAAATTTCAGGAACTAAACAACAAGTGGTACTTTTTGCTGATCTACATACTAATAGGCTAATTAAAAAAATGTAACTAAGCAACGCTTCCATTGGAATGAAGAACAGATGTTCGACATCATGCCTTGAAAATAATATTCATAATGTACTTTTAATATATCAAATTATGTGGCTTAAAGAACAATTAAAATAAGTTAAAATTAATAAATAGATAAGAAATGGACTTTTTCCCCCCAGTATGTCATCATTTATAAAAGGTAAGTAAAAGAAAGAAATGAGTATAAAAAAGGATTAAACATGAGAAAAAAAATTATGAGAGAGAATAAAATTAAGTACGGGTTATAATAAAAACACATTATATGGTCGTATAACCTAAATGAGATCTTATGAAAAGAATCAAGATATTGTTATATATAAAAAAAAAAAGCACAGTACTAGTTATGGAGTAATAATTTTTTTGGGAAAATTAGAGAGAAGAAACAAGGAAACAGTGGTGGAAGCATTCAATGGCCAAAGACGCCCCAGGTTTTACTCGATCGATTTTATAAAATTTATTAGAGTATATATGTATTTATTATATGATACTTTATTTGGCCATAAATTTGGCCCCAACTAATTTTTTATCTTCTATGTAAGGATAATATTTGTTTCATTACTTATTAAATTTGTGAGAGGAAAGTAAAATTCTTGTGTGAGATCGAAAAGATTAGTATCATTTTATATATTGTTTTGATTTATAATTATAGGTTATTATTTGTTTGTATTTTCAGGTTATTTGATACCACTCGGACCTATTTATAAGTCCATTTTGACCAAAAAATTTGGTCCTTTTTATAAATCCATTTTGACTAAATAAATGATATTGTGACAATTTTGCCCATAGCAATGATGATGAAAGAGATTGGCTAGCCATATTGGAAGGAGAAAAAGATAAGAGAGATTTGACAATAATTTTTAAAAAGTACTCATTCATAAATGAGGGTACAGTTAGAAATTTGTTTCGTAATCATTGAGATAGTTGCCTCTCCTTGGTATTTTGGTCAAACCTGGACTTATAAATAGGACCAGAGTGGTATTATTTAATAAATACTCCCATAGTCTTTATTTAAGGAGTCAACTAACAATTCTCACAAAGTCAATAAAAACAGTTAAATTCATTAAATTTATCCTAATATTAAATTAATTTTCAATATTATCCTTATTAATTACAAGTAAACTCTAACATCATATTAATTATTACTTTTTTGTGCTAAAAAAGAGAGAGTAATAATTAATTTTTATTAATCATTACTCTCACTCACTACCTTTTTAATTATGGGTATACATGGAAAAAAATATTTAATGCTATTGGAAATAAAGCAAGTGTTTTATAAAAAGACTAAATATACTTGTTAGTTGGTGTCTTATAATAAGAATTAAATGGAGTAATTAAATATGTTTATTTTTTGGTCCGAAAGCTAAATTTTTTTCCTGATTCCGCTACTGCAAGGAAAAGAAATATTTATCAATAAAGACCTTATATTTGTAAATATTTTAAAAGACCAAAAATTTAAATTTAAATCATCAATTCCGAAATTAACCCTCAACAAACTCCTTACATTTTCTCTAATTTCATCTAAACTATTTGACCGTTAGTTATCAATTAATATTGTGGTCCTTAAATTGGATTGGCTTTTATTTATGAATTGATTGATATTATGAGATATTGATAGTTTATTTAAGAATTTATTGTTTAAGAATCTTAAATTGTATCCCCTTTTTTTAAGTTTCTCCCCTAAAAAAATCACATATGTCGAAAAATACTAGAAGACTTTTTTAAAAAAAATAATAATAAAAAACTATTTGAACTTCAAAATCTTACATAATTAAATTTCTTTTAAACGAATTGTCAATAACCATACTCTTATAGTTAATCCTTATACTCTTATAGGCAATAAGATTGATTTGATATTTTGAAGTTTAAGTAGTATTTTTTTTTTGTCTTCTTCCCATTTTTTTGTGATTTTTTAAGTGTTTAAAAATAATAAAAACATAAAAAGAGGGAGATATCTAATTATTTATAGATTTTAGAGGCTATTTTAATTTGGGTAACTTTAAGATAATTCGATATGTGTACCAAACAAAATGTCATAAAAAAAAATATTGAGTTGCATATAAATGCTTTTTAATCAAAATATATATGAAAATATCATCAAATTCGATAACATAAAAGTCAAATAGTTGAGATGGGAATTTGTCAAAGCACATTAAGAGCACCCATGGGACAACAGCTACGTGGGTTTTTGGATTGGGAATTTGTCATTTAACTCATTCTCCAACAACATACACCGAACCCTATGTCATCTCCGTCACCATCAATCCAAACACAAAGATTTGCTTCGTTTTGTCAAAGCACAATAGGCCCTATGTCAGTCGAGAGATTTGCTTCGTTTTGTCAAAGCACAATAGGAGCGGGGAAGGCTTGATTTCACTCTCAAAGCAAAAGGAGAGGGAGAGAAAAAAAAAGGAAAATTACGTGCAGGTCCCAAAAAACAGAAATAATTATAAAAAAGTCACTTGATATAGCCAAATTATACAGAAGTCCCAAGGAACTTTTTTGATATTATTTATATGGAAAAAAAAATCAGGTTTATAAATGTTGTTGTAAATATGGTTTTTTTTGTTGTAAATGGGAGATTTTAAATTTTGTTATAAATATAGCTTTTTTTCTATTGTAAATGACATCTCTATGTTTAAAATCAGGTATTTATATGTTGTTGTAAATGACTAGATTTTAAATTTTGTTGTAAATATAGCATTTTTCTGTTATAAATGACCTCTCTACGTTCAAAATCCAGGTGTTTAAATGTTGTTGTAAATATGGCTTTTTCTGTTGTAAATGACTAGATTTTAAATTTGGTTGTAAATAAAGATTTTTGTTTGTAAATTTAGTCTTTTTTTCTATTATTAATATAAATAATATCAAAAAAATCATTGGGACTTCGTGTAATTTGGTGATTTCAAAGGACTTTTTTTATAATTATTTCTGTTTCTTGAGACCCCACGCATAATTTTCCCAAAAAAGAAATAAGATAGAGAGACACAGAGAGAAATCAATGGAGAAACAGGTCTTGGAAAACATATGGAAGGGTAAGAGAGAATCTCATATTGAAGCAGTAATGGAGCTCATTAGATTAAGCAGCGAGCAAGAGACACAAATTGGCTGAAAATGGAATAATGGTTCCTCTAATTTCTATGCTTCACTCTCAAGACAACGCAGCCATTGAAACTTCTCTCTATGCTTTGCTCTGTCTTGCTTTGGGCTTTGGCAGTGAACAATAAGTTTAATTCAGTTCATTCACTCTTTTGTTTTTTTAACTATTACAGATTTAATTTTTTTTTATTTTATCTATAGTTCAATTATTTTTCCAGTTGCTTATTACGTCCGTAAGGTTGTAGACTTGAACAGAACAATCTAGCTATGGAAAATCTTGCAAGGAATTTCACTTCCTTCAAACGGACATTTGGTCAATTAATGGTAAGTAAATCACATGTGCATTTTTACACCTTTATCCATTTTTAAAAATGATTTATCTTGGTATTCCTTACTAGTATCTTGCAGCCAAAGTAATTTGATTTTGAAACAATTTGAAGGGAAGGTTGCCGAAAAGCCAGGGGTGACGCACACCCACAGCCACATGCGCTTGGACTTGGAAGATTGCAATCTGTGGCTATGAGCACCATCTGTTTGACGAAAATGGCCAAAGACTTTACTTGTTCTACGACAACAGCTCTGTCTCTTTCTTCTCTTCACTCCCTTAAACCCAATCTACTACTCTCTCCTGGTTGTAAATATAAGATAAAAGTTATAGTCTAAATTATAATATAAATTTTATCTTATATTAAAGACCAAAGATAACACTATTCTCTTTCTCTCTATCTTTTCTGCTTCTTTGCTTTCCATTTTACTTTCTTGGATTTTTCCTCACTCCCATGGACCGTACTATTGACAAGCATCACGTTCAGCATCAGCAATTGTCCTTGCCTAAGAGTGCCTGGCATCGATGCAACCGCAAGAGGATTCTCTCCTTGACGCCCTTTTTCCCCATCTTTCACAGTCATATTGGCCGTCCCAAATCTTGATCCAATAGTCAGATCTTAATTAAAAAAATTTTGTTTTTTTTTGTTTTTTTTTTGTTTTAGATCTGGACCGTTGGATCAAGATTTGGACGGCCAGAGATTTAATGTGAGAAATGGGAGAGAGGGTGCCAAGGAGAGGAACAGTACCCGATGCAACCTGGTTTGTTTTGGTGTTTCTTTTCTACCTACTTTTATATGCTTTTCCTTTAAATTTTCATCCGGTGGAGGCCAACCCTAATCCCTAGTTTCGCTCTTAATGAGGGCTAGCGACCAACTCTAACCCTTTAATTCCATCATTGATATTAATATAAACATGTATTTATAAACGATAACTTTTATCATCTGAATATGGTTTGTATTTATTTATTTTATTCTTTTTTCTGGACTGAAAAAGAACCCTTTAATTCCATCATTGATTTTATAAACATGGACTGAATAATTTAAATAAAGAAATTCTTTTTTTTAAATAAACAAATTCAAATCCATTCATGACAACATTAAAGGCTGACTTTCATCCATCCAAGAAAATCTACACTGAATATGACAAAAGAAAACAATTGGAAATTGCTTAAGAGGGGAAAAAAAGGGAAAAGTATACGAAATTGTTTTCACGGAAAGAGAAGTGCGTTGGGAAGAGTTGAAAATAGAAATTGGCAAATTGGAGAAGAAAGTCTAAAAGGTTTAGTGTTTAAAAAAGGAAAAAAAAAAAAAAATGTGCTCTAAACTTGGGCATGAAATAAAAAGGGTGTGCTCCATATTATACTTATAATTTTTATTGACATATTATTTGTTTTTAGATTTTGAGTATCTTTCCTCAATGATGGAGCCATATCTCCCATATGAATATAAGAAATTAAGAAAAAAAAAAATGATTAGTTAAGATATTTTAGAAAATATATATCATATTAAATAAATTAGTTAATTTTCTTAATCTAATCACATTCAGTACTATATATGTTTTCTCCTCTACTGAAAAAAATAGGGAAAATTTCTTCCCAGGGTATAAGTAACCAAGATATTGTCAAAACAGGCCTAAAAAATGTCACATTTCAGGAAGAAAAAAAAACCTAGTTGTTAACATGTACTGAGTTAGTCGTTAATGTTATACTGATATAGTTGTTAACGTGTACTGATTTAGTTATTAAGATATAGTTGTTAACGTGCCAGACCGATTTAGTTATTAAGATATAGTTGTTAACAGACCGATTTAATTATTAATGTTAACGATACGTTTCTAAAATAATACTTAAAAAAGTTCTAGGGCTTTTTCTAACATATATGACTTTTCTTTAGATTTTTTTGATAATATCTTGGTTATTTGGGCTCCAATGGAAATTTTCCCGAAAAAAAAAAAAAAAAAAAAAAAAAAAAAAAAAAAGACATCTGAAAGTCGGCTCTGTGGGACCAAAACAAAAGGCTTCAGTTTTAATTTTTTTTCCAAAAAGGAATTGACATCAACATTAGTGTTATTGGATTTAAGTTTTTCCAAATAGCGACGGCTATATGAGAACCGCGCAACCACATTACATGTGTGCGTAGGCGGAGCCACCTATTAAGACTTGCCCTTGAATTGGGAACTTTTTTTTCTTAAAAAAAATTAATTATGTTTGAATGATTATTCATACTTAAATTAAGTATTTATCCTTAATATATCAAGACTTCACTTTATAATCAGATGGGAATGAATGGTTGAATGATTGTTTAGACCTTATATGAAAAAGATGTATTTGATAAAGATTGATAATAAGCAATTATGATGAAATTCCAAAAAAAAAAAAAAAGGTCTCAAGAAGGACATCATTGTAATTGTTTTTATTGTAATATATTTTTGTTATTAAAATATATGTATTTGAATTTATTGAGTACTCATCATTTATTATAATTTATGTAGCTTCATTTTTAATAACATTTAACCTTCATTTTTTAAATGACAGGTTTATAAGATAATCTTTCTTTCTTATTACATCATCAATATTCACTTGATTTTATAAATATTTTTTTTTGATCGTATTTATATTTTTTTCCTTATTGCATTTAAAATTTTCTTTAACAAAAAAAAAATAGTGGCGAATTGCCCCACCGTTGATGCCCTCAATAATTTCTGGATCCGCTGTATGTGTGTGGATAAGAATTCCGCTTGCATCAGCATCAAATGTTTTGTTTTGTTTTTTGTTTTTACCGTCAAAATGTTAATGGATTTTAGACCTTTTAAATTAACACATTATCTTTTCTGATTTAGCTGTCAGGTTTTTGAAATTACTTTTTTTTTATTGAGAATAATTAATGTAATGTTTATTGGAATCACGTAAATTTGGTTTAAAAATTATGATATTCATTCTTCAAGTTTATTTTTATATTAATATTCCCTTATTTCATCAAAAAAAAAAAAAATTTAAGGATAAATAAATCTTTCAACTTCTATGGAATTAAAAAATTAAACATTTTACTTAATGAAAATTTGAACAATTTTTCTAGTATTTCTCAAAATTATTTTTTTCATAATCAATAGAAAGCTTTCCTTTTTAAATTACTGTAAAATTAACATCAATGCGTTATGATAAAAAGATAAAGTAAACTTGTTATCAATAAATCTCACAATCTAAAATTGAGTTAAGGTTTTGCCAATGGTCTTGTTGTCTAATGATACGTAAGTTTTCTCATGTGCAGAATGTTGTATGTTCAACTTTACATGTAATATCAAATTGTTTTTTTTTTTTTTTTTTTTTTTTTTTGTTGACATTCAAAGTTTATGTGAATTTAGTCACATGCCAATAAACTTAAAAAAAAGCAAGTCGTTTACTAATAAGGTTTTACGCTAGCAACATGATTTAAATTCATGACTTTATTATAAGTTATGAGCTAAGTTTTTATCAACTAGATCAAATTTTTTTTAGCCGTTGATGGTGATAAGTTTTTTTTTTTTTTTTTAAAAAAAAAGTTAAAGGTGGCCACAAAAAGAGGAGAATATCACTAGTCATCCCTCAAAGCTATCATGCTTTTTTCCTTTTAAATTTTAACTATAATACACTTTTAGTAACAAAAAAAAAAAAAAAAAAAAAAAAAAAAAAAAAAAATTGGGTATGCTAAGCAATATTTTGATTAAAGAGAAAGAATTGTACATGAAAAATAAAACTCGTTTTTTTTTTTTAAATCTCAGTGATACTTAAATCTTAATTAATTAATAATACAAAATACTGTACAATTGTTTTAAGAAATCACTTTTTACATGTAACAGTTCTCTAAAGACCTTTTCTTTTGGGGCAAAAAAATAAAAATACTTTCTTTTCCTAAAATTTATAGTGAAAATTGTGAAAAAAAATTACCCATTAGAAAATTAATTGGTAAAAAAAACTGAAATTAGATTATCAATTTTATGTGATTACAAAATTTGTAGAACACAAGTACTCTGTGTGTATAAAAATTTATCAGATCTTCATTCTAATTAAGTGTCTAATGTGGGATTTTTTCCCAATTTGTCTGACTTTTTTATATTCATATAGAAAAGCAATTGCATTCCAATCCACATAAAACCTTATCCAAGCCATTTGCTTGTTAGCTAATAAGAAATTAGATGGTTGTTGAAATGTCAAATCATTAAAATGAAAAAAATATAAATTGTAATTATCATTATCATCATATAATCGACAATATCTATACTAATCATGATAAATGTTGTATAAAAAATCATGATAAATGACAAACTCAATAAAAAATGGTCCTGAGAGTGATCCTTGCACTTATAAATTAAAATTTTAAGTTAGTCATAATATAATTTCAAAAACTAAACCACAAGTGGTTCTTTTCGCTGATCTATATACTAATAGGTTACTTAAAAAATGTAATTAATCAGCACTTCCATTGGAATGAAGAACAGATGGGAAAATTAGGAGAATGAACAAGGAAAAGAAATATTTATTAATAAATACTTAAAATTTGTAATTATTTTAAAAGACTAAAAATTTAAATTTAAATTATCAATTCTGAAATTAACCCTCAACAAACTCCTTACATTTTCTTTAATCTCATCTCAACTATTTAACTGTTAGTTATCAATTAATGTTGTGCATCTTTAAATTAGATTGGCTTTATTTATGAGTTTATTGATATTATGTGATATTGAAAGTTTCTTTAAGGATTTATTGTTTAAGAATTTTCAATTGCATCCCGTTTGTTTAAGTTTTTTCCTGAAAAATTACATATGTCTAAAAGAAAAATACTATAAGACTTTTTTTTTTTTTTTTTTAGGAAAAAGATATGAAAATACTATTTAAAATTTCAAAATGTGCATAAGTGAATTTCTATTACATGAATTGTACTATACTCTTATAGTTAATCCCTATACTTTTAAGACTGATTGGAGGTTTTGAAGTTCAATTCAATTTATTTTTTTGTCTTCTTCCTTCTTTTCTTTTGTGTGATTTTTTAAGTTTTTAAAAATAATAAAAACCAAAAAAGAGGGACATATCAAATTATTTATATATTTTAGAGGCTATTTAAATTTATGTAACTTTTAAGATAATTCCATGTGTACCAAACAAAATATCATAAAAATATTGAGTTGCATATAAATGCTTTTTTTTTAATCAAAATATATATGAAAATATCATCAAATTTGATAACCCAAAAAAAAAAAAAAAGTTAAATAGTTGAGATAGGGTTAGAAAATGTCAATTTAATTGAAAATCTATATTTTAATTTTTGGTCTTTGAAAATAATTATAAATTTTAAGATCCTTATTAATAAATGATTTGTTTCCTTGATCCTTTCCCTAATTCTCCCATAATTTTTTCCCGAAACTAGGGCGTAATAAATACTATTATATATTTAAAGAATAATTAGTATGTAAGTTTTTATAGTTTCAACTAATTTTTGATTGGATCTCTAGAGTTTTTTTTTTTTTTTTTTATTAAGTCCTTATACTTTTATTTGTTTTTAACTAGTCCTTGTAATTTGTTTTTATTTTTATCAGGTCCTTATAGTTTCAAATGAGTTTTAAGGTCCTTGTAATTTTTTATTATCAATTTAATTTGAAATTAAATAAAAAATAACATCAAAATATTAATATTAATATAAAATTTAATTTAATAATTACACTATTAGGAAAATAATTAATATAATAAATTAGTATATATATAATTAATATAATTAGAATAATTAAATATAATTGTATTTTTAGAAAATTATTTTATCATGATTCGAAATTTATAATAATAAATTAAAAATAAAAAATAATATAAATAGATGTTTGGTTACAAATTTTAAAGAATAATATAATTAGAGTTTATACATTAAAGAATAAAAAGTGATAGGGACTTAATTAAAAACAAATGAAAAGGACGTTATAAAATGAAAAAAGTTATAAGGACTTGATTAAAAATAAATAAAAGTATAAGGACTTGATAAAAAAATTATAAGTACTAATTAAAAATTAATTAAAATTATTAAGATTAATTAAATATTCAACAGAAGATCCGGTAAAAAAAAAAAATAAAAATAATATTTTTTCTTAAAAAAAAAAAAAAAATCCTTATTCTTCCAAGTTCATCGCATATTCATCTCCCTGGTAGGTAAGACTGAATGCCAAAAGAAGCCATATCTTTCTTACAGTGAACGTTGAAAAAGCTTTCACGTTCATTGGCGATATATATAGATAATGGTAGATTAAATTACTTAATGCTCATTTGTTTTCGTAGATTATTATGCCGGCGATTGTTTGATGTTTTCGTTAGCCTTCCCCGTTGAGATTTGACTTTTCCGGTAAGATTTTCCACCTTTTAAGTGTCGGATCAGTACCGGAAGACGTGCCATTGCTGCTGCTTGCTGGATTGCGTTATTCGCATTGAGGTTTGACCCTTTCCTTTCTTCATCTGTGAATCATGCTTCTTCATCTTACTCTGCACTATTGAATCATCAGACAACTTGGGATAATGCTCGTGTTATTTTCTCCATTTCGTTTTTGCGATTTTTGTTCGTTCTAATTGCAATGCTGGAAAATGCATGGGCTGTGTTATTTCGTTTCTTTTAATCACATCAGCGATAGATGTATATACGTGTTTTCTATTTCCTTAGTAATTTTTTTTTTGGGGTGATTAAGGTAAGGGTAAGTAAGATCAAGATTAGAAATTGTGTACTTATGCATTCAACGGAGAGAATCTTTCGGTGATTGATGGGTCTATTAGTTTCATGGTTTCACTAGTTGATTTTGCAGCTGTTTTGCAATGGTATCAGAGTTCAATATTTTTTCCTTATAAAAGTATCAGAGTTCAATATTCCATCTTTAACTCTTTGATTGGCACAGGGACGATGGTTGAGAATGGTTTTGTGGAAGAATATCAGGAAACTTACGAGTCTTCAAACATCAAGGTAGAGTATATAGTTTATGCTTCAGACAACATAGAGTTAGCAGGCAATTTATTTTCCCAAAAAAAAAAAACCTTAGGCGTAGTTGGTACTTGTGTCATATAACGTTCAGAATCTTTATTCTTCTTTTGAGCACAGCAAAAAATTGCCAAAAGAACTTTACCTGAGTCTTGTCCTTTGCAAGTTTTTAAAATGTTTGACTCCTTTGATGGAACAAGAATGAAACTTGTGCCAGTTATATATCTCTATTCCATGGTGTGCCTAACTCTTGTAAGATTATTTTAGATCAAGAAGACCCAGGAAATTCTTGAGGCTATCCTCTTAAGCAACTCCCAGGATTTTTTAATTGAAGAGATTATCGTGACTGCTACAGCATATGTCTGCTAATGTATTAATTAGATGCAGTTTTCTGGTAATCAATCAATAAAAACGATGAATAATTTGCTTTTTGGACAGTCGTATATACAAGTCTTCTATCCAACTTCTGAGAGTAACGAGCAAATGTTGTGTTTTTAAAATGTGGGACCTTAATGCTTCGTTTTGGAACCTTTGGCATTTAATGAGACTACTATTCTTTCTGAAATTTTTTAACTGTTAGTTTTCAATAACACAATTCAAATGTGTATATCCATATTTTACTGTTAGTTTTGAATATAGGCATTAACAGACATATGTTTTCTTTTTTATGTAATCAATATTCCAAGAGGTAGAGGAAGAGCAAAGCGAACACTCGATAAAGTTATTGAGAGCAACCTCTTGGTTAACAATCCAACTAAAGATTTGGTTTTTGATAGAGTACAATGGCATCATGATATCCATGTAGCCAACCTCATCTAGTGGGATAAGGCTTATTGTTGTTGTTGGCACTTCTGGCAATTTATAGCATGTTTACAACCTACTTGATTCTATTAAATAATTCAAATTTGAAAAACCATTTTGGTAGTTCTTCCAAATATTCAGTTAATGACTGCACAACTCTTCACAATTTTGATGACTTTAGCCCCAGCAATGGTTCTATTCTATTCTAAACACATTTTGTAAGTGTTATTAAGGTTGAACCAGGGAAGCCTGCAGCACTTACCTGGCAGCGGAAATTAAACTCTGAAGGAAATGCTCCATCTCAGTTCACATTAACTTTAAAGGAGACACTTCAATTGGTAAGTTTATGAGTGAGATAATATCAGTATCCTCCTTTGATTCTCTCTTCTTTTCCCCCCCCCCCAAAAAAAAAAAAAAAAAAAAAAAAAAAAAAAAAAAGGAAAAAATTTAGAAGTCCCTAGGTCTAGCTTAGCTGTACAGTCAGAGTTCAGTCTGTAACTGTTTGTATAATGAACGAATCCCACATGGCCATCTCTTCTAGAAAACTTTAGACACAGACTTGTTAACAGTCTGCACTCTGCAATCTTAACTGCCAATAAGAACTGGAATGTCTTGGCATTCTCTATTCTGCAGCATCCTAACAGTCTGTCCAAATATGTAGTCATGTTCATGTCACCCCCTTCTGAAATATTTTGCTGCTTTGTTATATAATCTGCATTGGTTACAGAAATATAAACTCTAACCTTGAAGACAGGTACAATATATTTTAAATGTTAGAAATATTTATGGATTGGTTAATATAGAAATCATTTGATCATTATTTGATATTTCAGCTTCCGATTGGTTATCGACTATGGCAACAAGTTCGAGAAGAAGCTGCTAGAGGAAGGGTAACCTGCTTTTCAAAGGAATTTCCATCCTGTATTAATGTTTGGTAGTGAATTTTCCATCTGAATATCTTTCTTTAACCCTTTCTGTTTTTGTGTCTCTATCCTTCTTACAGGAGGCGATGATGGATCCTTTTGCTAAGCGTCATGTAACATCTTCTCATGGTGTTCCATTAGGTGGTATTGGGTAGGTTTCAACATTCTTACAAGTAATTAGTTTTCTTTGCTGCATAGGCCAAGAGATAAACAGAGGGTCTTAATCAACCAGTCCTATACTATATGAGCCTTTCACTGGTATCTTTAACCCTCTAGATTATATTTTTCATTTGGTGTGATTAGCAAAAGAATTATGTCTATTTTTCCTAGAAAATGACTTTCTTCGTTTATGGAAAATAATTCATTGCTGATGCTTGTGTGCTGTACTTATTTAAGTAAAGAACGCTTGCAGGGGAAGTAGTGCTTCATGCTTAATCATAACCAATCTTATAATCACATGCTCTAATTCAGATGTAAACCAAATCATGAAAATCATTCAGGATTCCAATTTAGTTACTAAGGCCAATTATACTAGATTTGAATCTGTCCCAGATGATCATTTAATCATTTTTCTGCTTGGTGTTGCCGACAAACTGATCTGCAGTGGAGGAAGCATTGGAAGAAGTTACAAGGGTGAATTTCAGCGTTGGCAGCTGTTCCCCAGAGTGTGTGAAGAGAAACCAATTTTAGCTAATCAGTTTTCTGTAAGTTCCATCCGTCCATCTTGTGCAAAATGCTATATCTTTACAAATTTTGAACATCCTATCTAGGATGCTTGAGCAATTTCCAACATGTCTATGAGAGTCCATGATATTTTTATTGGAAATGTAAAGAAAGAACTAATCCAGCTATCTTTTCTTAAATTTTGAAGTCAGATTTCAGGATCAATCTTTTTTGGAGTCCAAGGATCTAAACATTTTATTGTAGGCTGATAACAGTTTGTTTGATAAGAAATAGACCTTCATGCTGAACATGTCTGTATACTTCTTACTGCTAATACATACCATCTTTTGACATGATTGAGGTTACTGTATTAGGTTTTTGTCTCACGTTCAAATGGTGAAAAATATTCAAGTGTACTATATCCAGGAAAGCCAGATGTTTTGAAGTAAGAATTTGCCATTTTGCATTTTGATCTTGCAATTTATATTTCTTTGCAACTGCATTGATTTAATGAGTTGGATCTTTTATGAATGTGTTTTGAACTTCATTTGAAGAGAAACATAAGGAATGGGACTAATTTAGTAGGTTTTATGTGCCTACGCAGAGAAAATACAGTCTCAGGAATTGGATTGTGGGACTGGAATCTGAATGGACAGAGTTCTACATATCATGCGTTGTATCCAAGGGCTTGGACAGTATACAACGGTAAGCTATAAAACATTGTATACTTCCAAGTTTGTCATGTTATTTTCATGAATAATAATGAGTGTGACATTAATCAATTTATACATTCAAATACAGAACCAGACCCATTGTTACAAATAGTTTGTCGGCAGATTTCACCGGTCATTCCCCACAATTATAAGGAGAGCAGCTATCCTGTATCAGTTTTTACTTTCACGGTTAGCGATTATCTCCTTAAAATCTTCTTTTGCTTAGAATATTTCACATTCAGACATAATAATAAGCAGTTGATTTTGTTCCATTCAGCTGAATAATTTTGGCAAAACATCAGCAGATGTCACCTTGCTTTTCACGTGGGCTGTGAGTGATACTTTTTCTCTGATGCTTAGAAGCTGTCACTTTTCAACAGTTTATTCTTGTCCTAAGAATGCAAACAATAAGCTGGTTTTAAAGAACTAGATGAATGCAAGGGAAGTGGTAAATGCTCATATCATTCGTTGTTTCTGTGTTCATTCAGAATTCTGTTGGAGGATTTTCTGAATCTACTGGTCATCACACAAATACAAAAATGATGTGAGAAAATTGTCACTAGGCCAACCTCTTTTATGAAGATATGTCCACTTAATTCATTATTGTTTTTCATTGCTTGCCTATTGATTATTCTAACATGCAAACATATCATTCTGCTAGGGTGAATGACGGGGTGCGTGGTGTGCTACTTCATCACATGTAAGTTTAAATTGTTACTGTGTTTTTAAGTGAAGGAGGAAAAGGAAATCAAATCTGGAATTTGTCATGCATTTAATTAATATGGTCTAAATATAGGACTGCAAATGGGCAGCCTCCAGTCACATTTGCAATTGCAGCAGAAGAAACTGAACATGTTCATGTCTCAGAATGCCCTGTCTTCGTTATATCTGGTGCTTATGATGGGATCTCGGCTAAGGATATGTGGCAAGAAATTAAAAAGGTGAAGGACATATTGTACAATGTACCATAAGAAAATCTTTGTTCAGTATTTTGGTTATTTCTGTACTCATTTAAACCTGCTATCTTCTCACAGACAAATTATTTTTCATCTCTTTTGGTTACTAAATTGTTTTGTGAATTCTTTTTCCATGAGCAACTGTACTTATATCACTTCTGTGGAATTTACTAACATGGAATCAAGGACCATGCCATTATCATTTCTTCTAGTTATAATGCTTGGTAACCTCGTGATGATAGTTATTTTAAGAAATCACTTTCATTAGTATGAAAATAAATTCATTTTAATCTTGAGAATCTAGCAACTAATTTTTCACCTGCAACTAATCACTCCCTCAAAAATTCTTTAGGCTCCGTGATAGTGTGATTTTCTTCTACAATTTTCATGCATTAATATGTAGCAGAGAGGTCAGTAAGCATGTACGCATTCATATGTTTTTTCCAGTAATATCTCCAAATGATTGAATTGGGGTACTTTTTATTCTTTTAGCAAGGGTCCTTTGATCATTTGAGTTTTCCCAAAACACCTGTACCTACAGAACCAGGATCATCCATTGGAGCAGCAATTGCGGCCACTGCAAAAATTCCACCAGATGCACAACGCACTGTTACATTTTCATTGGCATGGGCCTGCCCTGAAGTGAAGTTTCCCAGCAAAACAACTTATTACAGGTTGGTTATAGAACAGTTGTTTGGAAGAGCTTGGTATGAAAAATTATGCACAACTGATGAAGCTTATTTAACAGGCGTTACACTAAATTCTATGGGACTAACAGAGATTCTGCGGCAGATATTGCCCATGATGCTATTCTAGGTACATTAATTTGCTGAACTACTTTTAATTGCTTTACTGATCTCCGGTTTTACATGTATATATGTGTAGACCTACAAGTTTGAGGCAGTAAGATGGATAGGGTTTTCTGGACGTATAATTTATAGATGTAATCCCCAATTAACATGCAGGAAGACCTTATTTGTATGTGTTGTTTGTTGATAAGTTTCTTCAACTTTTTTAATGAATTGGTGGCACAGGGCATAGCCAATGGGAGGCCCAGATAGAAGCATGGCAAAGACCAATTCTTGAGGACAAGAGGTTTCCTGAATGGTAAGCTTGGATACATTATTCAGCATCTGCATCTATAGACTATAGGCAAGCTCATGAAGTTTTCAAAGAATTTCCTGCAGGTATCCAATCACCCTTTTTAACGAGCTGTACTTTCTAAATTCTGGGGGGACAATTTGGACAGGTATTTACATTTCATGAAATGCTTCATTCATTCTGCCAGCTAAGTTATGTTGCCTTTTATATCATGTGTGAGCATTACATGTATAATTCTTATCGTTGTCATTGGTCTTAATAATTTCATCTCTTCTTCAGATGGTTCACCTCCAGTGCATAGCCTGGCTAGCTTGGGATATAGAAAATATTCCCTGGACCGAAATAGATCAAATTCATGGAAAGATAATAATACATCAAATCAAAATGATACTGCTATTAACATTCTTGAAAGGTTTAGTTCAGTAGCTGAGCAAATTCACACTTATCCTTCATCAAATTCTGCATCAGGAGTAAATCTGCTCCAAGATGGAGAAGAAAACATTGGTCAATTCCTTTATCTCGAAGGCATTGAATATCAGATGTGGAATACCTATGATGTTCACTTCTACTCATCTTTTGCACTAATTATGCTTTTTCCTAAACTTGAACTCAGCATCCAAAGAGACTTTGCTGCAGCGGTAATGATGCATGATCCTGTAAAGATGAAACTTATAGAAAATGGCCAGTGGGTTCCAAGAAAGGTTCTTGGTGCTGTTCCTCATGATCTTGGAATCAACGACCCATGGTTTGAAGTAAATGGCTATAATCTTTATAACACAGATAGGTGGAAAGACTTGAATCCAAAATTTGTTCTCCAGATTTATAGGGATGTGGTTGCCACCGGCGATAAGAAGTTTGCGCAGGCTGTTTGGCCATCTGTTTATGTTGCAATGGCTTATATGGACCAATTTGACAAGGATGGTGATGGAATGATTGAGAATGACAGCTTCCCTGATCAAACTTATGACACGTGGTCTGTGTCTGGTGTAAGTGCATATAGTGGTGGACTGTGGCTAGCAGCACTACTGGCTGCATCAGCCTTGGCACGTGAAATTGGTGACAAGGGTGCTGAAGATTATTTCTGGTTTAAGTTTCAGAAAGCAAAAACTGCATACGAAAAATTATGGAATGGCTCTTACTTCAATTATGATAGTAGGGGTGGATCTTCAAGTTCATCCATACAAGCTGATCAATTAGCTGGACAATGGTCTGATTTTTGTCTTTTGGATATTATACCCTCTTGCTTGAGCATCTTTTGCTACAATAGCACTTCTAAACTACTACCTCCGGTCCTTAATATAAGATCTCGATTGTAGTTTAAACACTACAACCAAGATTTCATTTTAAAGACCGGAGGTAGTATTTTTTATGTTTGCCATGGTTGATTCTACCATATTAACTCTCCTATGGTCAATTTGAATTTAATTTTTTGGGTGACCAATTTGAATTTAAGTCAGAATCCAAGATGCATGACCAAATTGTGTTTGTGTCTCTTCATGATTTAAAGTATAAAATTGTGTAACAAAAAAAAAAAAAAAAAAAAAGGTTTAAAAATAGGATCATTATGAGATGTTGAGGATTTGGCTGTAGATAAAAGTTTGGTGGCAGGGAATAATTCACTTGGTAGATTTTATATAGTTCCATACAAATATGTTATGTCGAAAGTCTATCTGTTTCAATCTGAAGACATTCAGCAGGAGAAACTGAAAGCATCTAACCAATGTTGATATAACATTATCTAAATGATTTCAGTTTTTGAATTCTGGCTTATCTTCAGGTGTTGCGTATGTGCTTAAATTCCTTGGCAGTATTTAAGGTGAAGTCATAACTTATTCTTTGCCCTTTTGCAGGTATGCTAGAGCTTGTGGTCTTCCATCAATTGTTGACTCAAATAAAGCTAGAAGTGCACTTCGAATGGTTTATAATTACAATGTTATGAAAGTAAAGGATGGGAAACGGGGTGCTGTAAATGGGATGTTGCCTGATGGAAAAGTTGACATGTCATCGCTGCAATCCAGAGAAATATGGTCTGGGGTCACATATGCTGTAGCTGCAACAATGATCCAGGAAGATATGATTGATATGGCTTTCCAAACTGCAAGCGGAGTATATAAAGCTGCATGGTCTGACGATGGGCTTGGGTAAGCATATTTTTCTTCTTTCTGTATGTGAGGGAGTGTAATTTTGAACCAGAGACCTTTCTCTAACTATCTGTTTCTAATTATTATAACTAGTACAAATTATGTTCTGCTGAAGTGCTTGAACTACAGAGCTAAGTTGTGAAATTTGGTTCGCTTAAGTAGTTGTGAGTTTCCTGCCATTTATTTCATTTTTCAAACAATTTTTTCCTTGCATCTGTTGCCAAATTTAGGCTTTTGCTCTTCTTACCCTCCTTCACTTCATAAGTCCCCCTCCCCTGAAGCTGATAGCCATCTGCTCCCCAAAAAAAAAAAAAAAAAAAAAAAAAAAAAAAAAAAAATCTTGTGACCTATCCTAAGACATTATTTTCTGGCTTCACCTATCGGAAGACTTTATCATTAGAGGTATAATGTTCACTTAAGTTCACTAAGTTTTCCTGAAAAACATGCGCTTTTAAATTTTAAGAATCTTAAATTTGTTTGTGTTTACAATGTTAATTGCCAGTACTGTCAATTATAGGATATGCAGCATCTTGATCCTGAAACTTTGTTAATTTGAAAAAACCATGAAGATAAACTACTATGATGACTGATCAAATCTTTGTGGTCTAGGAAGTCCTAGGCTTTACATCAAACTACTACTTCAAAATGAAGCCTAGGCACTATTTCTTTTACAACTTGGTTGTATGTTGGATTCTGACCTTGCCTCAGCATGAACAGTGTATATGACAATCTCAATGACTTGTTGGCTTAATATTTGGGCCTGAAATAAGTCCTTTTTAGATTTTAGTGCTGGAGTTTGGTTTCATCATTTTATTACCTGAGTAAATTATTGTTGACCCCTAGTGATTTGGCAAATAATTCAAGTGTCCCCGTTAGGGTTTAAAGTGCATAATTTAAACCATTGTGATTTGTTATGTTGCTACTTCTATTTCTATCAATTTTAACAGAATTAAAACACAAGTCCATTTCTACATCTAGTGTTCAAATGTTACTGTCAGGGTTAATTAGATTGTTTCAATTTCTATATGTCAACTTAATCATCATTGAATATATTTAAATGATTAAGAAAATTATAAGTATGATATAATTCTGATGATTAATTCTGTTGATTTAATATTGACTTATTTTTTCTATTACAATTAAACCGAAACATATCACTTGGTGGTTAAATGGGAATGGAACAATCTATAGAGGTGTTGAATGACACACTTTGAACTACTGAGACAATGCTAGCTTTGGATCAAACTACCTGGGATTCAACTGTTATTTACCCTTATTACTATGAAGATAAGCTGTTTCATCTAATTTTTTCATATCTCACTCATTGGGGTCCTTTTGGTCTATCATAGCAATTTTCAAACATATCACTTGGTGGTTAAATGGTAATGGAACTAACTATAGAGGTGTTGGATGACACACTTTCAACTACAGAGAAAAGGCTAACTTTGGGTCAAACTTCATGAGATTCAACTGTCATTTACCCTTATTACTATGAAGAAATGTTCTGTTTCATGTAAACTTTTCATACCGTGAGGTAATTATGTTTGATCAATTATAGCTAGTCTTTTCAAACATCACTAGGAAGTTAGATTGTAAAGGAATAAACTATAGGATGTTGAATGACATACTATAAACTACTGAGAATCAGCTAATTTGAGGTCAAACTACTGGGTATTCAACTGTCATTTACCCTTATTACATTGAATATGGATTTTACTTTGTATACTTTTTCCATGTCTTGTTGAGGTCCTCCTGTTTGATCAACAACAATACGCCTTATTCCACTAAATGGGGTTGGCAACATGAATTGCATGGCAGCATGACACTATTATGCTCTATCAACAATGGAATATTTAAATAAATTGTTAACTAAGAGGCCTGCTCAATGAGTGTCCTCTTTAGTCTTCCATTACCTTTTTCCCGGCGACTCCATGTTATTTGATCGTCTATAGCTATGCTTTTCAAACTAGTCACTTGGTGATTAAATGGTTAATTGGTAATGCAATAAACTGCAGGGATATTGAATGGCAGACTTAAAACTGCTGAGAGATAACGTAATATTGGGTCAAACCACATGGAACTCATCTGCTAATTACGCTAATTAATATTTTTCTGTTTCATCTACTTGTTTTTTCATATCTCATTAGTTCCTTCTGTTTGATCAATTGTAGCTATTCTTTTCAAACTCCTGAGGCCTGGACCACCAAAGATGAATACAGATCTCTGTGTTACATGCGCCCTTTGGCCATATGGGCAATGCAATGGGCCTTGTCAAGAACAAAGCAAACGCACTCTGAAAGTAAATCTGATGAGAAGGAAGATGCTTTGTTTAAATACCATGATGATGGATTCACAAGAGTTGCTCGCCTTTTAAAAGGTGCAAGAGGAGGCATCACCCAGGAGTCTGTTTCAGGTTATATTTGATTATACTTGCAAGAGGATGCTATAAGCATTGTGTATGATCCTGTCTCGTCTTGGTGGGAAAATGAACTTCATTTTTTGAGTAAAGTCTGACCTTTTAATTAATTTGGATGGTTCGGATATGTTAGAAAATAATCTGATTTATTTTTATGGAAGAATAATTCTTCAACCATCCAAATTAATTGGGCGGCCAAAGTTGACTCAACATGAGCCATATTTCCTGTCAGAAAGTAGAAAAATTCGTATCTACTTATTACTTTTCATATCATTATATCCTTATTAGGTCCTCTGATCGGAGTTATCCCATTTGTTTGATAGCCTTTGCCACCTTGTACATTTTTGGGATAGGAATGCAATTATAAGAATAATTGGTTTAGGTGTAAAAGCAGATTCCTTTTTTTTTTTTTTTTTTTTTCTTTTTGTTTATACGCATAAATTTTAGTTGTTGATGATATAAACTGAGAATAATTGGTTTAGGTGTAAAAGCAGATTCCTTTTTTTCTTTCTTTGGTTTTTTGTTTATACGCATAGATTTTAGTTGTTGATGATATAAACTGAGAATAATTGTTTTAGGTGTACATTGTTGGGATAGTAATGCAATTTATATATGCTGCATAAAGGAAGCCGAAAAAAGAAAAAAGAAAAAAAAAAATCAGTAGAGGAGAAAATGATGAGAATGTATCCTC
The DNA here is from genome assembly GCA_019022655.1 of Acacia acuminata. Lineage (NCBI taxonomy): Eukaryota > Viridiplantae > Streptophyta > Magnoliopsida > Fabales > Fabaceae > Acacia > Acacia acuminata. The sequence goes on from JAFJYI010000010.1 coordinate 4,172,100, forward strand.
TGAAATTGAAGTTGGTGAAGTTGAATGCGTGCATGGACATAGAAGGTTAAAGATTTGAACGTTAAAAATGTTGGTGTTAATAATAGGCACAAGTTTACATTTAATCCTTTAATCTTACTTCAAGATTTTATTAAGTTTCTTATTAATATTTTGACTTTGACACCATAGTAACAATTTTCCTACCGTGACCCCTTAGTTGGATGGAGAGAGTGTTAATATAGGATTTTGGAAGCCACTCATTGTATATCATACATTTGAAATGTCTTTAAAATCTTAAAATGGATTATTACAGCCTTGTGAAAAGGGTTAATATTATCATTGGTTTTTACACAATTTGATCAAATTTTAATCTTAGTCCATGTAATTTCAAATCCTTGGTTTTAGTTCCTAAAGTTTTATATAGTTGAACTCTATACTTTCTATACTTTTTACGAGTTTTGATTTTTATCTCCATAATTAAATTCAGATCAAGTCCTTATAAAACTATAGAGATTAAAACCAACGATTTAAAACCACACAGCCTAAAATCAAAATTTAATCAAATTGTGAGGACCTACAATGATATTAATACAAAAAAAACCTGGACCCATTGTACATTGATAAAACAATTTGCCATCCAGCGTATTCTGCATATTATTTTGAATGAAAGTGGAAATTTCATTGCAACTGATGAGAATACAAACCTATGAACTCAACATTACAGTATGTTTCTAAAAAGATTAAAACTTTTAGGGGGCTGAGAAACATTAAAGTTGAAATAATCCCATCAGCTGTGAATGTTTCCTGAGCAAAGAGGTGACGATTCCGCACATCCCATAATTTCCAACGGGTAATGCAAATCCCAATTTTCCTCCAAACCGAGGATGATAAGGGGCAATCCTAGGAAATACGGTTGATGTTTTAGGGAGTTGATCAGGTAACTTATATTAGTTTAAATATAAGATATAGTTGATTTTTTTTTTAGATTAAAAAAGTTAAATAAGTTAAAATCATATATTATGTTGTGTATCCTTAAATTATATATCAATTTATTAGTCAAACTAATTAATTTGGAGGAAAAAAAATACAAAACTTTATTTATATTTAAATTGTTCAAAAAAAGTCAACTTTGCCTTAAGTATTTCCTTGAGGATGTCAAGAGGAAGAAGTTGTTAAAACAAGTTCCACTTCCCAATCAATGGTTATCAATAAATTCAGGCAAGACCTTTCTTGGTCTGATCTTTCTGCATAAGAAACATGTTTCAGAGGGCCATGTTCACCTATCCAAAAATCTGGCCAAAATCTAACAGAGCTGCTCAGGTTCCACTTGATATAATTTGCAGCCTCTTCCCATATCTTAGCCATGTATACATTGCCAAAAATATCAAGACCTTCATATCCATATTAGTGATCTCGTATTTCCCTTTCAAAACTCCGACTTTGAATCCATATGGAAAATAAGCTTCATAAGAAAAGCTTTATTTTGTGATTCCATTCTCAATATATAGCATCCACCATTTTGGACAATTCACTCCATTTGACAAGACTAGTTCCTCTCTGATTATCTGAATAACCCTAAATGAATTTTCTTACTAGCTTCTCAATTTGCTTGCAACATGTAATGGGCAATAGAGTGCTTTGCATTGTGTAGAAAGGCACTGATAAAAATAGTGACTTTGCTAAAGTAATTTGTTGAATAGGTTGTAGAGAAACTAGAGGATTAGGAGAAGAGGAGAATTCAGGGGTTTGGGAAGAGATACAAGGGAGACAAAACTGTTGTTCTCTCATTCATTCATACACAATAAGCAATAGCAAAGCAAACTATCCTAACTACCCTTTCCTAACTAATGGCCCCATAGAATTAATATTGTGCCATGTGGCCTCATAGGATTAATATTGTGCCAATTAATTCCCAATTATTTTGCCCTAACTATTTATTTATGACTTATATAACAATACCCCCTTAAGGTCCCTTGTCCTCAAGGATCAGCGATGGGAAATGTAGAGCGTTTAGGATCAGAATAATTGAGTCTGATAGATCTTCCTTTCTTATTCACCGGAAATATATAGAGTACAAAGGGAATAAATCTATTATAATAGATCCTATCTTCTAGGGAATTCAAAATTCAAACAATACGATGGAATCTAATCTAACTAACTTAGGATAACAAACTTGATCCTATAATATCGATTATAATATTAATAATATAATTCCACACTCCCCCTCAAGTTGGATCATAGATACTCATCATGTCCAACTTGCATATAAAACTTTCAAATATGTCATCGGGTAGATCTTTTGTGAGTATATCTACAAGCTATAATTTTGTAGGTATGTAGGTGAGACAAATAATTCCATCTTCAACCTTTTCCCTGATAAAGTGACGATCAACATCAACATGCTTAGTTCTACTGTGTTGTACTGGATTCAATGCCATGCTTAAGGCTGCCTTATTATCACAGTAAAGCTTTAATGGAGATTCTATCTTGGTGTAGGTCTTGTCGTGACCCTTTTTATCCATGTTCCTTCCTTGACTCCTTGAGATAGTGACCTTAATTCGATTCCGCACTACTTGTGGATACCACTCGTTGCTTGTGACTCGCCATGTTACTAGATTTCCCATACAAACGTGCAATAGCACGAAGTAGACTCTTTGTTCTCTGGTCTCCTGCCCAATCTGCATCTGTGTATATCTCAATAGTCCTTAGATTAGTTTTTCTAAAGAAGAGACCTCGGCTAGGAGTTCCTTTGAGGTATTTCAGGATTTTATATGCTGCATTCAAGTGTTTCTGCTTTGGAGAGTGCATATGTTGACTTGCAGAACTTATTGCAAAGGCGATGTCAGGCCGTGTGTGAGAGAGATAGATAAGCTTTCCAACCAATCTTTAGTAGCGCCCTATGTCTGCTGGTTTTTCCTCCTCTTCTTGTTTCTTCTTTTTTGCTACCTCTAGTTCAGTTGTTGGCTATTCTACTTTTTTCTTCTTCTTTTTGACACAAATGGGAGTGTTACTCGGCTTACACCCAAGCATGCCAGTTTCCTTTAGTAGATCAAGGACATACTTCCTTTGTGAAATGTGAATTCCTTCTTTTGACCTAGCCACTTCCATTCCTAGGAAGTATTTCAAGTTACCAAGGTCTTTGACTTCAAATTCCTTGTTTAGCGCCAGTTTGATTCTATTCATTTCTTGAGGATTGTTCCCTATAAGTATTATGTCATCCACATATACTATGAAGATAATAATCATACTTTCATGGTTCATAGTGAACATAGTGTGATCAGAGAGGCATTGGTTATATCCTTCAGCCTTTAGAACATGTGAGAATTTGTCAAACCAAGCTCTAGGAGACTGCTTCAATCCGTAAATGGACTTGTTCAGCTTGCATACTTGTTTGTCGTGACCATTCTCAAAACCAGGTGGAAGTGTCATATAAACTTCTTCTTTTAGATCCCCATTTAGAAAGGCGTATTTGATGTCTAGCTGTTGTAAAGGCCAGTCGAGATCAACAACAACGAAAATAAGGATTCTAACTATGTTTAGCTTTGCTACAAGAGCAAAAGTTTCATTGTAGTCCAAGCCATAAGTTTGTGTAAAACCCTTGGCAACTAGTCTGACTTTGCACTTATTCAAGGTACTATCAGCATTGTACTTGGGGGTAAATACCCATTTACACCCTACTGCCTTTTTACCTTGGGGTAAGTTAGTGACATTCCAAGTTTGATTTTTCTCAAGAGCATTTATCTCATCCAATACAACATCTTTCCATTCAGGAATTTCAAGTGCCTCATGTACATTTGTAGGAATCGAACCGATCAAGGTTAGTGACAAAATGACAAGTATTTCGTGAGAGATTACCATATGACATGTAGTCTTGAATAGGATGTTGAGTACAGAAACATGTCTTCTTTCTCAATGCAATGGGCATGTTTAGGTCCTTGTTGGCGTCAAGAGTCTCTCTCGGTTGGGAGAGTTGCTGAGCCTCAGGCATAATGGACTCTACTACCTTTTTGTTCCTCCTAGAGTAAACCTTGTCATAATATTTTTCTCCCCTTGTTTGCGATGGCATTATGAGTGAATCAGGTGTGGAAGATATGATCACAGGATAGGACGGTGGTATAGGTTCAGGTATAATAGGCTGAGAGTCACTCCAATTCTCCCCCTGACTCGAAGATGGAGGATAGAAAGGTATGGCTTCAGCAAAAGTGACATCTCGGCTGACAAAGATTCGTTGGGATTTGGGGTCATAACAGCGGTAACCTTTTTGACAATTGGAATAGCCAAGAAATATGCAAGGAATAGACCTAGGGTCAAATTTGGAAGGAGGATGATGAATATGGACATATATGGTACATCTAAAGACACAGAGAGGAAGAGAGTGATAAGGTGTGAAATCACATGAGTCTCACGGAGTTTATCAAGAGGGGACATATGGGAAAGGACACGAGTAGGTAGTCTGTTCATAAGGTGGGTGACAGTAAGGATTACATCTCCCTAGAAATACTTGGGAACATTGCAAGTGTACATAAGAGCACGGGCAATGTAGAGAGATGGCGATTTTTACGTTCGGCAATGCCATTTTGCTGAGGTGTGTTAGGACAACTACTCTTATGAATGATTCCGTGAGACTTTAGAAAGTGGCTAAAGGTATGATTGAAATATTCGGTGCCATTGTCAGAGTGTAGGACTTGAATAGTAGAATTAAATTGTGTTTGAACATAGTGGAAGAATTCAACAAAGATATTGAACACATCATATTTTTCTTTTAGAAGGTGCACCCAACACATGAGAGAGTGATCGTCTATGAAAGTGACAAAGTATTTCGAACGTACTCTAGAGGGACCCCATACATCACTATGGATGATGGAGAAGGGACGAGTAGAGTGATAGATAGTGGGAGGAAAGGTAGTGTGATGATGTTTTGCTAGGTCACACGTTTCACAATGGAAATTAACACCTTTATTGAATGAAAATTGAGGAAACAATTTTTGTAAATACTGAAAACTAGGATGACCCATCCTTCTATGCCATAACATCAAATTATTGTCTAAAGTAGGGGAGACGAGAGGTCTTTATTTGTGATGACAAGGCACTTGCAGAGGAATCATCAAGGTAGTAAAGGCCGTCATGCTCCTTAGCTATGCCAATCGTCTTCCCGAGGAGAGATCCTGAAATATACAATGAGTGGCAAAAAGTGAAAGCGAACAGTTTGTATGTTTTGTCAATTTGCTGATTGAAAGGAGATTGTATGCCAAATGAGGAACATGAAGAATAGAATCAAGTTTTAAGTCTCTTGTAAGAGGTACAGTACCGGTACCAGCAATGGAAGCACTAGAATTATTCGTTGTACGAATTCGATTATTACCAGCCAACAAAGAGTAGGAAGTAAAGTTTCTTGATTCTGAGGTCATATGATCAGAGGTGCCGGTGTCTACTATCTATTTCGGCAAAGGGGATGATGATATAAGAGTAAGATGATCATTACCTTGTTTGGCGATAGTGGCAACTGGTCCTTGAGAGGACTGTAAATTTTTCAGCAAGTTGAGAAGTTGACTCATCTGTTTTGTATTGAGAGAAGGAGGCACGGATCCTGAAGGAGTATCTGCCTCAATGACTATTTGATGAGCAAAAGGTGATTGTGGTTTACGAGGTGTCCAATCAGATGGCTTACCGTGGAGTTTCCAGTATTTGTCTTTGGTATGACCAATCTTCTTGCAATGATCACACATTGGACGAGATTTGTTAGAACGAGAACGAGAAAAGGAATGTGCTTATCGATTAAAGCTGGACGCTTCGGTCCTGAAGAGATAGCCTTGAGAAGCATAGTTTTTCTTCGGGACTCTTCACGGCGAATCTCGAATATACTTCCAAGAGAGGAGGAAGAGTCGAATTACTTAATATCCTTGCTCGAGCATCGTCAAATTCTGAATTTAAGCCGCCGAGAAAAATCAGAATCCAATCGGTTGTCGACATTCGAAGGTGGCCGGTGGCATCGGTGGAAGAATCCCATTCATTTTTGACCATTTGATCTTCTTCTTGCCAAAGAGCGACAAGTTCAAACCAGAATTCAGCAATGCACCGAGAGCCCGAGATGACTTCCAGATGCGACGATGAAGATTAAATAGTTGGGATAAATCCTTGGCATCGACATAAGAATCACAAACAACATCCCAAATATCCTTTGCAGTAGGAAGATACATGAAGCTTCGTTTAATCTGAGGAGACATGGCATTGATAAGCCAAGAGCTGACAAGAGAATTATCAGTATCCCATTGAACCCAAGCTGGTGAGTTTTGATCTGACGGTGGTTTGATCTCTCCAGTTAAAAATTTTCGTTTTCCACGTCCACCGATAGACAACAAAACAGCTCCTGCCCAGTCATGATAATTGTGAAGATTTAGTTTTTTCGACACCAACCGGTTACCGAAGAGTGGAGAAGATTATCACTGGGCTTGGGAGGTGGTGGTGTATCATTTGGTGATGCCATTTGTTGCTGGTATTAATCCAATGAATGCACAGTGCAAGACAAAAAAATTGAAAGCACAGTAAGCCCAAACCAAATAAAGCCCAAATTTACCAAAATGAAGTAACAGCCCAAATCGGAAGGCTGAGACAGATTGCTGGTGCGAGACGAGGCAATTGAGAACCACGGGTGATGGATGAGTTAGCGTCGGACAAGACCTGACGCTGATGACAGATAAGCTCTGGACTCTATTAAATGAAGCACAGTGACAGGTCAAAAGATTAAAGATGACCAACGTATCGAGTGCCCTTTGCTACTGTGAGGATGACTTCGGATGAGCTTGATGATGAAGGAGATAGCGTCGGATGAGCTCTTGGACGTTGTGATACACCGAGACGCTCGAGATGATGATACAAGCAGGAGACTGGATGATGGAGACGTTACAATGGGTAAAGTTCTGATCGAGCTCAGTGGTGGAGATGGAGACAGAGATGCACCATGAGATTCGTCGTGTAGTTACGATGAGTCTCAGAAACTGGTGAGTCTACACCGGAAGGTCACTGTGCTCAGCATTGATGCGAGACTTGGCTTCGACGGATGAGGGGCAACACTGGATGACAAGTGAAAGACCAGGTCGAGGATGACGAGACTCTGGCTGTCGAAGTTGCAGAATGGTCGACGATATAAGAATCGTGAACCTGAAGAATGAGAGGCCGACGCTGTGACTAGTTGAAGTAGGTGATGGCAGAGGACTGTCGGACAGAGGCCAAGATGTTAACAAAGAAGGTTGAGAATGTTACAGTGGGTAACGTCTCTGATCGGACCCGCGGCGGAAGCTTTGGAGGACGCTGGCTTTGATACCATGTAGAGCGTTTAGGATCAGAATAATTGAGTCCGATAGATCTTCCTTTCTTATTTACCGGAAATATATAGAGTACAAAGGGAATAAATCTGTTATAACATATCCTATCTTCTAGGGAATTCAGAATTCAAACAATACGATGGAATCTAATCTAACTAACTTAGGATAACAAACTTGATCCTATAATATCTGATTATAATATTAATAATATAATTCCCACAGGAAAATTGGGAAAATGTTGCTTGAAACTAATATAGTAATACCCATAACACTTCCTCTTCTGGCAGACACTTCCATTTTACTAGGATTTTAGTTACAATCCGACCTTTCATGCGCTCCATTCTTTGTTACAAAAGCTGTTCAGGTTCCTTACAATTTGGCAATTCTAGCCAATTTTCAGTGGGTGCCGAACCTTGACTGAAGGATCAAGGCACAGTTTTAGTAATGAAATGTGGAATGTATCATGAATACCCGTCTCCACAGGAAAATCTAATTTATAAGCAATTGCGCCTAGGAGCTAATTTTTGACTGCTCCTGGATGACGCTGAAATTTGCCTATAGGGTTGAAGTTTCAAAAACACCCATTGACCTTCTTGAAACTCACGTCTATTCTGTGGGAATTTTTCATCATATTAATAGCACATGAGAGATGATGTTTAGCCACTAACAAGGCTTCTTCTCATGCCACAAATGATCTGTCCACTGCTTCTACTATTGCTGATCTAGGTAGATAGGCACATATAGTGGAGGTTGTTGCCCATAGAGTAATTCATGTGAAGAAGTTCTGGTGGAAGAATGATAAGTGGTATTATACCACCATTCAACCATTGGTAACCACTTGGACCATTCCTTGGGAAGTTCCCAACTCATACAACGCAAATAAGTCTCTAGGGATCTACTTAATACTTCTGTTTGCCCATTCGTTTGTGGATGATATGAAGAAGATAACTTCTATTCCACCTTGAGTACCTTGAGGAACTCTTACCAAAAATTGCTAATAAAGATAGGATCACGGTCAAATATAATCTCCATAGGTGCCCCATGTAACCGATAATGCTATCCGTGAATTGTTGTGCTAAGGTGGATGCTGAAAATGGGTGAGAAAGGCTAATAAAATGCCCATACTTACTCAAGCGATCTACAATAACCCAAATTGTATCTTTCCCATGAGATTTAGGAAGACCCTCAATAAAATCCATAGTGATGCTTTCCCAAACCTTGCTAGGAATGGGTAAAGATTGTAACTGCCCCAGATATGCCACTATCTCATACTTGCATCTAGCACAAACATCACAATGTTTAATAAATTCCTTTACCTCATCAAATAAATGTCTCCACCGAAAAAGAGACTTAAACCGTTGATAAGTGGCATGGTTCCTGAATGTCCCCCTTGGGAAGAAGCATGAAGCCATTCTAATATCTTTTGTCTCACCATTGGTTCATTTCCCACAACCAACTAGCTTCCCCTTCTTAACAACTCTTGATGCCAAGTAAATTTTCAAGCAACTCCATTATTGGCTTCAAGGCTGTCAATCAATGCCAACACCTCTGGATCTGTTTGCCAACTATTTTGAACTTCCAGTAGTAAATTTTCAGAACAGGTTGAAAGAGAAATTTGAAATACCTCAATTTTCTCCATTCTAGAAAGGGCATTAGCCACGTTGTTATTAATATCCTTTTTGTACTAAATCTCATTGTCATATCCCATGAGCATAGATACCCAATACATCTGGAAAGAAGTCTTAAGTTTATGGTCCAGCAGGTATTTTAAGCTCTGCTGGTCTATTCTGATAATAAAGTGTCTTCCTTCTAAATATTGGTGTCAATGCTCAATAGCTTGTACTACATCCAACATTCCTTCTCATAGATAGACAAAGCATGATGTCTAGGTGCTAATTCCTTGCTGAAAAACTCTAAAGGCTGACCTCCTTGCATCAGAGTATAGCCCCATATACTTGTGCTACAAGCATATGTTTCCACCACTAAAGGCTCGGAAAAATCTGGAAGAGCAAGGACAGGTGCTGAACTCAAGGTTTCCTTTAATTTCAGAAAAGTGGTAGCAGCTTCTGGGGTTCATTTGAACTGATCCTTCTTCCATCGGTTAGTCAAGGGTTTTGCCAACACCCCATAGCCTTGAATAAAATGCCTGGAGTACCCTGCCACCCTTGAAAAAGAGCAGAGCTATTTGATTATGGATGGTTCAGGCCATTCCTGAACAGATTTAATCTTCATTGGATCCGTAGAGACTACTCCACCCTAAAAAATGAGGTCCAAATACTCTACCGTGGTGGCCACAAAGGTGCATTTGCTTTCTTTCACAAAATACTGGTGCTGTCTTAAAGTTTCCAAAACTGTCCTAAGATTCTGAATGTGCAAAAACATGCTAGGACTATAGACCAAAATGTCATCAAAGAAGACAAGCATGAACCTCCTCAAATGCTCCCTAAAAATAGTGTTCATGGCACCCTAAAATGTGGCTGGAGCATTGGTGAGACCAAAAGACATTACTAACCATTCATAATGTCCAGAATGGGTGCGAAATGTTGTCTTGAATGAATTATAAGGCTCCATTCGAATCTGATGATACCCAACCCTAAGATCCAATTTTGTAAACCAATGAGCTTCCTTTAATTCATCCAATAATTCTTCAACCAAAGGAATTGGGTATTTATTTTTTATTGTGACCTTATTAAGCTCCCTATAGTCAATGTACATACGCCATGACCATCTTTCTTTTTTACCAAAACAATAGGAGAAACAAAAGGAGAGGTACTTTCTTGAATTACCCCTGTTTCTAGCAAGCCCTTTACTTGCCTCTCTATCTCATCCTTTTGTATAGAAGGATAACGATAAGGACGTAAGTTGATTGGATCTACACCTTCACTCAAAATTACAGCATGGTTATGGCCTTCTTGTGGTGGTGGTAAGGTCTGAGGTTCAGCAAAAACATCCTTAAATTCCTTTAGCAACTGTTGAATGCCAAACGTAGCTCCCCCAGCATTGTTTTTCAATGTATATGGCTGTGTTTCTGATTTTGTTTGAGTTTGCAGCATAAAAAGTTGACCTTCATTGGCCATATGCCCATTAATTCTTCGAGTCACCTTACAGTTAGATGCAGCGGCAGTTTTCAAAGTACAACTAGAACCCTTATACATGAATGTCATGGATAAATCGTCATAGTTCCAAGATGCATGGTGCACGACATCCTGTAACCAATGCAATCCAAGGACTATATCATATGTATTTATCTCCATGACACATAAATCAAATGAGAAATCTCTACCCCGCATTTTCCACTTAAAATTCTTCCAAATGCTAAAGAGCTTTAATTTAGCACCTCCCGCAACCTCTACTTCACCTTCATACTGTGCACTCTGTTTCCAGCCCATTCGGCAAGCCAATTTATAATCAAGGTATCCATGTGAAGCCCCATTGTCAATCAGAATTTGCATTGGCCGGCGCCTAACATAACCTGGAATCCTCATTGAAACAATGCCCACATTGCCTTGAATCACATGAAGAGAGATTTGCAAACATTCCTCATTACTAGCAAAAGACCCCTTCGGTGGTGCATTTTCCTCTTTTGGAATTTCCAGAACCTTTTCCACTTCATCCGACTTCAATTTTATTAGTTGCAGTTGTAGTTTCTGCCTCTGTGGGCATGAGTGGCTACGGAAATAAGGGTTGCGATAGTAGAAGCAAAGCTTTCTTTGCTATGAGTTCATCAAAATCATCACCTTTACCTGTTGTCAGCCCCTTAGCGTCACACCCGTATGAGCCATTAAGAGAATGGACGACCTAGTGTTGGTATTAGGGTTGAATGATGAGTAAGACCCCGTGGTTTTGGGCAAAAAGCTGGCTTGACCAGTAGCCCCTATCGCTGCATTAGATCCCACTTAATTCGTGGAGTTCCTCCAATGAGACAATGAACTAAAGATGTTACCATCCTCCCGAGGCTGTGGAGTCTTGGTGTTGGGTTCATCTGGCAAATTGTACTCATAAATCTTGGCGATATGCCTCGCTTCTAACAATGTATGTGGCTGTTGGAGTCAAACTTGATGTGCACAGTCTCGACGGAGGCCTTCAATGTAGGCCTGAATCGTATAATCTTCACGGAGGTGAAGTTTACATTGTAATGTGTCAAAGTCGTCGTTGTAATCATCCAAGGAGTCCTTTAGATAAAGCCTTTTGAAATCTGCCATTGGAGATTCGAATGGTGGTCCAAATCGGGCTAGAAGAGCAAGCCGATACTCTGTCCAAGCAATGTCACGACCATATTCTTCATTCATGTAGAACTGATGCCACAAGTGGCATTTGTCGTCAAGATTAACGCTTGCCATTCGAACCTTCCAAGCTTCCGGCGTGCCATCGATTTCACAATATTTTTCACATTGATCGAGCCATCCCTCTATATTCTAACGTTGAAATCAGGGAAAATCAAACTTGGTCAACCGGGTTGGAGGAGTATACTCATCTCGCTGCCGATGGTGCCCACGGCGTTCTTGGAAACCCTGTCCTTCTTGGTGAACCTCTTCCTGTCGGCGTGTATCGAGATTGGCCACCAAGGTGGCTAATTGCACGAGATGTTTTGCGAGTATCTTCATGAGTTTGCAATGTATCTTCAATGGCTTTAAACTGGTTTTCGGCAGCATCAGCCATGGATGTGATCTGGGCTCTTGTATTGACCATACAAGGTTCAAGAATCTTATGCTAATGAATGCCCAGCAATCAAAAATCAAGTGGCGCTAGTTTCTAGTGGGTACCATCAACGCAATCAAGTGAAGAACCCAGAATTCGACGAAACAAGGCAACTGACAATGAATCGAGAATCGATGAGATAGAGCAGATATCCAGAATTAACTAACGTTGTTGGTGGTGATACAAGACTAACGTTCTTGGGTGTTTTCTTGATGAATCTTGAATTGCTGGTGAACCCAGAAATGGAAATTTGCAATGGAGATGGTCGTTTATTGGAGAACCCAAAACTGACCTTGGGTTCTTGATTGTTCTTGCAGGTGACTACTATTTTTTTTAAGCTTCTTGACTGTAGCTCTGAACTATAAGGAAGGAGGATCATTCAGAATTGAAATCAAGAATTTTAGAGTTTACGGTAGCAACCCGAGGATGACTCAGCTCTGATACCACTATTGAATAGGTTGTAGAGAAATTAAAGGATTAGGAGAATAAGAGAATTCAGGGGTTTGGAAAGAGACACAAGAGAGATAGAACTGATGTTCTCTCATTCATTCATGCACAATAATGTTCAACATGAGTACATTTAGGCTTGGCATCGCTTTATATAGGATATGGCCTTAGACTTAAGCAATAGCAAAGCACAGTCATAACAGAATCCGAACTAGCCTAACTACTCTTTCCTAACTAATGGTCTCATAGGATTAATATTGTATCCTATGCCCTCATAGGATTAATATTGTGCCAATTAATTCTCAATTATTTTGCCTTAACTATTTATTTATGATTTATATAACATAATTCGCCTTGCAAGAGAAAGCCGTCTGGTCTTCGAACCTGCTATGTTTGACGGTAACCTCTCCAAGATATATTTATATGTAGACATGGAGACCCTTCCATTAATTAGTGGGACCCCTAAATAATTCCCCAGAGAATTGGATTGGCTATATCCCAATTTTTGGTAGGTTGCTTGTCGTTTAGAAGGCTCAACGTTTTTAGAGAAATATACCTTAGTCTTTGAGTGACTAATCTTGTGGCCAGAAGAGGTACAAAAATCATGAAGTAGCTTCTGAATCAAAGCAACATGAGCATCATTGGTGCTACCAAAAATGATTTGATCGTTGGCCAAAAAAAGATGAGAAAGAGGGACTCCCTTATGACCCATCTTAATACATTGCCACTCTCCTTTGTTAACGGATGCAGAAATTGTTTGAGAGAGCCTCCCCATACATAGAACACAAATGTAGGGTGAAAGGGGATCACCTTGTCTGATTCCTCTCTTTGACACAAAAGATGTTTGTTTATTTGGGATAGCGGTAGAAAAAATGGCTTATTTGCAATCTGACTTATACAAATTTAAGATTGGATAAAAGTTAGATTGTGTAATATGATTTATGTTTGGATTGGTGGTAGCATAAGTAGCTTTCCAAACTAAAACTTATTTAGAATGGTGGTAACATAAATGGCTTTTAAGATAGTTATAAGAGAACAATTAAAATCAAAATTACAAAAAAGTGAAAAATGTTAACTTGGAAAATTTGGCAATACAAAAATACATAATTTGATCAAATAATATTATCTAACTAACTGGATTACATGTCCCATATAATTTGGTCTCTAATTATGTCACGAATATGATTCATTTGAGTTAAAGATGTTGTAGCATAATTTGTCGAGGAAGGTGATTATCTACATGACCTATATTCCTATTTTCAACTTGCATGAAATTAGCATTTGTCGAGGAAAGCTTAAAAAATGAATTGTTGAAAATAAATGCTGCACAAATGTCGGACAAGGCAACCCGCATATGAGTTGTTGAAAATAAATGTTCTGGTCAAAAGTGGCTTTTTGAGAAGCTCCCAAAATCAGCTTATTAGAATAAGCCACTTTTAACTTAAAAGTACAATTCGACCAGTTTTGTACTAAACATGTTCAAAAAGTTAAAAGCCCCAAAAGCTTAATTAACATGTTCAAACGCACGATTCCAACTTCTTTTTGAGACATACCAAACATGCTAAAAGCCTATTAAAAGCACGATTCATGCAGATCTTGGTCTGATGTTTCTGATGGCAAACCAATGCCAAAAGCCTATCAAAAATCTTTTCTAGATCAACCTTAATAGCCATCCACCCACCTTTCCCTTTCTTTTTTCTCATAGAGTGGGTTACTTCTTGTGCGACGATTATGTTGTCAACAATACTACTTCCTTGAATGAAACTCGATTGATAAGGGCCAATTAGCTATGGGAGAAGCATTCTGAGATGGCTTGCAACGGATTTTAGTGACTATCATGTAGATTACCGAGCATAGGCTTATTGGTCAAAATTGGCTCATTAGGGTTGGTTTGGCTACTTTGGGGATTGAAGCAATTAATGGACAATCTGTAAGTATCTCTCGTAAGCTTATTTCTTTGAGCCTAGAGGCATGTCTTGGCCCTGGTGGGATACCAGTGTCTACCCCCACCTAAACTTTTTAATATAAAAAAAAAAAAAGAAAAAGAAAAAAAAAAGAGAGAGAGAGAATAGGTCCCACAACAAGCCATTGAGATTGAAAAAATAAAGGATGGAGGCTGTCAATTCCAGGAGGTTTTAAAGGTTTCATATCAAACAAAGCATGCTTAATCTCCTCTAGAGTGGTATCCCTTCCCAGTCTAAGATAATTAGAACCAGAAATTGGGGGAAATGCTTTTTTGGTGGCATATGGAATGAAAGTATCATCATGTAGAGATATACCTAATAGTTGCATGAACCGGTTTTCCAACTCTTCCTTTGGATGAGTAGAGAAAACTCTTCCTATCTGAACTATTCAAGTTTTTATTTATTTATTTATTTATTTTCTTTTTAAAATAAAAATTATTTTAATGGATAGAGAATCTAAAATAAAGATAATCTCTCAACTAACATATTCCTTTTAAAAAATTAATTTTTCATTTAAAATCGACAGTTAAAAAATTAAATGAGGAGATGGAAAAAGCTTTCCTTACTCAACCAGAATGAGTATTTGAATGAGTAGAGAAACTGTGATAGTTGCCCCTCATCAGTAATCCATTCACCATTTGCGGATTTCAGTTGAGTTATGCGATTAGGATTCCTCTTCTTCAAAGCTTTGATGTGATAGAAACAAGTGTTACGATCCCCCAAACAAAGCCAATCGAAGGATGACCTTTGAATCCAGAGGAGCTCTTCTTGAAAACAAACTTCCTCATACTCAGATTGAAGTGATTGGTCAAGCTTGTGTAAAGAATGTTCGACGCGTTTCTGAATTCCTTTTATCCATGCTGCCGTTTGGTGTAAAAAATGGATTCTCTATCAACTTAAATCTTAGACATTGGACCTGTTTGGGTTGGTGGTAGGAAACGATAGCTTAAAAGCCATCTGACTTAAAAAAAGCTTGGTAGGAAAAAAGTCGGATTATAGATAATGATTTGTGTTTGGATTGCCCATTTGGCTTTTGTAGAAGTGTTTTTTTTTTCCCAAACTGAAGAGTGTTTTGATTATTATTTGAAAAGTGAATTGAGATGAAAAATGACTAAAAGGGCATGAGTCTTATTGGATACTACATATATTAAAATTGAAAGAATAAATATAGAAATTGTTAAAAAGGAAAAAAAAAGGAAAGAATTTTTTTAAAAAACACCACGCTGTAAACTGAGAGGAAGAGAGGAAGAATATGATTATTGGTGGATGGCAAATGACCCCTTTTTGATTATGCTACAGGAGAGTGAGAGTGGGCTTTTTGGGCAAATGACCCCTCATTCGTCATTCATCTGGTGCGTCTAGCGCGTCTGGCAAATAAGCTCCAAATTGGAGCGTTGGATAAGCCCAGTGACGTTTTGGTAAATGAGAAAAGTCACTGTCCAATCCAAACAAGGCTCAGTGGGCTTTTTTTCTCACTGATCATTTGCTTAAAAGTCACTGATTTTTTTGCACTATAACGCTGATTAAAAAGCTAGCCCAAACAGGGCCATTGGCGGTTTGGTGAGATCAAGGAGAAGGACAATCTTGAGTCAGTATTATAGCCGATTCTTATGACTTCACCAAACACGCTGTCGATAGAGCGTATAATGCTCTTATGATAGTATCTTGCTGGTAGACGAGGCAACCTTATCCACACAACAACTTGATTAATCTTGTGAGTTTGTGGCTTAAAAGAAGGAGACCAAGGTTGGAATGCGAGAGCCATGGGCCATTAACAAGAGCATGTTGAAAATCTACATCTTCCTTGAACCTAACTAGAAAACAGTCATTCATCTACTAAGTCATTGTTTGAACATGTTGGTGCTTAAACATAGATTAACATCAAGATTAACAAAAAAACACTTGTGTCAAAAGCATTAAATGAACTATACCTTGACCAATCCAAATGCTTTATTCTCTAACAGCTATCTCACTCTCTAACATATAGATTCAAATGACACATTGGCCTTTAACTTCTTCCAACCTATAGATTCCGAAGCATTCAAGACGTAGCCAACAATCTACGACGAGTCTTCACTGTTACATTAAATTCTTGTGCTCTGTTTTCAAATATTCCTAGATATTTTCTGTACCTCCGTGTTTACCACGTTTACTCTTTGATAGAGCTTCTAAAACTTCCATTTACTACTCTTGTTGAGTTTGCTCAAGATATTTGGACCTTGAATATGGGTATTGATTACAAAGTGTAAAGGGAGTAAGTGTTGCTTGCTTGTATTGAGGCACCAAAAACTAGACGAATTTTGAAAGGATAGTGAAACTCTTAGAAGGATTTGTGAATTTGGATATAGGTCAAATGGTTGGAGCAAACCGGTCGGTTCTTTTAGTGATATCTTTCTAACTCTAATCTTTTTATTAAGTTTTGTTTTTAAGTTTTAAATTCTTAATATCACTCAATTCACTTCCCCTTTTAGACGAAAGGTTTGAACTAACACAATGAACTTTATTCATTTAGAAAGGGTCGACTACATGAATCACATGATATCATTATGTTATCAACAACCAAATATTTAGTAAATTATTAATCAAAAGGTTCCGTATAGTGATTTTATTGAGTATATTCTTCAACCTTTTTTGACCCATTTTTAGATTACTCCAATCTGTTTGATATACTCTACTAATCATCGGCACCTCTAATGACATTCTTTGTATATAATACCTTAAATGATTGTTTATTGTTTTCTCTTCAATAGATTACATGCCAACTCTTCTTTGTATACGTCAATTAGATATCTCTTTTTTCCCCCCTGTGATAACTATGCATTCATAGCAACACTTTTCACGTATGATACCCCAACTTAATTCTCTTATTGTCATACTTGATCACAAGCTCAGATAAATAAGGAGCGTTTTGTTATACCTTTGAGAGCCAACGTTAGACTATCGTATCTCTCATGAACATTGATAAACAAAGACACACTAGAAGCTGTATATCCAACCAAAATTTGGATTTAAACATATAGGAGCCACTGGTTAATTTTCGTCTGACCAAATTGATGGCTCAATCAAATAGTTTTGACTCAATATTGTTGGAATGCACATGGTCTCGTTTCTATTCAAATAGATGAGCATGTTATTCGTATAACATTTGTCAGCAATATTTGTACCTTAACTCCATGAAAAATCAAGAGTCCTCCATAAATAAGCCAACGTGGCACTAACTAGCACAAAGTTTAAAATTTTCTTTGTTGGCAACCTTGTTAGGTGTACGGAGCCTCTCCTCTCTAATCATCATCATTGTTAATTACATCAAAGGCTTACAAAAACGAAAAAGAAAAAGAAAATATTATTTAAATTTCAAAATCTTAAATAAGTGATTTCCTGTAAAAATGAGTTATCAATTGGTATACAGTTGTAAATAATACCCATACTCTTTTAAGCAATAAGACTGATTTGAGATTTTGAAGTTTAAATGGTACTTTATTGTCCAGCCAAAAAAAAAAAAAAAAAAAAACATCAACGCCTAAAAAGAACCCTTAATGCAACGACATCGTTTTGCAAAGGAGTGTTCAAATCCACAAAATGCTCATGATACAACCACATATCACTAAGACTACAACAGGCTCTTGAATTTAAGTAATGGATACAAATATAGCTCTCCTTGCTCTTGAATTTGATAATTTAGAAAAAGGCATGACCGTATCGGGTTGACTATGGTGGAAGCACAAGAATTAATGTTTGAAAACAAAATGTTAATGTTTGTCAAAAAGAGGGAGTTAAAAAACATGCACTTAACATCACAAAGGAGATTACCAAAAGTGCAAGCTTACACTTTTGGTGATGGGATTAAACAAATATACATCTCTTAATTTAACAAGTAAAAACGTAGGGGAGAGGCCAATTTGGGGTATTCTAAAGAGAATGTGAAGAGTTATCTAAGATCAAGGAAGTAACGTAAAATGGTCTGTGGTGAATGGTGAAGCTCGAGTGTCTATTTTGTTATTTTGAAATACAAGAAATCCTTCATTTTTTCATGCTTATCAAACAGACTCGAAAAGACAACTAATGTATTTTGGGCATACTTATTTTAATTTGGAGATGTAATTTCATTTGATATAACATACTCTACAAATTGTGAAAATAGACCACTTGCCATTTTTCAAGTTTCAAATGATATTTTAAACACGAAAAAAATGACAATCTATTTTCACAACTTGTAAATTAAGGTGTATCAAACGAAATGACTTCTCCAAAACAAATACTCCATTCGGTCCTTTTTATAAGCAACTTTTATCTTTATTACACAAAACGAATTGACGGTTAGTTAAAAAGAATATATGTGTCAAAAGTGTCATATTTATTCCGAATATGCCCCTATTTATGAAAAGAGCATAGGAGAGAGAATGAGTAACAAATATGAGAGAATGAGTATAAAATATGAGAGAGAATGTATAATAAATGAGTAAATATAAGAAATTAGTGGTGAGTGGAGGATAATTAATATAAAGATGTGTATTTAATAAGGGTAGAAAAGGAAAAGGTAGTTTAAATTTTGAGATGCAAAGAGAAAGTTGCTTATAAAAAGGATCAACTCCAAAAGAGAGAAAGTTGCTTATAAAAAGGACCAACCCCAAAAAGAGAAAAAGTTACTTATAAAAAGGCCGGAGGTGGTACAATCTATCAACATATGTGCATCAACACAAAACAAATTATATATTCTTTTAAGTCAATGTAATAAGCATAAAAAAATAAAAATAAAAATTATTAATTGTTAGAAATAACAAAGTAGGCACTGATCATCATCACGATAAACTTTCCTGCTGCTTCTTTGATTTTAGATAACACTCTATATTTTCTTCAGCATACCCAAATTAGCCATCCTTCCTACATATTCACTTATTAAATTAAAAGAGGAATTCTACTTAATGACATACTATTAATTTTTCTTTCATCCAATGAGTCCTTTTGTACCATGCATATATAACTTACATTTACATCGGTTGCATCAGCTGCTTGAAAGGTCAATGCAAAGGGGAGTCCCAAAGTACTGTCATGAATCAAGTGTGATGTGTAAGTTTAAAAGGAGAATCAGTTTCATGGCGAATGAACCTAAATAGTACTGAGGCACAAACAAACATAACATGATGTAATAAACTTACTTCAATTTCAGCGTCATGGTTGGCGAGTTAGAGGCCTGTGAGGCTTTGGAGCTGAGAAGAAATAAATATGAATCATGAATAGGACTCCAGAGGGTAAAAATACTAGTTTCAGTCCAACCCATAATCAAAATTCTCAAGTTTAAATTCCAAGCCTTCTAGAAGTATAAATTATTCTACCAAATGGCCTCAATCCTTGTGCACTAACATTGGGATCGGGCATGTTTTTTAATCACATTGAGATCAAGAAAGCAAATTAAAAGTCACATGAATATATAATAAAGCAGTAGAGCAACAGTACTTATTCTGCTTTTTAATTATATTAATTTATTAACAAGTTTCTGCTTACTAACCTATTGAACTAAAGTAAACTTATTTCTAATGAGCTTTGACTAAGTGGCATTTCAATCATCTTTGTGGTTGAGAGGTTCAAGTTTGTATAGTAGCCAGAGTAGATTTCTTTTTTTTTTTTTTTTTTTTTTTTTTTTTTTTTTAAAAGGTAAAGAAACAAAGAAAAGAACCATCCAGCATGTTTTTTTTAATATAGATGCTTTTGCTTTGCTAATTGGCTTTCACATTCAAAGCAAAAACTTGTCAAAAACAAGCGCAAAACACATACTAACCAACCAGGAGAACAATAAAGCAACCCTGAAGCCTTGTGGAAGCACCTAATAAACAGAAATCAGACATCATACCATCTTTATGCAGTGTCTATGTGGATTAAAAATATAGGCATATAGATTAGTAAGGTCAAGAACAAATAGATGGTTCAACTTGTTCGAGGCCATCATAAAAACAGCACAAAGTCAATTTGATGGGCACAGAGAATTGCTAGCTATTTTTGCCAATCTTCAAGGCATAAGATGCACCATTTATTTTTTATATGGATGCTATTGCTCTGCTGATTCGCTTTCACATTCACAACCAAAAATTTATCAAACAAAACACATGCTAACGAACCAGGAGAACAATAAAACTGAAGCCTTAAAGATGCACCTATTAATTAAAAACATAAATCAGACTGCCTATGTGGATTAAAACATATCTATCTAGATGACTAAGATCAAGCACAAATAGATGTTGGAGGCCATCATGGAAACAGCGTAAAATCAAATTGATAGGCATAGAGAATCGCTAGCTATTTGATGCACCATTTCTCTTTGCAATAGATGCTCTTGCTCTTCTAATTGGCTTTCACATTTACAACCAAACACTTGTCAAACAAAAAACACACGCAAACACATGCTAATGAACAGGAATAACAATGAAGCAAACCAGATGTCTAGCAAAACCCAAGACAGGCATCTTTTTACACTGGCTAGGCGAATTAAAATTAAAGCCATTTATTTTTCCCCCATAAAATAAAGCCATATGTATGATCAATGGAAGATGTTGTATAGTTTTATTTACTTTTTTATGCGACCATCATACGTTTATCAATGTATTACTGTGAAGCAGTCAATAGTTAAACAGTGCAACTCATTTTTCTTGTGCATTTACTAGAACATGGAGAATCGCCAGTTGAGTTATTTTTTGCAATAGATACTCTTGCTTTGCTAATTGACTTTTACATTCACAATTAAATACTTGTCAAACAATGCACAAGTACATGTTAATGAACCAGAAGAACAATTAAAGGGATGTCGTTAGTGATGCACTGATACTAACACAGCACTTTTGAAAGTGTAAATTAGTACCTCCCAAATGCTATAAATTGTATTGATTTACAGCAACTTGCCATCGTAACAAAAAGAAAGGGGCCAGAAAATGAAAAGGGAACTTACCATTTGGATTTCCTTGTTCGTAAAATGTTTGCAGCAGAAGGACTGCTTCTGATGCCATTATGCCTCCTGTACATTTGAAACCGCTTCCTGGTGTTACTTCACTGACAAAGAAGAAAGAGCATATGTAACATCAAAATCAATATACATAGCCTATATTGGTTAAAAAAAGTAGAATTAGAATTATTTAGAGATTCCTTCATTATAACAAATATTTCCCTTTTAAGGCAAAACGTGAGAGGCATAGCCTTAAAGATTCAAAACAAAGAGACAGAGAAGCGCTTCAATAGATAAACCCACCAGTTTCACAAGAAATTAAGTGCTTGCTTTGAAGGTTTATATAATGTGAACTTGTAGAAGAATACAAAAAAGATCACCTTAAAGAAGCCCACACGATATTCTCTCCAATGTCCATGCTATACAACAACTATACATACATGCAAAGTGAGCTACTCTAATGAATGTTACAAAGTATAATCTCAAAGCAGAAAGAGAGATTGCAAAAGAACATGAGATGTAATATCCAATATATTAGAATAAGATACCTAACAATCTCAAGTCCACAAAACAACAAACGAAGATCCACAAACAACAAAAATGGCTTCCATTTGAGAAAACCTAGCATATTTGACGCTTTATAAAAAACTTTGATATGCTGCAGGCCGAGAGGCATACCTATTTATATTGTTGCCTAAATGTAACGATAATATTGATCCACATCCTCCAAATTTATCATTTGCACATCCATAATATACCTCCTTTATACCTATACCACCAAATGGATAAGAATTGTGTCAAATAACTTAAAACAATGTGACCATCATACATAGAATAATCAAAGTAGCATGCCTAGAATTGATAAAGCTGACGCACACATTATGCACGGTTCACATGTAACGAAAAGGCTGCAGCTCAAGAATTTTCTAGCAACTTCGGGGGTCCGGATTGTCTCAGAAGCTCTTCCCTCAGGATTCCTCAGTATCTTTGCATCTGAGCCGTCCAAAAATTGATCTGAGGGCCCAAAATCACTGATTTTCAAAAATCGCATGCGGTAATTATAAAAATTTTAAAACTCCCCCTGACCGTTAGATTCATTTTTGGACGGCCCAGATTAAGATTCTGAGGGAAGAGGAGGGAAGGATACTGAGATTATCCTCTCCCCAACTTCAGAGATTGAAAGTTTATTTTTCTGCCACTGCTCCATAAGGACATCCATAGCTTCCATTTCCGCATGCCTTGTAGCCTGTGAAGAGGAATTAGTGAAATGGAAAAGATGGGAGTGAAAGCTAATGAAAAGCTTCTTTATTACATGGTTTTAAAAAACTGCAGCAATGAAAAGAACATAGAGGTTGTTACTTCAAACCAGTAGCAAAAAAATTTCTTATTTTACATCACACGTTCAATATAATGAGAAAAGTTTGATTAGACTAAGTTAGGCCCTTTTCTTTCGAGATGAAAAATCAAAAACTGGAACAGGAAACTTCCATTAAATGTGAGAACAAATATCTTTGGCTGAGAGACATTGCTTTGTGAAAATGAATACTGAGACTACGTAAGATCACTCATCATTCAACTACAACTAAGCCTAAAATAATGTGCAAGCTTAGCATTCATCATTAAGAAACAATGCAAATTAAAACCTAGGGCTAAATTAGATCCTTTTCCAGAATTCAGGTCATAAACTATTTATATTTTCAAGTTAGAATTCACACAAGTACAGTCCACTTGCTTCATCTTCCTGTGTACTTGTTTGAAACTTTACCTTGCAATTTAGCTATGACAGAAAAATTAAAATTGTAGCACAAATATTGCATGCTACTTTGCCTATTAGTAGAAAAGTGAAAAAGCCAAATCTAAATTTCACACGTCTAAGTTATCTCACGTGTGTAATAGCCAACAAGCATAATAATTCAGAATTTATCCAAATAACAAATATATAATTGAAAGAGCATCCAAAAGATGTATCTAAGCACACGTGATGATAATATGAAATTAAAAAAGTCATCAATCAAATTACATTTCGCGTCTCAGTAGTTCGATTCCTCCCAGATGCTATAACTTTCCCATCTTCAACAATCACACAGCTAGCAAGACATAACATGGTTTAAATGAAACTAATTAATATAACCATAATTGTGTTCCAATGAAAAAACAGATACAAATTTTCTTCAATGAACCCATCATATTATAAGATCAAGTAATGAATAAACAAAGCCTTATTCCAACAAATTGAAATCTCATTTAAAAAATTAGACACCCATTTAGGAATAACATCATGTTGCGTTTGTCAACTTTGGAATTTTAATAGCCCAAGGAAAGTATCTCCGTCTTCAATGTACGGAAGATTATGAGTTCTGAAAAATTATGAATCGAGGGAAAAACTAAGAACAAATTAAGGATTTCACTTAGGACAAACTTGGGGGATATTGTAACAAATGCTGGGCATGGCAAGCAAGAATAGAGCTTTTGGAATCCTATAGGGATGACTTTGGTAGAAGTGTAGGGTATATTTTCATCCAAGAATGATGTTTTCTGAGCAGTACGTCTGACAACCCTTTTTATCTCAATGTTAGGTTTTCTGTGTCAAGAAAGAAATGAATTAATCAGAAACTTTGAAGTGCAACTCTATACTCAAAAGAGTACTCCTCCAATTTTTAATATAAGACATATTTAGGGAGTTGATTTTGGTCCTAAATATAAGACATAGTTTTCATATTTGTCAATTTTTTCCTAATTTACCCCTATTGATGCTCCCTCAATAATAATCAATGAAGAGAGGGGACGAAGGAATTAAGGAAGATCGCGACTAGGGTGTTTTAGAAAATACATGTCATATTAACTAACTTCCTTAATCTAATCAAATTAGGTAATATGTCTTATATTAAGGACCGGAGAAGTATTTTTTTGCTATCCTATTGTAAATAATGAATTGAAATTGGAATCCAATTCATTAAGCGAGTAATTTCATCCTTCAATGCACAAGAAATTAGGGCCATACTGACATCAAAGGCCTGATTTGTTCACCAAATGAAAACTCAAAACGGAACAAATCTAAAGCAAAATGGAACAAAATTGAAAACTCAAATCGAACAAATCTAAAGCAGCAATCATTGATCTTGACAGAACAGAGCTCGGAGAAAAATGTAGAAGAGAGTTATACTGTATCATGAAGATGAGAATATTGTGTTATCAGATCACTCTTCGCCAAAAACAAGGAGAGATGGCATTTGATGTAGATGTGGAGATGATTATGAGGTGGACATCGCCAGATCAAAGTGAAGATCATTCATGATAAAGGCCTAAGGGTAGAAGCTGTCGAGCAAGATGGATGGTGGGGTGGTATTTAGGTCCAGACCATAATTCTTGCATCTCAAATCAAAATTATGGTTAATTAGCTTCTTTATGGAAAAGGCATTGCCACATTTATTGGAACCATGATTGCTGACGGAATGGAAAGAAGTGAATAAAGGCCAACCAAATAGACAACGATAGGAAACAGAATGTTGATTCCCATAACAAAGGACCTCGAGAATTGGACAAAATAGGCTGCAAGAGTTGTGGAAAAATTTAATGGGTTCCACAATATAGATAATGGAATGAAACTAATATGTACCAATCTACTAACAAACAGCAAGACACTTAAAAGCAAGCTTCAAATTAAAGAATACCTGAACACAAACAAACCAAACCAGAAGGGTTGATGAGCATTTTAGCCATATTATTTTATATAGAAGAACTTAAACAAGAGATAGGGGGAGAGGGATGGGGAGAAATGCAAATAAGGAAAACCATGCATCACGTAAGAAAACAAAATTGAATTGAGAGGCATTACAATCCCTGAAACACACAGTAGCATCCAATTGAGACACTTTCTCATGTATTCCTTGAGCTGAACACCACAAAGAAACCATGGCCAAGATCCTCATCCTTATCAAGAGACAATGAGACAACCTAAAAAAAAGGAGCCTAACCATACATCTAAAGCACTGCATAAACAGCACATTGCCATAATGTTCAATCCTCGTTTCTACATCCAAAGCCTTTGAACCATACAAATATAATTTAACAAGAGAAACAAAAAGACGCAGAAAGAAGGAGATAATGAGAGAAAAAGTAAGATAAAGAAAGGGGGGAAAAGATGAGCAATATTTCATTCTTTAAAGGTGACTTGCTCAATGGTTCGTTTAGTTAGATTGGATGATGGTAAGAATAAACCACCAAGAGGATACTTTCAACTCTCAAGCCAATGCATAGAACTAAGTACAAAGAAGATTTTGAAATTACTGACAGAAAATAATGGGATCAATCTCATTGAACTTTAAATTTATTATGAAAATTTTTATATTCAGAACAATGAAAGGAGTTTGAGTACGTGAGAATGTCAATGCATACAAATATGGTTCCTAATTCAAGGGATACTGATAAGGTTTCAGAGGCAATGTCTAAAGACAAGGACACAAAAGGTATATTTGAGAATCCATTGGCATTAGATAACGGACAAAAAGGTCAGAGTAGATAAAGTAATCTCGAAGTATATATATTCATCTCTTTATTTTGTAAAAGATCACTAGCAAATCAAGTTCAAAAGCTGACAAGTGGAATATGTTTGATGCAGTTTCTTCTAGTTCCACTTTGAATAACATTGCAATGAAACTCTCCATCTTAACTTGCAATGCACCAAGATGAGAAAGAAAATGGAGCATGTCTGAAATTGTGCACATACAACTATTTTATTGTATCGTGTAAGAGAATAACAGAAAATGTAATTTACCCAACAGGAACTTCAAGGGCATCCAAAGCTATCTTCGCCTGCCACATAGCAAAAAGCCAGAGCATAAGGAAACAAAGTCTAATTATAGAAGAGTAAAGGTATATCGAGCAAAAATCCATTTATATTTGAATCTACAAGGTTTACTGAGTGACTGCCAAGGCCACTTATAAGAACCCACACTCTTTACAACTACATCCTCAACTCCATGCTTCTAGTGCTGCCAACTTTTTTTCCATTTATAATTTCACAAAAATTGATTCCACCTTCCATCGTTTACATTTTGACCATTATTTATATTGGAGAAGTACATTAGTTATGTTGCCTATACTTTCAAATTATATATTTGAACTTAAAGAAAGAATATACCAGTAACTGTGACACGAGCATAATTGGAACTGCACAAACAGAGGCATCTATAATCTATAATTTTAAGTACGATAGCAATACCTGCTGAATTGCAAGTTCCATAAAAGCATTAGTATCTATGGAGCATTCTTCTCGTGGAGAGGACATCTTGATAAATCTATATAGCTGATTTGAACACAAGTTTATAAACCATTAAAAATGCGATGCTCCAGAGCTGAAATCACCAAGGAAAAAAATTTCAAAAACAGACCAAGCAACAAGAACAAAAAAACAAATTATGCTACGCCATCTTCAACTCAAAAAGCCACTTTTGACCAGAATATTTATTTTCAACAACTCATATGCCGGTTGCCTTGTCCGATATTTGTGCAGCATTTATTTTCAACAATTCATTTTTTAAGCTTTCCTCGACAGATGTTAATTTCATGCAAGTTGAAAAAGGGAATATAGGTCATGTAGATAATGAGTCTTCCTTGACAAATTATGCTACTCCATCTTCAACTCAAATGAATCATATTTGTGACACAATTAGAGACCAAATTATACGGAACATATGATCCAGTTAGTTATATAATATTATTTGATCAAATTATGTATTTTTGCATTGCCAAATTTTCCAAATTAAAATTTTTCACTTTTTTGTAATTTTGATTTTAATTTTTTTCTTATAACTATCTCAAAAGCCATTTATGCTACCACCATTCTAAATAAGTTTCAGTTTCAAATAGCTACTTATGCTACCACCAATTCAAACATAAATCATATTACACAATCTGACTTTTACCCAATCTTAAATTTGTACAAGTCAAATTGCAAATAAGCCATTTTTCCCACCGTTATTCCAAACAAACAAACATCTTGTGTCAAGGAGAGGAATCATATAAGGTGATCCCCTTTCACCCTACATTTTTGTTCTATGTATGGGAGGCTCTCTCAAACTATTTCTGCAGCCATTAACAAAGGAGAGTGGCATAAGATAGGTTGTAAGGGAATCCCTCTTTCTCATCTTTTTTTGGCCAACGATCAAATCATTTTTGGTAGCACCAACGATGCTCAGGTTGCTTTGATTCAGAAGCTACTTCATGATTTTTGTACCTCTTCTAGCCACAAGATTAGTCACTCAAAGACAAAGATATATTTCTCCAAAAAGGTTGAGCCTTCTAAACGACAAGCAATCTACCGAAAATTGGGATAGTAGCCAATCCATTTCTCTGGGGAAGTATCTAGGGATCCTACTAATTAATGGAAGGATCTCCATGTCTACATATAAATATATCTTGGAGAGGTTACTGTCAAATGTAGCAGGTTCGGAGACCAGACAGCTTTCTCTTGCAGGCGAATTATGTTATATAAGTCATAAATAAATAGTTAGGGGAAAATAATTGGGAATTAATTGGCACAATATTAATCCTATGAGGCCATTAGTTATGAAAGGTAGTTAGGATTCTGTTATGACTGTTGCTTTATGACGGTGCTTTGCAATTGCTTAAGTCCAAGGCCATATCCTATATAAAGTGACGCCAAGGTAAATGTACTCATGTTGAACATTATTATGTATGAATGAATGAGAGGACAACATTTTTGTCTCCCTCGTGTCTCTTCTCAAGAGGAAAATCAAATTTTTTCAAAAACACTGACTTCTTTAAAGAATGAGCCTGAAAGTTGAACCATCCAATCAAGGTCATCCTAGAGCTTGGAGGTATAATAAGAGTCATCCCTTAGACCAAATTATAGATGATGTCAATGAGGGAGTAAAGATCATAAACAAAACCTTTAATGAAGTAGGCTTGCCTTGCTTTTATTTCTGAGCTAGAACCTTTTAACATTGAAAAAGCCCCTTCAGATAATGATTGGGTGATAGCAATGTAAGAAGAGTTGAATCAATTTGAGAGAAATCAAGTTTGGGACTTAGTATCAAGGCCTAAAGACCATCCGGTCATTGGCACTAAATGGGTAATTAAGAACAAACGATATGAATCTGCAATCATTGTAGAAACATGGCAAGATTGGTGGCCAAAGGCTATAATAAGGAAGAGGGAATTGATTATGATGAAAAATATGCTCCAGTTTCTAGATTGGAAGCTATACAAGTACTCAAAGCCTTTTTGTGCATCAAAGGTTTCAAGCTCTATCAAATAGATGTTAAAAGTGTCTTTCTAGATGGCAACGACACTAGCACAATAAGCTTGGCAAAGAATGATAGGATTTAAAGGAAATAAATAAAAGAAAAGGAAAAAGAGAGACAATCTAGAGCAGAATCGAACTCTAGCCAACACAACAATTCTGAACATCATATATTTCATTCCTAAACCTTTAAAAACAGAATACAATATATTTATAGTCTCCTACCTTTGCCTGAATATAACTTCCTATCACAACTTTCCTAAAACAAATAAGATACAATAACTACTACAAACAGATAAAATACAATAACTTCCCTAATCAACAATAACTAATCCTAACATGTGTCTTTCTTCAAAAGAGGACACATGGAACCCTAACAATACCCTCCCCTTAAAATTCAGCCTTGTCCTCAAGGCGGGAAGAAGGAAATTTCAGCCAATTTTGCGTTTGCAAGCTGTTCTTCTTCTGTACTTTTGATCAGACCATCTACTTGATCGGAGACTTCCATTATTTTCAATGTCGACGATGAACAGCGATGGACAGGGGTAAATCTGTCACCACAACGGAAGCACAACCCCTTATCGCATCTATATTGCTTTTTGTTCTCTGAAAGTCACGAGCCTTGTGAAGTTGTCGGAGAATATCGGGTAGTTGCCAAATTTGAGGGAGTCAGTTTATGAAAATTCGAATATTGTGAAAAATTAACAAAAAATTGGGAACTGGCTGAAGATGAAGGAGACGATTTAATGCTATTTGAATTTTGAAAATTCAAATATTGTGTGTCCTGATTTGCAGTGCTTTGATTTCCCTGTTTGGCGGCGCATATTGCTTGTGTTGAGATATTTCGTTGATCTCACCAATTCCCATCGGTGCGTTGATCCTACCAATTGCCATCCAAGGGCCGATAATTATTATAACGTGGTTGAGAGCGCGAGGTAATTATAAGATACTAAAATATAAATTTCTTGCTTTCCAAGACACTGAGTTTTGGACATTAAGGATCAGGGGGAAAAGCAGCTGGTCCGACCCCACACAAGTCTAACTGAGTAGTTCAAGTTCCAAGGAAAAGTGTAACCGGCGAATGGTAACCGATCGGGACCAGTTAGGGCTTCTGTAGAGGGTAAATAAGTAAAATCAGACCCCTATTCAAGCATAGAAATGGCACCACATAAGGATGAAGAAGAGAGAGAAAATTACTTGGAGAGAAAGAAAGAAGTCAAATCAAGTCATCATGAAGAGAGAAAAAAAGATTAAAAAATAGAATTAACCTACACCACACATTTGAATATGATTTGACAAGTGATCATAAAGGGCATAAGGGTAAAATTTTGCCCCATCTGATCAGCCTAGGAATTTGCAAATTCTTGGAGAAAAAGTTGAAGATGGAATATCACCTAGAGGGAGGGTGAATAGGTGATCTCAAAAACTTTTCGCGAGTTACACATGAATGCAAGTAGAAACAAAGATAGAGAAGGGAAATAGACACAAGGCAATTTATATTGGTTCGATCTAATACTTCGACCTACATCTAGTCCCCAAGCACACATTGGGATTTCCACTAACTCTTCAAATATGAATACAAGTACACACACTGTAACTTAGGATGATCCTTTCACATTCGGACTCACTCTCCCTTACAAGTTGTAATCGTACACCCACACTTAAGGTTCCACAACCTTAAGATTTAACAACTAAACAGATAATCAAATAGTGTTTAGACTCCTCACGAGTAGATAGAATGATAAACATTGAAGTACTAGATATCCGAAGATATTAATGAAATAGTTGAAATAGCATATTGCAATAAGTTCGAATTGAATGCACAACGTTTCGGTAGGTGGTGAATTCAATGCTTCTGGTATTTATAGATGTTGTAATAAATGACCATTGGAGAAGCTTGAAGATTAATCATTGAGACTCTTGAATATAGCCGTTAGATAGATGAAGTTTCGCTGGTCACATTTGTCGTAAATGATTTTGTCCTTCGCAAACATTCTTTATTCCTTTTGTTTTTGTCCGTTGAGAGATAGCATTTAATGCACAAGCGGAATAATAGAGAATGCTTTACATTGACCAGAGACGTGGTTACCGAGGATATCACTGGTTTTGGCAACTGCATTTAATGCTTCTCTGACACACAAATTGCTTTATACAAATTTGTTGTTAATCCATGATAAAATCATCTGAAACTCGTTAGCAAACTTATTAAAAGCAATTAGCAATAGTAATGAGTAATGATATATAGAAATGAAATCACGCACGATGATTTAGGATTTATGAAGATGAGATTTTGAAAAATAGGGATGATCATGCACGAGCATGACTATCAGTATGCTTGGGCAACCTATAGAGGAAATAATTTTGAAAGAACAGAAAAGCGTCCTATGCTCAAGCACTAATCTGTGCTTGCTCGGGCATGCTTAGAATGAGGCATTTAGAACCATTTACCATCGTTGATGCTCAAGCAACCCAAAGGCCATGTTTGAGCATGGTTGAGACTGAGAGGAATTAAGCATTAAGGTAAGCTTCCTCGAGCATCATAATGCTCGTGCTCGAGCACCATACTCGGGCATGTCAATAACGTGCTTGGGCACAGGGCATACAGAGGAAAGACAAAGAGATTCAGCGATGCTTTTGGCACACTTTTACCGATGCTCGAGCATGCCTTTCTGAGTTCTGCTATCAGCCCGATGATGCTCGGGCATGCCAGTCTCCTTGCTCGAGCATTCATGGTCAATCCATTAGATAATGCTTGGGCATTTAAAAACCTTGCTCGGGCAGCCTTTCTAAAACACCTAAACAATTCATTAGATCGAGTATGCTCAGGCACCAGCTAACTCATGCTCGAGGAAACCACAACTTAGACACATATTACTTAATTCAATAACTCAGAGTTTGTGATCATCAAAACATCAAGAGCAAACAAAAGCAACAAGAAGTACAAGTTTTACCCACAAGACATTGTATTAACCATTGGACAAAAGCTTATATCAAGAAATTTCAAAATTAATGATTTTGGGCAGCAAATAAATCTGATTTTTGTGGTCATGGATGGCTCCACATCTGCTGCCTAGAAGACTCTAGATTTTCTTAGAGAAGAAGCAAAGGAATCATGTAATAACCTGAGGCACCTTTTGGACCAATGGATAATAGCAAAAGTTTGGATATTTCACCTACACCTTGGAGTCTATTTAAGGAACCCTTTCTGCCCATTTTTGGACTACCTTAGACATGCTCAAGGAGAGGAGAGGAGTATCTAGCTGAGTCCTTAGTCCAGGAGGAAGAAGAAAGCATACGTGTTTGAAGATTCAAGGTGAGTACTCAACTGGTGATTTAGTGGTTTTAACTTCGAGTTTTCTGCCCAGTGATGATAATATGATGTTAGAGTGGGATTTTGGTGTTTTAAAAGGTTTCCATTGAGTCCAAAATGAGATTTTGTGTTGGGATAAGTTAAGGTTATCAATTCCGACCACGAAAAACCCTAAGCTTTAAGAATAAAGCAATCTACCAGCTATTCACTAGTGCAAAAAAGGCTTTTAAGACCGGACAAAAGAGGCATCGTAGGACCGGACCCGAGACCGGTCTTGTTCCAGCCGGTATTAAAAGTCTACATTTAAGACCGGACTACGACCGGTCTTAAAGAAAATATTTTAATAGGACATTTAAAACATTGGGTCTTAAAAGTCGTACTAAAATAAACTCGAAATACTTTTTGTTCGGTCCTAAAACTCAACTTTTAAGACCGGCTAATAATTAGGCCGCTCTTAAAAGATAGAATTTTAAGACCAGGACACAAATAAATACGGTCTTAAACTTAGCGGCTTCTAAGACCGACTAATTATACGCGGTCTTAAAAGATTGACTTTCAAGACTTGGATGATAAATAAATGCGGTCTTAAAAATTTTATTTTAGACCGCATGTATAAATTTACCGGTCTTAAAAAGACCAACTTTTAAGATTGGACGCTTATAATGAAATGTGTTACCTGACCTTTAAGACCGGACATATAAATACATCCGGTCTTAAAAACTCACCATTTAAGACCAGTGCATTTATTTGCGGTGTAAATTTTCCTGAATTTTTTCTTGTTTTGTTCTTCCTGATTGTATTACACACAAATCCACCACCCAATCCATCATATAAAAGTCGATACTTTAAGCTGTAAGCTATGAACAATTATTTGAATAAATTGAATTGGAAAAAGAATACAAATATTATTCACCATGTGTTATTTGGCTTCTTAATTAATGTTTATACTATGACTACAACACCCAAATTAATTCATACAATAAGATAACTTACTTACAAATACAATAAGTTACAAATACAACACACATGTCCAAAATAATATTCACCATGCCTTCATCGATTCCCACCCAACAAAGTAACATCCTCTTTTATAACATGCCCCTTTGGATCGGATCCCGCCACAAAAATAAAACAAGAACAAACTTCATAGTCGTGACATTGTTTATAAACATAGAAGGAATATAATATAGTTAAAACCTTTAAAGTTTTCAAAGAAATCTGCATATGAATATTACCTTATGAATTGACTCTTTTATAAAGTGATATCTTCCCATATCCCTTCTTGAAGATCACTTCTTACGTCGGGTTCATTCTCCGCTTCATCTTCTTCGTTTATGTCCGGTAGACCCCTTGAAAAAGGAGTACTCTCAGGAATACCATAATTCGAATTCATTTCCTCATCAATATCAATGACCCTCTTTCCTTGGAGAGCTACGAGACCACATTTTATTTTCTTGATCGGTGATATAGAACACTTGTTTTGCACGGTACGCCATAATAAAAGTTCATCTCCAAAACTTCTACCATGGACATCGACTAATGTAAATCCTAGCCGATCGATCCGAACACCATTATTGACATTGACCCACTTGCATTTGAAAATGGGAAATCTAATTTTCACATAGTCCACCTCCCAAATCTCTTCAATAACCCCATAATATGGCATGGCGCCAATAAAGGGCTCTTGTCTTTCGAACCGGAGAAGTGCATAGATTCAGCCTCTAACATAACACCTTTGTTCCGGGACCGTGCTCCTATCATCTAGGGACTTCGTGTAAAATGTATAACCATTGATCACATACGAATTCCAACTTATGACATCGACCTCAGGACCACGTGCTAACCATTTGATTATATCAGAAACACATTCCTCTCCCTCGACCTTTTGTTTGAACCAGTTTGCAAAAGTTTTGTTACGCTCCCTAATCAATCTTTATTCAGTCATTCGATGATTTTCTTTCCTTACAGCTTCTTTATGTTCAGCTATGCTGGCTTGAACTTCATCAACATTATTCAAGATGTATAAGTGGACTTGTGACAATTCATCAAGATCAACACTCTTTATGGAAGCCCCTCGTCTACCCCCTTCAGCATGCTGACGTTTTGGAAGCCTAATATGTCTTACTTTGGCCAAATAATTTTGACAAAATTCCATGGCTTCTTTAGAAACATATTTCTGAACAATCGATGCTTCTGACCGGTATGCGTTCTTCATGTACCCTTTTAGGAATTTCATAGATCTTTCAATTGGGTACATCCACCGTAAATGGATAGGGCTACACATCTTTATCTCCCTCACTAGATGAACAATTAGATGAACCATGATGTCAAAAAATGTAGGAACAAAAAGCTTCTCAAGGTGGCACAAGATAAGATATCCTTCATTCTCCAATTCATCCAACTTTTCAATCTCAAAAACTTTACTACAAAGCGCATTGAAGAAGACACAAAGTCTAGTCAAAACGACCCGAAGATCATATTCGGCGATGCCTCGAATAGCTATTGGGAGTAGTTGTTGCATCAAGACATGACAATCATGAGACTTTTGGCCTACTAATTTCAAGTCCTTCATCGATACAAGCCTCTTCAAATTTGAAGAATACCCGTGGGAACTTTTGTGCCATGTAAACACTCACAAAAACTTCGTTTCTCATCCTTAGACAAAGTATGAGAAGCCGGGGGACAATAAGTTCTCTTCCCATCTGGCCTTGGATGTAACTCTTTGCGTATTCCCATTGCTATCAAATCCAATGTTGCCTTCACACCATCCTTGGAACTACCTTGTATGTTGAGAAGCGTGCCGACAATACTATCACATACGTTTTTTCTCCACATGCATGACATCAATATCGTGTCTCACATCAAGATTGCGCCAATATGGAAGATCGAAGAATACAGATCTCTTTTTCCATATATATGTTTCTTTTCTACTCTTTACAGTCTTACCGAAGACGACGTTGATATTTTTCACCTTTTCATAAACTTGCTCCCCAGTCAATGCCACCGGAGCATCTTCATACTCTTGGCCACGAAAAAAGGCTTTCTTTAATCAACGATATGGGTGGCCCCGTCTAAGAAATCTCCTATGTCCAAGATAAACCGTCTTTCTTCCATGTTGAAGTTGATGGTAGGTGTGCCTTCTTCACAAACCGGACATGCTTTATGGCCTTTTACACTATACTCTGACAAGTTCCCATATGTTGGGAAGTCGTCTATAGTACAAAATATCATGGCTCGCATTTTAAACACCTCCTTCTTGAAAGAGTCAAAAACATCGACACCTTTCGCCCACAACTCCTTCAAGTCTTCGATCAAGGGCTGAAGGTAAACATCAATGTCATTTCCGGGTTGTTTCGATCCCGAAATCAACATAGACAGCATGATGTACTTTTGTTTCATGCATAACATTAGAGATAAGTTGTAAATAATCAATAGTACAGGCCATGAACTATGTATGCTGCTAAGGCTTCCATATGGATTCATGCCATCTGTGCTAAGGGCAAGCCTAAGGTTCCTAGGTTCTTCGCGAGAAGTTCGGAAATAATTGATCGATTTTCTTCCATTGAGAAGAATCGGTCGGATGTCAAAGCTTTCCATCGAAATCCTCTCATCTCGCATGCCACCTCAAATTTTTTGCATCATTTTAATTCGCAAACAACCGCTTGAACCTTGGTATGATTGGAAGATACCATAACACTTTTGCAGGCCCCTTATTTGACTTGTACCTTGGGGTTTCACATATCGGACAATTCTGCTTCTCTTCAAACTCTTTTCTATACAATACGCAATCATTCGGGGATGCATGGATCTTTTTGTACTCCATCCCCAGTGGACAAAGTATTTTCTTAGCATCATAGTATCGATGCGGCAACACATTATTATCCGGAAGCATGTCCTTAAAAGCCTCAAGCATTTCAGAAAAACTCTTGTCGCTCCATCCATGACGTGCCTTCAAGCTTACCAATTTCAATACGGCGTTCAACAATTGGTATTTTTTACACCCACGGTATAGAGGGGTCTCGCATCTTTGCACATATTACCATATGCATGTGATTGATGAAAAGCCTCTTCTCCTACATCACGGATAATGTCCTCTATGCGATCATCCATATCCGTGTCATTATCATCAAAGGCCACTTCCCATGTTGAGACTCACTTGGTATTTTTTCACCATGCCATACCCATACTGTATAAGTCTTACAAAATCCTTCACAAATTAAATGTGTGTGTATAACTTCAACACTTAGTCGCCTCTCATTCAAACATTTTACACAAGGGCAATAAAACTTCCCACTATCATCATGAGCATTTTGTTTAGCAAATTCAATAAAGTCCCTCACCCCATTCTGATATTCAACACTCGTCCGTAAAGCATTTATCCAACTGTGGTCCATAGTAGTATTCCTATAGACGGAAAGATTTAATATATACATAATCCGAAAAAAGGCGAGAGACTTGGATATAAAATAAGCCAACTCCAAATGCATATTTATGCTCAATGTCGGTTATGCATGTCTTTTTTTTTTTTGGTTTTACGGAGAAACTTACCCATTAAATGCATAACGAAGAATCACTTTTGGTCATAAATGTATCACAGTGAATCCAAGAAGTAAAATAAATACATGACGAGGAAATTAAATGCATCGCATGAAGGTCTTGTGGACTCACTTTGTACCATATAAATTCAAATGTGTTTCTTGAGTCTTTCTTCTCCCGCCACGAACGTTGATGTTGCGGAATGAAGAGTAACCTAAAAACATTTCTTGGTCGGTTGGGTAGGTCTAAAGTGCAAATATAATCTTCAAAATATAATATTCATTAACAACGAGAGAAACCCACAATAACATTTCATCGATTTCGTTCAACCCATGAAAACCCCGAACCATTAGAAGAAAAATCATAAAGTTATATAACCGAAACACCTCGTACAGCTTGGTCTATAGACGTTTAGCTAAGGAACCAAAGAGTTAATCTCGAGAGAGGAACGCGAAGCAGCGATGACGCAACACAAACTGGAGACAGAACCTGTGTAATCACTTTCGGCGCGACAAGAGAAGTTCTGAGAGGGAAATTTAATTTTCCCCGCAATAGAGACATGTCTTAATATTTTAGATTTTATTAAGACCGGTTAATTATACAAGATATACGATCCTAAAGATATAATTCTATTAATAAATTTTTAAGACCGGAGGTTAACAATACTGCGGTCCTAAATTTTAGTATTCATTTAATTTTAAGGCTAGAGATTTATAAAGCGTCCGGTCCTAAAAGTCAAACATTTATTAACTAATTTTTAAGACCAGCGGTTAAGAATACTACGGTCCTAACTTTCGTATTCATTTAATTTTAAGACCGGCGGTTATAAGAACTACGGTCCTAAAAGTATTTCGTTTATTAATTAACCAAAAAAAAAGAAGAGGTTTGCATTTGGCGAGCGCAGCTTAGAACCGAGTTAATAAAATAAATTAAAGGAAAACTAGAGAATATGAATATTAGCAAGACACAAGCTTAGTTTCTTGCTTCCATACATAACTGGAGAATATGCATGTACACAAGAAAATTAAGAGAGAAAAACAAGCAGAAAATTATCAAAAACAAGAATCTGACTAAACATCTTAAAGCTTATTATCCTCCAAAGCCTTGGTGATATCGGCGTGAACAACATTAATTTCCCGCCGGAGATCAGCAAGTTTATGTCTTACTCTCATCAGCCACAATGCTTCATTAGAGGAAAGAGGAGAGGGGTCAGTAGTAGTCGCGGTGGGGCCAAGAGGTTGGAGAGGGGGAGCGGGAACCTCTTCATCATCCGAAGAAATAACAATGGGTCCAACTACCTGAGACTCTTCTATCACAATAGGACGGACTCTCGATGGAGGAGGCGCACCGTATAACGATCGACGGAAGGCACGAGCATCACGAGTAAGAGCACCCCTACGAGCGGTTCTCTTGTATCTTACCATGGTTTGAGCAGTTGGGCGCGAGAGGTATGAGGAGTTAATTAATAAAGGTAGAGAACTGTTCTCAAATAGCCATGTACGTAGTTTGGAGTTACGAGGTAGTGAGGAATTAATAAGGAGTTAAGGACAGAGAGGTATGAGGAGTTAATAAAGGTAGAGAAACTTTTAAGAGCGGGATTTATAGGTACGCGGTATAAAATTCTATTATTTAATTTTTATTTTAAGACCGACCTTTTATAATATGTCCGGCCCTAAAAGTCTATTTATTTTTAAAATCAATTCTATTACTTTTTAAGACCGACCTTTTATAATATGTCCAGTCCTAAAAATCTATTTATTTTTAAAATCAATTCTATTACTTTTAAGACCGACCTTTCATCATTTACCCGGTACTAAAATTCATTCTTTTTAAATTCAGATGGCAGAGTCGTATCCTTACACTCTGTTCAAATGAATGATTCGAGTCTCTTCGGCTTCCGAGATAAACTTCCCAACTAGGTGTCTCCTCGTATTCGATGAACTATGTGTCTCCTCATTAAAGTTTAGGTGTTTCACATTGTTCGGGATGGGTTCTCTATTTAAACCCATTGTTCTTGTACTTTCTTCACATTCTTCTCCATCACTTCTACACGGCCTCCTCCACCGCCTAGCCTCCTTTGTAATGGTGCTCTCCCGGGTCCTCCGTTTCCTCCTCCTCCTCTTCAACCTCAGCCCCTCCGCCATTCCCTCCTCCAATTCGGCGCCAAGCGGTTGGTGCGATCATTGGTGGCCCGCGTCGATCACATGGATCGACGCTTGGGCTAATTGGTTCAGCTTGTTCATACCGTGAACAACACGCTGAACATGGTACTTCACGCCAATGACGTGGAGTACGATCTCGTTGAAGACGACTCTGGCTCCCCCTCCCTCTCCGTCTACGAAGAGGATTAGTTGTTTTTTTAGTTGTTCTTTTGTTGCTTTTTTTTTGTAGCAGCGATAAAAATTATTATATAAAATATTATGCACTCTTTTTGTTCTCGTGCGAGTTTAGTACTTTAATTCGTTAATTTATCCATTATCTCGAACTGGAAAGCAATAAACAAGGCAACTATGAAAGATGGATAATGGCGAGACTCAAAAAACTAAGATGAAAGAACGAAGACTTTTAGAACCGCACACTTAGTAAATCGAGGGTCCTAAAAACAATGCCTTTTTTGTCAGCTTTGGTTTCCATATTCGATCGTCTTGTCCTTTTCATTATCGTCTTTCTTTTTCCGACAAAAAGGAAACAAACAAAACATTGTCCTCGTGTAAATCAACAATAGAAATTTGCAGAATACAGTTAAGAACATACAAAAAACAAAAAACATCTTTTACCTTATTTGAATAAAAACAAACACAGTGACAATTCTTCTCAAGGTTGGTATCGTTGTTGTCGGTTTTACTCTCCCGATTTGAAACAAAATACCTTTTCAATATCTTCCTTCTTTTTCCGACAAAAAGAAAAGAGACAAAGAAAAGGGAAACCGATAATCTTTGCTCAAGATCGGGAGAGGTAACATCGACTACAATGAAGGACCTAGCTTGAGCAGAACGCCAGAACCTCGGTTGTCTCGAACCATAATGATTTGTCTGAAAAGCTAGTGAACATTTCTATTTAAAAGAAGACTATTAAGACAGGACATTTAACAATTACATGGTCCTAAAGGTTAAGCCAACTTCTAAAATAAAAGTAACTTTTAGGACCGGATGTTTACAATGTGAACTTTTAAGATCGGACTTTTAATTAATATGCGGTCCTAAAAATGTCATATTTTTTAAAACGAACACTTTTAGGACCAGATGTTTATTATGCGGACTTTTAAGACCGGACTTTTAATTAATATACGGTCCTAAAAGTCGAGATCTTTCTCAAATTTCAAGCACTAAATAGCTTTATCCACCATCCAATACATTCAGAAACCCAAAATGGACACAAGAAAATTGTTCGCAAAATTAAACAGATTTACTTATTGAATTTTACATTGCCTATGTATATTTACAAATGAATATTGTTCTGAAAAATAAACAAATTTGAGAATATTATTGTTGTACAGGATATATTTACAAATGAATTTATGACATTAATTATTGTCGACTTTATCGAGTCATACGAGATATTCACAAAACAAATTGCGTATGTGCTCCAGTTCATCATCGAGAAAGGGATCGGTGAGTCAAACATCGTAACATCAAAGAATGAAACTGAATTAACTTGCGTGCATATTTCATATGTAACATTAAGCCGGACATTAATGAATTAACTTGCGTGCATAATATGTAACATCAAATACATTTACCTTTGCAGTTAAATTAGTCCTTCCTCCCGTGATAATATCATACATGTGTTTCATGACGTACTGGCCACATAAGTTGGACCCCGGTGGTTGCTGACGGGTCTAAAAAGAACAAGCAATATAAGAGCATATATAGCTTAATGACCAAGTTCACAAGGCAGTGTGCCAGTGTATAAAATTGTACCAACCTCTGGTGTGTCCCAGATGGGGTCTTTGGCCCGATACCCACGCGTTTTCTTTATCTCGATTTGGAAGGTCTTCATGGCACTATCATCAAAATCACAAATTTATCAATAATGTTCACTGAAAATTCACAGCAGAGATTTCAGACAAGAGAATCAAAATGACATGCTTACTCGTTGATGGTCTACGTCAACGAAGGTAATGGCTCTCTATGAGTGGAGCATAAGAAGATAACTTTATGCTCCTCCATGCACATGAGGACCAACTGCCAGTGGCGGCTGAAAATTCACAGCAGTAAAGTATACTCGGTGATATATGTAGCAGAATTAAGTGAATTGCAGACAAGATTTGTGATATGTACCTGTGGAAGAATGGCAACAAGTACACCTTTCTTCTCACTTCACACAACCTCTTTGATATGTATTCTTGTCTCTCCTCCATGGATGTTTGACTTGAATAGACAGGGCACAAGAATCCAAAATCGTTGCTCCTGTCCTTTTGAACCAATTCTTGATGCAATAACCTACAATAATGACATCGATCAGGGAATTAGTATATATGTATGTGTGTCTAAACGATGCATTTAAATTATGTACTCATAAACGAGAAGATACTTACTTCATAAAAATTTGAACAATTGCATCAGTAAGCTCTGTCGAGGAAGCAGCAGGGACTCAACATCAACGGTGTCAACTTGAACGGGAAGAGGATGAGGGACGCCTAATACTTCATTGACAGGCCATGATTTATCTTTAAAATATCCACTTTTCACCATATCGGATATTTTTTCCGTGGCACTCAACTTAGCAGTAGGAGATTGAGCTTGAGGAGGGGATGGAGCTTGACGAGGAAATGGAACTTGACGAGGGGATGGAACTTGAGGAGGAGGGGTTGAAGCTTGAGGACCAGTAGAGACGTGTACAAGCTTCACTGGCCAAGAGATGAAGGTTCCCTTGACATCACTCACAAGCTTCAGCTGATCAGTTGGGAGAGGGAGAGGTGCTTCAATGATCACCTTTTCAACTGACACTCAGACTTCATCATTAGCCATTTGTTGGTGGTGTACAGTAGATCCCAATAAGTTGTGGACAGTCCCTTTTGCAACTAATCGTGCAGGACGATCACGATCCTCCACATATAGGTCACAAGGTTGCTCTGACTGTCCAACAATGCAGCTCCCTCTAGTGCTATCTTTGCACGAGGTGCAAGTGAATGTGTGAAGGGAACACTGGTCTCTGGATGATTGCTCAAAAGCAGCTTCATCTGATTCAATTCCTCCCTCATCTGGCTCATCTGATTCAATTCCTCCCTCATCTGTCTCATCTCGAATTGATACCTTGCTTCTTTAGCCGCTGTATCCTCACTTAATTTGGCCACCGTCTGTTCCATATCCTCCCGAGTAACCATACTTTGTCTATGGCATTTGGATTTACCAAAGTATTCCTTCAGGCCTACCCGTCCTCCAATCCCCCTTACACGCCCACCATGATCCAGTTTTCCGGTCGCAACAGTCATAACATCACTCCTTCCGTCTGACACAAAAGATCCCTCTGCTTCTTTCTTTTTAAGATCTTCCTGTAAGATACAGATAACGAGAAGCTTAGTAATGAAACATGTTTAGTAACTAAAAAATAACAATAACGATACTTACAATTCTTTCAGCAACTACACGAGTTTGTTCACTCATGTAGGCGCCGCTTGGCTTTTTCCGAATGTGCAACCACAACTCCTCGCGACGTATTGGAGATGGTAGATCATGTACTGCAGAAAGATTGGATTACGCTTCATCATCCAATCTCTTCCGCTTGGCCGCCATCAATTCTTCTTGACCTTTTCATATCCGTCGTGAGAAGCCTTATGCGGGCAATCATTCTTTCTCCCTATCTCCGTGCTCGTTCCCTTCTTTCTGTGAATCGAATTGAAAACAACTATTAATTATGAATTCCAGCCATCTCACTATGAAATTAGAGAACTTCGCTTGATATGAACCTCAAACACTAGTCAAATTCACTTCATCAAGTTTCAACATTTTATGTAAGGAAGATGTAGAATTGTATAAGAAATTGGAGCTATGTCTTGTCTTGCTAGATAGATAGGTTAAGAAACAAAAGAGAATTATGCTTACGAGAATAATACAAACTTAATCCTTTTTAAGGCATCCAGTGGGATCAGCAAATCGGTCCTCATTAGATAGTAACAGAACTAACAACAATGTCTAACCACTACATACTATAACAGAACTAAGACTATAATAATGGCTTGACTCTTATGCCATTATTATTTCCCTAATTACCTTCTTAGTATTTTACCTTTTCAGGGTTTACATATCAGACTTACATAGACAAAGGCAGGAAATGTATACTTCTATTCACACACCAAACAATTTAACTAACAGGATTAGATGAACACAATAACATTCACATATCAGCACAGGTTAATAAGCAAACAAAAGGGCAAAAAAAAACTAAATATAAACTCACCAAAGCTTCAGGAGTGGTCCGTAGCTGAACAAATTGTTGCCAAGTTTGTTCATCAATAAATGTGTACTTGTCCCAAGGCTTTTGGTCAGGTTGAGCCTCGGCAAAAATATACTTGTTAGCGAGAGAGGTCTTAAACTTCCTCCACCAATTAGCACAATAAGACAATGTCTTGTCTTTCAACTTCTCAGAGTCAGGGACAGTGTATGTAAGCCGGATAGTGTCCCAAATAGGTTGCTTTACTTTGCCGAAGTCCACATTTTTCCACTCATCGGTCAAGATGCTAACCTTCTGCGTGCAAGACAGTAGACAAAACTAGTATATTTGCTTTTATTAGGACCGAAAGGTCGCAACTTTTCATCAAACTGAATCTCCGGCTTTGACCCGAAGTCCGACTTAGGGTTACATCCATCATTCTTGCGCCTCTTCTACCATGGCGTGCTGGGCGATTACGAGGCACATTGTCAGATGAAGAGGGTTCGTTCTGACTCACACCAGTAACTGGCGTTCCCAGAACATGAATGGAATTGTTTTCACCGTTCATTTTCGAGACGGGAAGAGAGGAATGCCGAGCAAATGAGAGCGTAAGAAACTAATGGTACGTGGGCGAGGAAGAGGTAATGCAACGGGAAGAGTGGTTTCACAACCGAAGAGGGGTTTCGAGTTCGGAGGGACAACGTAAGTCGTAAGGTAACGTTTCGCATGGGCGAGGAAGAGAAGTAATGCAAAAGGAAGAGTGGTTTCACAACAAGAAGAGGGGTTTCAGAGTTCAGAGGGACAACGTAAGTCGTAAGGAACGTTTCGCGCGAAGAAGAATATATTTGGCGATTTATTTTTAAGACCGGATGAACTAAAAAGACGTTCTTAAATGTTAAGTTTTAAGACCGTCGTTTATTAAAATCCGAACTTAAAAGTAATAAACTATTTAGTACGGTCACAATTTATGTCCGGTCTAAAAAGTATAATATTTAAGACCGCCTTTGTTATATATATCTGGTCTTAAACGTTTATTTAATTTTTTCCTCATTATTTTGGACCACAGAAAATATAAGTCAGCCCCTGTTCGAGATTTCTCTATAAAGAAATTTGAACTTTCAATTTTTTTCAATAACATTTTTAAGACCGTTTGTTTTGTTAAGCGGTCTAAATAATATATTTAAGACTCATTGATAAAGGATGTGGTCCTAGAAGTTCTTTATATTTACAAAATTGCCACCGGTCATACTATTAAGACCGATGCTCATTAGGATGCAGTCCAAGAAGTTCTTTATATTTACAAAATTGCCACCAGTCATACTATTAAGACCGGGGTGTCATTACTCCGGTCAAATGAGGTGGTCTTAAAGCCCTTTTTTCCACTAGTGATTGTGTTTTCTGGGTAGCGAAGTTTAACCAAAGGATTTAAAATAGTAAATGAAGTCCGTTGACTTTAAAATTTTACAGGGTTAAAGTAGACATCCTAAGGTTCATTTTGATATAATATTTTATACCTTTTCGATTTTCTTATTAGGAGAAGTTGATTTTTGAAAATGACCTTAAAACTTGAACTCTTTCTCTGACTAGCGGCTTAGGTTTGAGGATAAGTAAAGGAAATGAACCCATATGACCTTGGAAGTTATTTTTATTGTAAACTATACATAATAAGGGTTCCGTGTCCGCTAGAATTGCATCAATCATATTTTTATGGAAGTATCTATGAATTTTTGAAGTTGATGTATTATT
Organism: Acacia acuminata; assembly: GCA_019022655.1. NCBI lineage: Eukaryota > Viridiplantae > Streptophyta > Magnoliopsida > Fabales > Fabaceae > Acacia > Acacia acuminata. The sequence continues at coordinate 4,216,669 of JAFJYI010000010.1, forward strand.
TCTGGAAATTTTGGGTATAGCGAAAATCAAGATATTGGAAGTGGAATCTTTTTGAGTGATTAAAAGTATGGTATTTTTGGTTGTATATAGGGTTGCGACATGTATAGGATGCTTTTCAAGCCTTGAGGAACGGATTCACTGATTCCAACTGTTAACTCGCATGTTTTATGTTACTCTCGCATGTTTATTTTACCATGATTGAGGCTTTGGGCTGTAGTACCCAGTGGACTGTGTGTTCTTGGGTTTCTGCTAAAGTCCAAGGTATGACAGGTAGGCAGTACCTATTGGACTGCGTGTCCTTAGGTTGCTGCTAAGGCCTGATGCATGTAGGGTAGGTAGTACCTATTGGACTGTGTGTCCTTAGGTCACTGCTGAGGCCCAAGGTATATGAGGTAGGTAGTACCTATTGGACTGTGTGTCCTTAGGTTACTGCTGAAGCCCGAGGTAGGTGGTTAAGGTATGAAGCCTGGCTACTGAGGCCTCTTAGCGCTATAGATTTCCGTGGGCTTGTCTTGAACAGGCGGTCCTACGGGTATGTGGTACATCAACATGCCAGGTTTATTTTTCTTGATTGTGGTTTGCATATCATGCATTGCATACATATAGCATATGAGTTTGGCAGTTACTCTGGGGTTCAATTTTGAACTCTAGACCTTTTTAAAGATACATGTGTTTCCAGTTGAACAGATCAGCAGTCTTGAGGTATGGCTAGGAGTTAAGGATGAAGAAATAGGGAATGCCCTATCATTTTTTGTACTTTACATATTTAGGATGACTGTAGTATTATCTTTGATTGGTATTTTATGTTGGATTCTTGTACCCTTAACCTTTCAGGAACTTATTTACTTTTGGTTATTTTATATTTACTAGTACATTGTATTCGTCCAAACCGGTATTGTGCTCTGTAGCGCTCACTCTGATACATCTTAAAAATGAATAAGAAATAAAGGAGAGGTAATTAAACAAAAGGAGTCCCTCTAACCCGCCACCCGAAAGGGCGAGGCCAATAGGGGTGTAATATGAACCACCCTTCATTTTATTTCTCAGGTGTTTAATTCCATTTTGCTCAATATGCCATGTGCATAATGCATGCTTCACTTCATGAATAACTTCACGTAGCGTTCTTTCCATTGCTTGATCTTGGTTAGCAAAAATTGTTGCAGGTTTCTTTTGCTTGTTTGCTTTCAAGAAAGTTTCCAACAACCACTTGATGATTATGTAGTTTCATTGTATAACAAAGATGCACCAAAAATTACAATTCCTCTAGAATGATTGAGTCTTGAAAATATTATAAGAGGCCTATGATTAATGTTTGTGTAGTATGTGTTGGTTATGATTAGTTTTGATGATATCTTATATAGATGCCATTCATAAGAGCAAAAAATTTGCATACTATATTTATCTTCTACTTTGACTAATTCTTATATTTAATGAGATGTGAAGTTTAATACAATGAAGAATGATCAAGAATGGAATTTGAAGAAAGAAGAACTTGTTAAATATTATGAGAATATCAATATTCAAGTTTCTGTGATCAAATAGAAGTTGGAACAGCTCAATTTAGAGCTAAAATAAGTAAGTTCAAGCTTCGGATGAATACAGTGATTTTCGCATGAACAGTGTCATGCTCGAACATGAAAAACGCCCTTGCTCGAGCATGAAAAATGGCTTGCTTGAGTAGAAGCAAACTGGTGCTCGAGCAACAACGTTTTTCAGCACACTCGCTCAGCTCTGTTTCGCGTCTCAAGCGGCGACCTCGGTAATTCGATGATATCTTCTAAACCAGGAATCGGATTGAGGTGAAACCTATTTTTCATGAAACTACACTCCCAATGCGTCATTTTGATATAAAATTCAAGCCCAAAGAAGTTTAGATGAGAGATCAATGATTTTTGGAAGTTGCAACAAAAATCAACGTCACAATCTAAACCCAGCTTCGATATTTTGAGCATATCTCACAAACGACAAATCCAAATGAGCTGAAACCGGTGCCATTGGAAACTAGACTCAAATACCTTTCCAAAAACATCACGATCATGAAAAAAAAGATCAAATGAAGGAGATATGATGTTTTGAAGTTGACGGTTAGTTCAGGATGTTACAAAAAAACGCTGGTCAAGAACAACCTCCATTCATCTGATGATAATGGATGAAATCCAACGAGTTTGGAGTTGATTCTTCTTGCACTAGAAAGAAGAATTAAAGATCTTTCTGAGTATGGGTAGTTTTCCAAATTTGGAGTTGATTTGAAGACGACATAATCACTGGAAATTGGCTCTTGTATAGCCAACGCTATTGTGCTTTTGAAAGTCAATGGAAACTGATAGATTGCTCAAGTATTTCAGAGAGCATATCCGAGCAAGGAATTTGGGATGCCCGAGCATCATCGGGCTCAGAGCAAAGAAATGCAAGATGGAAAGACTGCTCGAGCAGAGAATGTGGCATGCTCGAGCATCAGCGTGACAATCAACAAATTCACTAAGTTGAAGAATTATGCTCGAGCAGAGATGAAGGCTTGCTCGAGCACCATGCTCGAGCAGAGGTAAATGCTTGCTCGAGCAGTGTCGATTGACTTGATCCTCTCGCCAAGGTTTAGCCCTTGCCCGAGCATGTCCTTATAGCACTAGCGATATGATTGCTCGAGCATAAAGTTTTTCTTGCTCGAGCAATAGCGATAAAAACCATTCTTCAAAACCTCTAGAGATGCTTGCCCGAGCATACCTTTGAGCGTTGCCCGAGCATTGACGGTAGTAATTGATTTTTGAAGTAGCTTGCCCGAGCAAGCTTGATTCCTTGCTTGAGCACTGGGTGGTCTCGCTCTTTAAAAATATTCTTTCACATCTTCTGCCTAAGCACACAGCTTATTCATTCGTTGATATTCCACCTACGCATTAAATGCTCTTTAACAACGGGAAAAACAAAAGGAATGAAGAGAATGTTGTCGCTGCAAATCCACCTGGAATATTCAAACGGCGAAAGTCTTAACATAAGCTTCATCTGTCTAACGGATACATTCAAGACTCTCAATGGCTACTTCCAACTGATCTCCAACGGTCGAATGCTGGCAACGGTCGAAACACAATAACCTATAAATTGCGAAGTCTTCAAACTAGAAGAAGTGACGATTGATGAATGAATCGACGAAGCCAATGAAATGATTTTACTACTTCACCGTCGATAGTTCATACACTCTGTTTCTCAATGTTTATATAGTTTTTACACTAGATAGTGAAATGATTTGTATTGTACTTCAGTGTTTATTCATCTTCTCTTCTGGAGAGAACATTTCTAATTATTAAATCATTGTAAGAATCTCAAGTCGTGGGACTTGGAGATTGGGTTATCGGTTTACAACTTGTAAGGGGGAGTGTATCCTAGTGAGCGGATAACTTCTAGTACAAAGTGTGTAACTGATTGAAAGGTGTATCTCGGTGATAGATTCGGCTTCACAAAAGCGTTTGTATAGGCTTCTCTTGTGCCCAGTTAAACAAGAGGATAATGGATTGAAAATCTCAAGTCTTTGGGGACTAGACGTAGGTCAAGGATTGGGCTGAACTAGTAGAAATCACAGTTTGCATATTCTCTTCCCTTATCTCTTATATTTCCAGTATATGCTTATTCAAATATCTAACTGTTGATTTAAAAGACGCGAAAAGATTTTCAAGTTTTTCATCTTCACCCAATTCACCCCCTCTTGGGTTCAACCGGTTCTTCAATATGTGGTGTCCAATGAAATTACATCTCCAAAATAAGCATAATATACAAGCATTAGAGTGTCTGCCCAAAAAATATTTGTAATTTAATCTTCCATATCAAGCTGGTACAAATGGTAAAATGAAGGGTTCTCTGTAATATGTTCTTCTAAATAATTCAATAAGCATCAAACTTCTCCATCCACCAAACTTCTTCATCGTTTGGTCACCAAATAATTTTTCATATCCACTCGAGTGAAACCAAGATTAGCTCACCCATCTGCTTGTTGACTCATAAGGTTAAAAGTTGCTTTTTGTTGAAGTACAACATACCTGGCCAAATCAATCTCATCTGCTGTGCGTTACTTATTTTCCTTTCATACCTCATCATATGCACTGTTTCTTAAAGATGTAATGGGTGGTTATACTTTTCTATGAAGTTGGTGATCTTGAATTTACCTTCCACTAATTTAACCGTCATTACAACTTGACAATCAATCCTGGTCTCAAAACAATGGTTAGTGGTTGGAGCGCACCTTTTATCTGGTTTTCTTTTACCCTCTTTTAAACATTCATATCTATAGCTAATAATTGTCTTTTTATCTTTCTTACTCTTTGTCAACCCATTTTTCCTTGCACTAAAGCCTACTTTACAAGCATATTCATTCCAAAATATCCATGCCTCCTCTAGATCATCAAATTCTTTTACTAATCTAGGAGCCAAATGAGCTTCCATATATTGAAGCCTTCAAACTTGAAAAAGTAAATTTATACAACACATAACAATGCTATTAGAAAATGAGCAATTACAGAATCATAGCAATTTTTTTAATTACAAAATGACTACATTGAATGACATTGGCTATGAAAAACAACATTGAGACATTATTTGCTCCTCCCATCATTTCAACCTCCATTAAAATCTTGTTTGTCCATTTTCTTTTGGTATAAGGGTCTTAAATTACTTAGGAGCACTGGTAAGACGAGACTGTTAAGACGAGAGTTTTTTTTTGGACCAAAAATGCCACGGAAGTTCACACACGTAGTAATTTCGCCCCTCCGTTAATTTTGACCGTTAAGTTTAACTGAGTGCACACGTGGCATGCCACTTCATCACACGTGGCATGCCACCTCATCAATCATAAGTATCATTTTTGCCCCGGAAGTTTTCACTGAGGAGCAATTTTGCCCTGGAAGTTTTCACTAAGGAGCAATTTTGCCCTGGAAGTTTACAAAATGTAGCAATTTTGCCCTTCTTTCCCCCAATATTAAATTTGACTATCAAATTAGTCAAAGACCACATGTCATGCCTTGAAAAGGTCAAACGTGGAGTCAGAGAAGGAGATCCTTGAGATGTTGAGCTCAAGGCGGCCAGAATTTGTGAAGTCGATCGAACAAATCAAAGGGACTGAAAGGTCTGTCGTAAAATCCAGAGGAAGCATCACTTATAATCCAAGCAAATGATCAGTCTATACAAAGGTAAATATTATCACTATTGATTTGCTTTACTGAACCAATTTTTGGAACAATTCATTTCTCGTTTTGCGTTTCATTTGCTTAGATCATAAGTGATGCTTCCTCTCGGTTTTGTGACAGACCTTTAAGTCCCTTTGACCAATTCGGCTTCACAAATTCTGGCCACCTTGAGTTCAACATCTCAAGGATCTCCTTCTCTGACTTCAAGTTCGACCTTTTCAAGGCATCACTTATGTGTGGTCTTTGACTAATTTAATAGTCAAATTTAATATTGGGGGAAAGAAAGGCAAAATTGCTACATTTTGTAAACTTCCGAGGCAAAATTGCTCCTCAGTGAAAACTTCTGGGGCAAAAATGATACTTAACTAATTTGATTGATGAGGTGGCATGCCACGTGTGCACTCAGTTAAACTTAATGGTCAAAATTAACGGAGGGGAAAAATTGCTACGCTTTGCGAACTTTCATGGCATTTTTTGTCCCAAAAAAACTTCCGTATTACCAGTGCTCCTGAGCAAAAACTTCAATGGCATTTAAGACCCTTATCCCTTTTCTTTTCACATATTATTGTCCACTATCAACATACCTCCCATCATTTCAACCTCCATTACAATCTTATTTGTCCATTTTCTTTTCACATATTATTGTCCACTATCAACATACGGGGTGTTTATCCACTTCATCGACTAAACATTTAGCCACCATAAATATTTGAAGGGTATAGAGACAAAACTCACAATGTAGGGTATACCTTGCACCAAGATTAATTATTAATATTTCTACCGCCTCCACCCGCTTGCTCTCTAGTGAGGTTGTTTCCAAACAAAAAATAAATTTTTAATCTTTATCTTGTATAAAGATAATAGATAAATCTCTTCCAATATTAAGCAAGAACAATATGGTATCTTTTATGAATTTCATTACCCAAAAAAAAAAAAACTCTACTTTAATTGAGGAGAAGTTTGCATCTTAAAAACCCCTAAAATAAAGATTCTTGTGACATTAGTCGTGAAAAGATTCAAAAGATACGACCTTTTATGAAAAAAATAAATTCTTTTTCTCATACCTTGCCTTTGACAATATTTCCGCTAGAAGAGGACGAAGCGGGTCTACATTTTTCAAGGTCAGGTTGTATTTTAAAGGTAAGCAAATGAATGGCCACAATTAAGAGAAACCAACGGTCCGAATGTGTTTTAAAATTAAACAAATGGACAGCCATAATTAAAAGAAACCAACAGTCTTAATGAGATACTAAGTGATTTGAGGGAAATGCTTTTGAGACAATTTGCTCCCAAGGAAACCAACAGTTGTCCTTATTGCCTATTATATGATGGATTGTTTTAGAATTCATGCACATGGGGAAAGAGGGGATAGAACTTACAAAATGTCGCATTCATATCATTATCCTACTCATGTGCATAAGAAAAGACTGCTTTGTGGTTTTCCGTGAGAGCACATAAAGAAGTTGATACAATGCTATAGAGGGTATGCCCATACATGCGCCAACAATACAATGCGACCTCTATGCTATATCATCGTAAAGGATGCAGACTTATGCGCTAAGATATTCTAACCTTTCCTCATGAGTTTATAGGAAATTAACACAGGTCACCAAGACGCACGTGGAGACAGTGATTTACTGAAGCTAAATCTAGAAGATGCAGAGGATCGAAAGAAAGATGTAGAGAATCCCGCTATATCAAAAGAAGGATCAATCAACTCAATCTAAGATCTTGGACCTGACAGATTTGGAAGGCCCAACTAACTGAACGTGCGGCCGAGGAGACCTAACTATAACAGGAAAGTGCGACAAAATCTAAAGAGAAGGGTTGGAAGCCGCGAGAGAAAGCAGTCAACTAATTCCTATCCAACTGAAACTCACACTGAAGGAATGAGAGAGACGACAAACCAGGAGGATAGTAGATCAGACCAAGTTCTTCCTTGGAGCAAGATGAATCATAGAAGACGTAGAGACGCTGCATGACAGGACGCTCCTTACACCGTCAACCTTTCGACGAGCTCCTTGTTTCCTTTGTTATTTCTTACTTTCATAATTTTGTTATGGGCTGTTCTACAGTACTTCGTGTTATGTGTCCCTTATCAGTCATGAACTAAATTCCCTTTGGCTGAGTGAGGATGAATTTCTAAGTTGTAGAATGAACCTAGTTTGTTAGTTCTTCATTTAATAAATCCAGTTTGTTTTAACAGTGTTTTAATTAATAGCCGATTAGCAGACGCTAAGGGTTATCTCAGTGGTCTTTGACAGCCCAGAAGGGAGTCAAGATTATACCTACGTTAGCGGTGCTTTTTGGGTGAGCTCCTACACGGCTCGAGCTAAAATTGTAAATGCTAGGAATGGATTTATCGCTCATAACCAGAATGCCTAGAGCTAATTAGACAGACTGAACTGCAAATCGCCATAGGAATATGGGAGAGTAAGGCTAGCACTATATTTATAGCATTGTAGACGCTGCATAGCATAATTGCTATACCAATGCGTTGTAAGGCAAACTGGGGGAATGATACGACTTAGGATGAAATATGAGCTCAGTCTATTGTTAAACTGATACTTCCCTTCAACTTCCGATCACTTGTTTATTTCTTATTATTAGTAATAGCAAAATGACCAAAATCAACTTACTTATGCACAACTTGCGTTAGAAACTAAAATCATCTACGGTATCACAGTCTCTAGGGGACGATACTCTACTGACTCTTTATTACTTGTTTGACTGGTTTACTTGCCATAAGGGAATTGACCAACAATAGGCTATGTAAAAAATGATGGAAATGGGTTCCATTTCTCACCCTATGGAACCCAATTCCTTGAAACCATTGGAACTCTATGTCCCTCCTTGCCTATTCACCTTCCCTCTTCCATTCTAACCTTTTGCTAGCAACGACAACCATGATCCTCTACCAGTGACGGCAGCGACACTCCTCCATTACGACAGCGATGACACTCCTCCACCTTAGATCTGTGATGGCTACTTCATCTCTAATCCAAAGTTTGAATCTGATTGCATATTGCTCGTGGATAGAACAAACAATGACTTGACATTCAAGTATGTATTGGGGTGTGTAGAGATGATGAGACATATGATTGGTTCGTCTAGTATATTTCTATAAAATTCAATATGGTTGCTGATATTATTTTTAAGTACTCCCTCTGGTCTCTCAAGCAAGTCCTTAATATAAGTAAGTTTTTATTTGTGTCTAAAAAATTAAACTGTTTTTTTTTCTTTTTTATCCCTATTAAATACTTATCTTTATATTAATGAATCAATAATTCTTTTTCATTTACTTATTTATTACATATTCTCTCTAATCTTTTCTACTCATTCTCTCTAATATTTTTTACTCATTCTCTCTCCTATATTCTTTTCATAAATATGAGCATATTTCAAGAAAGCGTTACATTTTTTACACATTTATTGTTTTAAACCAATTTTAAATGTCAATTCATGTTGCGCTATCAAAGTAGTTACTGCGTATAAAAAGGTCCGAAGGGAGTAGAATTTTTGTAAGAAAAATATATTTTACTACCTCCAATCCTAAATATAAGACCTAGTTTGTGGTATAAATTGTACTATAAACTAGGTTCTACGTTAGGAATGGAGGAATACTTCATTAATGAAGCTTCCTAATACTCCATTGGTCCTTTTTATAAACAACAACTATCTAAGTTACATAAAACAAACCGGTGGTTAAAATTAAGAAATGTGTTAGATGTATGTAATGTTTTTTTTTTCGAATATACCATTATTTATTAAAAGAGTATAAGATAAAGAAAGAATTAAAAAAAAATATGAGAAATAATGTGTAATAAATGATAAAATGAATGTGTAAGAAATGAGAGTTAAGACATTTAATACGCCTCTGTTCCTTTTTATAAGAAACTTTTAGTGGAATCTCGTTGTTCAAGTGTCGATTAAGAACAATAAATGTGTCAAAATTGTAAACTTTTTTACTAAAATACCCTTATTTATGATGACATAAGGAATAAGAGAGACTAAGGAAATTATTATTGTAATAAGGAGGATTGTAGAAGAGAGAGAATATGAAAATATGGTAGAAGTAATAGGCTTATGGGGGTTGTGAAAATTTATTATATTGACATTAAATAGTGATAATTAAATAAGGCGAGCATGTTTTAAATTGATTGAACTTTACAAATTTGTCCTCTTTAATAATGAGTATTGAAAACAAGATGCTATTGGTATATTTTCTTTCACCTATTCAATGGTTAAATCAGAAAACAGTTATTAATGACTCTCAAAATGGACTTATATTTAAAACTTTTTTTTTTTTTTTTTTTTTTGACGAACCATGCTTATAATTAGAGGTGGTAATATGGGTCAGCTCACCACCAGTTGATAGCCCACTAGGTCGTGTTGAAGACCCACATCAAAATTGGCTAGCATTTAAGCAAACCCAACTTGTACCAATAGGTTGGCAGGTTATAGCCCGCCCAACCCGTTTTCTTTTCCATTTTTAAAAAAAATTCTTTTACATATTATAATTTCCACTTTTAAAACAAAACAATATAATGAAATATTTTTTCCTACAAATCTAAACCATAAAAAATGAAAATACATTATATTAGTTAGGTTCAGAGCCTTTTTCTTGTTGTCCTTCAGTAACATTAGTTTGAGCCTCAATTGCACAATTCATATCCTTATCTTGAAAACTATTTTGTATAATACTCATCAGCATGAAAGAAAGAAAAAAGAAAAGGACAGTAGTGTTATTCAATGAAAGAAGATGTCATGCACATATTTCACAAAATTTTAATGTTTTCCCGTTCCAATTACAAGCTGAACCATAATAACAAAAACCCACCCCACATAACTTCCTTTTTGTTATAGATATACAAAATTATGAATGTCCATTAGAGTTGCAGCCCAATAGCCCACAATGGAAAAGGCAGATGCATGGATTAGTCATCTTTTGATTAAGCATTAAATTGCCACGTGTTTGTAGCTGATGTCTCTGGGTGTCTTGTAAACAAATGAGCTATCTGCTTTTCTTTGACTATAAATAGCCATTCTCCCATCATTCATGTAGTCGTACTGGTTGTACAAGAGAAGAGAAAGAAATATTGTTATCACATTTCCTCTCTAAAATTCTTACATCTTTATCTTATATTATTTTAGTTTTATAATACTTTTTTTTTTTTTTTTTTGTCTTCCATTATGTTATCATTATACGCTGCTGATGATGATAAATAACAGAGCTTATTTGTATTACAACTATGCAGGTTGCAGGATATTAAGGGACCAAATAGAGAACCATTTTATATTCTTGCAATTGTGTGTACTATTTAGAAAATATAATAGTCCCTTTGATATAATAGGCTAAAGGCTTTATGGGTTAGTAGTACTAAAATTCTATTGTAAGTGGGAGTTGGTAAAATCCATATCGCTTATATATAGATTTTTACTTTTTAGTTTTCACCCTTTTACATAATTTTAGGAAAAAGAAGTAAAAAAAGGGGCCAACCTGCCAATTCGGTGGGCTAACCTATCACGATTCGGGTTAGGCGGGTTCGAACCAAAAAGACCCGTATGAAAACGGTCCCAATTTTTTCAAATCCAACCTACCACAATTTATAGGTAGGGTGGGTTTGGCCCACAAGTTCAACTTATATTGGGCCTGTTGGAAAACAGCTTTAAGTAGCTTAAAGTCAAAAAAAAAAAAAAAAAAATTCAATGGAATGTTTGGGCTGAGTTTTAGGTTTACTGGGCTTTAAGGTAAAAAAGCTCCTAAAAAAACCAGTTAAGAAAAAATCTGCATGGGGCAGACTTTTTGAAAAAGCTCTTGCCTTTTGACGTGGGCCCCATCACTTCTACCATCATCAATCCAAACACAAATTATATTTAATATCCCGACTTTTTTTTCTATCGGCTTCTAAAAAAGTCAAATAAAAAATAAGTCTTCACTCCTACCGTTAACCCAAACAAGCCCATTACTGCTCTAGTTATAGTAAACATTAAAGTAGTAACTTATAGAAGGGACTAACTTAGTATAGAATTTATATTGAGTTTAGTACATTTCTTTGATATAAGAAGTTATAAAAAAACGTGCATGAACCCGGACGTACAAATAAATACTCCCTCTTTTATTGTTATTATAAGCACCAACTAACAATTTTCACAAACTAATAAAAATAGTTAAAGTCAATAAAGTTTTTCTACATTTTAAGTAACTTCCAATATTACATATACTAATTGCTCTAAACTCTAATATTATATTAATTATTACTCTCACTTACCAACGGGGTTGGCACAGTGGTAAAATGGCCATGTGTCGCAAAGCGAGTCTCGGGTTCGAGCCTTGTGAATGCAAAAAAATCCCCGCTTAGGAGACTCACCCACCACAACTAGGTGCGCGATCCGGGTCGGATCCGGATTAGTCGGGCGGCCCCGGTGAACCGGGTGGGCAACCTAAAAAAAATTATTACTCTCACTTACTACCCTATTAATTATGGGCATACATGGAAAAATAATCAATGATATTTAGAAACAAGCAAATGCCTTATAAAAGGAATAAAATATAATTGCTAGTTTTTTTTATATATAATAAAAGGGGTTTAATTTTCTCATGTTGCATGAGAAAAAGAAGATTCCTACACACACATGAAATAGTAGGACCCACATATACATATAATGCTAATTATATATATGTGTGGGTCCCACCATTTTATGTACAGAATATAAGATAACATTTCTCCTACAACATCAGAAATGTTTTTCCCATAATAAAATTGTTAGTTTTTTTTAATATAAATATAATTGTTAAATCGTACCTAAGAACAAGAGAAACCGCCCAAATTTGGCTTTCCTTTCCCGCCAAATTTGACCACCCAAGCCCTAGCCCCAAGTAAATGTCACTCGTCAGTCGTCACTTTCCCTCGGCAGAACAGAGTCCAGAAACACTCTCTCCCTCTCTCGGCTGCACGTTCGGCAATCTCTTTCTACTTCACTGCTGTAAGTCTGCTTTTGGTTTGAGTCAATTTTTTGCTTTTACCTCAAAATTTTTTCTCCGATATTGTTGTTGGGCACTGATTCATTGAATGTGATTTTGTTGGACTCCGAGGACTTTTTTTTTTTTAAAAAAAAACCTATGAAAGATTTGACATATATGCATGTCTTTCTTAGAGATTGAATGTGATTTATTTCCTTTCAGCATAATAATAGCACACTCGCATATTTCCCTTTCCACTTATTGGTTTAGTTGTTTCGAAGGTTGAAATGGTTATGTTCGTTTGGTATTAAGAACTCTTCTTAACTCGTATGTTCACAATTTTTCTGTAAGAACTCTCAATAACTTTTCTTCACCTAGTGATCTTTGTTTCTTCTCAAAATAAGTACATCATATTAAAGTGGGATATACAGTTTCTGTGCGTTTGGAAGTCATGAATTATATGCTCTTGTTGTGTGTATAATCATATACTCCTCTGGTCCTAAATATATAGGACATAGCTTACTACAAATTATGTGGGGTAGTATTAATTATAGGTGGGTTGCAGTATAAATTATGCTACTTGGTTTCTAAGCTTGTAGTGATGGTGTATTGTTTTCCTCACTTGCGGTATGACATTTGTCTTCCTGGCACTATGAGTGCTCATGTGGATGTTGGTAATAGGGACGATGGAATACAAATTGTGAAATAACAATCTGTTCATCCTTCTTGTAGTGAATTGTGAACGAACAATTTGTTCGTCCTCCAAAATATCGCAATATTGGTGTCATGGAGGGCCAAGCAAGCAATTTTGGACAATATGATCATGACCATGCTCAAGAGATGGCTGCTATGGCTATCATTGAACATGATCTCCCTTGTTCCTTTTTTGAGTTCGAGGAGTGGAGGCAAGTGCAACAGTATGTGAATCCTGATTCTGGGCCCATTACGACAAAAGCCGTTATGTCATATATTGGGAAGTTTTATGTTAGTCAAAAAGAAAATTTGAAGCAAATCATGTCAAAGAGTCCCAGCAGAATATGTTTAACTTTTGATCATTGGACTGCTATAGATACTGAACAATATGTTTGCTTGACAGCTCATTTTGTTGATGAAAATTGGAAACTTAATAGCAAAATACTTTCTTTCCATAAGAAGGTGCCTCCATATTCTGAGTTTGAGTTGGCAAAAAGAGTGCATAAATGCTTGAAAGCTTGGGGGATTGATAAGAAAATATTTTCTATTACCTTGGACAGTGCTTCGATGAATGACAATATGAAAGATGCATTGAAAGAGAGGTTAATTTTGCATAATAGCTTGATATGCAATGGTGACCTTTTTCATATTAGGTGTTGTGCTGATATCTTGAACATTATAGTTCAGGAAAGCTTGGAAGTAATAAGTACTGCTTTGCAAAAGATTAGGGAGAGCATTAGATATGTGAAAAAGTCAAAGGTGAGGAAGATTGATTTTGGGCATTGTGTTGTGCAAGTGGGGGGCATTGACACCTCAATGGACTTGCGGTTAGATGATTACACTGGATGGAAATCTACTTATGCAATGATGGAAATTGGGATTGGATATCGCCATGCATTCTTTAGATTGGCGTTAAATGATAGTAATTACAAGTGCTGCCCATCAAATGAAGAGTGGAAGAGAGTAATGGAAATTTGCACTTTATTGGAGCCATTTGAAGCGATTGCAAACTGGATGTCTCGGACGTCTCCTCCGACTTTAAACATGTATTTCATGAAAATGTCAAAAATTGAGTTGCTGTTGAAAGAAAATGTGATGAATGTTGATCCTATGATTCAAGATATGGCTCGTAGGATGCAAGAAAAGTTTGGCAAATATTGGGGTGATTACAGTGTGATCTTTGCTCTTGGAACTATTTTTGATCCTCGATTGAAGTTTGAACTGACAAAGTATTGTTATTCATTACTTGACCCTAAAACTTGTCATGAGAAGGTTGAAACTATCAAGAACAAGTTGTATTTTGTTTATAGTCAATATAAAGATTTCAGTTCATCATCTTCATGTCATGATATTGAATTTAAATCAAGTTTAGGTGACTCAGTGTCCATGCTGACAGTACCAAATCAACCTACTGTTAGTGCAAGGAATGAAGAAAGTTTCACTGAAGTTTCTGGTGTAAGTTTGATATTGTTTATAATTAAATTTGATTTATGTCTTCTTTTAGTGTATTTTTTGGGTGAATTTGAATTAAGTTAGACTTTCAATGCTATTTTAATTGGTAGTTTATTAATATTTTACATCTTGCAGGACAATAATGATTTTAAGAGTAGAGATGGTGCTTCAGTGGGAAAGTCTGAACTAGATTATTATTTGGAAGAAGCAATACTTGATCCTCACTCATTTCAAGAATTAGATGTCTTGGACTATTGGAAGACTAACAGGATTCGGTTCCCCCATCTCTCAAGGATGGCATGTGATATCCTTAGCATTCCATGCACTACAGTGGCTAATGAATCGGTTTTTAGCATTGGTTCACGTTTTCTTGGAAAGTATAGAAGTACTTTTCTTTCAAATAAAGACCAAGTATTTATCTGTCTCCGTAACTGGCTGTATGGTTTTAAACATAATGGTAAGATAATTGCATCTTGTCATTTATCTTATATATGTTTATGCTTTTGATTAAAAGCAGTTAAACAAAGCTTGTAATGATATGTCTCCGTTTTTTTCCCCTAGTTGCAGAGGAAGAAATTGATGATGAGGGTGGAGATATAAACATCATCAGTGATGATGAAGAAGACTAGATGATGCATTTATCAAATCAAGGTGATTAGATGATGAGACCTAAGAGCAAATATTTGCTTTAAAATGTTCATTGAGAATTTGATTCCATGATTGTGCTGGTTTCTGGAAACAAGGTAAATTTTGCAGAAGATGGATAAAGATGTTGAAGTGATGATGTGCTAGCATGGCTTGCTTTTAAAACATTTATGTAAATGTAAAATGTGTAAATGTATCATTTTCATATTGCTGGGAGGCTGAAATGAACTAGTACTTGAAAGCTTTTGGATTAATTTTTGGGAAAACCATTCTTGAGGTGCCCATAGGTGGACTTTCTTGGAGGTTTAAGATAATCTGAAAGACAATAAGGGATCATAGAAAGAAATATGGCACAAGTTTCATGGCAATGTCGAGTTAGATTCATTTTCACAACAATGCTGCCATGGAATTGGATGATAAAGGTTTTCATCATGGAATGGTAGAGTTATACATAATATATGGTATTACTTCTGATCCAAAATATAAGATTTAGTTCGTAGTTTTGCACTATGAATGAGATATTATATGAAGAAGAAAATGGTTTATCAAGCAAAATAAAAAAAGTGATATATGAAGATTTGAACAAGTATGAACCAAAATGTACCTATTAATATTGATATTATGGATTATAAATATTATGCATACCCTAAAAATGATGAATAATGTCTTAGTTGAATTTCACAGGATGAGAATAAGAGCAGAAAGCAACAACATCTTGCCAAAATTGTGGCCCAACGGAGCCCAATACATAGGGTAAGATCAGGCCATTAGACTATATGGACACCCTGTGTAAAAATGTAGATAAGTAAGCAATTTCACCCTGCAAATGTAATCCATATTATGTAGTTTTTGTACTTGGTGTTGTCCCAAATAAAAGCCATTGATATGGTGTGTATGCCAAAATATCCTAGAATAGAATTATTAAAACAAGGATTTTCAATTCATAATAAAATAATTATATTGATAACTCACGGCGCCCAACATATTCGTCGGGAGAGTCCGTCGCGTCACCTGTGAAGAGCCCCTTCTCACAGCCACCAGTGGTGAGCATCGGTTTCTTCTCCAGCATCGCTTCAGGGTTGTTCGGCTGTTCGTGACTCATGTGGCCCTTTCTATTGGGTTGAATAAATCGAGTAAATTTCAGGAGGTTAAGCAAGTCCTTATATCATTAGCAAGTATAATGATGAAGGCAAAATTGTTACTCCCCCAGGTCATAGGAGCAAATTTTGGAGTTGGTTTTAGTCTAATTATAAGAGTAAGTTTTAACTTAATGCTCCTATTTATACTTTTTTAACAATAATTAAAGACAATAATAATTTAATAATACACCTATATATTTTATAAAGTAAATAATGTTTGTAACTCATTAATGTCATATACACCTAAATTATACTTTTTTTATATAAAATAATTTTGAGCAATTTTTGTCATATTTTTCACATATCACCCCTACTAATATTTCTTCCACAATAATTAATTTAACAAACGTTTATATTCTATTAAGTGAGATATTCTACTTTATTTTTATTTTTTAAAATAATTTTAATTTTCCTTTAAGAATATTTTTTAAAAACTAATTTTATTCTATTAATTAACGTTGTTTCTTCTTTTATTAAATTAAAATGACATCAAGTATAATACATTATTATGAGATAATTTAATCTAAAATAAATGATACGACATGAGTAATCTAATATATATGCATGAAACGTGCCAATAGCAAAAATAATTAATTAACGCTATTTTAAATTTTGGGTAAGGGTATTTTAGAAAAATACACATAATTAACTAATTTAACTTCCTTCCTTAATCCCTCCAAATTCTGGTAATTTGCTCCTATAATTAGGACCGGAGGGTATATAGATAAGTTTATCTTTTGTCATGTTACTTGATATAAGGTTTTGAAAAGTCACTCCAAAACTATGTTGTTTTGAGAGTTAGGGGAATTAATGAAGGGACCACTATATGAGAGCATATTTGAGACTTGAGGAACCATTTTAATATAAGAACATTTTATTTGTTGAGGGATCAAAGTCAAATTGAGAACAGTTTTAAGAGACCAAAGATTATATTAATCCAAAAGTTTGAGTCAGGCTTAAAAAAAAAAAAAAGAAAATTTTGCCAAATAAATAATACAGTACATAATCATAGTAAAAAAGGAAAAATAAAAAGAAAAAGAATTTTGAATTTACAAAATTTCAAATTAAGTATTACCAAAAAGATGAGTCGTGAATTGCTCATCAACTTTTGTCATTCCTTGATCAACTCTTGATAACAAACATGATTTGTAATTTTATAATTTCAAAGTTCTTTTTCTATCTTTTCCCCATGTAAAAAACTTTTATTTTTGAAAGATCAGATATTTTTTATAAAACAAGATAGGTCTTTCTTTTTCGGGCTTTTTACAACCACAACAATATTAAAGGAAATTGGGTTGTATTTGATCATATTTGAATTGGTAAAGGGCATTCTTGGAAATAAATTATTAGGACGAAGGTCATATGCCTGCAACGCCAACTTTGCTGTGATGTGTTTTATGTATCGGAGCAGGGGAGACAACTCAGTTGGGAACTTCCTCTCCAAGTTTCACCTAAAACCCTCTTTCCTTAAACCCCATTTCCACTTCCCTGGTGCCCTAACCATCTCACTCCCCCCTATTTTGTGCTATTGGTGTCGAAACATTGCAGGTGAATATGCTACTCCCAAAGTTGAGTTTCAACTTATTCTTGATTTGTGGTTTCAATTGTTCAATGCAACATTTCTGCTTCTTAGTGTTGCTATATCTATTATCTTTCATTACATTATGAATACTTTCTCGAATTGACGTCATTTATTTTGAACAGCTCCTCTAATCTTGTTTACCACAAAGGAGAAACTTTATCGGCTACCCACTCCTACCCATGTTTCAAGTGATGACTCAAACCTAGCTCTGATATCGTTTGTTTGTAACATCCCAGGGCTTTGATCTGGAATCTTTCTTACCACGGAGGAGAGACTTTCTCGGCTACTCGCTCCTACCACGTTTCAAGTGATGACCCAAACCTAGCTCTAATAAATTTGTTTGTAACATCCTAGCCTTGCTTCGGAATCTTGTTTACCACTGAGGAGAGACTTTTTCAGCTACCCGCTCCTATTCACGTTTCAGGTGATGACCCAAACCTTCCTCTGATGCCAGGTTCTGCCACAAGCTTCTATTTCAATATTTTTCTCTATAACAATAAAATGTAGCACCAGTTACTAAACTAATGTTTTTTCATGGAAGAGTCACCTAAATTTAAAACCAGTGAAACATACAATCACCTTCATCACCACAAGCTTCTTTTTCAATATTTTTCTCTATAACAATAAAATATAGCAACAGATCTGTGATAACATATATGTATCGCTGTCAAATTGTTTCAAAGCATCTACACCAATTAAGAAAGAAACTCATTTAAATAATTATATATTACATATGAAAAGTAATTAAATTGATGACCTAAACCTACCCGATACATGATACATGATACCTGATACCATTTGTTTGTGACATCCCAGCTCGCTATTGATATTGTCCGATTTGGGCACTTAACTCTTGATATTGTCCTCCTTGATATACTATTTGTTTGTAACATTCCAGCGTGGCCACTTGCTCCTACTCACGTTTTAGGTGATGGCTTGAACCGGACTCTGATACCAGGCTATGATACCGGGCTCTGATAAATTTTTTGCTCCTACTCAAGTTTCAGGTGATGACTCAAATGGACTCTGATCCCAAGCTATGATACTGGGCTCGATAAATTTGTTATCAATACTCTTTTTTTTTTTTGCTTAAATTTAAATATTCAATTTTATTTTTATTGTTCCTTCTAAAATTTGCAACAACCTTTTCACTTTTATTCCCCTACGTCCCAATAACTTTTTCTCCAGGATCTTTTAGTATTTGGGATATAGCTTATGCAAAATAAGTTTGATACCACATTGAATAATTGAATATTGAAAATTGACAAAAACAAAAAGTATTTTATTTTACCATCCTTTATCTATTCATGGGCCGTCTTTATCAATTCACTATCTTCTTTTCGTTAGCATCTTTTTTTGCCTTTCCAAAATACATCTTGCCTTCATCGTATCTCTACTCAGACATGTGAATATTCCTACAACAAAATCATGTGAGGGTTATAAATTTTTTTTTAATAAATCAATAAACACAAACAATAAAATAAAATATGAAAATGGAAGGAAAAATGTAAAACTTACACAGCAGTTATGTAATCTTCCGTATTATGCCTTTTGATAACATATCTCTGTATCGTTGTCAAATTGTTTCAAAGCATCTGCACCAATTAAAGAAGAAACCCATTTAAATAATTACATATTAGATGTGAAAAGTAATTAAATTGATGACCTGAACATGTCTTTGAAACATGATATCTGATACCATTTGTTTGTAACATCCCAGCTCGCTATTGATATTGTCCGATTTGGGCGCTTCCCTCTTGATATTGTGCTCTTTGGGCCTCGCCCTTGATATAGTATTTGTTTGTAAAATTCCAATGCGTGACCACCTACTCCTACTCACGTTTCAGGTGATGACCCGAACTGGACTCTGATACCAATCTATGATACTGAGCTTTGATAAATTTGTTTTCAATACTCGATTTTTTTATTTTTCTTAAATTTAAATCTTCAATTTTATTTTTATTGCTCCTTTTAAAATTTGCAACAACCTTTTCACTTTTCCTCCCCTGCGCCCCAATAACTTTTTCTCCAATATCTTTTAGTATTTGGGATATAGCTTATGCAAAATAAGTTTGATACCACATTGAATAATTGAGTATTGAAAATTGACAACAAAAAAAAAAAGTATTTTAATTTACCATCCTTTATCTACTCATTGGCTATCTTTATCATTCATTGTCCTTCTTTTCGTTGGCATCCTTTTTTGCCTTTTCAAAATACATCTTGCCTTCATCGTATCTCTACTCAGCCATTTGAATATTCCTACAACAAAATCACGTGATGGTTATAAATATTTTTTTTTATAAATCAATAAACACAAATCAGACTCTTATAAGATAACTGTTCAAAAAGAAAATTATCAAGAAGGGATTTAAACAAAATGGTTCAAGCTAACTGTTATTTTTGTATAAGATAATGCAAATTCATCCCATTGACCTATAAAACTAGCAAAATGGATGGTGGTGGCACATGATAATGCAGCCTGATATGCATACACGCCATAGCCACAGGCACATGCCCACTCCACCATAGTAACTTATGTTCTTCTTGATGGGCTCGAACCTAGCTCTGATACCATTTGTTTATAAATGGACCCGAACCAGGCTCTTATACTATTGTTTGTAAATTGACGCGAACCTGGATCTGATACCATTTATTTGTAAATGACCCGAACCTGACTCTGATACCATTTATTTGTCAGATGGGACCAAAAATCATTTAAAGGAGGAAGGTCCTTGAGTGTTAATATTTGTGAAAGTATGAAGATAAAAGTCCCTTAATGAGCAAACAACATACCCACAATTCGTTTTAATTTGTTATCGATTCCATTAGATCATATTGTGAAAAATGAAATTACAAAACCAAGGTTAGATGGTAAATTAGATAAGAAGTAAAAGAAAAGGGGGGAAAACTTACCTCTCATCTAACCAATCTTTCAAATATCACTCTACAAGAAAGAAAATTAATGTCAGCCTGTAATAATGATAAAATAACAAAAGCAAGGTACAAGTGACAAATCACTCACCTATCTTGAGTCTCTTCATTATAACTTTTAGTAAATTTGCATATAGCTTGGAAGATACGGTCCAATATACATAAGGTCTCATTTAGCTCAATGTTGATTTCTTCCACAGTTCTTTAGAATCAATGAGCAATGGCCATAAAATTAAATTAACTAAATACATTGATTAAATGACTAACTTCATATAAGAAAAATGTTCAATACTATCCATGTTTAGACCAAATTCCAAGAAAAAAGTTTTCCTTGAACGCCAAGATTTAAGATTACATTATAAAATAAAGAAACCAAATAGCCAGAGCCAAGCTTAGTAGCATAAAGCTAGCCTCATTACCATTTCACTTGCATGCAAATTAAGACCACTCGGGCATAAAACATTGGTTGATATTTTCAATTTGGGGAGCATGAAAGAAACCACAGAGAAAAGATTAAACTAATAAATTATTGATTTTTTTTTAATCTTGGTAATGAGTCATGCATGCATATTAACTTTCATGTCCTAGAAAACATGAGAGTGTTATTAGACTCGAAAATGCATAAGATAATTAAGAATTTAGTCTAAACATTAAGGGGAGAAGCAGATCTTTGCCATAGATTACTTTTATGGTTCTCACCCAGAACTATGTAGCCATTGTAATGTGTTTTGCAATGATGCCAAAAGGCGATTGAATAGGCATTAGAAATCTGATTCATTTCCTCCCCACCATTTCTCATCTAATTTCATATCTACTCGAACCTGACTCTGATACGATTTGTTTGTAAATTGACCCGAACTAGGCTCTGATACCATTTGTTTGTAAATCGACCCGAACCTGACTCTGATACCATTTGTTTATAAATCGACCTGAACCTGGCTCTGATACCATTTGTTTGTAAATCGACCCAAACCTAGATCTAATACCATGTTTGTAAATCGACCCGAACCTGGTTCTGATACCATTTGTTTATAAATTGACCCAAATCTAGCTCTAATACCATTTATTTGTAAATGGACCTGAATCTTATTTTGATACCATTTGTTTGTAAATTTTTAAGTCTGCCATATTTTGTCATGAATATTGCTAGGGATATCTAAAAGTTGACACTTTATAGTGACTCAGCGAGTAAATTACCACTAAACTTGCACCCCAAAGATTTTCCCCTCTCTACTAAAGCAATATAAAGCACGGTAAATGCTTAAGTAAACCCTCCAAAAAAAAAAGTAGTTTTCACAGAACAAGAAACAAGACTGGAACTAGGAATTCCATGCCAAAGGCATAAGGCATAAAATTGAAGATCTTAAAAAAATATTTCGGGTTTATTTATATCGAACAATCATGCGGTTCACGTTTATTTTTAAACTAAGTGCCAAGAATGGAGAGACACATTTAA
The DNA here is from genome assembly GCA_019022655.1 of Acacia acuminata. NCBI lineage: Eukaryota > Viridiplantae > Streptophyta > Magnoliopsida > Fabales > Fabaceae > Acacia > Acacia acuminata. The sequence goes on from JAFJYI010000010.1 coordinate 4,238,702, forward strand.
TTGTGAAAGTGAGAATAAGACCGTATCTCTAGTTTTGATTATTGCAAATCTTAGTGAAATTTTGACAGGTTACAATTATATAATTTTACATAACAAGCTTGAAGAATTAGAGAGTTCAACTGAAGACATAAATTAAGTACTGATCGGCAACCAAAATAAAAAATAAAATAAAAAAGACACAAATCTTAGTGCCAGTTTGTTTTAACTTTTTATAAGTATTTTTACAATCTACAATGTAAGTATAAAAGATAAGTTTTATCTCAACTTACGAAAAATTAAATGCTTTTAAAAGTGCTTCTTCTTTTTCCCGGAACAAGCACTATGCTTTCAGCTGGTTTTCATCTTTTAGTAGTTGGGAGCTCTTATTTATTTGAGTATTTGATGAAATATTGATTACTCAACTCTTAATTTGAATTTGTTTTTCTTAACATCATATGGTTTGAGTGCATTCTAGAAATAACTTCAGCTCAGACTTTGTAGTATTCAAATGTTAGCTTTGAATTTGGTGTTGCTTCCGAACACTCAACATTTGATTATCCTAAGCCATATTGCTCTGTGTCAAGATCTAATTCGACCGTTAAGCTCAATATTCGATTGGAGTTGCTAAAACCTCGTTGACTATTCTTTGACAACTGCTCCTTTAGTTCTTCTAGTACCTATATATATGTTATGGGTTGCGTGCTTATCTCAGTCAAAAACACATTCAATTATCCAAATTCTTCGAACTCATTGGTTTTTTACTTTTGCCCTCGACTACTAGATTGACTACTCAAATATCATGTTTTTTGAAGAGTTGACATAATAGTCGCAGTGGATTTTTGGATCTGATTGTCCAATATGCATGATCACCCATAACCTTGATGAAAGTGTTCTTCAGGAATTCGATAATTATATTGGGAAGGTGATATGTGAATCTCAGCATTCAATTATATTTGATTTAATTATCATATTAATAAGAATATCGTGGATGGGACAAAATCATATAGTGGATGGGCAATATGTGAACATGGAAATTAAGGATGGAAAAGAGAAAGAGGGTACCACTACATATATATTGTGGTCCATTCTTAATGAAAAGATTTATAAATAGAGTAAATACCTTTTCTGGTTCCTGACAAAAAACGTGATCTCCATTTTGGTCCCTTACAAAAAAATGTCCTTTTTAATCTATAAAAAGGATGAATAATGGTAAATTTTTTTATAATTGATCAAAATGAAGTCTATGTTTTTTGTGAGGGACCAAAAATGATATTTACTCTTATAAATATGTGACTGTGTTGGTGATTCTTGTACGACCACACATATGAGCTGCCCAACCTCGTGGCTCGTGCCCTCTCCTTCCATGCATGGGGCCAGTACTTCACCTCTCCAATTCCTTCTACATTAATCAACCCGCATTTCTTCTTCTTCTTCTTTTAAGAAAAAAAAGGTTAAATAACAAAGTCCACGTACGATGGATGTTGCGTGTTAATTAATCTCACTTCTATTCCACATATCTCTAGAATATTCAAAATGAATGAATATAAACTTTTATCTCAACTCCATTTATATGAGGACGTTGTAACAATTTTTTAAATTTAAAAAAAAAAAAAAAAAAGATATCACAAACTTGCGTACTCCCTCCAATTTTTATAGTAGGAGTTAAGTAACTAATTTACAAAAATTTAAAAATAGTTAAATTAGTCATTCCTAAAAAAATATATACCATTTTGATCCTATTTATATGTCCTTTTGATCAAAAAAAATTTGGTCCTATTTATAAGTCCCTTTTGACCAAATAAATGAGATTGTGACAATTTTGCCCATATTATTGTACCAATGAAAATAGAGAGAGAAGAAAAAGTTAAAAGGTACTCAATCATAAATGAGGGTAAAGTTGAAATTTTACCCTATAATCATTAAGCTACCTACCTCTCCTTGGTATGTGTGATTTGGTCAAAATGAGACTTATAAATAGAACTAGAGTGGTATATGTGTTGCTTTGTTTTTTAAAAAAAAAAAAAAAAAAAAAACCCCCCATTTAGCCATTTGTATTAAAAGTTATAAGAATAAAAAAACTACTACCTCCTCTAATTCTAAATATAAGACTAAATTGACTTTTTTAAAGAAATTTTTTTATTAAAAAAACTAATTAAATTACTTTAAAGTATTTATAATTATTGTTTTTCTTCAAATTAATTTGTTTGGCTTGTAAACTAATATATAATTTAATTATACACAAAATATAATATAATTAAATAACTTATTAATTTCATTAATCTCTCTAAAAAAAAATTTAATTAGATCTTCTATTGAAGACCGGAGATATTATTAAGGAGTGAAGAAGCTAGTAGATATTTCCATTAGACGCATGCACAGCATATATAATATGTATGTATATATATATATATATATATATATATATATATATAAAGAGAAAAATGACACAAATTTAAGTCCAATGCATAGAATTTTTATTAGCAAGAAGGATCATATGAATTTGAATTTATATACTCCCTCCGATCCTAATTATAGGATAATATTTGGGAGTTAGTTTTGGTCCTAATTATAAACATTCTATTTTTTTCAATTTCTTCCTAAAATACCCCTTATTTTATTCTCGCAGGTATGTTTGATTTTTGGTGATTATATGTATATGGGTGTGTAAACTCTTCCAATCAATGAAATTTTTAAATTGTTAGATTTTAATTTATTTATCGATCAACTATCATTAATTTGCCACTATATATATATATAGACACACACACGAGCGCATACATATATGTGTGTGTGTGTGTGTTTACACGTGTCTGTGTATGTATGTGTGTTTCTACACACAAATATACATACATATATACACAAACATATATATATATATATATATACAGACACACACATGTGTGTGTGTCCATCAATATATATGTGTGTTGTACATATATAAACACATAAATATATATACATATATGTGTGTGTTTGTGTCTATATATGTGCACGCGTGCATATGTGTGTGTGTACATATATGTATATGTTTATATATACACACACATACATACAAACATATATATACACATATATACAGGGACGGAGGCACACTAGTTTCTATGGGGGCAAGTGAACCCATAAAAAATTAAAAAAAAATATATATAGTATAGGACTTTCATTGCAATTTATCTAGTTAGAGTAGTTGATTATAAGTTTTGACATCCATCTAAAGGTCCAAGGTTCGAACCGTCTAATCCCTTCTTATTTTTTTTTCAATCTCCAAATATCACCCACTCCCGTCCCCAATCCCAAATTGATCACCCACTCCAAATTTCCTTCCTCCAAATCCCTCCGTCCCCAATCGATTTCTGTCTTCAAATCTCTCACACACTCCAAATCGATCCCTCCTCCAAATCGATCCGTCTCTCACCCACGGCGCTCTTGGCTCCCCCCTCCGTCGTCGGCATCGTTGTCCCTTGGTCTTGATGTAATACGCTCGCAACGACTCCTTCCAGTCCTAGGATTAATTGGTGAGTATTGCACACAAGCACGTTGGTGAACTACATTGTTCAGCCCTTTTAATTACTGATCAAAGGAATAAATGTATATTTTGGAATGTAATTTTATGTCTATGGATTTTGTGGCATGCACAGTTTTCGCAAGTTTTCTGCCCCTTGCGTATACCGCTTACCTGAATGAGGAACTTGCATTCTTAACTCAAGTTTTCTGTTTTTGTGAACCAGGGACTTGTTCTGAATCATACACACTCACTTGTCCTGCAACTACTTTGGCAATCGTGGTAAGCAGCAGCATTTCAATACTACTAAATACTGACTTATGTGTTCTCTGTTTAATGTCTGATAAATTGGAACGCGTTTAGTTTGCCTTGATGCCTCCATATTTCATACTCACCACTACACTAAATACTACTTCAGGATGTGAAGTCCGTCTCTCGTGGCGTTTGCTTTTGTTATTCTTAAGAACCTGATATCAAGTGTTTACTGCTATTAAGAAGGATGGAAAATTGCCATTTTAACATCTTTCACTAAACAGGAGGATGCATGTAACATTTTCTCATTTAAATTTTAAAATGAAAGTGAAAATGGAGGACTTGAACATGTCAATATCAAGTCTATCTAGATGGTGATTATAGTAAGAAATCAATTGGCTTCTGAGTTATAATTTTCTTTCTGCTCTGTTTTTAAATATTTAGATAAGCTGCCTTCATTCTTCAGGCTGTATCAATATTGGATCTGTGTTATAGCAGGAAAAGTTGACGTGTCATGTTGGCGTGAGATCTATGCTGTCCTTTTTAGTAACTTAATTATGAAATTTTTGCTTTAATTGTTAATTTAGATGAACTAAACTGATTAAAAATTTGGGTTTGTTGTTATTTTGAGCTAGAAAGTAATAATGATTTTCTCTTCCAGTCAATTCATTAGACTTCTGGCACTTCTTTTGTCAACTTACTAGGATTCTTGAAGCGCCAATCTAATTGTTATATTAGTGTTAACTTACTTTCAATAGGCAGTTTACATATGCCACCTGTACCATGCTCCAAGTTCATGCCATGTTTTCTAGATTTTGTCTTTTAGATCTTAAGAGCGCTGTTAGATTGTTAGAATTGATGAAACATTTGTTGGATAGAATCCATCATACTGCATAGTTATTTATACATTTGTCAGTCTCATTAATGTTTCCTGCTTTTGTAATTTGGATCTAGAGCTAGCATGTTTTAAAATCTCCAAATGAGAAGAACAACCATGTTTTATTCTATGTTGTACTGGGCCTTCTTCCTAAGAACTAAATTCTTGATTTGAAGATTGTATATGTGAAATTATTGTGGTTTGTTAACTATCCTTCTCTTATTCCTTTGCTCTATGGTGAAAGCATGATAATAAGTATGACACAGCTTCATTTTTGCTTTCGCTTTCTTTTGCAGATTGATTTGCTTCAAGAAATAACTTTATCCTCTTGAATCTTTTTGGAGGTTGATGTAGCACTCAAGGTTAAACAGATGAAGGCTGATGTAAATGAATATCTGAAGGTAATACCCCACCTTGTGATTTTCGTTTATAATGAATTGAAGATGAAGCCAGCATTTTGATTTGCTTGCCCAGTTATTATAATTCTTTATTCTTTGATTTTTTTTATAGGTTGCAACATGTTCTTTAATCTTGTCAAACTTTTTTCCTTCCAGAAAATGTTAATAATACAATCTTAATGCATTTAAAACTTTCATTTAAAAAAAAATTCAGGGGCGTTGCCCCCGAACCCCTACACTAATTGTGCACCAATTAACTCCAAATCCTGGCTCCGTCCCTGCATATATATGTATATATAATAAGACTATTATTTCAATTAGAAAGTATATGGAAAGGAAAATTTTATCTCGGAGATGTATGTGGTAGGGATTGTCGATTCACTTTTACTTATGTCATTTTAAATTTATATAAGGACATTTTAGGAAAAGGAGTAAAATTAACTAATTTAACTTCTCTCCTTAATCTCCCAAAATCAGTTAAATATATCTTATAATTAGGACCGAAGGGAGTATACTTTATTTAGTCATCCCGTGGCAATTCGATAAAAGAAAAAATGTCACGTTTGATCTAAAACATGACAACTTTGCATTGGCACAACATCACAAAGTAATTGCCTATTATCCATGCCAATAGAAAAAGATAAAAGAACTTTCAAGGGTTTGTTTGACATAGTGTTGAGGAAAGTAGGTGTTTTTTTTTTTTTTTTTTTTTTTTTAAACTCAGAAAAGTAGGTGTTTGATATACTTTTTATTTGTGATGAACTTATGATAAAAATAATCACTTATGATGATAAAAGCCACAAATTGTAGCTTCTTCCATAAAAGATATTTCTCTCTTTGTCATCTCAAACATAAATCACATTTACAATATAACTTTAAATTTCGACTTTTTTTAATATGATTTATGTTTAAGATAGCGGTAGTAGAAGTGACTTTTTTTATGATGAACACTTGTTTGACATAGCTTTTAAAAATATAGTTGAGATGGGAAATGACTGAAAAGAATATGAATATATATATGTGTGTGTGTTGTATAAAATGTGATAATTTGGGATAAAAAATTAAATATAAATTGCTAAATAAAATAGTAAATTACCATTAAAAAAAATACAACACAATGAAGTGCTTAAATAAACATAACCCCTGCAAGTTGGTTTCTGCTTTCATCACGAACACGGTTCATTTATGTTGAAGATAAATAATGAGGATGCTTCATTGCAAAAAGCAACTTCAGAAATCATTTGATGAAATCAAAAGCTTCACTCATTAGTTTTAGCTAAGAAGTAACTTTACAACCAAAAGCTCATCAAATATTGAAGCCATGTTAAACATACAAAAATTAAGTTTTCACTTCTGCTTTTCATCATTTGATGCCATCCCAAACAGGCTCTTTTATTCTTATCTTATTTCTATAAAAGTAACATTGAGAATAAATCACTTCTACTATCGGTAGCACAAACCGGCTTAATTAGTCACCTACAATTTATTGGATCGATTCAATCATTGGAAGGTGTAAGGTGTGGCATGCTCAATGGTAAGTAAATCCAACTTTTCCAGCAATATTCACATATATATATCCCATCATCAATTACCATATTATAAATTTTATTGTTCACCTTAAATGGAATACAAGATTTGGTTGCTCCTTTTCACTAAACATTACCTCGGATTTTTCAAGTAACCTATGTCACTGAATACCAATTAATATGGGAATTATAGAATAAAAAACGTATTTAACTTTATACAAAAAAAAAAAAAACGTATTTAACTAACTAAAACCTTGGAGGAACTTATTGTTGGGTTAATGTGCTCTTTGGTCACTTAAGCCCAATAAGGCTTAATTGAGACTACAACCCAAGAACTCTAAGGCCCATGTGGATTAGGGTTAGGCCTTGGGTGTAGTAGCATATAAACTAACTTTCGTCGCTTGAAAAGATACGGCCGCACAAATAGTTAGGAGGCTCTCATCGAAACAAAAACCTAGAGGCGACGACGTTCATCATCGAACGGTTGCCCACACAACCATCTCATCCCCTCGAGAGATAGTCCGGAAGATCAATCATAGATCGCACGAGGATTTGTTCGTATACGAGGATTTGTTCGTAGACAAGGTTTGCTCGTGGAGAATCTTTCGGATAGCTCTTCAATATCCGAGGTAAGCAAAACGATGAAAGGTTTCATCTTTTCCTACATCCGTGGTACGATACGCTTCGCGTTTCGATCGTTTCCTACAATTGGCATCGAGCCAATAGCGATGAGGAAAAGAACCTAGTTTTGAAATTTCATGTGATTATCTTCGAAAATTATTTTTGAAATGATGGCATCTGTTTCTATATTTGTTATTTGAATCATAGTAGTTATCGTTTATAAATCATATGAATACTTTAATCCATGGTTAGATTCTCTCATGTAATTCTTGATTTGTAACAAGGAGGCTAATCCCATATGATTAGGTTTCCTCCTTGCTGTTTTTATGATCTCCTTTCGAATTTCTATGTATTTTTCGAATTCCTATAAAAGTTGGAGATCAAGAAACGCGAAGAATACGAGCAAACAACACTGTACGACACTTTTCGTGGACTTCTGGATCTCGGATTTGGACAAACCATATATGGATGGAAAGAGGACGGAAAGACGAACAATTTGGCGGTCGGAACACCACCAAAGGACAACCCACGCGCCGCCACGCACCTCCACAAGTGGCTGCGCGTGAGGGCGCGTGGGCCACCCTTTTGGGGTGTTTCCGCGGCCGTTTGGTCGTCTCTCTCGTGCCGGTGCTTCCCCGGAGTTTCGTCTTTGAGATGACTTCGGCCTCTTGCGTGGCGAGGCGAAGGCTAGGGTTCCTCTTTTTTGTGTCCTAGGGCTTCTAGCCAAGGATTGGGTTTTTGGGCTTTTGGGCTCATAGATACCACGAAGGGGCTTCGAGATAAATCCTATGGGCGGGACAAAAGAGAAATTCCAAAGTTGTAAAATTTTTAAATTTTTTTTTTAGGAAAACCATGGATTAAAGTTATTTGTTTTATTATTTAAAGCTTTTATTGAATTGTATGAATTATATTTACGATTACCATGATGTGTATAATAACATGCCATATAGAATAGGAAGATGCCATATTGTTGCATAATCACATGTCATAATAGTATAATAACTATTATGTTTTCAATCGACTAGTATGATAGTTATTATGAGGGATTATTTAGATTGTCCACTACATTAATTATCATTTATTATGATTTTGAAATCTTAAATAATAATTGGATTAATTAATTGTGGAATTAAAAACTCTACATTAATTATCATTTATTATGATTTTGAAATCTAGAATAATAATTAGATTAATTAATTGTGGAATTAAAATCTAGACATTAATTATGAATTATTATGATTTTAAATTAAAATCTAGAATAATAATTGTGGAATTAAGGTCTAGACAAATAATCCAGGAAATTTCCTAAGAGAATTGTACCTTTTAGAGTAATTTGTGGGTTATTTAAAATGGTCATATGACGCACACTCTGCTAATCATGACTAGATTTTAGATACCTAATAATTTACTCTAAATTGAACAAATTCTTGGAAATTAAAAATTCTAAACTTAAAATATTGAATGGGTGAAGGTTTTAAATTAAGCTTTTAATTATAAAACCTACGGGCCCCATGCGGGTTTATTAGTGAAATGGTTATGAAGCCCCATCGGATAAGGATAATCGGATTTCGCTAAATTAAACCTTAATATTTTCAAAATTTTAGTAAAGTTTTTGTACGGCCCATCGTCGGCAACACTTAGACACTAAAGATAATTTTGAAAGTAAACTATGGTTAAATACATTCAACTTTGATAAAATTGTTAACCCTCCCATCGAGGCTCTGGCAATGGAACTGAAGGCCCAAATTAACAATATTAGTTAAACAAGAATCTTGCCCATCGTAAGCCTTGTAAAGATAACTAATGGATTGTTAAACAATAAACGAATAGTAGTTATTAGAATCTACTAGCGCTATATCGTTTTGTTGTTAATTATAGTTTGTAATTAGTGTGCTTTTTCCTTAATTTCAGAAAAATGTCTTCATTCAATCCTTTAGCTACAATCTTGAGCCAAAAACCTATGGATGGTACAAACTACAAACAATGGAGAACCAATTTAGATATTGTTCTTCAATATGAAAAGCTCAACTTTGTTCTCACTACCCCTATGCCGTGGCACTGCTGCGAGATGCGTCGATGCAATTCGGACTCGTTTTCAGCGGGAGAAGGAAAGATAGGAGAAGGCGAATGTGTCGATTCATTTGCTACATTTTGGCCGATCTCGCCGGTCACCTTCGGGAGCAAATGAACATAATTCGAGTGGAGCAACAATGCTCCGGACTCTTGATGCCATGTTTGCTACACCTAGCTTGATTCTGCTAGGCAAAATGCGTGAATTCGATCACCAAGACGGTCATGTTTGGAGGAAGTGTGCGGGATCATTGTCTAACAATGATAGCAAACTTCAAGAAGGCGATGACCATGGTATCAAGTTTGAACAAGAAGTAAAAGTTGACCTTCTCTTACAATCACTACCGAATACTTCAACCAATTCAAGATGAATTATAATATGAACAAAATGTTGACCTCACTCAACTAATGCACGAGCTTGAGAGTCTTGAAGCGGACTCTAGTCAAGCAAGGAAGTGCATTGTTTGTTAGTGAAAGTTCTCGTGGAAACCTAAGGGGAAACCCAAGGGAAAGAACAAGAACAAGAAAAAGAAGAAATCAGGTACTCCAGTTGCCAAAAGCAGTTGCAATGAAGCAGCCAAAAGGCAAGTGCTTCAAGTGCGGACAAAAGGGGCATTGGAAGAAAGATTGCCCACAAATGAAAAAACCAGGTATGGGTGATTTAAATGTGATTGAGGCTTGTTTAGTGGAGAATCACGATGACAAATGGATCGTTGATTCGGAGCCACTAACCATGTTTGCTACTCTTTGCGAGTGGTTCAAACAAAGCTTGCCGGTGAGTAAAGGACAACGAGATTTGAAGCTTGGACAGGGGCTTGTGTGCACTAGCGAGTGGGACAAGTTGTTTTATCTTTTAATAATTATAGAACTTTGGTTTTAGAAGAATTTGTTTATTTATTCAGATTTTAAGAGGAATTTAATTTGTTAGTTGTTTAGATAAACATGGTTTGAGGTTCAGTTTGATTCCTCGTTTCAATAAGAAGTTCATCTTCTTTTATTTGTTCTGGTGTAAAGTTCAATGGCCTTTATTTCCTTAGTCCTATACCCTGTGAAGTTAATCATGTTGAATTAAAAAATGTTGAGCATATCAATTCGTCAAAGAAAAGAAAAGTTTCCAATGAAACTTATCTTTGGCATTTGAGATTGGGTCATATTAACTCTAACAGGATCAAGGTTTGGTCAAAAGTGGGATTTTAAAATCCTGAACTTTGAACCGATACCGGTGTGTGAATCTGTTTAGAGGGTAAAATGACCAAGAGATCTTTCAAGGCCAAAGGAAAACGTGCCACACTTCATTTGGAATTGGTACATACCTTTGATGTATGTGGACCAATAAATATCCATGCCGAGGCGGGTATCGATATTTCATCACATTTTGATGATTACTCTAGATTTGGACATGTGTACACGATGCGTCAAAAGTCGAAGCTTTTGGAAAATTCCAAGAGTTCAAGGCTGGCGAAAAGCATCTAGGTGTTCAAATCAAGACTCTTCGATCGATCGAGGGGGTGAATACCTATCGGAGAGTTCGGGTCTTGCGACCAAGGAGGGGATAGTTTCGCAATTATCTTCTCCGGGGACACCCTTGTGAGAATGGAGTTCTTTGAAAGGAGAAATAGAACCCTTTTAGAAATGACAAGATCTATGCTCGTTATTCATCACTTTTCGATTCATGCCGGGGATATGCCTTAGAAACTTGACTATGTATCTATTGAACTTAGCTCCGTCAAGTCGGTTTCAAAGACACCAATAGAATTGTGGAAAGGGTGTAAGCCCACCATGAATCATATTCGAATTTGGGGTGCTCGGCACATGTCTTGAAAAGAAACCGGACAAGATGGACTCGCGTCTTGAAGTATGCATGTTTGTAGGCTATCCTAAAGGAACCGAGAGGTTGGTTGTTTTATAGTCCAAGAGAAAAGAAGGTCATAGTGAGCACTCACGCGACTTTCTTAGAAGAGGACTATATGACAAACTATAAGCCAAGAAGTAAGGTTATTCTTGATGAGCTAGTCTCGAGATCAAGTTTCACCACAACCTCAAGGGGTTCCAGCTTTTGTTCTGTGGTTGTTCAAAGAGGGGAAAATGTATCGAACATACACGGGAACCGAGAGACGGAACCAGAAGTTCAGCATGATGTTCAACTAAATGAAGAACAAAATCATGAATTAGTTGATCCACTTAATGAGGATCCTCATCTAGAAGTTGTCAACCCACAAAATGTGGACCCCCGTAGATGCACGACATCAAGTGCGACAAAGTCGTAGTGGGAGATTGATTCGTAAACCCGCAAGATATCTCTTGTTGGGTGAGTCAAATCGGGATGACATCATCGCAGAAGATGGTGATCCCACGAGTTATGACGAAGCACTAGGAGATGTTGATGCTCAGGAATGGTTCGAGGCTATGAATCGTGAAATGGATTCTATGTATTCCAACTCAGTTTGGTCTCTTGTAGATGCGCCTAAAGGGGTAAGACCCATTGGGTGTAAGTGGATTTACAAGAGAAAGAGAAGATCGGACGGGAAGGTTGAAACCTTCAAAGCTAGATTGGTGGCGAAAGGGTACTCCCAAAGAGAAGGAGTGGATTATGATGAAACCTTTTCGCGGTTGCCATGCTCAAGTCTATTCGGATTCTCTTAGGCATTGCGACCAATCTTGATTATGAGATTTGGCGAGATGGATGTCAAAACTGCTTTTCTAAATGGAAATTTGGAAGAGGAAATCTATATGCAGCAACCAAAAGGGTTTACTGACCAAAGGGCAAGAAGAAATGGTATGCAAGTTGCGAGAGGTCCATTTATGGACTTAAGCAAGCATCGAGATCATGGAACATCGAGATTTGATCAAGCCATTGAGTCTTATGGCTTTGAGAAAAGTCCCGATGAGCCGTGTGTGTATAAAAGGATCCAAGGTAATGCGGTATCTTTTACGGTACTTTATGTGGATGACATACTCCTTATCGGAAATGATACGAGAGGTATTGTTGGGCATAAAAACCTGGTGAGCAAACATTTTGATATGAAGGACACTGGGGGAAGCCAATTATGTTCTTGGTATTAAACTCTTGCGAGGCCGGAAGGAAGAGCAGGGTTTTGGCATTATCCCAGGCTCAATACATTGACAAAATACTTGCCGGGTTTAGCATGGAGAATTCAAAGAGGGGAATTATACCCTTCGGGCATGGGATTCATCTCTCTCGAGAAGCAATCTCCTCAAACTCCCGAGCGAGAGAACGCATGAGTAGGATACCTTATGCTTCGGCGGTAGGTAGTCTCATGTATGCTATGCTATGTACCGGACCGGATATACGCTATGCAGTGGGAGTAGTAAGCCGGTACCAATCGGACCACGGAGAGCAACACTGGGTAGCGATTAAACATATACTCAAGTACCTACGGAGAGAACGAGAGATTATATGTTGGTCTACTCAAGTGGGAGTCTTGAAACCATTGGTTATACGGACTCAGATTTCCAAGGAGATATTGACTCAAGAAAATCCACCTCGGGATATGTGTACACCCTTAATGGCGGTGCCATTTGTTGGAGAAGTGTAAAACAAACATGTGTGGCGACTTTGCCACAGAGGCCGAGTATGTAGCGCTTCCCGAGGCCGCAAAGGAAGCTTTGCATGGTTAAAGAAGTTCCTAACGGACCTTCGGGTGATACCAGTGTAAATTGTCCTATCACACTCTCTTGTGACAACGGTGGGGCGGTAGCGCTTGATCAAGGAACCAAGGTGTCATAAGAGACGAGAAGCACATAGAGAGGAAATACCACTTGATCCGAGAAATAATTAAAAGAGGAGATACGAGTGGTAGCAAAGATAGCATCGACGAGAATCTCGCTGACCCTTTTACTAAGAGTTTGCCGAGCATGTGTTCGAGAGGCATGTTTCATCTATGGGTCTTAGGAGGATTCATTTGCTATAGCTTTAGGCAGTTGTTATTTTACTTTGTTATTTTGTGCTTTTGAGCATGACATTATGACATTGCGTTTCTTTTACGAATGTTAATAAATGGAGTATTCTTTTTCATTTATTTTGCACACTATTTACAAACTCTAAGGTCCGGATCAATTGTGGAGTATATGATCATATGAATACTTTCATAGAGGACATGGTCATAGGTTCTCACAATTGATGAAATGATTCACGACTATTAAATTAAGTTGGGCACTTTATTTAGGCTGCAATGTTTTATGAAATGGTTTTGTCCGAATCATTATAAAACATTGGTGTGAGCTAATGCTCACATTGAATGGATCAAGGAGAGATTTGATTAAGCTTGTTCTTTTCTGTCATAAGGAATCAAATCTCCGGATAACTATAGTTATGTAGTTGCTCTTAATCCTGAGTTTATTTTAAACAGGTAGTCGAATAGTTTTCATTCTTTGATTTACCAACGGGTGAGGTTTGATCTATATGACGGCCAACAACTCGGTATTTTGGGATTGAGACTATTTGATTATCGGTGTTTATGAGATAAACAACATGGAATTTATAGGAAATGTCCCCTTGATATGTTTCGGTACTGGATATTAAAGACACCGGCGTGCATGTAATCCATTAGAAACTGTCAAAGTCAAGGGAATAAATAATTGATTGGGTTACAAAAAACTAGTCAATCAAATTATAGACATTCTATAAAGGGGCGTGCATATTCTTGTTATAAGTGTCATTGTTCTTGGAGATCACGTTCGGGCTTTTAGTGGAGTAGCACCGAACTAGATAATCTTCTGTAGATTATCATGAGCCTTGATGAATGACAAATGGTGGGTCCCCAGGCTAGCTTGAGACAAGGGATGGGGTATGTTATCAGATGATGATGGCTTATGGGCTATATGGTCTTGGGTTTACGAACTTAAGTTAGTATCTTAAAGAGCAAGTGGGAGATTGTTGGGTTAATGTGCTTTCTTTGGTCACTTAAGCCCAATAAGGCTTAATTGAGACTACAACCCAAGAACTCTAAGGCCCATGTGGATTAGGGTTAGGCCTTGGGTGTAGAAGATATAAACTAACTTTCGATCGCTTGAAAAGATACGGCCGCACAAATAGTTAGGAGGCTCTCATCGAAAACAAAAACTAGAGGCAGACGTTCATCATCTGAACGGTTGCCCACACAACCATCTCATCCCCCTCGAGAGATAGTCTGGAAGATCAATCATAGATCGCACGAGGACTGTTCGTAGACAAGGTTTGCTCGTGGAGAATCTTTCAGATAGCTCTTCAATATCCAGGTAAGCAAAACGATGAAAGGTTTCATCTTTTCCTACATCGCGTGGTACGATACGCTTAGCGTTTCGATCGTTTCCTACACTTATCTCTAAATCCTTAGCTATAAAAATGCTTCACAAGAATTGATCAAACTCTTACAACCTAACTGTACGTATTCTATCATAAATACAAACTCACAAGTAAATACTTGCAAAAAGAAACTTCTTATGCATAATCTTGTAATCTGCGATTCGGTTTTTAAATAAACTTCTAAAATATTTTAAGATATTGGGAACAAGATGTCATCTATCAAAAAATCAAATCAAGAATACAATAATAAGACACTAAATAATGTTCTGGAAATCACAACTCATATATCCAGAATAAATCCTAAAAAGAAAAGTTGCTAATTTAATTAAACAAATTCTTACAATAATTTAAAATATATGTTTAAAAAAAAAGATATATCAAATCTTTCTAATAATCTAATTAATACAAAATCTCTCTTTTAAATAATAAAATTATTATAAAAAATAAAAAATGATTTAATATTGAATATGTTACTTTTTTTATTTATCAAGAATATAATCTCTTTCAAAGCTTCAACCTCAAAGAATTTTTCGTCTATGCATATTTTATTTTATTTTTCTTGCTCCACGTGCCCCTCTTGATACACAAAATTTCCCTTTGAAATCCTATAACACATACATATATAATACTTCCTTTGATCGTAATTATGGAGCAACATTTTAAATTTTTTTTTTAATCAATTTCTTCTTAAAATACCCCTATTAGTACTTTTTCAATAATGCACCTATATATTTTATAAAGTAAGTAATGCTTGTAACTCATTAATGCCACATACAATTTAATGGAAGAGTCGTAAGGTTAATTTAATCGAGGCGGCGAATAAAAAAAAAAGGTAATTGAAGTTCAAAATTTATATAATGACATTTTAGGAAAATGAGTAAAATTAATTAATTTACTCTTATCTTTAATTACTCCAAAATCGATTAAATACGTCCTATGATTAAAACCGGAGGCAATATAATAATAATACTTCATGCAAAACCATGTCAATTAATATCAAAGGTAAAACATAAGGTGAAGTTCATGAACCAAACTTCGAACAAAAAAAGAACCAAATTGAAATTTTATAAAATTAAAATACCAAGTAAAATTTAAACTCGAAAGTTTTGTAGTTGAATTGGAATTAAAAAAAAATACCAGAAGTGAAACATAAGATAAAATTAAAGGATTAATGCGAAAAAAAAAAGACTAATAGACAAAAGTGTAACCTCAGAGCCAAAATGTATTTTTGTCTAATATCTAAACCAGGTAAATTTTTGGTCAACAACAAAAACCACGTAACTTCTTGGTCAACCAAAAAAAAAAAAAAACAGGTAAATTAACGGATTATTACCTTGTCCGCCTCCTATATATGTAATTTCAAATTCTCCCTCTGAATCTTCTTCGCTCCTTGACCACTTGTGATTTGTGAAACAGAGAGGCTTCTCCCTCAGACAGGGCGGTTTTCCCGATTCGTGGGAAACCGCTCTCCTCTTTTGATCTGACGACATTTTCAAGGTTCCTCTCCGTTGAACAATAATATATCTACGTAGATTTGATTGAAGCTTTCTTGTCTTCTGTAATTTTCGAATTTTTCATGTTGGAAGTGATGAATCGCTTGTTTGTGTATGTATGTGTGAATATTTGATTGATTTGGTTCTCTCTTCTCTAGAACGTCCTCTTCTAAAGCCTCTGTGTATCAATGGTCGTTGGATTTGCAGAATTTGTGACGAACCGTATGAATTGTGAATTTCATATTTCATATTTCGAATTGGGGATTTCTCAATTCGAGATCGATTTGATATTTTGTGAAATAAAAGAGCGTTATGGCCAGAGTTTCTACATCTGTGTCTCCGAAACGTGGGGAATGGGTGAAGGGAACATTGGTTGGATCTGGATCTTTTGGAACTGTTCATTTAGCCATGAGCAAATCCACAGGAAGACTCTTTGTTGTTAAATCAACACATACAAGGGCTGAATTTGCAGCTTTAGAGAATGAGGTTGAGATTCTCAAGAATCTAGAACCATCTCCTTATATAATTCGATACTTAGGGTCAGAGAGAGATGCAGATGATCTCAAAGTTCTAATGGAGTACATGGCTGGGGGTAGTTTGGCTGATATTACAGAGAAATTTGGTGGATCATTACAAGAAGATGTGGTTCGTTTGTACACACAAGAAATTCTTAAAGGACTCAATTTTCTTCATGGTAATGGGATTGTGCACTGTGACCTTAAGTGCAAAAATGTGCTTCTGGGGTCTTGTGGGGACATCAAATTGGCAGATTTTGGATGTGCAAGGAAGGTGGAGGACTTGAAAAATGAAGGTTTGATGAAGAAGAAGAAGAATAACAAGTCTTTGGAATGTGTTAGTGGGACCCCTCTATGGATGGCTCCTGAAGTTTTGAGGAATGAGAAGCTTGATTTTGCTGCAGATATTTGGTCTTTGGGATGTACTGTTATTGAAATGGCTACTGGTAGGCCTCCTTGGGGTGTTTCTAAATATGATTCAAACCCAATGGCTCTTCTTTTGAAGATTTCTTTTGGTGACGAGATACCTAAACTACCAACCCATTTTTCAAAGGAGGGTTTGGATTTTTTGAGGAAGTGTTTTGAGAGAGACTCAAGAAAAAGATGGACATGTGAGGAATTACTTAGGCACCCATTTGTGTCAAGGGATTATTCATCTGTTGTAAAAACACCACCACAACCATCTTCACCCAAAAAAGAAACTACTTACTCACCAGTCAGTGTGTTGGAGATTACAGGTTTTGAGGATGCTTGTGATGAAATAATGGATGAACCAGAAAGTCCAGAGGGCAATGATTTCTCAGTCATAAAGCCATTCACGTGTTGCAAAGATGGAAGAAAAGGAGAAAGTGCAATTCCATGGCATGGAGATGAATGTGCAATATGTTCATCTCAGAATTGGATTAATGTCAGATCATAGGAAGTGTCTAAACTGTGACAATTTGAAGATAGAAACAGAAAGAGGTTTTGGAGTTCATCTGTGAATGAGGATCTCTGAATTTCTGTCCGCTTTCCACCTTCCTGAGAAGGAATATTGGAACAGTTATAAAAGCAAAGGATTGAAATGTACAGTCAATGAGTAGGAGAGAAAGAGTTTTTTTTTTCCTTCTTCTTTTGGGCTCTCTATTTCTCATTAATTAGTCACACTGTTGACATTTTTGTTATAGAAGAAATAGATTTGTCCTTCTAATCACTTAATAGTCAATTGTAAGTATAAAAACTGAGTCTGTTCAATATTGTATTATATACACACAAATGTGGATTCTTGAATGGTTTGTATTTTGTAAATGGATCCTTGTTCATGATTGTCAAAAGAATAAATCATAGTTTCCTTATTACTATTTTTCTTTTTTCTTAGTCTAATGTTTTGTTGTTTTATTCAATTAAAAAATGGAAATGCTAATTATATCCTTCTGAATTCTGATCAGTGATTACTGTTGATCTTTTTCTTTTAGAATACATTCTTAACCATATAAAAAATAAACGAGAGGTCACCAAAAAAAAAAAAAAAAGATTTATAATAGCGATAGAAACAGTAGCTTTTCAATTGTGATTACTGAAGGTAAATATATAAGATGAGTTTTATCTCAATTTATATGAATGAGTACTTTTGATATCCTCAGGAGTGGTCACAAAGATGCTTACTAGGTTAGCATCTTCCATTGTTACAATTCTCAGATGTGTAAGAGAAACTTTCTTTACTGGAAAAAAATATCATCTTTATATAACATAAAAAAACTTGTAATCAACTCATATTTCAAAAATTGACGATAAAATGTTTTGGGAACAATTTACATTTACGGTCCTCTTTTTTAGGTTTATAGCAAATGTTCATTTCTTTCTTACAAAATTCTTTTTCAGAGAATAAAATTAAATATATATTTTTTTAATAATGATGAGAATAATATAATGAATACCACCTACCTCTGGTCCTTAATATAAAAGTTAAACTAGAAGTTTAATTTAGTCCTAAATAGAATACCTTGATCTATTTTGTTTCTTATATTTATATTTTTTTCCAAATTATCCATAGTGATTGTATATAGTAAGGTCATCCTTGTCTGTAAAAGAAAAGGTATTTTCTAAAGTTCCTTTGAAAAAATAAGGGAAACTCACACTTAGGTCTTAAAGATCAGAAAAAATAATAAAAAGGTCTCATTGTAGATTCTACTATTAAAAAGATTCCTAGGAACCTCAGTTATATAAATTCCTAATGTGAAATTACCTTCTTGCCCTTTGTAATTGATATTTGGATATTATATGATATTAAATTATATGATTAGGTACTTATCAATCGCCCCTTTAGGACTTGTCAATATAGGCATATCCACTTGTCAAGGAGAACTGTTTTAGTTAACATAGATATGCTTATTAATAGTCACGTCAACTTGCCAATGGGAATTGTTTTAAATTGTATTGCAATAGTTAATATAGATGGATTTGTCAATAGCCACTCTTTGACTTATCATTATAGGCACATGAAATTGTCAAAATATACATATAAACTTGTTAAAATAGGCATATAAACTTATAAAAATACGTGCATAAACTTGTCAAAATAGGCATATACACTGGCTAATGCATAACTTGTCAAAATAAACACATGCACTCGCCAATGTATAACTTGTCATTGTCGGCATATAAGCTTGTCAAAATAGACAAATGCACTTTCCAATGTATTACTTGTCAAAATATACACATTGACCTATTGTCAAAACTTTCTTCTGCAATAATGGTTCACACAAGGATGAACAAAGCAATTTGTGTATTTTGACAAGTTATATATTAGCAAATATATGTGCCTATTTTGATAAGTTTATGCATTTATTTTTGACAAGTTTATATGCCTATAATAGAAAGTTATACATTGACTATTGTATATACCTATTTTGAAAAGTTTATGTGCCAATTTTGATAAGTTATACATTGACAAATATATGTCATATTTTGACAAGTTTATGTGCCTATAATGACAAGTCAAAGAATGGTCATAGACAAGGCTCATCTATGTTTACTGTTGTCATTTTCAATACAATTTAAAAAAGCTTATGTTGACAAGTGGACATGACTATATTGACAAATCATAGAGTGACTATTGACAAGCTATTTATGTAAACTAAAACTGCTTTGTTGACAATGAATATACCTATATTGATAAGTCTTAAAGTGACGATTGACAAGTACATGAACCTAGTCATATAACTTAATATCATATATCAATTACTAACGGAAATTAAGTAATTTCACATTGGGAATTTATATCATTGAGGTCTCTAGGGACTTTTTTGAAAGGGAAATCTACAATAAGACTTTTTCATTATTTTTTCTGGCCCTTAAGACCTAAGTATGATTTCCCCAAAAAAAAAATAATAATAATAATAACATGACATTATCAGCGTACATAATATGACAATCTGAACAAACATTGTTGTGTAGCTGAATAAATGCACTTCCACTGATGGCTCCATTCTTTGACATGAATCACTCTTAAAATTAGTGGCATGACAAATAAATAATCACATTTTAATGATAAAACACCCCTCACATATTTATTTTGTTTAACACAAGATCATTTAAAATTAACTAACCTAAACTGACACTAAATCATCTTCCTTTTGGAGCTATATTTAAAGTTGATTCAAACTGAGTAGCACCATGAGTCTTAGAGCAAGTAATATGGGTTTGGCCATGCCAATCCTCACGTTATAGACAACCAAAATGTGGGTTGTCACAATCCACACTTGTAGGAGAAACTGTAATGATATGGCATGGAGATGAATGTGCATTATGTACACATCACATAATTGGATTTATGTTATGATGTAAGTGTATGAACTGTGAGGATGGGCACTTCGATCCCTTCTAGTGTCAACAGAGGCTACTAAAGATAGTAAAAGAAAGAGGTTTTGGAATCCATCTTTCAATCAGGATTTCCCACTTTATGTCTGTTTTTCATCATGATCCACATTTTAAAATAAAAATAATTTTAAAAAAAAAAAAAAAAAAAAAAAAAAAAGAGGGGATGTTGGTGGGCCTCAAGCGAGCTCGGGTTGGATTTCACTTGGAGGTGGGCTTTTTCAGCAGGCCTAACGTGGCGAGCCGGGTGTGTTTGCCCGGATTACAAACTCTAACCTTAACTATTCAATGACTTGCTCAGATCTATCATTTGAATAAAGAATTTGACTAAAATCTCCTATTAGGAGCCAAGCTTTATTTATATATTGTGCCCCAGCCTCTATCCAGTTCCAAGGGATGTGTAAACCATGAGCACACGTGACATACATTAAACAACCATTAGCATTAACCATAAGTAGTTGCAACTAGCAAGGTTATTAAACATGGACATGACCTATGAATCAATTGAGATAGTGGGTCAAGGGTTAATAAGTTAGACCGGAGTTAAAATGGAGTTAACTTAAGGCTAAACCGATAAGAAATAGAAGATTTTAAGGTTATTAGTATGAAATTTTAAATAGAATAAAAAAAATAAATTAAATTATTATTTGGAAAAGGAAAATACCAAACCAGTTATGTGGCCGAACCAAAATGGTTAGGTGACCAAAGATTAGCCAGTTTTCTACTTGAACCGGCCTGTCCGATCTAAATTTAATAACTATGGCAACCAGGGAGGCAAGGAGAGGGACCCACTTTAAATACTCTCCATTCGTTCAAAAAGAAAATGATTTAAAAGAATAGATTGTGTATAAGGGGATTCACGTATCATAATTTTACACATCCCACCATTTTTTGTGTCACCCTCCAAATGCTTTCTCCCCGATTCTTATTTTAAAGACCCATAAACAACTGTAAATGAATTAAGAAATTCAATCAAAATTAGTTTGGGAAAATCCATATTTAGACATTTTATTAGCCAAAAAAACACATGTTTTTATACACAAGTATGGGTACTCTACATGATTTCATACAAATAATGTTATTTGAATTCAAATTCTTCTAACCAATAAAGTTTACAGACAAACTTTTCTCTGATTTTCTCAATTAGTTCATACTTTTAAGATTTCAAAATTATGCTTAATGAACTTCATTAATTAGGAGATATTCTTTAGTTGGTTCAAAAACATTAAAGCAAAATACATTTAAGGAAAAAAAAAATTAAAGCTTCCAATAAATAATCTTATGTGAAGAACCCTGAAATTGTTTAGAATCATTAATGATGAATCATCACGCATGCCTCCGACATCTTGCCGAATCTCACTTTTGTCAGTAAGAAGACTTTTCCATGCTCTAAACACCACAGGACAAGGTGGTCCAAATTCACATTCCATTTATAGTGATTTCCAAGTGTTGAACTATTGAGATTTTCTTATCCTGCTCTACCTGATGGATATAAGAATCGTGATGGGTTAAGCATAAGTTGCAATTTTTTAACCTTATCAGTCATGTAGCTGTTCTATAAATAAAGTTGATAACTTGATCAGACAAAATGAAACAGAAAAAGAAAAGAGTAATGAATTTTGAACCATATGGTGCTTGCCACCTTATAAACAATCAGGAAAAAGAAATGACATAATAAGTTAATAACTCCAAGTGTTGGCTTGGGCTCTTCCTCACACTAATATCAATAACCACACACTACAAAGTGCAACAACCCTATGATCCTTAGATCCTATCTGCATATTCATGGCATCACTGAAACAATCTTTAGCCCAAATCACTGTTGCTTATAATGGAACTTGATTATTCTACCTCTGCACATGCTTGAACTGCCCTTCTGAAGCCATCTCTAGGAGCTTCATCTTCCACCTACACCACCAGAAAATCACCCAAATCAGTATGCAGAGATGTGCCTTGCCCAGTTACCCGAAGATACAGAATTAATCACTTGGATTAAGGATTTCTGAAGTTTTCTGAAGTTAGATTAATTGTGTCCATGATTAGGTAAAGTTCAGAAAAGTTCACAGATCTTCCCTTTAGATAATTCGAGCTACTAGAATGTCAACTCTAAGAAGTATGTCTATACCATTCCATGGTCAAAAACAACAAATATTATACTGGCTAAAATGAAATGATAGCTTTTTGTAGGATAGAGTTTGTATGATTTCTTCGTGACTCCATAGAATACATTATTATTTTTAGGGTTAAGGGGCAATTTTGAGTAGAAAGTTTTTCTCCCACCGGGGGTAGGGTTTGCCGTGCCCATTATCTCAATTAATTTTGACTGTTAGTTGACCAAATATGTTGAATTGACAGTCCATAAGTTATCCACGTCATTTTTGTTAAGGTACAAAATTACTCCAAAAGTCCATGTATCATCTACTTCATTTTTTCTCGATGTTATATTTAAAACTTCTGAGGGAAAATTGCTATCTTTTTAACACTTCCGGGAAAAAATTGTCTCCTTAACCCTTATTTTAAACAAGCATGATCCAACAAGACTAGCAATAATATTTAAATTGAGCACGTTAATATTCAGCATTTTCCCTTAAAATGTACATGACATCATATCAATTTGATACAATTCACTTATAAACAGTTCACGAATACATAATAAATATCTATGCTAATTACTTTACAGCAGCAAAAAGATTTTCAAATCCAAAATATCCCTCCTCCTATAGAAAAGATGACTTTCTTATCATGTACAACCAAGGTTAATAAACTTTCCCAAGTATTATGGCATGATCAAGCAGTTAAGTTAGGTAACTAGAGGGGGCCAACCACAGGGCCGAGAAAAGATGAAGCTCAAATTTAGGAGATTAAACTAACTCTAGATTGAATAATCCAAATCAAACAGTCCTGCCAATGTGAGGCTTCACATATACTTTGAATGGGTCTTTCAACCACACAAAGTCATATAAAATACAAGAAGCACAGAAATCTACAATGCTCACAAGTATTGAATAGAGAGAACTCATTGCAAATTCCATATAAACGCATATAGCTGGCTTTAGTTTATATATAAAGAGCAAACAGAAGAATACAACTAAGTTTTTTGCCCATATACGTGGATAAAGATCATAACCACTTGAGATTTTGCTATTGCAGATAGTTTATATATTATATTTCAAATCTCTTAATTTGTTGAAAATTATGCAATAAAGGTGCTCATATTTAGCATTTCTTCCTTTTCCTCCATATCTGAGACCAAGACCAATGTACTTCATGGAAAAGAATCAAAGCACACATTAATACTTAAGCATACCGTATCCTCCCCAATCCAGAAGGTCTCCCCTTTAACAAACGAATGGTTTGCTACTGTATGTCACTAAACCTAGTCCAATTTTTTTTTTTTTTTTTTTTTCAATTAAGAAAAATGACCCAAACAGAGATCTATGCCCCTTTGTTCTGCCAAAAATTTTGAACCATATAAGGAGATGATGCTCTAAATCCAGTGGCTGGACTGAATTTTAATATGAGATCCAACCAATTTTTTCCATAAGTGTTCTCTACGACAATGTAGTCATACTCATACCTGCACATTGTGCACATAATACAATTGGTAGGAGACAATGCTGTGTAAAGTTACAAGGTAGCAGTATGTCATTTGTGTAAATTATATTGAATATTGCCCCTCAATGAAATTAGGGTCCATTTGGTTGCAAAAAGAATACACACACACACACTAAGAAAAAGGAACGGAAAGAAATGGAAATGAATATAACGATTCTAAAATTTATTTGATATGATATGAGAAAGAATAAGAATATTTTTATTTTTATATTTAATTAAATAAAAAAGAACAAAATGGCAAAACACCCCTCATAAAATCTGTTCAAAACTTTTACATTTTCTTCTCCTTTAATTGCTTAATACAAACTCGCTCCCAAAGTGGAAAGTAAATCCCAACCAGTTATGGAAGAAGATACCCAAGTTCTACTTGCTGGTCAGAAATAAATTGCCATCCTTGAAGTGAAAAGTAGATCACCATCTGCTGCAGAGGAAACTATGCAAGTGGCTCTGTTGGGAATGCCTGTTTCTGAAAGGCAAGTTCCATTTCTGGTTGGAGAAAGAAAAAAGCAAACGCTCATCATTCAACCTCAAGATGAGAAATTCCAGTTAAAGAGGTTTTCTCCAGACCTCAAGTGCCATTTTTGGCGGAAGGGAGAAAAAAAACCCTTTTCTTGCCTTCAGAAAAAACCGTTTTTGGTTACTAGGTGTCCCTACAAATGAATCTGGCTGGCAGCAGAGTTTGAATCTAGCCAGAAGGAGCAAAGGCATTTGAATCTCGCTAAAGCATAGGAATCCATGAGGAAGGAGATGGAGGAGATGCCAAAACAGACATGGTGGGAACGTGATGAGCATCATTGGCATCCCACTCTAATTCCATAGTGGAAATGCTCATTCCTTAGTTTGGGAGGACCGGAGGAGTCACCATTAGCATAATTATGGTAAACCATTAGCATATAAGAGATGACAATCTAAAGACCAAACTTTTCAAACTTATGCAAACTCTATTATTTCCACTTGTTGACGGCCTGTCTCTTGCGATTGAAAATTCCTTTATTTCTCTCTAAGAGGCTTTAAATAATTGAATGGGGTTCCCTGGAAGGAGAACTTCTGTCATATGAGATAATATAAACTTCTGTCATAGGACATCATTATGGCCTCAACAACATCTCAAGATAGTTGTAATTTCGTGTTCCATATGTAAAATTTCATCTTACCAGCTCAAGATATGGTAGAGAACCCAGTCTTCGCCACCATTGCCTCAGCAAAAATCCTTTTTGTGGACTTCAATAGGTTTGTCAGCATCTTAAACAAACCCTTTCTTTCATATTTTCTCTCAAAAGCTGTTAGAACTTGCTGAATTTAAGGTTAAGAACAGGAAAGAAAAGATACTCTAGAGCTAGGATCTGTACTCTAGTCAATACACAGTAATTCTCATGTAATATTCTTCATATCATCATAAAAAACAGAATACAAATATTTAGAGTCTTGCCTAATAACTTCCTTTAATAACTTCTCTAAACTAATAATAACCACTCCTAACTTCTATTAAATACCTAAACCTGTGTCTTTCTTCTGGAATAAACCAGAAGAGGACGTTTCTTCCTATCAATACCCTCCCCAAGGAGAGAAGCCTTGTCCTCAAGGCTGAAAAGAGGAAACTGATCTGCAATGTGATCATAGGATTCCCAGCTAGCTTCTTTCAGTTGGTCGCGCCATTGAACTAACAGTTCAATGATCTAATCCCCAGCTGTATTTGTTATCCGAGAATTCAGCACCTTGTCTAGTTGAAGAGTAAATTCCTAGTTTTCATTGACAGGAAGAGGTTGGACTGAATTCTGATTATCACAGCCATGTGCTGGTTTGAGCAAGGAAACATGGAATACTAGGTGAACGTGGGATCCAGAGGGAAGTTGAAGTTCATATGCTACTGTCCCAATGCGTTTAACCACACAATAAGGACCAAAATAATGGGCAGAAAGCTTCTGAAAATGCTGTGCTGAAAGTGAGTTCTGACGGTAAGGCTGAATTTTGAGGAATACCATGTCTCCAAGCTGGAATTCCACAAGGCACCGATGAGAGTCAGCAGATTGCTTCATGTGCATTTGTGCATCCTGAAGATTGGATTTAATTAGATCCAAAAGAGCATCTCTTTCAGTAAAAATTTCGTCTGACTCAGCAATAGGAGAGGTACTGTGCACATAGTGAATCAAAACAAGTGGATCCTTGCCAAAAACAATTTTGAAAGGAGTATAACCTATGGAAGTGTGAAACCCAGTATTATCGGAGAATTTTACCAAGGGAGAAAACAAAACTAGCTCTTTTGATGATCTTGACAAAAACAAGGAAGATATGTCTACAAGCATCTGTTCACAACCTCGGTTTGACCATCCATTTGAGGATGATAAGAAGTGCTCATTTTCAATTTAGTTCCGGAGAGATTGAACAATTCTTGCCAAAAAGAACTCAAGAATATAGGATCCCTCATATATAAATAGAATAATCAGCATTTAGGGATCTAATTGTAACATGAACCTAGGGACCTAAGTGTAAACTAGATAAGTAGTAGTGTAATTAGTCATTAACCTATTAGTTAGGATTTGAGGGAGGCTATAGTGTTATAACTAGCCTACTCCTCCATTTGTAATGATTAGATCAGTTTTGCTATGAGTAGGAATAAAGACTTGAGAGCTTACAAGAGCTTTCTTCTCTATCTCTCTTCTAATCCCCTTTCTTGTGTCTCTTCTACTCCTAATTCTCTATTCTAGATCATTAATCGTATCAATCCCTATCAGAAATGATTGTCTTTACCATGAAGGCGAATAATCCCCTTACAGAAGAGAGCAGCCACTAATTTTGCAGTAAAGGAACGTGAAAGGCCAAGAAAATGAGCCTATTTGCTGAAATGATCTACCACAACCAGGTTCACATCAAAGCCATTCAATTTGGGTAAACTACTGATGAAGTCAAGGGAAAGATCTTCCAAATGTGGTGTGGAATAGGTAAAGGCTGTGACAAGCCAGCAGAAGTTGAGGCAAATATTTGTTGTGTTGACAAACCAAGCACTGCTGAACAAAGTCTTGCACTTCAGTCTTCATAGTTTGCCAAAAATAGTAAGCCTGTAACCGTTTAAGGGTCTTGAGCACACCACCATGACCACCAACTAAAGAAGCGTGAGCTTCAGCAACTGAGCAAGGGCAGATTTGGCAAGAATGACCAATCTGTTTTTATGATATAACTTGCCAGAAACCAAAGAATAACCAAAAACAGAATTTGGGTCTGTTTGAAGAGACTGGGTGATCTGATTGGTGAGGGATCTTGCTGCAACAGTTCTGGTAGGTTGTAAAAATCAGCAACATGTGGAACTATCAAATGGAAAAACTCACCAGAATGTGGGACTACCAAATGGAAAAAAATCACCAGAATGTGGATATCGTGATAGAGCATCAGCACCCTGATTACTCACTCCTGGTTTGTAGATAATATTAAAATCGAATGGGAGGAGTTTTAGGAGGAGATGCTGCTGTGCTGGTGTAGTAACCTGTTGCATGAGATATTTAAGACTGAAATGATCTGTATGAACCAAAAACTTGCGTCCAAGTAAGTAGTGTCTCCATTAGTCTGAAGCCATTACCAAAGCGAACAATTCCTGATCATAAACAGATCAGTTTTGGTGCAAAACAGATAATCCTTTGCTGTAATAAGCAATAGGATGACCGTCCTGTTGCAATATTGCACCTATACCAGTAGAGGAATCATCACATTCAACAATGAAAGGCTTGGTAAAGTCTGGTAATTGTAGAACTGGAACTTTATTAAGTGCTGCCTTAAGATTTTCAAAAGCAGCCGAGGAATTACTATCCCAATGAAATGCATCTTTCTTAATCATATCAACAAGAGGTTTTGCAATTTGCCCATAGCGATAGACAAACTTCCGATAATATCCTATAAGGCCTAGGAATCCACGAAGTTCTGAATATCTTTTGGCAAAGGCCAATCATTAATGGCAGCAACTTTGTCAAGATCAACCGAGACTCCTTGAGCAGAAATAATATGGCCCAAAAAAGATATATCCAATTGAAGGAAGTCACATTTCTTGGGACTACCAAAAAAAATCATGTTGCTACAAAATCTGTAATATGGTATTCAAATGCACCATATGATCTTCAAAGGTTTTACTATACACCAAAATATCATCAAAGAACACCAAGATAAATTTCCATAAGAAGGGACGGAACAAATCATTCATTGTGGTTTGGAAAGTAGCAGGAGCATTTATAAGACCAAAAGGCATGGCAATAAATTCATAATTCAAATAATGAAAAGCCGTTTTAGAAACTATTAGGAAATATATTATAAGTTAGGAAATATACTATATTAGGAAAGATATTATAGAGACAATCAGGGATTATAGAGATTAGGGAATCAATCTACATAATGAGTTATTAACTCTCATTAACTCTTTTATTCCCTCTCTTGTGTATAAATACCCTATACTATGTACATGAATGACCTCTAGCTTTTACATGAGTACTAGGTTCCATTGTTTTTTTTTTCCGCCGCTATTCCCCGTTCCCGTTTGGCGCTTAAGAGAGAGGAGGAGGGAGTGTTCGTTTCTGTTCCGGCCCGTTTCAGCTGCCACGCGCCGCCCCCACCGCACTCGAGGTCCCGACGGCGGAACCCGGCCCCGCTCGCCCGGTCCGGCCGCGCGTGGCCGTCCATGCGCCTCCTGTGTGCTCCGCGTTTACACGCGCCGGCGCGTGACGCCGTTTTCCGGCGAGTTTTCGACGCCGTTTGTCTCTCTGGGATCGACTCTCTGCCCCCGTCGTAACCCAGGTGGTTTCGTGCTCATCCATTGTCCTTCC
Organism: Acacia acuminata; assembly: GCA_019022655.1. NCBI lineage: Eukaryota > Viridiplantae > Streptophyta > Magnoliopsida > Fabales > Fabaceae > Acacia > Acacia acuminata. Next base: position 4,267,509 of record JAFJYI010000010.1, read on the forward strand.
ATCCTCTGCTCAGTTATATGTGAGACTGTTTCTTTGCTCGTTTTGCTCGTTTTCTTTTGGGAGACTCTGTTTCTAGTCTCGGTTTGGCGTTTGTGTGGCTGGTTTCTGGTTCCTTCTTGGTGGTTCTTCTCTTTTTGGCCCCTTGTGTGTTTGTGGTCTTATTTCCCTCTTGGTTTTGCTTCTTTTGTGGCTGCCTTCGGTATTGGGTCTGCCTCTAGTTGCTATTTGAGTAACCTTTGCAAGTTTTCCCTTGTGTTTCTTTGGTTTTAGAAATGGTTCCTGTTTCCAACAAAATTACCGATCACAAATTGAATTGGACTAATTATTCTGGACCGAGCAAGACCATTCGCATGCACTTACTCGGTATTGAGAAAGAGGGCCATTTAACGAGGTGCCTCCTAAGGATGATCATAAAATGACATGGGCTCGGGCGGATGCCGGCTCTTCTTCCATGCGATTAAAAATTCCATTGAGGGCGATCTTCTTCCTTCGGTTAGTCATTGCAACACTGTTAAAGAACTCATTAATTATCCGGAGTTCTTGTATTCGGGAAAGGGAACATTACTCGCATTCATGAGGTTTGTAAAGGGTTCTATCGGGCTAACTGTCAGTGGTCGCCCCCGAAGAATTTCTTCATGGAGTTCAACAAGATGTATGAGGAAATGCGGCGGTTAATGCCACCAACAACCGACCTCCGTGTACAAATCGATAATATGGAGAAACGAGGCGATTATCGGTTTTTACTCTCGACCCGGCTTATGAGACCGTTCGATCTCGGGTATTATCTAGCTCCGAGCTCCCTTCGCTCCGAGGATGTGTATTCTCGTGTGTTGCGTCTTAAACAGTTTAGCCCACCCGGCTTCCAATCCTAATGCTAGTGCTCTAGCTGGTCAAGGTCCAACTGACGCTCGAAACCAAGTTTCCTCACGCACATCGAATCCTGTTTTTTCTGCTCCGACTCCTAGGAACCCCGGCCCCCCCATGCCCAGTGTCCTAGGAGCCGGGCCCCAGAGGCCCGGTCACAATCCTCCCAATTTTGGTGCTAGTGGGATTGTCTCCGCTATTATTGTAAGGAACCCGGTCATACGAAACGCATCGTCGTAAGTTGCAACGGTTACACAGAAGCAACGCAGTCCGCATTCATATGGCTCAATCCTCGATGTCTCGATCCCCGCCCTATCTCCACCAAATGCACTTGCTACGTGTAACTTTGATTCGTGCCTTGCTACTTCTTCTTCGAAATGGATCATCGATTCGGTGCTCCGACCATATGACAGTAACCATCATTTGTTCTCTTCTTATGCACCTTATGCCAACCCTTCTTCAATTACAATTGCCAATGGTTCTTACACCCGTGTTCTTGGATCTGGCAATGTGACACCTACTCCGTCTGTTTCCTTATCATCTATTCTTAATGTCCCCGATCTTGCTTTTAACCTTTTATCTCCTAGTAAACTTACTCGTCAGTTAAACTGTTTCGTCTCACTTTTTCCTGACCATTGCTTAATTCAGGATCTTACGACGAAGCAGATTATTGGTAGGGGGTATAAATCTGGCGGCCATTACTTTCTTGATAATCGGGTGCCGCGTTCCATTGCTTGCTCTGGTGGTCCCTCTTTGTTTGACATTCATTGTCGGTTAGGTCATGTGTCTTTGTCATCTTTAAAACAGTTATATCCTCAATTTCATCATGTGTCTTCTTTAGAGTGTGAGTCATGCCAATTTGCTAAACATCACCGTGTTCATCTGGCACCTCGCGTCAATAAACGGGCTGCGTCCCCTTTTGATTTAGTTCATTCAAATATTTGGGGTCCGTGCTCAGTTGAGTCCAAGTCCGGTTTTCGGTACTTTGCTACTTTTGTTGATGATTTCTCTCGAACCACCCGGCTTTATCTAATGAAAAATCGTTTCGAGGTGTTTTCTCATTTTTGCCATTTCGTGCTGAAATCAACACTCAATTTGGTGTTTCGTGAAAACTTTACGAGTGATAACGCTAAGGAATATTTGTCCGCCCAATTTCAATTTCAAAACTATATGCTCCAAAATGGCATGATCCATCGTCCTCGTGTGCAGATACACCAGCTCAAAATGGTGTTGCCGAAAGAAAGAACCGGCACTTATTAGAGGTGGCCCGAGCTCTCATGTTTCAAATGACAGTTCCCAAACCTTCGGGCTGATCTTGTGTCCACCGCTTGTTTTCTCATTAATCGTATGCCTTCTCCTCGTTCTTAGTGGCGCCCACTCCTTACACCACCTTGTTTCCTTCTCATCCTGTGTTTCCCATTGACCCCAAGATCTTTGGGTGTGTCTGCTTTGTTCGTGATGTCCGTCCCACTACTACCAAACTTGATCCCAAATCCCTTAAATGTGTCTTCCTAGGGTATTCTAGGGTTCAAAAGGGTTATAGGTGTTATTCCCCCACTCTTCGGCGTTATCTTGTGTCCACAGATGTTACCTTCCATGAGTCAACCCCGTTCTTTCCTGTCTCTTCTCCTTCTCCATCCCCTGACATCACCGATAGTCTTGATGATATTGATCTATACGGTTCAGTTACCACTAGTGCAAGCATCAGACCCGGAACTTGCTAAACCACCTATCTATCATGTTTATCTAAGCGTCCCAAGGCAAGTAATGGCATTGAACGGGTTCCGGCCCCCGTACACTCGGCTTCGCAGTCCGATCTAGCGGTAGTTGCCCCTTCTCCTGTCTCTACACCAGACCCAGTGCCTGTGCCCGACTCTCCCTCACTGGAAAGCCCTGTGCCTGACTCTCCTACTTCTATTGACTTGCCCATTGCCCTCCGCAAAGGTCGCCGACCGCAACCACCGTTTGATGAGCTCGAGGAAGGAAGTACTCAAAAGGCTGGTCTCTCTACGCTGGAAACCGGAGCAGCACCGAGTAGCGTTCCCATGATTCCTAATCCCTTCTTGGACATTGATGACCGCATACCGTTTGATGAGCTACCCGAGGATGTACGAGAAAGAAAGTTGATCCGAGAAAAGATCAAGCCATTTGCCTATCCCGAGAGATATCGTAGGCTAATTGGGAAATTGAACTATCTTACGGTAACCCGCCCGATGTGACCTTTCCCGTTAGTATGCTTAGTCGCTTCATGACCGCACCAACCGTTGCTCACTGGGAAGCTTTGGAACATGTCTTATATTATTTGAAGAGATCACTGTGTCGTGGTATTCTCTATATGAATCATGGCCACAACTCAACGTCAAAGGCTACCCGTAAGATCGAGCCATGTCTCAATCTACACAAGAAATTGTGTGGATTCACTAGTTGCTAGCCGGTGCTAGCGTGTTGATTGCGGACAATGGCAAGTGATTGGGATAGGACGATTGCGGGAAATTGGCAAATGTCGCCCAACTTGAGGGGGAGTGTTAGGAAATATATTATAAGTTAGGAAATATATTATATTAGGAAAGATATTATAGAGACAATCGGGGATTATAGAGATTAGGGAATCAATCTACATGCGATTTGGATGAGAGGTTGTGTGATTTGCGCGTCGTTGCTAGCCGATGCTAGCGTGTTGATTGCGGACAATGGCAGTGAAAAGTCCCCATGCTGACGTGGTGCAAATATTTTATTATCTCGCCAATTATTGGAATATTCCGAGCCTCAATGAAATTGACTCCGTTGCACACGAAAATTGAGATTGTGGAGTAGATCGTGGAATCAATTCGGATTGGATGTTGGCTTCAAATTCCAAGGCCAAACTCACGGCCTTATACGCGGTCCAAGGTTTTTGAATTTTGAGGTTTGCTTATAATTTCTCCTTTAAGCCATTGATGAAAACGCCTAAAAGACAGTGTTAAGGCCATCCTTGGACTCCATATTGTCAACATACAAATTCCTACTTATAGTCACCCACAGAACCAATTTGCTTAATTCCACAAAGGTGAACATCTAGGTTCTAAAATCTCGGGACCAAATCATTCTTGGAAAACCTGCACCAATTCATTCCAATACCTTATAGTTCTTCTCAAGGAAACCTAAATAAAAGTGCCTAATGTGTCACCCTCCAAATTCATCGCGGTTTCATCAACTTTCAAATCTTCAAGTGTCTGGTAAGATCAAAAATATTTTTCTTATTTCAAAACCCAGCCTCTAGGATCGCCTCCTTTATATTTTGGAAATTCAACCTATGAATAAGGTCATCTAGAAGGATTTCTACTCCACCAAGGATTATCCATATCGGCTTCATCTTGTTCACCATAAATATCTTTGCTGTTATGGCTTGTTTCTCCATGATCCATTGCCGGTGCCTTTTGTTTCTTTAAAGCATTAATTTCTGAATTCGTCATGTGCAATTGTGGAAGAGTGGGCGCCAGTTGTTGGTGATTGGACTCCGACTGTGTTTGTGATGGCTCTTGCACCATAATTACAGCAGAGTCATTCTGCGGATTGAGATTGGGTGGGTTTTCTCAACTAGGGGTTGGATGTAATGGGGAATTATTCTCATAAGACAAATTTCGTGTGCTAACCATAGTATCTAACAAGCCAGAAAATCACCGCTCTGATACCAAGTTGTTAGCACTTGCTGAATTTAAGGTTAAGAACAGGAAAGAAAAGACACTTTAGAGCCAGGATCTGTACTCTAGCCAGTACACAATAATTCTCATGTAATCTTCTTCATATCATTATAAAATATTTATAGAGTCTTACCTAATAACTTCCATAAAATAGATAAGAAACAATAACTTCCCTAAACTAATAATAACCACTCCTAACTTCTATTAAATACCTAAACCAGTGTCTTTCTTCTGGAATAAACCAGAAGATGTCCATTCCTATCAAAAGCCTTCTCTTCATTCAACACACTTGAACCCCAAAAGTCAAAACATCGTTCAACATCATCACATGTATTGTCAATGTTGAACATTGGCTTCTACCTGTATTGTCATTATTCTCTTCACCCACTTCCTTCCAGCTTCCCTTTTTATCATTCTTACCAAGTGGGTTCAAAGACAAATACACTATGGTGACTGGAATGGTTGTATTTATATGAGCATAAAAATAGGCATGTTGGAATCTGGGCATAAATCATCCTTTTTTACAACAATATTGATTATTTGTGAGCAAAACTAAACCTCTAATCATCAAGCTAGTTATTATGCTGCCCACTTTCTTACTCTACATAGATTGATTTTGTTGTAGATTTTAGGAGGCCATAATAGAATTAGTCTTGGACCCTTAGTAATTTCCCTGACTATTTAACCTAATTATCTCTTACATAACAGATTTCTTCCCATGATGCAGAATGAGTGTGTTATACCTTTGTAATCTTCAAAGGTAAAGAGAGGGAAAGAGAGGGAGAAGACAGGGGGAAACAAGAGAAACCAGGGATTAAAGGGAGAGAAGAACAAAGAGGCAATACGAGAGAGACCGAAGGCAACTGTATATTACTCAAATCATAAGGGATGCACTCACATTTAATGATCAGTGCATGTATATATATAGGCAGGGGAGTAGGAGAATTAATCTTAACAGCTCGTGTGTTCTAACTAACTAACAGCTAGTGTCAACTAATCTTACCTACCCCATTTCCATATTACAAACATGTAACAGAGAGGGAAATAGTGAGTCATCAAATGCCTCTGTTGTGCACTACTCTAGCAGAGTTGAGGGACATTGTGTTGGGATCCGTACACGCAGCGGAATTAAAATTTTACGAATCCCTTCGAAGAATCGCTCAACAACATTTAAATTAAGGTTCGTTAGAAACCGTACCTATACGATCTGGCATGTGTCTCTTTTGATTCTACCTGGTGGGCTATCTACTTGATCAACAGGAGTGGACTCTGCAAATCCCCTCCCTCTACCAGTATCCACACGAACAGCCTCCAACACGAACGGCAGCGTGCTAGCGCCTTCAGTATTCTCGCGTCTCTCTATTTTCTCTCTAGAGTTTCTCGCGGCTTTTCTAATACCCGTGACAAAATGTCCCATAGGTTTTTCTTAAACCTAATAGGCATATTATATTCAAAATTAATCCTTATTAATTTTGAAATTTGAATTAAAATAATGTATTAATTAAATCTATCTAATAGATCTAATCTAATATATTTATTTAATCCGAATTAAAAGCTTTTCGATTTAATTTATCCCTATAAATTAAATCGAAAAATGATATCTATCTATTTAATTAAATCGAGATACTATATCTCAATTTAAATTAAATCGACATATGATATCTTTATTCAAAAATAAATCGAGATACAATATCTCTATTTGTTTTAGATATTTAATTTATCAAATAAATTAAATATAAAACAAATATTATATAATAATAATATTATAATCTCTATTGAATAATATTATTATATTATTTTCGAATTTAATATATATATATATATATATGTATTCATCCTAGATTAAATACAGTATTCATTAAATCTTAGATATATCTAAGATTCAATGAATTTGGATATTTTTGCTCGTGTTGGGCTATTCTTGTGTGCGACCCTGCAGGCCCACATGAGATTTGCAGGGGCAAACACTGTATCAGCCCACAAGTCGCAAGCGGCCTCTAGCAAGACATTGCGACTACCCAATTCATATGAAGATCGATGATATGATACTACCTATCGTACAACCATGTCACGTCCCTTTGGTCACGCGATAATTTGGTCAAGGATGAGGCATGAATAATGTCAACTTCCTGTTTTTAACCATTACTTTCTCGATTCTCAAGTAGTCTAATAATTGAAATGGAAACTCCTTTCCATCGTAGTATGGCCATACATTTCTCAAACTCACTCATCGAGGGGCCTAGTATTATCTCTCTACAATGTGAGGGACAAATTCCATCTTGACCATTCACATTCCTCTACATGAAAACCACTAATCCCGATCCAAGCCTTTATCATCACCCGGTCAAAGGTGACTTTTGACTAGGTCAAAAATCAACGACTCATCATGTAGGAATCCATGATGATCTCAGGTCAAAGGGCAATGTGACGTGGTTATACATGAGAAAAGCTTATGACTTAATCCATGCAGCTTTCTCATAGTGGGTCGGTCCAGCACCTTGTACTCTTACAAATGCCTATGACTTTGATTCGTATCTCCATACCTCATCAAAGTCATACTGATCTTATTTCATTTTCGCTTCCACGTAGGTGACCGACCAGGGACATTTGGGATCATCTATAAGATATATCCAAGGATACAGTTATCACTATAAATATGCGAATGAAATGATAACTAAATGGAGAACAATGACTTGCCCCTAGGGCATAATTTCCAACACATTGGTTATTTTGACCACTTTTCTTTCCTGTCCTATTTTAACCTCTCTTTTCATGCCAAACAAGTTTATGTTCCCAAAAATGCATTACAGGCAGAGCCTATTTATTACCTTTCCCTTTCCACTTCCCCTTTCCATAAACTTTATATCGGATGCTACATTATCCTCAGTACCTTGATTTCCCAATCAAGATCTCCACCAAGCATCAGTTGCCACATAGTCATAGTACATCCATCAATAAGGACAAGTTGACAGAGATAAAGAGCGCCCTTGCCAAACTCCTTGCCCATGAATCCATAACAAAGTAAGCTTCCTTAAACTAGCCATTCTCCATACTTATGCAAATTGGCCTAGGTATCATGAAATTATTGGTATAATCAATTTGAGATTTTGGTATAAATATTCATTTCAAAGTAGTGAACACTAAAGAAATGAATCTATATTTATTGCATGAGGTATTTAAAGAAAACCATACAAGCAAAGTAGGCTATATAAATATCTTCAACCCTCATTCTACAAAAGTTTTCAAATTTTAGGAGGGTCCTTGCCACTATATCAATTTCATTGGCATAATTGGAGTCACAAACATATATAGACTTATCATGTTAACGCATCCAAACAGGGAGTTTAGAAAGTGGTTAGTTAATAATGGATCCTTAGATTTAACTAGTTGATTTTATCAACATAGAACCTCCTTACAAAAAAACAAGAATCAGAAAAATGCCATGAAACAAATGTTAAGACTATAGATCGAATTGTGCATGAGATCGAATGCCAGCTATGTACCTTATAAATTCACCAAAATTATGTATTTAACCTCTCTGGTACTTTCCTTGTTGCTTCTGTCACAAAGGCACAAACTATGCATGAGATCGAATTTGCCATTGCTTTTACAAAAAGTTCTTCAGCACTTAAAATGTACTACAATTCGGCTTGGTTGGTATATGTCCTCACTCCTCATGAAATGGTCACAGCCAATGAAGTAGGTAACTGGTGCATTATTTAATGGAATTTTCCAATATAAAATTGTGTAGATACAATGTTCCAAAACAAATATGAATGCAAGTGGAAATAGTAAATAACTCCAACTGAGCTAGATAAATTATTCAAAGTTAGCATCATGCATAAGCCATTTTTGCTTCACATGTAACATCTGATGATGATGATAAACGTTAAACTAAAACGGATTCCAGAATGCAGCTATCAGAAGAAAGATGTCAATTTCTGCTTCTCATGTAACATCCAATAATAATATCAAAAGTTGAGCTAAACCAGGTTCCAGAATGGCAATACAAGAAGAACGATGTCAATGGTAAAACATGATCAATGCCACCGCTTTACTTTCTACAAATACCTTAACATATTCCACCTCGAAATCTTTAATTGGAGATCCACTTAAAAATAAGTTCATGACGTCGTTAGGAATGCTGAAGGAGCTGGGTCCACACGGGGCTTTGACTTTTAAAACTTTCACCCTACTAAAAGGGGAAGGGCCGCGCAGAACATCAGGAAACTTGGAAAGCATCTGCACAACCAAAGAGCGAGAATTCCACCGTACCACAAACAAAGAATACTCAGACCATTATAAAGAAAAAAGAAAAGAGGGGGGGATAAGAACGTGTGCAAAGTATATTACACTCACAGTTAAAGTTTCAATAGATAACGCCACAATCTCTGCACCACCAATTGCCCGAAGCATTTCAATCAAATAAGAAATGAACTTTCTTTTTGCCAATTGTACGGTACCAAATAGATAATCAGCTAGTACAGCATCAACATCTACACTCTCTATTAATGGAAGTGCAGGAATGGAGAACTCAAGAATATGGGACTCAACAAATTTGAAAGATGTTATTTTTGTTGAAGTAATAACAATCTTACAGTTAGTATTAAGATTTCGAACATGTTCCATCCTTGATATTGTCAAATTGGTGAGCTGAGGCGCAGAAATTTCAAAAATCTTAACTCTAGACGGAATTCGACAATCACTTATCACCAAATTTTTCAAATTGAGACAACATTGGAAAGGATCCAGGGTGCCTTCCCCATCCAGTATAAAAGAGCATTTGACAATATGCAAACTAGTCAAGGTAAGAAAATCCAAGTTTGTGTTGGGCAGAATAATAATTTCAAACAATTCAAGGGTTTTCAAGGATTGGCAATGGAAAAGCTGGGGCAAGTCATCCACAACGCGAGGAAAATGGAAGCTCAAATGTTGAACCCTATGGTCGACAACATGATCGATGACCCTCTTCACAAGAGGCTCAAACAAATCATGGCTATCAACGCACATTTGAATTGAAGAGTAAATGGGGTTAGATATATCGAACCAGAACTTGCAAATTCTGATAGGGCCCTCTTTGCGAGAAAGAAGAGAGACCACGAAATTGGAGAAGGAAGAGTAATAACGGAAAGAGTCACTATCGATGGTGAGAACAGGAAGGGAAATCCATAGATACCTCAATCTCTTGCACACAAGACTGGTTTGAACTGCCATCTTAGTATCGAGAAACGAGAAAATGTATTGAAGAATTTCATCGGGGAGGCCAGTGAGCTTGTCCTCCATCATCGTCATCTCTGCTTTGCCCGTTTGTGGGCTATCAATTAATTCCATCGTCGTCGCCATTTCCCAATTCGGAGGTTTGAACTTTGACGTTACAGTATTTTAAACATGGGAAATACACTTCCCATGTTGCTCTCTGGGAAGTGTATTCTCATGTCTTGGAACAAAAAGATGTGGGTTTAATTATTTTCATGCTTGAGTTTTCTTTTGGATAAAAGACTTCTCATGTTATAGGAGTGATCTATTCTCATGTTACACTTATACGAAATAGATGGACCCATATATATATATAATGCTAATTATATATAGAGGTTATCGTTTGTATGTCACTTAATATAAGCTTATATCAAGTCACCCCAAAACTACGTCGTTTTGGGGTCAGAGAAATTAATAAACTCTTAAAACAACGTAGTTTTGGGTTAGAACTAACAAAGGATCTTTTGGTAAAATTCATATAATAAGTACAAAAACACCCTTCATTAATTCCTTAACTCTCAAAACCACGTAGTTTTGAGGTAACTTGACATAATCTTATGTCAAGTGACATGGCAAACGATAAACCCTTATATATATATGGGCCCACCATTTCATGTGTGTGTAGGAATCTTCTTCTTCTCATGCAACATGAGAAGTTTAAACCCCTTTTTTAATATAAAAAAGATGCAGGTCTCATCATTTTATATGTGTAGGAATATTTTTCTTCTCATGCAATATAAAAGTGTAAACCCCTTTAAATATATGACCTCAAATATAACTGCAAGGAAATTATTTTATTGGGAGAAACTACAATCCTAAAATTAAATTTTATGGCGGAAAAGAAGATATCCTTCCTTTATTTATTTTTTTTATTTTTATTTTTATTTTTTAAATGATTAAAATGGTTTTATTTTTTAAGTAGTTCTTTCGAATCCATTTATTTATCTTCTAAATATCAATATTTGTTTTGTAAGTCTCCATATTTATTTTAAGAATTTCTAAAATATTTTTAATTCTCTAGATTCTTTCGAATCCTTTTATTTTTCTTAATAATGTTTTTATTTGTCTAGTAAATGCTCATATTTATCTTATAAATTTGTATTTTTGTCTTATAAATAGTCAGAATGTTTTTAATTCGCTAAATTCTTTTAAATCTCTTTATTAAGTTTCAGAATCTTTTAAAGGTTGACTGAAATTAAGTTACATCTTTACTGCTAAATGAAATCTTCCCTATTTTATTAAGTTAGACCCTCAAATCAAAACCTCACCCTTATAAAAAAATATAAATAAAATAAATAGAAAAAGGTTAAGGTTTGTTGGTTCAAAAGAAGGTTGAGATTTAATACTTTGTAACGCATTATTATAATATTATATAAAAAATTTAAACGGTTAACAACTTTATATAAAAAAATAATTTATAATATCTTATAATAATATATTTATAAAATAGTAAATAACTATCCATTTTTTTATTTGAGAGTGGAAGTGAGAGATTTTAAAAAAAAAAAAGAGAACAAGAGACAGGATCCTGGGAAGATATAACATCCGTTTTGAGCCTTACATGAGCTGGAGTTTATTATATAATTTCATTTTAGGACGCCTTTTTGGCTTAAAATTTAAGGTGATTTTATTTTGGACTAAACGTCGGTCAAGTTGGTCCAAGTAGCCTATTAATTTCTGCCACGTGTATATGGAGATAAATCATTTCAGGTTTGTTTGCTTTAAATTTCTTGATCCTTGAATTTTTTTTCACATCATTCTTCTTTTTCCTAAACTAAGATAGAAGATCCGAGATCCGACATTTCAAAATTGATATTTAATTAGAAAATTGAAATTGTTTGATGAACTATAAGCCAACTAGTCATTTTTTCAAGAGGAAATGAAGTAAAATCGGTGAGGGAGGAATGAAGAAAGAGTGAACTTTGAAGCAAAACCATAATTAAAGAGGAAAAGAGAACAGCAGAACAGAGAGATCATTGATGAATGATAACGAATCCGCAAAAAACAAAGGTTATGTTAGCTTGAGCTGTCGTTGAAAAAACACGTTGATATAAATCGAGATAAAATTTATACTTACCTTGTAAATCATAAATTACGTTGAAAAAGTAACTTCTACCACTAACTTAAATGAACACAACTTTTCAACAAGTGTGTTTGGAGCCATAATAATGAAGTGACTTTTTTTTCCGTCCGACATTTTTAGTAAAAGTCGATTGTGTAAAGTAATTTATGTTTCGATTGGCAATTGTATAAGTGAATTTTGCAAAAGTATAACTTGTTTAAATTGACCATAACATAAGTTGCTTTTGTGATAATGATAAGAGAGAAATTAAACTAAAAATTGTAAGACTTTTATACAAGTTAAAGTTGGGAAATTTGACAATTAAAAAATACATAATTTGATGAAATAACATTACATAAACAATTAGATCACATGTCCAGTACAATTTAGTCTCTAATTGAGTCACAAATATGATTCATTTAGGAGGAAGATCGCCTACCATAATTTGTCACGGAAGACTGTTCATCTACACTGTAAACACTGTTATTATCTACATTACCTATATTCTCAACTTCAGCTTACCGAAAGAATACATAATTTAATGGAATAATATTACATAACTAAGTGCTCGTCCTAACCTTCTTATCCATGAACAACTTCCTTTGCCACAAGGTCTGAGTCATAGTTTCACCGTTAGCTCACGCGATGGGCTGACCTCACTAAGCTTGTTTGGCTTCAGCGTTTGGACAACATTTTTAGCAACAACAAAAAAATCTCAGTGGGAAGAGATATAGAGAAAAAATCCGGTCTAAGGTGTTTGGGATGACTTTTTCTTAACTAGGCTTTTACAAAACAAAAAAGCTCCATTATTCCAAAAGCTCACTCCTGGAGCAGTTGGCGACGTGTTTTCATGAGTGGAGCATTTTCCTGACTAGACTTGCAACTGCCCACTTTTAAATGGTGTGAGGTCGGCACATCCTACGCCATTTAACAATTTTTTTTTAAAAAAAAAAAAATTTTCCTTTTCTACTTTTTTGTTTTTATTTTCTTATAACTTTTTTAATAATTTTATATATATATATATATATATATATATTATGTAGATTCAATCAAATTCATGTCATTTTCAGACATTTTCTATTTTAATTGACTTTCGAAATAATAATTCAAACACTCATCAATTTTAAAAAAATCTACTTCTGCAAAAGTCAAAGAAGCAATCCAAATACATATTATAGAAATTGGGAAAAAAGTCTACTAATAGAAATTTTATAGCTATAGAACAGAAGAAGATGACAACATTGCTAGATATGTACAAGTCTCACAAAGCAATGTTGCTTTCCATATAAATTTTTTTTAAAAAGTATTTCTCACTAATAAAATTTTTGATAAGACACTTGACCCCATTCTCTCGTATAAATTTTATTTGAGATGGATACTTCCCCAACTTTTTTTAATAAAATTTTTTATAATATTACATAGGAGGAGTGTTCAGGTTTGTACCGTCCCATCCAGGAAATTTTTATTTTCATTTGACAATCCTTCAAACTGTTTCCGTGTAGAGAAAAGTTAACATATCATAAGAAGGATCATTAGGGGAGGTTGGATATATACGTACTTTGACAATGCGTATGTCACCATGTCAGTCTGTACAATAATTTCAGACTTTAATGAGCCCAACTATTTAGTTTTCCACAAAAAAGAAGGGTTAAGTAGCAATTTTGCACTGGGAGCTCACGCCTAGAAGTAATTTTGCTCTGAAAGTTTTTTCGGGCTCAATTTTACCCCGGAAGTATAAAAATATAGCAATGTTGCTCTCCACTAACGGAAAACAAACGTTGACTGTTAAAATGACAGCGTGGCGGTCAAAAAAGAATGGGTGTGAGCCAAATTGGAAGACACGTGGAGAAGGGTGTTGAGTATGAGTTAAGTAAGTTTGAAAACGTATCATTTTATCTAAAGGTTTGATTGATGAAAAGCAGAGACACTGAACAAAAGTTTCATTTTTTCATTACAACAACAGAAGGTTAGTTTTTAGGGTTCAAAAAAGGCAACGCCCGACAGAGGAAGTGGGTCGCATGTGCTTGTGAGACGTGGACAACCTTGGGGAAAAGAAGGCAAAGCAGAGATTCGTCCGGATTTAAGAGGTATGGAATCTGTGAGTTTTAGGGAAGTGTGGTTTAAAGTGATTTCAGGACCCTTTATTTGTTTGTGTTTGTCTGTGGGTGTGGGTAAAAGGATTTTTTTTCTCCTAAATATGTTAGGTTTAGTTGAGATAGAATCGAAAGGCAGTGGGTCCTCTGGTGGTCCCAATGGTGGTGGGGGTAATCGGGGAAAGTCATGGGTAGTGGAGTCTTTTTGCCATGAGGTTGAAATGCAAAATAGCTGGTGAGTGAAACTAAAAACAATCCACGGGGTGATGCCACGGAAGTGGGTAGTGGGGACAAAGGTGAGGGTGCCTGTGGTGATGCAATTGAGGAGGATGTGGTTGAAGCCGTAGATGACAATGGGGACAATGATAATTTGAGTGCAAGTGAAGGTAATAAGGAAGAGGGTGAGGACTCGGATGAAGGTGATGAGGAAGAGGGTGAGGACTATGATGAAGATGATGCAAATATGGAAGGTGAAAGTGGTAGTGATAGTGATGATGAAGATGATGTGTTAGTTGATGATGGTGAGGAAGGGACTGACTATAAGGATGAGGATAGTCTAGATGAATTGGGCCAAATTGGGGGAAATGGGCCTTTAACAATGTTACCAGAAGTGAGAGGGAGATCAGAAAACATTGCGCCCAATGGGACACCCTTTTTCACTCTAGAGGCTAGTTTTGCTTACAAGAAGCAGTTACTCGAAGCTCTGGATCAGTATGCAATAAAGATAGGAGTAAATTTACCCCTAACCAAAAGTGAGCCATTAAGAGTTAGGGCCCATTGTGAGAAGGGTTTTCCTTTTGTCCTTTTTGCTTCAAAAGATGGATCCAACCCCGGGCTTGTTGTGAAGACCTTAAACTTGGAGCATAGTTGCAGCAGGGTGTTCAAAAACCCTAGGACGTCAGTGAAGTGGCTGGCTAGGTACTTCAAGGAGAAGGTGCAAGAAAGGCCATAATATAAGGTGGCAGACATGAAGAAGGATTGTCGAGATGAGTTCATGTTACATGTGAGTACTTACAAATGCAAAAGGGCAAAGAAGAAAATTACTAAAGAGATGGAAGGGAGTTATGTGGATGAGTTCAAGAAGCTAGAGGCATATTGTCATGAGTTAAGGGTTTCCAATCCTGGATCTGACATATCAGTTGAAATTAGTAAGGAGGCACTTGAAGATGGAAGGAGAGTATTCAGTCGCATGTATTTGTGCTTTAATGCTGCAAAGGTGTGATTTTGACTTCTTATACTTATGTATTTATGTATTTAATATGGTATTACTCTAATTTCGGTGACATAGTTTTATAATGTTACTTTTAACCTAAACTTTTGCTAGATTGGGTGGAAGGTTGGATGTAGGCCTACTATTGGAGTTGATGGCACGTTTTTGAAGGGAAATGCCATAGGTATGATGCTTACTGCCACTGGATTGGATGCTAATGATTCTTTGTACCCGATAGCCTTTGCAATCACACAAAAGGAGAACACTCATAATTGGAAGTGGTTCTTTGAGTGGATTAGGAGATCCTTGGACTTGGACAATGGTAATGATGTCACAATAATGTCTGATATGCAGAAGGTTAGTTGTTTTCATTTGCTGTCTTATAGTCTTGCTCTTGCCTTATGTATGTTTCTTGAAATACCTGAGCCACTATTTTCCCATACAACATAGGGGTTGATGAATGCTGTTTCTGATGTCTTATCGTTGGCTAAGCATCGATTGTGTGCAAGGCATATCTATGCCAATTGGAGCAAGGCCTGGCGCATGAAGATTTGAAGAAGAAGTTTTTTTCCTGTGCATGGAGTACCTTCCATGAACAATTTAAGGACAACTTGACTACACTTCGGGAATTAAAAAAAGAAGCAACAGAGTCAGTTCTGACATATCCTGTCCAGAGCTGGGTAAGGGCATATTTCCGTTGTAAATGCTTATGCTGGATAGTAGACAACAACCTTAGTGAAAGTTTCAATTCTTGGATTGATGACTATAGGTATTTACCTATTATAAGGATGATAGATGGTATTAGGGTAAAAATGATGATTAAGTGGGCAAAGAGCGAAGCTAATGTGCAGAGGTGGAGAGGAAATATAGTCCCAAGTGTGTTAGTTTGTATGAGATAAATAAGGAGTTGTCAATGAGATGTACTTTGTTTTTTAATGGTGACGATGCATATGAAGTATCTGAAAGGGATGATAGACACAATGTTTTATTAACTAGAAAGCAATGTACTTGTAGGGCGTGGGACCTAACTGGTATCCCATGCCAGCATGCCATTTGTACGTTATTTCATGCTCAAATTGACCTAGTCACTCAAATATCAAGATTTTATCACAAGAACACGTCCTTATGTAGTTATAGAACCAAGTTTCAACCTGTTAGAGGGAAGGCCTTCTGGAAAGTGGATAAGTTCCAACCCATGGAACCACCTCCAGTGTGCATCTTGCCTGGTAGACCCACCAAGAAGAGGAAGAGGACAAATGAGTCTAAGAGGAGAAAGAAAACAGCAAGTGGTCAGCAATACAAGAGTTTCCCCAATGTGGACACAAACATTGATCTTCCTCTACCTCCTCCTGAGAAGATGTCCAAAAAAGGATCAACTAGAAAATGCTCCATTTGTCACAAAGCAGGGCATAATAGAGCCACATGTGTAAGTGTTATAACCTTAAAACGTTGACCTTTTATTGGTATGTCGATTATTTTTTTAATTATTGATTATTGCTGTGTATATTGTATATTGGTACTTGTTCCAGAGAAATAAAACTCCAACTCAAACTGCTGAATCTAATGTTAGTACCCAACAATTTCAAACAACCTCAAAACCACGTCCATGTGGTGGACGGGCTTTCTATAAGAGTCGAGTTGGAAGTGGCATGGGAGTTTGATTGATGAGGACTCTAGACGGACTGTGTATAACATAAGAAATTACTTCACTTCATGCTTAACGTGTCTCATTGTTCAATTCCAGACTCAATATTTTTCTTTTCATTACTGTGTAGCCTGGTACGAACGAAGAACTTGTCTTACATGAGGGCATCACTGCAGAGTACATGTACCAACATGAAGAAGACCCTAAAACAAGATTCACAATCCCGAATGAGGCCACGATGCAGAAAACAATGAGCATGACTTCATCTTCACAGGGAATTGGAACTCGGAAAGTCCAGTATCATGGTGATGGATCAAGAGTCCCCATTCCTTCTGATCTGCCATTCAACCCTCCAGGCTTGTTGTGGAGGGGGCAACACGCTATAACAAAATCACAACTTTTTGGGCACAAGCAATCAACCATGAACACTTCACCGACTAGAAAGAAGACCACTGTAAGAAGAGGAAGGGGGATAGGAAGGGGATGTGGCTAATTGGAGTTGTTGTCGTTTACTTACTTTATAGCTATGTGGCATGTTTTGGTTGTTGGTTGATATTGTAACATATATTGATAAATTATTGTCCACTATTTCTCACTTTAGGATTAACCTCTTTGTATCTAACTTCCTTTAAGTTGAAGATGTTATGTATTTAACTCCCTTTAATTTTAATTTGAAGATATTAACTTTAACAAAATGGGCAATAGAGATTAACGTGTTTC
The DNA here is from genome assembly GCA_019022655.1 of Acacia acuminata. Classification (NCBI taxonomy): domain Eukaryota; kingdom Viridiplantae; phylum Streptophyta; class Magnoliopsida; order Fabales; family Fabaceae; genus Acacia; species Acacia acuminata. The sequence continues at coordinate 4,285,039 of JAFJYI010000010.1, forward strand.
CTCAGTATTTTGATGTTTTGACCACTAACTTTGGCTCCTTGCACTGCCTATAATTAAATATTATTGGCAGTAGTTTTTTAATTTTCTATCTCAATGCCATGCTCTATCAGCTTGTTTGCATATAAATTAAATCGCGGGTTTGATCATTCTGGTCTTTTATTGTGTATTAATCAAATAGTTATGTAATTTTAAGGGTTGAATTATGATTACTAACTTAACTTAAGCATCGGAGCTTCTATCGATTTGTTGTTTGCATGATGCTCTATTCAATTGACTAAAAACTGAGATTAACAGATGAGAGAGTTACTCAAGTAATATATATATTACTTGCGAGTAACTACGAGAGTACAATCTGAATTATGAAGCAGATAATATTACCCAAGTAATGTACCAATTAGCCGAGTAATATCGCTGGTTAATATGTCTTATAAGTATTTTCAGATGGCATTACCCAAGTAATATGACTGTTACTCGAGTAATGTCATTCTTTAACTTGACTGTTGAGTGTTTCAGAACAAATTACTTGAGTAAGATAAATATTACTCGAGTAATGTCAAGGAGAAACCTTTTATCTTTGAAGCAGATTTCAATTTACCCAAGCAACATATTCTTTACCTGCGAGTAATGTCGAAGAAGAGCTTATGTATAAAGAAATTACTCGAGTAATGCCAAGTATTAATCAAGTAAAGATCGTAAAAGACATTGTGGCTCTCAATTAGTTACTTGAGTAACATAATATCTTACCCGAGTAATATGGTTATTTAATTCTGCCAGGAACATATTACTAGAGTAATGGAAGCATTACTCGCGAGTAACGTCGAAGCAAAGCAAGGATATTACAAGTTTACTCGAGTAAAATACATATTACTCGAGTAATATCGTGAGCTGTCCCAGAGTCTCAATGTAAATTACCCGAGTAATAATCTGTGTTACTTGAGTAACTCCTGAACTGGAAAAGAAGATGATAATTTATGATTATATAAATTTTTCAAACTAAAATTACCCGAGTAACGAGATTGTTACTCGAGTAATGTCAGGTTCTACTCTTTTTTAAAGGTCTGTGTCATTTTACCAACTAATATGATTATTTAATTTTGCCGCTAAGTGTCTCTTTTGCCATTACTCGAGTAATGGCAAAATTACTCACGAGTAACATCAAAGCGAAGCTTAATGAAGAATATTACAAGTTTACTCGGGTAACAGTTCATGTTACCCGAGTAATATCGTGAGCAAAATGCTATCTCAAATCTCAAAGCACATAACGCAAATTACTTGAGTAAAATGAACTGTTACCCGAGTAATTATGCTTGAACCAGAAAAGAAAATAATTCCAAGTATCAGTTATTACTTCAAAGAATCTCAACTGTTTACTCAACACAGTTGAAAAGAGATATTTACTAGTATTATGAATTTTTCAAATTAAAACTACCCGAGTAACTTTTTTATTACCCAAGTAATATCTGTGTTGAGCGTTCTCGTAAAATTCTGATTTTCGAAATTACCCGAGTAATAATTTTATTACCCAAGTAATACCGACCTCCAATGCATTTTTTAAATTTAAAAATTCATTGTTTCAATATTACCCGAGTAAAGGATATAGCTACTCGAGTAATTTCAACATTCCATGCTATGTAAAATTCTGTTACTCACAACTACTCGAGTAAGAATTTGTTTACTCGAGTAATTTGTTGGGCGTGTTCTTCCAAAACTTTTTACTCAAAATTACTCGAGTAAAAATTTTCTTCCTCGAGTAATCTTGATTGGCCAGCATGATCTTTAAACCATTATAATCGAAATTTCATTTGATAGCATTCTTTCAAATGTCAAAAGAATCATCTCCTTCTTCTATTGCGTCATTTGCGTCATTAAATGACAAAATAAATTGCAAAAGCATTGTTTTTTCCCCTATCCTTAGCTTCTTTTATTAAAGACTTATAAAAGAAAAATATTATAAGCAATTTATTACATATTGGTGTCAGGCTTCTTTAAATGCAAATGAAAAAGCATCGTTTTTTTTTTCCCGATATGTATCTTCTTTTGATAATTATTTGACAAGCGTCATTTTTTCCAGAGATTTCTTTTGTGCCTTATAACACATCAGATGTAAGTCCAATCTTCTTGGTATTGCATCAGATTTCTGAGTTTTGAAAACGCGTCACTGTGCTTTCCATTTATTTATTATTTTGTTGAAAGGTGTCGTTTTACTGTGCTTCTTATTCCTCTCATCTTTCCATTTCTCTATTCCCCTCCGTCTCGTCTCTTCATTTCTGTGCCATACCTTCTCTTAACAAAATCCTTCCAATCCGTTACGATTCTTCCATAAATTGTGATGATTTCTCTAACAAACTGTCGTCGATTAGTGATTCCAACCGGTGTTCCATTTCTCTCCTTAAATTTTTCCTCTTTCCCTCACTTTCACCTTCATTCACCATTGGCCCTATTATCTTCAAAATTTCTCATTTCTTTTCAAATCTTTCCCTTAAAATCCTTTTTTTTTTTTGTCTCAAATGGCTCGAACGAAGACTTCTATTGGTGGACCCGGTGATCATTCTCCGCCAGAATCTCCAGTCGCCCTCTTCCCAAAAGACCTCGTTCTTGTTATCGTTATAGGCCGAAGGTACAGGCTCAAGAGAAATCAAAGGAGAAACCATAGGCGAAGTTCGAAACGCCTGTTAAACCTAAGGGCGCTGTGAAATCAAAGAGCAAAGTAGTAGTGTTTGAAGAATCGCCAAGACCGGTGACTAGATTTCAGACCGACTTTTTGCCTTCAAAAAGGGGTAAAGGTAAATCTATGGATTCTGAAGATACTGGTCTAGAAGCTTACATTACTATGATTGAAAAAGGTTGTTCAAAGTCCCTTGAGGATAGACCACAGATATCTTAGGCTTCTGGTAGAAAGAAGTCTCAGGTATCCGGAAGCAAGAGGCAACAGGCCTTAGGCAGTCGTCAACAAGCTTCTGGCATTGGATCTCAGGACCCTCTGATTCTCACTTGGCTGTTAATGCTCTTCATGTAACATACTCCCAAAATTATCATCTAAATTATTATTTTATACCTAAACATTTGTTTCTGATCAAAATAAATTATTTCATATTAAACATTATATCGACAGTCACTATTCATGATATAAGTTTAGTATGCAGCGGAATATCCAAAATATGCAATGCAACAAAAGGCCCTAAAGTTTGACAATATACATCAGATTATGCTCATGTAACAAAAGAGACATACAAGATTGATAACTTTGATCAAGTCTCGGATGCCTCCTTCCCCTTGGTATTCTCGCCTGAAAAAATAAATAATGATGGGGTGAGTCACAAAGACTCAGTAACCACATAACCAATTTAACAAGTATACAGGGAGTGATTACAAGATAGTTAAGCGGGACAATTATCCATTCATATATCAATAACACTGAGCAATTTACCGAACCAATTAATAATCTAGAATGATTCAATATGCATGTAACTCCCTCAACCATCCTTATAACCACTGACAGAACCCATGGGCTACAATATAATAGATGAAATCTCTGTGACAAGACTGCACCAAGCTCACCGATGATGAGGTGTAGCCCGGCCAAAGGCTACAGCACTCATATTGGACCATGGGTTCCATCTCTTTCGAATATAGAAAGGTGTCACTGTCCCAAGGGTAGACCCTTATCCTGACCAAAGGATAAGGATGATACGAAGGGCCCTGAAAATATTCAGCCATCCACTGTGCGCTCAGTGGCGGCAATACCACGTGGTATAAAATCAATCTCCTACTATCACATCTCATCTCATCTCAACTCAATCCAGAACACCTCTATATGCAGTGCAATATCACAATTTTCAACATCAACAATTCACAGTTATGTTCAATAATCAACATCATGCATAAACTTTCATAATTTCAAAATAAACAATTTTAATCATAACAATAAACAGTTTATGCCCACTTAACTAAAAATTTACCTTCAAACAAATATCTCACACATATATACATTTTCATAGGTAACAAACTATAATATATTTATATCATTTAAATATATAAGCATATGCTTATAATCACCTCAACAAGTATACAAGATAAATTAAAAAGTGGTTACCTCAAGTTCTTGACACAACACTAACCGTGAGAGAAATCAATCCCCTTTAAAAATTATATAATTATATGTTAATAAAATTAACAAAAATAACCACTAATACTATAATTAAATTATTTTCTCATTTTGGTTTTCCTAAAAACGAAAATTTATCTTATTCCTCAATTTTTAACCAAATATTAACTTTTATAAGTATAACCCAATTTATTAAACAATATCTAAACCTTCACATGCTAAAAATCATATCAGTCTCTAATTTAAAATCTCAAATTCTAATTCATAATTTCATGTAATTCAAGATTTAGCAAAACCAACCGATTAAACCTTAAATAATACCTCTAGAAATCCAACTAAATACTTAAATTCTCATTTAATCGGTAAAAATATCCTATATTACACAAATCTTAAATTCTTTTAGATAGAAAATAACTTTGAATTCCCACAAAGAACAAACTAGCAAATCTAAACCGTTAAAGTTATTTATTAATCGTGTTCTTCATATATACGGTCTTCTATTATCAAAACTCAAAACTTTACCAATATTCTAATCCCAAAATTTTCAGTAATAAATACTATTTTACCCTTATTAGAAAGAGAAAAATACGTAGAACAACTTTCATGAAAAAAGTTTATTGAAAAGAAATTATTTTAACTACCTAAATGATCTAATAAAATAAATAATGTACCTTAAAAGTTCCTTTTCTTTTCTTTTCTCTCCCCTTTTCGTCACTCGCTCTCACTTTTCTTTTTCTCCAAAGCTCTGTCTCGATTCTCTAATCACCCACACATATGTTTTGATTAATACACACAACACATACCTATATATAGATTATTATGGCGGTGAACTGGGGCAGTGAACTGAGCAAACTTTTTATATATATATAATAATTATACTCCTTCGCCACGTTAGTGGCGGGGTGACGCCACTTCAAATAGTGACAATGTACCCGCCACAAAAATATACCGATATAATTTTTGTTTTGTTTTGTTTTAAATTAAAATCTCATTATTATTATTATTTTAAAATTTCAAAATTCCAAATTTAAATTTTAATAATGTTACACTTCAACCATCTCCGGGTATGAATACTAATCCTTTGGCAATTGGGGATCAAAAAACTTTTGATTTTTACTATGGTAGTCGAGCATTTTGTCCTGCTGTCTATCTAGATTTGGAGCGTTTTAAAGAAGATTGCAATTTGGACTTGTCACCATGGTTATTTTAGTATTTACCATTACTTGGTATTCGAACGGAGTATTCTAAGTCTGTGGTTTGATTGTTTTATTCTAATATGTTTCTCAAACCAAAAATTCAAAAGGATGATGATGATATGCTAGTCACTGAAATTAGGGGTAAGGTAATTGAGATCTCAGCCGCTAACTTAAATATCTGGCTCGGAGTTGTTGATGCTCCTAATGATGATCCTCCTATTTTCTCTGATGCTGATTGTCATTGTATCCTACTATGTGATGTGCCATATGATGGTGGCAAACTCAAATTCAAGCCAGCCGCAATGAATGAGACCTTGAGGGTCATATGGTATTTGTACAATTGGAATATGGTTCAAAAAGGACAGAGCTATACCCACTTTTTTCAAAAAGATTATCAGAGGTTCGCTTCCATTATTGCCAAGGAACCAAGGAATATTGGCAAATGGATTATGAATGAAATGACAACCTTCATATCTCAAGCTCCAAATTAGAAAAAAGCCACAATTCCATATCCTAATGTTGTGTCTTACATCTTGAGTATGAACAACATTTGGTATTTATCTGATGATTCAGTGATATTTCCTTAGTGTTTTGGAAAGAAACACATTATCAGTATGAGGATTTCTTTCACTGAGGTAACTGGAAAGCAGAAGAAAGACAAGCAATTCCTTGATGGGCCTCCTAAGCCTACATCTTCTAGGGCTCCTAATGAAGCCCAATCTTCTTAAGCCGGTAATCGCTTCGTTTCGCTCCATCTTTTGCAACTCCCTCTATTCAACATATTGTGGAGCAAGCTATTGAGAAAACTGTTGCACTGGCGATCACAAAAGGTATTATTGATGCCGCCAATCCTCTGTACAATAATGCAAATCAAATTATCGGTGTCGTGAATACTCTTCAGAAGATGACTGCCAAGTTGGTGAAAACTACTGGACAAGAATTTGACAAATTGACCAAGTATATTGCAGTTAATTTTCAGGCCTGCTTTGCCAATCATAACGAATTGAAGGAGGAGGTTCAATACCTTCAGCGGCAGGTCCACGACGTGGATAAAACACTGGATTCTATGGGTTTCAAGTTGTACTCTCAGCAGCCTCCTGCATCTTCATCTGCTCCATCTACGTCAGCTCTTCCTCCTGAGACTACCTCGGTTTATATCTATGAGCCTGCTGTTGTGCCTTCTGTTGAGCCTACTGCTCCTGCCATTCAGCCTTCCTCTACATCCTCCTTTCTTCCTCCTCCCTCCTCTTTGACTGATGACAAAGGGGGAGATTGATTTGTGCTTTGAAACAATGATATTTTGTCTATATAACTCTATTAGTACTAATGTTTACTAACGTTTACAATTATGTTTTGTTATATACTGTACTAACGCTTCATGTACTTAAATTGTTTATTGTACTAGTGTTGTAGGCTTTTTTTTCAACTCGTTTGTATTGCGTTTATGATTATGAATGAGAAGTTATTCCGCCGTTTTGTCTTGATTATTATGAAATTGTTTCTCTTAAACAAAGAACACCAATGGTCTCCATTCTCCCGATACTTAAAACACATTCCCTAAAAAAATAAAGAGTAAATATCCTTTTTGGTCCCTGACGAAAAACACGGACCCCATTTTGGTCCCTTACAAAAAAATCGACCCTTATTCGTTCTTTTTAAGGGACTAAAAATGACCTTTTGGAAATTTGTGAGGGATCAAAATGTCAACCAATCGAGCTTTATTTGTCCTTTTTATGGACTAAAAATTACCTTTTTTTGTAAAGGACCAAAATGGAGATCGTGTTTTTTTGTCAGAGACCAGAAAGAGTATTTACTCTAAAAAAGGGAGAAAAACAGGGAAACCCAGAAACTTCTTGCAACAATTCCTTTAGTCCAAACAGGGCCTTACATTTAACGTTGGATTACATCCCAAAATCCTCTTGAATTAACGCAGGATAAAAGTAAACAAAAAAAACCAAGTCATGAACAATGCACAGAAAGCTTGCTTCAGTCTCCTTTCGTTCTTCCTCATGTTTGCATAAATGGTGGCTATGTCATCTTCAATATATCCTACAAGTTCTCCCTCATCCATTCTCCTTAGTCCCACATTCCCATTATTCAGATTGTCCACATTTCCCAGCAGTAGCTTGTTTATCACCTCTTTTGCCCTCTCTCCCATTTTATCGTCATGCCATTTAAAAAAAACCATAGTCCCTTCCCTATACATTGGAATCAGTTTATTAATACGCCCCCATAATGCAATCATAACAATCAAATCCAAGGATTTACAGTTACATGTTGATAATTTCTGCATCCAAAGAATCTCCTACCTGGGTTTTGCTTGGTCCAGGAGGTATACAGTCGTGCAACCACCCTATAATAACACATCGTCAACAGACGAGGTTCTCCAACTTCCCCGTGAACACACGGTCGCATCTTCGCCCTCCTCCTCCTTGTCGATGTTGTCGACGCTGTCGACTCCCCCATTCCTCTTCTTTGCTCCACCCCTAGGTCACAACACAAATTGTTGACAACCTTTTCCATTTAAAGACCCTTGCCTAAGCACTCTGACCTAACATAGTCAGAATGCATTTGACTCGTGAACTCCAACGTGGCTGTCCAACTTGGTATTCTATGTATCAACTAATCCTAGGTGGCAGACGTCTGTTAGTCTCACCGTTAGTGAAGGGCAACATTGCTCCATTTTTATACTTCCGAGGCAAAATCGATCCCAAAAAAACTTCCAAGGCAACATTGCTCCTGAGTGTATACTTCGGGGCAAAATTGCTACTTAACCCAAAAAAGAAAACAAAAAAACAAATCGGACGAGATGCCTTGGTCACGTCCCTATTCAATAGGACAGGCATATCTCGATTTTGTCCAGTCCCGTGAGCACATTTAATATTTATTTCAGTTTTAAATATAGAACAAAGTTTATAACATAAATTACACTATAAACTATGTCCTATATTTAGGATCGGAGGTAACATTAAATTACACATATCAATAAAATAAATGCAAATGGTAATACAGTTTATTGACTAGCTAGGGGTAAGCATGGTGCTCAGATGTCCAATATGCGCGCCCAATCCTAGCAAAAAATTGCCCAGCCCGAACATGGTTAGGCCTTTTATCAGATAGGGTCTTTATAACCCGTTCATTCTTCGAGTTGAGTATCGGGTAGGGGTCCTATCCAACCCTGGCCTACCCATGTCACTCCTATCACCGGCTGTGTCGGCTCTTTGGAGATATTTGGATCTCATACCCCTGGAGATAGATTAGATCAATGCTCGTACATAATTGTCACTCGGCCTCATGCATGAGAATCTCGGCATTTAGTTGAGCATTTGCCCGAGAGTTACTTGGTTTTGACAAGGCCGTGTGGGGCCTATAATCTCTAGTGTCTTTTACATAAAATGAGTGATATTTTAATATTTTATATGTATAGAATAAACTAGTTTTGAATTTCCTATAATTTTTAAAGGAAAAAATACTCTAAAATTGTGGAGTTTTGATTTTTTTTTTTAATAAAAAATGTAATTTTTTTTTTTTTAATTATAAGGGCAAACACTAAAGGCCTGAATTATAAGCTAGATCAAACTTACAACCTCCCACTTATAAGAAGGGGAGCATCCATACCACTAAATTACAAAGCATTAGTAATTATAAAAAATTTAAAATTACATCATTTTATACCCATAAAATAATAAAAATGTCACTTATTTTATTTAGAACAAATGGAAAAAGGAAAGGTACTACAAAATGTAATAAGCCTGGTTTTAATAATGGTATGGATACTTCAATCTGATGCGAAACTCGTCACTGGGTTTTAACGAGCTTTGTACCAAAAAACATTGCATCGGTGAGGCATGATGCATCTTGGACTCTTGGTAGAGACAATCATAAAACGGGTTGTATTATGATTGTCTCCTTCAACTTTTGGCTACTCAAAACTATGTTTGCTTTTCACTTTCCTAGTTTCAGTTGTTAGTTTTATTTCTAGTTTTTTTTTTTTTTTTTTTTTTTTGGGCACAATTGTGTAGTTAGTATTACTTCTTCTATCCTTGATTTAGAGCTGTGAGTCGCCTTGAATTAAATCAAAATAAATCGAATTAGGCAGCACAACTGGGTCATATTCCCTTAAGGAGCCTTTTATTTAATTTAGGCTAAACTAAGATAAAAACATTGAAAGGAGTTTTGAAAATGATTTTTTTTTTTTAAATGATGGAAAACAACTGGAACTACTTTTTTCTGGATTTTTTTTTTTTTTTAGAAATGGTAAATGAGGAAATTAAATTGGATTTAGGGATTGATATGATTGAATGTTTACTTGAATTGAATCTATAGCTATCGTAGTGTGTCTAATGACGTGAGAGTTAATTAATTTATCAAGTTTAATTAAAAACTCTAAACATGATTTGAGTCAAATAATTTTAATTTTAAGAAATAATTGTCCTTTAGACCTAAGTGAGATTTTCGCAAAAATTATGTAGTGTGACTTATAAATAGGATAAAAAAAATACTACCTAAATATATAATTTAGTTCCTTTTTTTGAAAAGATTAAGGAATTTAAATAAATTATTTTATAGTATTTATATATGTCGTTTTTCCCTAAATATATAATTTAGTTGACTTTTTTTTTTAAAGATTATGAATCTAAATAAATTATTTTATAGTGGGAATTTATATATGTTTTTTTCTTTAAACTAATTAGCACATAACACTAACGCGAAAAGCTTATAAATTGATATATAATATAATGAATGCTGATCCAAACTATAATGATACACAACATGTACTATGGTTAAGTAATATATTTACTTCCTTAACCTCTAAAAAAAATCAATTAGGTCTTATATTTAGGACTGAATGAAGTATCCTTCCCTCTTTGCCTTATAAAAGGAGTTTATGGCAAAATAATAAGTTTAAGCCATTTTCTTTAGCACAGGATATTATTTCTGTTGGAGAGTTAGAATGTATTAGTTAGTTAAAGCTCTATAAATAGAGAATTTGGTGTGAGATTTAGAGGTATGAAGGAGAGTCCAGTCCTCACCCAAAGGAAGAGGGTTAACATAAGTCCCTACCTCATAAACCATCAAAGGAAAACGGTTAACATAGGTCTCTACCTCGTAAGCCACGAAAAAATCTTGGGGTTTTAGTCATTATTACTAACCAAAAAGGAAGAATTCAATGTATTCATTGATAATATTTGTAAATAAGATCACTTATCTTCATTCTGGTTTAGCAACTTAACAATTTCCCAACAAATTATGTGTCCTTCTAGAATAATGTGCATTTATGTCACAACACCATTTGTGGTACCAAGCTTTTCCTTGAATCGTTTTGCTTACAAATCCATTTTTAAAGTAACCAATGATCATACTCGTGAGACATATGATCAAAATATAATATTTTTATGGTCCTTGTATTACATTACAATAATAATAAATTCAATTTAAGCATGCCCCAATTTTTAGTCTTCCAAGTTATTATTGTAAAATATATTTATGACTTTTTTTTGCAAAAAAATAAAATAAAATCATATACTTGTTTGGTTATATTCTCCTTCGAGTCTACAGTTTCAACTTTCACATTTCTATTGTAGTCTGTAGATATCTAAAATTTTACTCTCAAACTCTTATTATAATGTGTTTCTAATAACCTCACTCATCTTTAAAAAAAAAAAAAAAAAAGTTCTATTATATTATCACATTTTTTCCTTATTGATATAAAAAAAAATATCACCAGTATTAATTAAATAAAATTACATAACTAGATCGTATTGTATTATGTATCGATAAAATATTCTGAAAGACACACCTTATCCAATCCAACTACCAAACTTTTTTTTTTTTTTTTTTTTTTTTTTTTTTTGCAACTATCAAACCTTTTCTTTTTATTTTGTTAAGAATAGATATTTTCCTATTGGAGGCGATTGTATTCAAAATACTGTTGGACACTAAATATGAAGTATATTTCCAGTGATGATTCAAATATTAATTTATTATATTGTGAGTACTAGCCCCTTTTACTATATTTAATCCCCGATTGGACAATTACCAAACTTTTAAATCATAAAAAATGAACCTAATTGACCTTATGAGGCCAGCCAAAATCTAGCCGGCCCATTAGCCCAATTTTTATTGCAAGTTGGGCCGAACCACTTAAAAGAAAAAAAATGTAATTCTTTTTTGATAACAAAATCAATGGTTTAATCCCAAAAAAATATATATATATCAATTGAATTACCCCTTGTTTTTAGGCTCAACTGGCAAAGGATTCGGACACTCTCATCAAAGGGAGGGGGTTCGATCCTGAAATTGGTTAAGGAGCTGGGAAAGACATCTTAGCTCCTACGTGCCTAGGTTAACGCATGAGGGTAATAGACGGCTCACCCTGCCCAACATCAGTATCACCTAGGAGAAAGGGAGATTTCGCCCTCCCCTTGGATTGTGAGTAAACCTAACCCCTTTCCTAAAATTTCAATATTAAAAAAAAAAAAATATCAACTGAATTCTATTATGAAGACTTAAAATATATCGGGTTGAATCCCACGAAAAGAGTTAATCCCTCATAATATAGTAAATCAATGTTTAAATATCTATCAAGAGAAGTGCTCACATTTAATGCCTCAAAAATTTCCTTAACATGATTGCCTTCAATAGAAGGATACCTGTACCTAACTTAATTCTTTTTTGATTAAAAAAAAAACAACTTAATTCTCTTGTGAAGACTTTTAAAATATATGATCATTACCAACAGGGTTGAGTTCAACGAAAATGGTTAGTCTCTCATAATATGGTGAATCAATGTTCGAATATCCATTGAAAGAAGTGCTCAAATTTTGTGCCAGAAAATTTTTGGATAGGATTGCCTCTAATAGAATACTTGTGCCCAACAAAGAAAGGACCCACATTGTAGAAAGGCTTAAGGAAACATAGGAGATAAGAAAAATGGAGGAAAAAAAAAACCCAATAATGATGGTCCCAAAAAAAACGAAAAAGGAAAAACTAAGAAAGGCGAAAGGGCACTATAGGCAATAGAGACTTTGTAGAAGCTAGCTATTGTCCATTGCTTTATTGTTACCTCTTTGTTGGAGGTTCCTTGGCCAATACAGCTACGTTCCCTCAAATTAACATTCTGTAATGAAAGTTTTGATGTAGTCCTCTTTGGCATTTTCCTCTAATTCTATTGCCACATCAAAGTCTGCTTTTCCTTTCTTCTTATGTCTTTTTCATCTTTTTTCCCCCTATTCTATCGTAAAGTAGTGTTGATACCTTTTTTTTTTTTTTTTTGGTATGAAGTAGTGTATGGTACTAAACTTATAGAAAATATACAGAAACACTCCCTTAAATCTCAATTGAAGTCTTTAGAGGTTAATATGAGATTCAATTTTATTGTGAAATTACCTAAATGCTCAAAATTTGAAAAATAAAATAAGATGATAACAATAGTTTAACTAGTAATAACTTTAATTTATAATATAACAATACTCTCTTAGTCTTTTTTTTATAAAGAATAACTATCAAAATCATATGGTTCAAAATGTTAGTTTTAAAACTTAAAAGTAATGGATATGATTTTTTCATATATATATATATATATATATATATTTCTTTTCATTTATATCATTGTTTATAAAGGGAGTACATAAGAGATAATGAATTACATATATTTAACGAGGTAAAAATTAAAAAAAGCAATTTAAAATTTTAGACAAAAAGAATTTACTCCTTATATTAAAGATCAACTTTATAAAAAATATGGTTGTGTATAAAAAGGACTAGAGAGAGAGTAACAATTAAGGTACTGGCAACTAATTTCAATGAAATATTGTTGTTTATAAAAAGCACAAGGGACTAACAATTAAGGTAAAGACAACTAATTTCAGTAAAATTTCCAACTGAATATTAATAATAAGACAGTTTAACAAGAAACAAATTTAATTTATCTAATTCCAACAACAAATATAATAACAAATATTTCACTAAGGGCAATTAAGTCATTTCGCAAAAAAAAAAAAAAAAAAATTTAATTTCAAAATATACCCTTTAAGGATTCAAACGAATTAAGTCATTTCGAAAGACCATATTCATATTCTCATATTTTGATAGTGTTTTTATATGGGTTAAGGTGTAAAAATGTATATGTGTTCCCGAGGAGTATCTAATATCAAATGCTTTTTTATGTACAAAAGTAACTACGTAGTTATAAATTAGGTGCAAAAATACCGTTTAACCTTTTTTGTTGTTGATTGGATGATGACGTGGCTTTCAATATGCAAATTGAATGATGATGTGGCTTTTAAGGTGCAAAAATATATATGTGATTTGGCCAAAAGAGCAACCAACACTTAGTGCTTTTTTTTTTAGATGCAAAAATATTGTTTAACCGTTAGTTTGACTTTTTTTTGCTGATAGGATGATAATGTGGCTTTCAAAGCAATTGTGTAGGAAAAAAAATATGCCGACTGGTCGCAAGTTTAAGTTGGGAAAAATTAATATTATCATACCTATCCCTCTGTTTACTCTTGTAATAACATTGTACTTGAAAATCACAACCTGTCTAATGCGGATATTTTTTCATCCACACACCACTTTAGCTGTATAAGTTTGACGGGGCTATTTTTGAGGCAACGGCGGGTATGCGTTGTCTAATGTGCACTCACTCCAACCGGAGCTGTGACAGTTCAATTTTAATGGATTGGAGGCAACAACGACATTGAGAACACTAGTTTGGGCAAGGTCTCTAATTTCTGGCAAGAGGATATATACGTTGGCAACCTTTGATAGCATTTTCAGCAAGGCAAAAGGTGATATATCCACATTGGATAGGTCGTGATTTTCACGTATAATGTTGTTACAAGGGCGAACAAAGGGATAAGGATGGTGATATTAATTCTTCCTAACTCAGATTTGCGACCAATCGGCATGTTTTTTCCTCACACAATTGCTTTGAAAGTCACGTCTCAGCAAAAAAATTCAAACTAACGGTCAAACAGTATTTTTGCACCTAAAAAAAGTATTTGGTGTTCGACGCTCTTTTCACCAAGCCACATATATATTTTTACACCTTGAAAGCCATATTATCATCTAGTTTGCACCTTGAAAACCACATCATTCAGTTAATAAAAAAGTCAAAATTAACGGTCAAACGTTATTTTTGCACCTAATTTGACACAATATAGTCACTTTTACATTTAAAAAAAGCATTTGATATTAAACTTGGTATTAAACGCTATTTGCAGGAAAACACCTCCACCTTAAGCCGCTTTTATATCTATCTTCCTACACTTATTTTTGGGCAAATACACAAAGGGAAACCATTGTTTATTCTGTATTAAGTTATACCATGCAGAAAGCGTCTTGATCTTGAATTGTTTCCTTCGCACTTAAGTAACTCGTGCCTCAAATTAACGCTCAAGTCAATAAATTGGTTGTCATGTTTCATGTGGGCAGCTGGCATCGAAGTCAATAATTATGACACAAGGAGAAACAATTACACGTGTCACGGAGAAAAGAAAAATAAACAAACCAAAGGCACTTAAAGGTATTGGGTTTTGAACATAAAAAGATGGCCTTGATCAATTAATGAGCCAAGCCTAATCTCTATATTATTTAATATTAATTTAAATAATAATAAAGTAATTATGAAATGGAGCAAACGGTTGTCAGTTTGTCACACGTTCACAATTTGAGAAAGTGCAGGGAGATAGTTTTTACTTCCTCCGCTCTTAATTATAGGAGTAAATTATCGAATTTGGAGAAATTAAGGAAGGAAGTTAAATTAGGTAATTATGTATATTTTCCTAAAATACCCTTACCCACTACCACAGTGCTTCAGATTCTGTCTCGAGAACGACCATAGTGATCGTCTTGGTCTGTTATCGATTTTTTGAGGTGAGAATATAGCTAAATTGATATATCAAGTGAACAGGTGTCATCATACTATATTACTATCATAAATTCATTTTTCGGGTAATAATATCATTTTTAAATGCCCCATAGATAAAATTAACAAACTCGTATCCAGCATATGCTAGATCAAAAAAAAAAAAAAAAAAAACCTTACATAAATTAATCTGTAGCGGTTATAATATACTTAATGTGTAAAATGTCTTAAAAATAGAGGTTTTTTTTTTAAAAAAAAAAATAAAAATTACATTACATATTGCTGGCTCTCTCTCTCTCTCTTTCTCTTTGGAGGAGGGAGATAACAGGCAAACTTGATAGATAACTTGGAGGGTAAAATATTAAGTTCAACCAAATTATTTAGGTGTACGTATATGACATTAATGAGTTGCAAACATTATTTACTTTATAAAATATATAAATATATTATTAAATTACTATTGTCTTTAGTTATTATTGAGAAAGTATAAATAGGGGTATTATAGGAAAAAAATTGACAAAAGTTAAAACTTGCTTTTATAATTAAGACCAAAACCAACTCCAAAATTTGCTCCTATAATTAGGACCGGAGGGAGTAGTATATAATTCCTGAATCACAATTTTTCCCTCTTGCCCTTTGTAACTTTGGAATCAGATCTAGTTTTGGTGCTTATCACAAAGATGAAATATGTACGAATTTGGATATTTTCCTCATCCTCTTTATTTTTTTCCTCCTAATTTCATAGCTGCCATTGGATTAACAAATGAATTAAGATTTTAACATTGCATTAAAATAAATAAATTTTATATATTAAAATTCAATGTAGATCATTCAAAACTGCATATTGTCTAAAAATATAGAAATACACATCGATTCTTAATATAAGACATACTTACGTAATTTGATTAAATTAAGGAAGTTAGTTAAGTTCGTTAATATAACATATATTTTCTAAAATATCATAGTTATGTTTTTTAATTCCCTCCTTCTATCTCCTTCTTTTATCGATGGAGCATCAATATAAGGTAAACTTGGAAAAGATTGAAAAACATAAAAAACATATCTTATATGTAGGACAAAGTTCAACTTGTCAAATATGTGTTATAGACATCTGATAAAAATAGTAGGACAGGAGGTAATAATACTTTTATAATATATTAAATCTCAACCATTCATATTTTATAAAAGGATACAAATTGGATGAGGAGAGGAGTCAAATCCAATCTACACGGTCCAAATGCAGTTTTAGAAGTTCAAATTTAAAAATTTTAAACTAGTATGTTTAAATAAAAAATTATTATTTCAAAAAAAATTAAACTTGCCGTAAAAAGCCATCTTTTTTTAGATTACGTACTCATGAAAATAATTTTTTTATTAAAAAAAATAAATAAATCTAGTACATCTAGGTAAGTGGATTATCTTATTAAAAGCTACAATTGTCCATTAAGGAAATGATAGATATGTACATGATTGAAAGCAGGTTAGGATATGAATGTGACAAGCAAATAAATAAATAGAAAAAAGATTTGGATCAATATATGGTAGGTAAGGACAAGTGTTCCAAGAAAATCATATGACAACACACCACGCACTTATAGTTTATATTGGATCACATGTCAACACCTACAATAAAAGGCAAAGAAATATCATAAGGGGATCATAAAAAAGTAAATTAAATCATATCTTGTGACTTGAAGAGAAGCTTAAAAATGTTTGGGCCAAAAGTATGAAAAGATCGAGGATCTTACAAGTGGAATGCATTTGCATGCAAGCACAAGTGGCCACATATCACAATGCTACAAAAAGGAGAAAAAGACTCTTGGTGATAAAAAATGAAGGCATTATGCACATAACTTTGAAAGTATTTTTTGGTAATAGCTAATGCTTGCAAAGTTGTTAAGTTTGCTAGTTCATGTTGTTAAGACCCTAAATCTATATAAAAGGGTAAGAGTATGTTAATATTAGAAATATTGCTGGATCCTAGTTTGTAAGTAATAATGAGGAGGTTAACTAGATTCTTACCTTATGCATTACTTTTTAAGAAAATATTCATTACGTTGTTTTAAATCCTCAAATGATTTTATTATTTCATTTATATATAAATAGTAGTAAAACAAACACAATTTTGGTATATTACCATTTTTTAAAAGTAAAATACAAAATGATATTATAGTTTGGTTCGATTCTATTGGAGAGGATTACATATAATCTCAATGCAATAGATTGATTACAACGTTTGTTGGCCTCAAAGAGGATTACATTTTATAATCGTGATTACATCATTTGATATAATCAAGATTACATGCATATAAGTAGGACTAATGAGTGGGGATGCATACATGTTAAGAATCAAGTGAAAATTATATTCCGCAGATAAAAATATTAAAATATCTCATCAAATAATATTCCTTGCATTAAATATTAAAAAATTACTATGAACCAAACATATACCCTGCATAATATTTCCACCACTATATATTAAAAAATTACTATAAACCCAATATGTACACTACACAAATTGAAAAGATTACTATGTACCCAACATGTACATGTGTAGTCAAGGGTAATTTTGTCTCTAACTATATTATTCTCATATATTCTTATGTACGATGTAATCCAACTAAATGTTTTTATAGATATACATCATCTTTCCTTATTTCCAAAATTCGGGATAAAAAAATTCTAATGAGATTTCTTTGCTTCTTTCATATATGGTTGATGTGGTTTCTTCTCTTCTTTGATCCTATTTAATTTGCAAGTGCGCTTTTCCTTTTACCCAATACCTAAATCTCTTTATTAGCAATTGTAGAAGTAGAGGGGGGCATTTTAATATTTTCATATTATATGTAATGTCAGTTCAAGCAATCTAATGGTTATGGTATTTTTACTTTAGTTTTGAAAGTTTATGGGCATTTTTACCCCTAAAAAAGGCATATGGTGTTAGGTGCAAAAATCTTATGTATCTTTTTGCACCTTAATGAATTCTAAGAAGGAATTTACAACCAACGAGGGTTTGTTTAACAAAAGGAGTTAGTTTCTTATAAAGTAGCGAATCAATGTTCAAATTCTTATTGGGAGACATACCCATATTAAATACCCGACTGTGCTTGAACATGATATACTCTGATGGACGATACATGAACTTAATAAATTTTTTTTACTAAAATACCCCTTATTTACTAAAATGACTAATGGCCTTAAAATAATTATTTTGCATTTTACAAAACAACTACTCTAACATATTTACCTTATAAAGCGTGAAATCAATTCTTTGCTACTAATCCAAACAATCATAGAGTTGCTCATGTGGGTTGGTTGATAATTGAATATTTCGTACACTACTTTTTGTCTCTTGATTTATAATTTAGGACTCTTTAGCTAATAAATAATGGCTTTTATACTTATTTGGGCCTTGGGCCTTTTATTATATTTTAGCCATTATTTAATAATAAATTCCAGTTTTACATTGCTTCACCATTTTTACCATAACTCTTGAACCAGACATCGGATTTGCCTCATTTTTGTCTCATATTTCAGATGATTCAGAGAGCTACAATTGTTATGAAGACATGAAGAGCAAATTCGGACAAGAGGCGGTTGATTTTGGAGCCGAAGTCATATGTATTTTTGGGCTCGAATTTTGTAATTAAAGCCCATTTTATTTTATTTTCGTTATTTTGACTTGTGGATTGGAGCCCCATTTCATTTTGCCATTTTAGGTTAAGTGAGGCAGCAGCCACAAACACATTCTCATTCACGTTTTTAGATAGTTTTGAATCAAATACGAAGTTTTATTTTCTCTCATCTGCTGTTCTTCCGTTCATCGTGTTCTTCGTGTTCATGATGAACTTCTTCATTTACATTCGATTTTCGTTTGCATAATCATGACTAGCTAAGCTACTGTGATTGACCCATGGATTGAGGATTCCACTATCCAGAGGACTCGTTCTTAACGGTAACAAATTCGTTTGTTTTGTAATTTCGGATTCGATTTACTTTCGGATTGGGTGTTAGATTTAACGCCGAGATCGACATTTCCCAAGGACGTAGTTCGAACTAGGTTAAAGTATCATTGTACGATCGTACGGAGATACGCCACTTGATTCGAATAAATTCGGACGATTGTTCGGTTGAGGGAATTTCGGGCAAATGCAGAGATTTCGGTTTTTGCCCAGTCGATCACGAAGTTCGGTTATAATCTGTTCCGTCGTCAGGAAGGGAAGTGGTGGAATTCGAAATCCTGGGTTAATCTTTGTTTATCTGTTTAATCTGTGTTTACTTAGTTCGTTGTTATGTTATTTCATTTTTATTCTCTTTGAATCAAAACTCCCAATTTTTTGTTTTATTGTTGTTCGAATTGAACCGATCTAAGTCGTTGGGAAAGCGACCAGGTTACATTATACCGCAAATCCTTTTCTAATCTGGTTATTTTGGGAGATTACGGCAAATCTCTGCCATTGGTATTGGGGGAAGTTCATGTACAAGATTTTCAAAATGGTAGATGGCTTGCAAGTTCGGGTAAAAAGTTAATATGCAAGCTCCTTAATATGGGGGTGGGTGAAGTATAATTTTCCAAAACATTGTTTTAATTACTTGGTTGATTTTCTTGTAGAGTATTTGTGCTAGGTAATGTTTAAAAAGAATTGGTGAAAGTTACTATGTGACATTAAATGAGGTAAATATGTTAGAGTAGGTAAATTTGAAAGACTAAGTTGCATCGGGTTAAACTCCAAAAATCAAGGTATAACCATGTTAAGACTTGAAGGACAAAATGATTAATTTTCTCAATATATTTATTTATTTATTCAAACTCGGCCAAACTCTAATTATTTATTGTATATATGTTGAATTAAATTATTCTATCTAGATCCAAATTAATGAGGTTGAAGCAGGTGGCCTGCCTTCCCCCAAACAACTTAATTTCGTATGTGAGAGATTTGGCTGATTGTTTAGCCTAGTTGGCCATCTTGGACAAAATTTTCCATGTGCATTTATTATATATATAGGGGGTGAATGTAGTTGTCAAACTTCACTTTATACATTTTACCAAAAAAAAAAAAAAATTCCAATTCTTTTTTAATATGTAATGAGTTTCAGTTCCAACAGATGAAATTGAAATCCGAATAACAACGTCAATATCATTTAATCTATACCACTCAATAAAGATAAACTTTAAACATCATTAATTATTTTTTCTTTCTTTTTTTTTTTTTTTAATATGAGAGTACAAGCACGTGAAGAAAGTTAATGATGTACAAACAAAACGTCATTAACTTTATTATGAAATTTAATAACCTTTAACTTTAACCCTATTGTATATACCCCATGAGAAGCTGAGAACAAATTCCACATAAGGATAAATAAAGGATAATAAAACTATATATTCATATGAAAAATTTAAGAGAAAAGTGCATTTAGGTCCCAATCAACAGAAAAAATGAAAAAATAGTCCTTGAAAATCTCAAAATTGCATTTAACTCTTGTGAGATTTTTTTTTTTTTAATAATAAATTTCAATTCCGCTGACAAGTCCAGGAGCATCTACTGACAAGTGTAGGTGCGGTCCACACTGACAAGTTTAGAGGCATCTACTGATAAGTCTATGAACATCTATTGATAAGTCGACAATTAAAATTTATTGCAAAAAAGTCTCACAGGATTTAATTGCAATTTTTAGATTTTCAGGGACCATTTTTTTGTTTCTTTTTTCTGTCACTTGGGTAAATGCAATTTCTCAAAATTCAATAACATGACTTAGACAAAAGAAACTCTCTTTTTACTTTATAAATAGGATGATAAGAGTATTTATTTTGCAAAGGAAAAGCGATATATATTCATTAGGGGAAATAATATTTGAGGACCAAAATTTTGAACTAATGTAATATTAGGACCAAATGTTTGATAATATCAAAATAAGGACCAAATGTCTTTTTGAGAATTTGATACTCTTATATTCCTTGATTTGCAACTCCCCAACCACTAATTTGTGAGTGAGATTCGTCTATATATAAAAGAAAATGAAATTTTTACTTTTTAAAGATACTATATATTTTTTTATATAAAATACTATAACTTCTAATGATTTGATACTCATATCTCCTAATTTTCCAATTAATGACTACTAATTTATAAGTGAGATTCAGTTTTTTATACTATTCATGCTCATTTATTTGCAACCTTGTTACCATTAACTTGCAGGTGAGATTCGTCTGTTTATAATAAAAAATGGGCAAATCAACTTGTCAAACATATTATAACTTTTAGAGCTTTGATACTCTTGTTGGGATCCGTACAACGCGGATTAAAAAACTTACGAATCCGTCTCGAGGATCACTCAGGTGCATTTAAACCTAGGCTAGTGAATCCGAAATTACCTTAGGAGAATTCGTTTGCGGCTTGTTCTTTGTTGAGCAGGGTGGGCTACCTCCTCGATCGAGAAGACGACTCGTAGGATCGTCTTCCTCTACCGTATCCACATGAACAACTCGAACACGGCTACGGCGTGCTAGCGCCTCTTGTGCGTCTCTCTTGATTTTCCACTCTAGGGTTTTTTCGCGGCTTTCGAATGCGCTCAACAAAATGTCCGTGAGTTTTCCAAACCGATTCGGCGCATTATATAAAATTAATCCTCATTAATTTTGAAATTCAAATTTCAAATATGGATTAAAATACATTAATTACATCAATCAAATTTGATGTAATGTATTTAATCCGCATTAAAAATGATTTGAAATTGAATTTGGAATCTGATTAAAATAAATGTATTAATTAAATCCATCTAATAGATCTAATCAAATCCATTTATTCAATCCAAATTAAAAGCCTTCGATTTAATTTATCTCTATAAATTAAATCCGAGAAATAATATCTATCTATTTAATTTAAATTTGAGATACCATATCTCAATTTAATATTAAACAGATATACGATATCTTTATTCGAAAATTAAATAAGATACAATATCTCAATTTGTTTTAGATATTTAATTTATCAATTAAATACAAAACAAATATTATATATATTAATATTATAATCTCTATTAATAATATTAACATATATTAATTTCAAATTTAATATATATATATATATATATATATATATATATATATCCTAGATTAAATTCAGTATTCATTAAATCTTAGACGTATTTAAGATTCAATGAATCTGGACACATTTGCTCGTGTTAAGTTATTCTTGTGTGCAACCCTGCAGGCCCATATGAGATTGGCAGTGGGCCAACACTTTGTGAGCCCACAAGTCGCAAGCGGCCTCTAGCAAGACATTGCGACTACCCAATTCACATGGGGATCGATGACACGATACAACCTATCGTACAACCATGTCACGTCCCTTTTGTCACGCGATAATTTGGTCAAGGATGAGGCATGGATAATGTCAACTTCCTTTTCTTGACCACTACTTTCTCGATTCTCGAGTAGTCTAATAAGTGAAAATGGAAACCGCTTTCCATCACAAGACGGCCGTACATTTCTTAGACTCACTCATCGAGGGCCCGATATTATCTCTCTACAAATGTGAGGGACAAATTCCATCTTGACCATTCACATTCCTCCGCATGAAAATCACTGATCCCGATCCCAGCCTTTATCATCACTCGGTCAAAGGTGACTTTTGACTAGGTCAAAGGTCAGTGACTCATCATGTAGGAATCCATGATGGTCTCAGGTCATAGGGCGTTGTGACGCGGTTATACATGAGATAAGCTTATGACTAAATCCATGCAGCTTTCTCATAGTGGGTGGTCAAAGACCTTGTACTCTTACAAGTGCCCATGACTTTGATTCGTATCTCCATACGTCATCAAAGTCATACTGGTCTTACCTCATCTTCGCTCCTACGTAGATGACCGATCAGGGACATTTAGGATATCATCTATAAGATATATCCAGGGATCAGTTATCATTGTAACCATGCGAATGAAGTGATAACTTAATGGAGAACAATGACTTGCCCTAGGGTATAATTTCCAACAGACTCCCACTTGCACTAGGGGCAATCATTAATTACTTTAATTCCCATTACCCTAACATGACGCTCATGTTTTGCTTGTGCAAGCGGCTTAGTAAGAGGATCAACTAAATTGTCTTCTCCTGGTACTTTGTATTGATTTCTCCGATAAGATGAAATCGCCTGAGTACATGCCTTGTCCTTTGATGTGACCTAGGCTTCTTGGTCTGTGCAATAGGCCGCTATTGTAACAGAACAATTGTATTGGATATGAGATGGTAGGAACCACCTCAAGTTCATTAATGAATTTTCTAATCCAAAAGACCTCCTTAGTTGCATCCTATCCGCTCTATACTCGCTTCTATATTGTAAAATCAAATACGGTGCTCGCTTAGAGCTCTTCTAGCTTACCGTACCACCATTCAACCGAGAACACATATCCCGATTGCGATCTTAGATCATCTTGGTCGGTTTGGAAACTCGCATCGTGTAACCGGTTACACAAAGCTCGTCTTCCAAGCTACCATATACAAAGAATGAGTCCTTAGTCCTTCTCAAGTACTTAAGGATATTCTTGATAGCGATCCAGTGACCCTTAGGGATCTTGTTGATATCTGCTGGTCATATTCAAGGCAAATGACACATCCGGTCGAGTACATAACATGACATGCATGATAGATCCAATGGCGGAGGCATATGGAATCTTACTCATGCGGTCGCCTTGATCTTGTGTACTAGGACACAGATCTTTACTGAGATGGATGCCATAAGACATGGGTATGTTACCCCTTTTAGATTCATCGCATACCGAACCTATGCAAGTATCTTGTCTATATATGTGCTCTGACTTAGGCCTATCAGCCTCTTGGATCTATCTCTATAGATCCTTATCCCTAGGATATAAGTGGCTTTGCCTAAATCTTTCATTTTAGGAAAGTGATTCCCAATGAATAGGATGTTATCAACGTAAAGCACTAGAAATACAACTGTGCTCCCACTAACCTTCTTGTAAACACAAGATGCATCGATGTTTTGAATGAATTCAAACTCTTTGACTACTTCATCAAAACAACGATTCCTACTCCGATATGCGTGCTTCAATCCATAAAAGGATCTTTGAAGCTTACATACTTTACCGAGAGTCCTGCGGACGCACAAAATCCTTAGGTTGTGTCATGTACACATCCTCAAGCGGCTTTCCATTAAGGAAGACTGTTTTGACGTCCATCTGCCATATCTCATAGT
Source organism: Acacia acuminata (assembly GCA_019022655.1). NCBI lineage: Eukaryota > Viridiplantae > Streptophyta > Magnoliopsida > Fabales > Fabaceae > Acacia > Acacia acuminata. The sequence goes on from JAFJYI010000010.1 coordinate 4,309,423, forward strand.
CATATTATGATGCAATGGCAAGAAGGATTACGATTGATCGGCCATTGCAACTAGGGAAAAGGTTTCATCATAGTCCACACCATGAGTGAATCCTTTTGCAACCAGTTGTGCCTTGAAGACATTTACTTTGCCATCCATGTCAGTTTTCTCTTCGAAAACCCACTTGCACCCAATGGTTTTTTAAAACTTCAGGTGGATCGACTAAGGTCCAAACCTTATTGTCGTACATGGATTGCATTTCAGACTTCATGGCATCAAGCCATTTTTCAGAGTCTGGCCCCACCACGGCCTCTCGATAGGTGGTTGGCTCATTCTGTTCAATAAGCAAAACGTCACGACTTCCAGTAATCAGAAATCCATATCTCTGAGGCTGTAGCCATGATCTATCGGACCTTCGTGGGCCTTGTGTTACTTGAGTAGGCTCAACAACTTCTTGTTGTGAGTCTTTTCCGGTTTCCATCTATGGTTCTACATTGTCCTGTGACTCTCGAACTTCTTCGAGGTTCACCTTACTCCCATTTGATTCTTTTAGAGATAAACTCTTTTTCCTAAAAGATACCATTCCGAATAACAAACACTTTGTGATCGGTGAGATTGTAGACATAGTATCCTATAGTTTCCTTAGGATACCCCACAAAAGGGCATTTTGAGGATCTGGATGATTATTCATCGAGGCTTGTCGTTTAACACAAACCTCATATCCCCAAATCTTAAGAAATGACAAACCGGGTTTCTTCCAGTCCATATCTCATATGGTGTCTTTTCAACTGCCTTTGACGGAACACGATTTAGTGTGAACGCAGCTATTTCTAGGGCATGACCCCAAAAGGAAGGTGGAAGATCTGTTTGACTCATCATAGGTCAAACCATATCAAATAAAGTTCGATTCCTCCGTTCAGAAACACCTTTCCATTGAGGTGTTATGGAGGAGTAAGTTGTGAGAAGATCCCACAACTCCTAAGATGGTCAAATAACTCTTGGCTCAAATATTCGCCACCTCGACCAAATCGAAGTGCTTTAATTATTTTGCCAAGTTGGTTTTGCATTTCATTTGGAATATTTTGAACATTTCAAAAGATTCAATTTTATATTTGATTAGGTAGATATACCCATATCTACTAAAATCATCTATAAAAGTAATAAAGTGCAAATTACTTCCTCTGGCAAATGTATTCATTGGTCCACACACATCCGTATGTATGAGGCCCAATAAATCGGTGACCCTCTCACTTGTGTCCGAGTAAGAGGCGCCTTTGTCATCTTTCCCAATAAACAAGACTCACATGTATCAAATGATTCAAAATCAAATGAAAACGAGAAATCCATCTCGTGATGGAGTTTCGAAATGTGTTTCTCATTTATATGGCCTAGACGACAATGCCATAGGTAGGTTGGATTCAAATCATTTGACTTGAACCTTTTAGTAGTTATGTCATAGATTCGTTCATTATTAGGATGTTCTTAATTAAGCACACAATGACCAGAATGCAAATCACCATGAGCATAAAATTGTCATTATGGAAAGCTTGAACATTTACGATTCCTAAATAAGAACGTAATAAAGTATTATTCTTGCTCAAAGCGGGAACATAAAAGCGATTGTTCAAAATTAAACAAAAGCCCACTTTGGGCAGAACTATTTCATAAGTGTCGATGGCTAAATCAGCAACTGTTGCTCGATTTCCAGCTCGTAGGTCAACTTTACCCTTCTTCAATTTTCTACTGTCCTTGAGACCCCGCTCATTTGTACAAATGTGAGATCCACATATAGTGTCTAATACCCATGTAGAGGAAGTAGAAAAGTAAATATCTATGACATAGATACCTGAAGCGATAGCCCCGCTATCCTTCTTGTTATTTTCTAGATCTTCTTGATAGAGCTTGCAGTTCCTCTTCCAATGACCGATTTCATTGCGGAAAAGCGAGACCCCATCCTTTGGAGGTTTTGCCTTCTTGGCTTTCCGTTTCATACCCCTTCCTCTGCGAAGCGAGACAAAACAGAACCGGGCCTCTTCTCAAGACTTTGCTCGGCGGTTTTGAGCATCTCATGCGGTTCGAGAAATTGATTCCCTCATGTTGTTCATGACGTAATTCATGACAACGTGTTCATAACTTTCTGGGAGTGAGCTCAAGATCACATCTGTAGTTAACTCCTCGGAGATGAGGAATCTAAGCCTCTCAAGGTGATCAATGTAGCCTTTCATTTTCAACAAATGGGGACTAAGCGATTCACCTTGACATCTTGCAAGAGAATAAGGCCTTTATGGCCTCATACCTCTCTTGTTCATTTGCATTCTTTGGAACATTTCCAAAGGATGATCATTCATCTTAGAGTCCTCCATATGTTCCAGATCTTCATCGAGATCTGGAATCATGGTGGCGAGCATCGAGCATCTGTATCCATAGAGTCATTTTGATGCTTCATGTAAGCATCGGTTTGATCTCTTGGATCATTAGGCTAATGCGAGCTCATTAGGAATGGGTTGATCGATGAGATACTCCTTTCTTCCGTGTTTAGGATCAACGCTTAAATCAAACTTTGTCTCATCGAGTTCGTCTTTCTCAAGGACCGATCGCATTGATGGTGTTACAGTGTTACTATTTGACATGATTCTACAATTTAAAAGATATGCAAAGTTAGTTAATATTCTCCCACTGAATTAACAACCCTCATTTTAATTAGTGGACTAAGATCCATATTTGGCTTGATCTTAAGTCTGCTTTGGTAGGACGCTTAAAACCAAGTTATTTAGGTAGGCAACTACTTTGCCAATTACATCACATGTAATTCTTAGATCCTTATGGGATTTGATCATCATATGACCTAGCATGTTTAATCCCATCCAATGCCTTGAGATCCAAAACCGTTTTGATAATCTCAATTAAGTCAAGACAACAATGAATATAGAGTATCACCATTACTCTCTCTTGCCTCACCAAGATAACTCAAATGCATCCACTTTGGTAGAACATACAAATGGGTGATCTAGGTTTTGACAAGTATTCATTTATTGACGGCATTGTGACTTAAGATTTTATTTAGAGGGTATTATTGATATTTGTCTAATTAATCTTATTAATTCTACCTATATGAATGCAATCCTCATTTTATATCATATAATATCTAAATTAATTATGCTATGATCACATCAAACATAATTAAGAAAAACTCATGACATAACATGGCTCATCTAACCTAGAGTCCTCTCAAGCCAATGAGGGGACTTCTCTAAATAATAAAAGCAAATACATATAGAGAAACCTCTTTTAACATTCGAGGGGAGTGAGATGAGAAGAGAATGTACATCAAGATCATTTAGAGAGAGAGAGGCATGGCACGCAGGCCATATTTAAATTACAACACTTGTAAAATCTCTAGAGCCATGTTGTTCACCATACTCAAACAACACTTTGAAAGGTAAATTAATATATATTAATTCATGATAAAATTCTCTAATTTTATTTTATATTATATAATACATATATAATATGCCATGATTTAATTAATCGCGCTACAAACAATCAGGCGGTCCCTACAAACTTGAAGTTGAAATTTGTTTCGTAAAAATTAATTTTATCCCCAAAAAGGCGTTGACTAAACCTGATTTCGCGTCGATGAAGAAGGCCGTCCCTAACGTAGTTGATTTGAACGTCCGAACGCAGCCATGTCTAACATGACTATCGTCAAATCTGGACAGCCCAGAAAACTACGTTGAAGGATGAACCCTAACATCCTCACGAATCCAGATGTGTTCGACTCAGCCTTCAACCCACGTCGCGTATGATCATCGTCTCTGAATGTTTCAGAATCTGATCAATACGCGAACAGTAGGCCATCCGAGAATCACCAACGTTCGATCACCATCAAACGTGTCTGATGATTCCGACCCCAACGATTCAGCGTGATCGAGTTTCCGAACGTCCCAGTAGCGATCGAGTTTCCAACGTTTCGAAACGCGACCTAGGTTCGAGTGGATGAACGATTCAGCCTGATCGTACTTCGTCCTTAACGATTCAGAACTGGATGAAACCGTCGCGGCTCCATGTTAGAGAACCGACTGAAAACCTTAACGCGAACTTAGAAACAAAAGATCAGGATTCGATTTGACATTCATATATCGGCCATATATAATAATCAAACGAAAGAAGCCTGATTTAAACGCACGTTGAGTTGGCTCGATGCCTTGATGGAATCCGTACAACGCGGATTAAAAAAACTTACGGATCCAATCCCGAGGATCACTCAGGTACATTTAAACAAGGCTAGGGAATCCGAAATTACCTTCGGATTATTCGTTTGTGGCTTGTTCTTCGTTGAACAGGTGGGCTACCTCCTCGATCAGCAGAAGACGACTCGTAGGATCGTCTTCCTCCACCGTATCCACACGAACAACTCCCGAACACGGCTACGCGGCGTGCTAGCGCCTCTTGTGCGTCTCTCTTGATTTTCCACTCTAGGGTTTTTCTCGCGGCTTTCGAATGCACTCGACAAAGTGTCCGTGAGTTTTCCAAACCCGTTCGGCGCATTATATAAAATTAATCCTCATTAATTTTGAAATTCAAATTTCAAATATGGATTAAAATACATTAATTACATCAATCAAATTTGATGTAACGTATTTAATCCGCATTAAAAGCGATTTGAAATTCGAATTTGGAATCTGGATTAAAATAAATGTATTAATTAAATCCATCTAATAGATCTAATCAAATCCATTTATTCAATCCAAATTAAAAAGCCTTCGATTTAATTTATCTCTATAAATTAAATCCAGAAATAATATCTATCTATTTAATTTAAATTTGAGATACCATATCTCAATTTAATATTAAACAGATATACGATATCTTTATTCGAAAATTAAATAAGATACAATATCTCAATTTGTTTTAGATATTTAATTTATCAATTAAATACAAAACAAATATTATATATATTAATATTATAATCTCTATTAATAATATTAACATATATTAATTTCGAATTTAATATATATATATATATATATCCTAGATTAAATTAGATTATTCATTAAATCTTAGACGTATCTAAGATTCAATGAATCTGGACACATTTGCTCGTGTAGAGTTATTCTTGTGTGCGACCTATGGGCCCATATGAGATTGGCAGTGGGCCAACACTTTGTCAGCCCACAAGTCGCAAGCGGCCTCTAGCAAGACATTGCGACTACCCAATTCATACGGGGATCGATGACACGATACAACCTATCATACAACCATGTCACGTCCCTTTTGTCACGCGATAATTTGGTCAAGGATGAGGCATGGATAATGTCAACTTCCTTTTCTTGACCACTACTTTCTCGATTCTCGAGTAGTCTAATAAGTGAAAATGGAAACTACTTTCCATCACAGTACGGCCGTACATTTCTTAGACTCACTCATCGAGGGACCCAGTATTATCTCTCTACAAATGTGAGGGACAAATTCCATCTTGACCATTCACATTCCTCCGCATGAAAATCACTGATCCCGATCCCAGCCTTTATCATCACCCGGTCAAAGGTGACTTTTGACTAGGTTAAAGGTCAGTGACTCATCATGTAGGAATCCATGATGGTCTCAGGTCATAGGGCGTTGTGACGCGGTTATACATGAGATAAGCTTATGACTAAATCCATGCACCTTTCTCATAGTGGGTCGTCCAGCCAAAGACCTTGTACTCTTACAAGTGCCCATGACTTTGATTCGTATCTCCATACGTCATCAAAGTCATATGGTCTTACCTCATCTTCGCTCCGCGTAGATGACCGATTAGGGACATTTAGGATATCATCTATAAGATATATCTAGGGATCAGTTATCACTGTAAACATGCGAATGAAGTGATAACTTAATGGAGAACAATGACTTGCCCTAGGGCATAATTTCCAACAACTCTTATTTCCTGATTTGCAATTTTATAATCATTAATGTGTAAACTTTGAAAATGGTACATGGTTTCTTTGATAAGGGTGAATTGATTGATTCTTTGAACATTACGAATATGATCCTTATCCCAAATATGGACCATCCAGGATCATTATTGTTCATGGGGCGTCCCTCGAGACCGAACAGACATCATCAGAAAGACGAGCGCCATCCATGGTTAGCCAACGGACACAAAACAGTTCGGACAATGACATCATAAAACTGTGTAGAGGATGAGAGATTAGAAAGTTGGTTTGTTTGTGCCCCTTTTGTAGGCGCAGTACAACCAACAGACACAAGACAGTCTGATTCAGACTCTAGACAAGGCGTCCCTCAAGAATAATATTTCCAAGGAGCCGAACAGACATTACTGGAAAGACGAATCACCATATTTCCACTGCTTTTGTTTTTCAGTGGCCCATTGTTATGGGCACAAACCCACCACTCCTCTAGGCCTCTTTACAAGCCCAATACAATATAATTATATATATATATATATATAGGCTTATATTCTCTTATCCTCAAACAATGTGGGACTAGTTTCTTTGACACACCCACACATGTATTCGTATATTTACAAGATTTACAAGAATCCTTTAGGATTATTGTATAGCATTTGGACACCAACTCAATTTTGACAAGTCTAACCTGTTCTTCTCGGCAAATAAGCCAAATGAAAGGCACTCAGATATTGCAACATGCTTACATGTTAATGAAGTGGATGCTCCAGGGAAATACTTCGGGTTGCCTATCCTGGGGAAACTCAAAGCATAGAGCCCTTGCCTACGTTCGTGATAAAATAGGGGGGAAAGTTCAAGGATGGCAAAAGAAATGCCTATCTTTCGCAGGTAGAGAAACTATGGTAAAACCTGTACTATAAGTGCCATTACTATCTATTCAGTGTCCAGTTTTAAATTTCCTAAGAAAACCCTTACGGCCCTGGATGGTCATGTTTCAAACTTCTACTGGAGCAGTGATGGAAACTCTAAGGACCCGTTTGTTAGAGTGAAAACGCGCGGTGGAAAGGGAAGATTAGAAGGTTCCCTAAAAAAAAACTCGTTTGGAACGCGCGTCTTACCAACCTTCTCGTGAGTCTAGATCTTCCATCAACCATGGGAAGTGACTTTCTCTCCAAAAGAGGCGGGAATGTTGAAATCTTCCCGGAGAGTGAAAATTTGGGACAAAAGAGCCCCTTGAAAAAAGTGAACCTCTTCAAAAGGACGAGGAATGCGAGAGCTGCTGTAGGTGAAGAAGCTTAGAACTACAGTGGGTGTTTTTCGGTGAAGGAGAAGTCAAACCCGGGGCCTCTTTGCCTCACTTTGTTCATCTCAGTGAACCTCCCTGGTTCACAGAGCGCGTCGCTCCAAAGAGGTCCCCATTGAAGAAGAAGAAGAACTTGGGACAAAGTTGTTTATCGTGTATGTTTTGAGTTAAATGTAATGAGCTTGTGCAATATTGTCTATGGTTTTTGTTGTTATGGTTGCTGCTTCACTGTTGCTGATATGGTTTACATGCTGTCATGTAGAGTTCGAACTCTCTTGTTTGGTTCGAACTTCAACTTTTGTGTTTTTCTATCATGTTAAAACAGTTGGGTGCCTAATGCACCTTGTGATAAACTTTACAATTAATTGTCGAAAAAAGCCAATTTGCTTCATTTTATTTCCTTTCACCCTACAGTTCACATGGTATGACAGATGCTTCACTGTTGCTGATATGGTTTACATGCTGTGATGGGAGTTTGAACTTTGTTGTTTGGTTCGAACTTCAACTTTTGTGTTATTCTGTCATGTGAAAACTGATTAATGATTTGATGTTTATTCTTCACTTCTCTATAGCATCACCTAGGTTCAATGTTCAGTGCTAATCTTCCCTATTCCTCTTGTCATACTCGTTTCTGCAGCTTGTTTCATATACTTTCGTGCTTTCCCCGCCTAATTCCTTCCATCTCCATTGTCCTTGTCACCACTTGAAAGTCGAGTCCTCGTCGCAATTTCATATCCCATCGCCATGTACTTCAATTTTACATCTCAACCTTCATGCAATTTGGTTTTAGGGTTCATTTTTGTCGCACGAAAATAAATCAAATTAGTTATCAATTTTTTTCCTTTTTTTAATTTAGGGGCAATGTGGAAATTTCACCTAATCTTCCCACTTAACCCACACCTAATTCTTCATACCAAACATTTCATTTTCCCTCAACTAACTTCTATTCCCTAGTGTACCAAAATAAAATTTCACATTTTTAAAGTTCCCTCCTAATCTTTCATTCCTTTCCTTTCCTTTCCATTTCTTCCTCAAATCTTCTCTGGTCCTAAGAATTTGGACAGCTTGGAGATCCCTCACTAGATCCAAAAAAGATGGGGGTATGGGTTTCAAAGATTTTATGCACTTTAATGATGACGCCCTTTTGGATAAAATGACGTGGCGTATTTTGCAATTTCCTAATAACAGTTTATGGGCACGCATACTTGAGAGTGTCTATTTCCCATCTTCATCTTTTATGAATGCGGAAAATGGCCATAAAGCGTCGTGGATCTGGGATAGTATCCTGGTAGGCCATGAAGTTTTAAAGAATAATCTATCTTGGCAAGTGGGCACTGGGCACTATAACGAGGTTTGGAAGAATTCGTGGTTACCATGACAACCATCAGATGAAAGAATCTCTCAATTTTCTCTCTTGACTGATCTCATTGTTATTAAGCTGATTCACAATTTAGTCAACAATCCATAATTTTCTCATTCGTTTTATTAATTAATTAATCCTGACTATCGAAGGCGTATTCGGATCCAACAAATAATAACTAATATTCCTTTATCAGCAACTCGATTGGAAGATAGACTCATAAGGAATGGCACAAAGAATGGGTTATATAGCTTGAAAAAGGGCTACCAACTGGCGGTGAGTTGCAAGAACAATGCAAGTTCTAGCAAATTAAAGCTTCCACCTCTACGCCTCTGAACGATAGAACATGGCAAAAAGTTAAACACTTTATTTGGGCTATTGCTTGCTTCTAAGGAATTGTTGTTTAGAAGCAAGTGTGCCCCAAATCCGTTCTGCCCAATATGTGAATATGTAGAGTGGTTGGAGCAGATTTTATTGCTGATAAATTCTTGCCAAATGCAGATAGGTAGGGCATTGGTTGAAAACGCATAACTATGATTATGATTATGTTCCGTTTTGCTCGTTATTATAAAGATTTAGTATGTTTAATTTTGAACAAAAATCAACATATGTCTCTAACCCATGGATTTGGCAAATCATGTATGTGTTAACGGCAAACTGAACGGGTCAATGAAATGCTTGAGACAATAGTACCTATAGTGGTTTAAATCAGGATTAACTTAAAATTAGATAGGTCATAATTAAAATAATATTTAAATAACACAGGCTTTAATTTAATCCACAAGTAAATAAAATATTCAAGTTGATGGTAAACAAGCATTGAAGAAGATGAGGTAGAAGTAGGTGGTAAACAACTCTCCTCCTCTCTTTATCACATGCAAGATTTCGTAGCATCAACCACACAAAATTTAGAAATAAGAAATGAGAAAAGTACAGGTCAAATAAAAAATTGGAAAAAAAAAGTCAAAAAAAAAAAAAATCTAAATTGTGACAGTGCTCCCCATCATATGTTACCATTAAGGTTATTCAAAGTTTTCCCGTCTCGGCCTTTTTGTCCTGTTCCTAAGCAATTGGAACAGGAAAATTCAGGATGGGGAAAAATTTTAGTTAAACAGTTGGTTAAGACTATTGACTCTTCATTTAGACTCTTGAGCTTTTGATTGTTTCTTACAGTGGTAGGAAGAAAGAGTTCTATAAAGGGTTTTTTATTTCTTATTTGAAGTTCTATCAAGGTTTTTGTGCACAATAATAACATAAAATACCATAGGGTCAAGTTAACTAGCTTATGATTATGACCAAAAACTGTAGAAAAAAAAGACCTAAAACATTTTTTGAGAATTCTCGATCCCGATCAGGATGGGAATTTTTTGGGATCGGGAATGAGGTTTCTCGATCTTGTTTTGTCTCAAGAAAACCTCTAGTTACAATTAACGTCTATGGATTGTATTTGGCTTATTCCACATGCTTTCTCATTAAGCAATCTCATACGGTATAGAACTTGTAATTCCCATTATTATAATACCAAAAGATATTAATCAAAATCACGTACAAAAATTCATTGGATGAAATAAATTGCAGGAGTTGGAAATTTGTATTTGACTTTGATGAAATCAACTTTAGGATTTTTGCGAATATTTTTGAGGAAAAAATGACCTTTAACTAAAGAAGAAAGGGTGATTTTATCCACATGGAATCATATGTGGCATAAGGTTCAACATGATAGACGTCTGTTTGGGTTGTTGTTGGAGTAAGGCGGCATTGCTCATTTTTTAATAGTTTTGAGACGATATTAAACCAAAAAAGCCTTTCAATTATTTAAAGCTCCTTCGTGAAATTTTCATGATAAAAATGACCTTTAATAATAAAAAAATATTAAGTGTAATTTTATTCGGTGTGTATATAATATTTAAACCATAAGGACTCTTTTTTTTTTTTTTTTGGGTAAAAAGACATAAGGATTATTTATTTGGCGTTTTGAAATATTGAAAACTGGACTAACACCCATAAAAACGTGGAGGCGAAAATGTAAATTAGATGAAGTTTTGAGAATTATGAATTATCTTTTCCAAAATAAATTTCATAGCTTAATAATCAAATTTAACCAAACAAAAATTAAAATTCATCCCTAATCGAAAATTAAATTTAAAGCAACTGATAATTGATAATCATAGTGATAAATATTTAGGTCCACAATCATCAATAACCATGCAAGAGAATGTTGATTTTGTATCATTTTCATTTTGTTACTGAAAATCCAAACTTAACTTTTTAAAATACTTAGTTGTTGTTATTTAAACTTTTGTGATATGATTAAAGTTGTTATTTCTTAAAGAGGAAGTAGTTACTAATCTTCAAGCCACAACTAACATCTAAAACCAAAACTTTACTTTTTAGAATACTAGTTGTCCTTGTCCCATTCTAAGTTTTTGTTACGGTTTTCATATAATTAAAAGTTATTATTTTTGAAGTGGAGTAATAATTAACATCAATATAACCTCTTTTCAATAATTCTCCTAGGATATGAAGAGAATTATGCCATTTCGTGGTCAAATATGATATTTGCATATTTTGGAGTTATTATTGTATAATTTTCCTTATTTTAAATTGTTAAAACTATATAAACTTGAAATTTCAAGTTGGGGAAGTTCTAGAAAAATATAATTAAAAATGAAAAAAAAAGATAAATTAGCACTTGTGAATTTATCAAATTTTAAATCACAATTGAAGTATGAATTTGTGATTTCTAATTGATCAAAATGCTTTGAATTGAAGGTACAGTTTTAGGGTCAATAACAACATCGTTTTTATACTAATAAAATCAAATTTTACATTAACAACATTACTATCATGTTTGACAACTTTATATCTCAAAAATCAGGGATAATTTTGAGAACACAAGTTTTAGGAGTCAATGAGAACATCTAATTTACATTAACATCATCATATTTTAAATTAATGACTTGACTTTTATGCTTCACAACTTCATATCCCAAAAATCGGGATACTTTTGAGGGTACAAGTGTGAAGGGTAAATAACAACATCTGTATCTATCTTAACAATATAAGATTTTACATTAACGACATCACTTTCATATTTCACAACTTAACTCGGGGGCAATTTGGTCATTTCGTTAAAATTGCAAATCTTATATTCCTACTTTAGTTTTGACATGAGATTTGATAAATTCATAGCATCAATTTGTGTTTTCTCATTTCTAATTGTATTTTTATGGAATTTTCCCTTTAAAGATTGAGTTTAATTAAATTAAAATCATAGGAACTAATTTGTATCAAATCAAAATTTAAGAACTAAATTTTAATTGAATCAAAATTGTAGATACTATACTAAAATTAAAGTTTGAGAACTTTGTTTGAATTAAGTCTTGTTTTTTTCCCCCAACGTAATTTTAATTAAGTCAAAGTTATAGGACCAAATAACAATTTTCCAATTGTTTTTGGAAAGTGTCTAATAAATCCCTATTTGAAATTTTTTTTTTTTTTTTTTTGCTTGGAAGGACCTAAATTTATTTTTAAAAACCTAGGTCCTTTAGGGCATTATATGAAAGAGAATGAAATGACTAAAATGTTCACACCACACTACCAACATTACTTAGATGCTCTTACACTCTTTTCCCTTGCATAACAGTTCACTCTCCATCTTCCACAAATCACTGATCACCAGTTGCCATTCATCCTCTCGCATCATTGGTTGCCTCTCACTCACAAGTCACACTGCCTTCTCCCTGCCCATATTGATATTGGCGATGACAACCTCCTCCAATAATTGTGACGCAGCCTCCTTTAAAATCTACAATGGCTTCCAATGAGACAACGATGATTTCTCCGACCTTCAATCTAATCTAGAAAATATTAACCCTCTCCTCCATTTCTTCTTCTCCTTTGCCATCATCTCTCACTATCCTTAATTTGTTGTTGTCAGTCATGAACCCCTGTTTTAGCTACTAATTTGTAAATATAGATAACTTTGGGTTCATTTATAGAGGTATGAATATGAGTGGCTAGAAATTTTAAGGAATGGGAAACTTGGGGGATATTTTTTATTACAAAATTTTTGTTCTCAAACCTAAGGGAGTTCATCTGCATAATAGAGAAGCTATTTGCATATTTTGGCTTAATTTTGGAACACATGGGAAGACATTAGCACACGGGGAAGATGGATTGCATACAACAGAAGTTAAGTTGCATATAGAAAAGATGAATTGCATATAAGGAAAATATATTGTACATAGAGAATATTGTTTAAATACAAGGGAAGGTCATTTGCACTAAAGGAAGACTGTTTGCATAAAGCATAATTTTCACATTATGATACAATTTTGGGACACAAAAGAAGACCTTTGCACAGTGGAAGATGAATTGCATATAGTGGAAGTTAAGCTAAACATAGGGAACATAAATAACATGGAAGGAAGATATAATGTATATAGGGAATATTTTTTGCAAACAAGGGAAGACTATTTGGTACAAGTGGTAAGCGGCTTGTGTCGCTTAAGTAAGGTCTCAAGTTCGAGCCTTGTGAATGCAGAAAAGTTTCGTTGGGAGACTTACCCACCATAGCCAGGTGCACGACCCGGGTTGGATTCGGATTAGTCAGGGTGAAGCTCTGGATACCGAATGGGCAACCAAAAAAGAAAAGAAAAGAAAGATCATTTGCAAAAAGCATAATTTGCACATTACAGCTTAATTTTGGGACTCAAGGGAAGATGGATGGCATATAGTGGAAGTTAAGTTGCATATAGGGAATATAAATTGTATGTAGGGAAGATTATTTGCACACAAGGGAAGATTGTTTGTACAAAACCTAGTTTACATATTATGACTTAAGTTTGGGACACAATGGAAGACATTTGCACACAAGGAAGATTTATTCCATAATGGAAGGTATATTACACAAACTCGGCTTCGGTCCACTGCTATTGCCAACCTTTGCCATTCATTGCCTCAAAACAGCGCCGTTTTGGCGCAAAATCAACATTCTAAAATAATTTTTCAAGATTATGAAGTATTTTTTCGATGGCCAAAGATCCCGAAGTATCTTTTTAAGTACCTACGATCGATGCTAACCCTAAAATATGTATTTTTTTTTTTTAAAAAAAAGAGCATCGGGTGTTGATTTTGTGCCAAAATGGCACATATAATCACATTCTTGCTTAATATTTTTGAGTACATAAGAAAAATATATTACAACTAGGGAAGATAAATTGAATGGCTTAAAAGATCAAAATCTTTTAAAAAAATTGTACCATTTAGCAATAAAATCTCTCTCTTTTTTGGCCCACGAGCAATAAACTTCTGAAACATATATTTTTAAGCAATTTCTCCATTTTTTTTTTTTTTTTAGGGTAAAGGAGCGATTTTGCCCAAACAACTATTAGGAAGCGTCTAGCCAAATAACTTTTAAAGAGACCAAAAGTGGACTTTTAAAGCCGAGTCCATATAACACATAGGGAAGATGAATAGTAGGCAGGGAATATTGTTTGCACATATAATCACATTCTTGCTTAATATTTTGTAACACAAAGAAAGACGTTTGTACATAAGAAAAATATATTACAACTAGGGAAGATAAATTGCATGCAATAAATATTTTTATTAAAGAGTAATTTAGTCATTTAATACTTACATCTATTCATCAGATCAAAATCTTTTAAAAAAATTAAGGTACCATTTAGCAATAAACTTCTATCTCTCTCTTTTTTTTGCCCACGAGCAATAAACTTCTGAAACATATATTTTTAAGCAATTTCTCCATTTTTTTTTTATATGGTTCCCATGGGCATTGCTGGTCGATCTTGTGGTACGGTACCATTTCGAACCGACAAATTTGGACCGTACATGGTAAGAACCAGATAAATTCAAAACCATGACGACTTTAATTACTTTTTGCCTGTCATTTCATCTTCTTGTGACATTTCTTTAAGTACAAACAGATGATATTTACATTTACAGAGGCTCTGTCCAAAACTTGTCGCCAAGAGTCAACCACAAATACAATTTTTATTTTTTATTTTTTTAAAGTTAAAATAATTTGATTTATCAAAGCATTTTCACCCTCAGCAACAAGCCAATACCTTTTTTATTGTTTTTTTAACTCAGAAAAACAAAATTAAAGAAAAATTTATTAAATTGCAGGTGTTTTTTTCTCTCCGGTGGAAAAGATATTTATTGATCGACAATTTTGAAGGCTAAATCGAGTAAAGACAGCAAATTTCTTGATCTCTTCAAGGTTTCTCCACTTTGGAAAATGACGGCGCGATTTTATAATAATAGAAAGAAGGTAGATTTGAAGAAGAAAGAGTGTGTGAGAAAGAAGGGGCGAAATTTCGTGTTCACAAAAATATAGAGACAAGAAAGATCCTGATCGGAAAAAAAAAGGATATATAGAGCATCGTAGCTGCAGGCAGGAAGGAGGGGATCACAAAACATGGAGAAGTTGTTGTTTTTGTAGCAGAGTATTCAGCAAGCTTTTTGTACTCGGTGACCCCCAGAGAGAGAGAGAGAGTAAAACCATTTTCTTACCCCATCTTGTAATTTTATTGCTTTTCATCTCTCTCTTCTTTCTCTCTCTGTGAGTGTGGTGTGCAATACATTTCCAAATCTGAGGAACCTCTCACATCACAGCTGTATCATCACCAAACTGCACTGGCAGATTTTTTCTTTCTTTCTTTTCTTCTTCTTCTTCTTCTTCAGATTTTGGCTTCTCGAGCTGCCAATCCTTGTTTACTTGGAAGATCTACTTGGTTTTGTTGACCTTGTTTGAGTAGCCGTTAGGTTGGGTTGATAGCTGGGAAATCCAAGCATCTTTCTGTGGTGGTTAGGGTTTGTGCGTTGCTATGACGGGCTGGCGTGAGGGGATGTCCTCTGATAATATTAAGGGCCTTTGCCTTGCTCTCTCGTCTAGCGTCTTTATCGGTGGTAGCTTTATTGTCAAGAAGAAGGGGTTGAAGAAGGCGGGGGCTAGTGGAATCAGGGCAGGTATGTTTTCTCAAATCTTCATTGGTTCTAGACCTTTGGGCCTTCGTTCCGGAATTTAGCGGATATTGAAGTAAATATGGGTGCAGCTGAGCTATAATGCGATTAGGCCTAGTCGGTTGTGCGTGAATTGGGTTGGCTACTGGAGATTTCTTTCGCTCTTAGGTCTGATTATGGATCAGATGGAAGTAGTGGAGGGATAGTGATCTTGCTATTCGACAAGTGGGTTGTATTGACATTTTTGTGATTATTAGTAGTTTAGTGATTTGATATGCCTTTTTATGTGTGGTTTCAACCTGGCTGTTATTGGTAATGGATGGGTCATGTGATTCATCTCAGACTCAGAAATTAGGTGCTAAAATTCCTTTATTTGCCTCATGTTTGTCGGCTGCTATTGGTATATGTTCATTATGGAAATTTGGTTCATTGGATGTGAGATCTGCGCTGAAATAGTCTAACATCTGAAGGTTTTCATTTCTATTTAATTTCATATGATAGGAGTTTAAAGTGGATGAATTGTTTTGTTGAATTTCATATGTGCTTCTGCTATTTGAACGCACAAATGCTTCAATCATGCGGATTGGGAGGTGTTACTGTTAAAACTTTTGGCTTTACTAGTTGCAAAACACATGTATGTCTCTAGCTTTTTTTGCTTGCTGTAAGGATGCATATCATATGATTTGTATCTACGTTAGCACTTTGCTTTTGCTTTGTAATATTGGTTGAACATCTTTGCATAGCAATTTTGGTTTATAGTTACTGACTTGCTAAGTAATCTCATTTGACAGGAAGTGGAGGCTATTCTTACTTATATGAGCCACTTTGGTGGGTGGGCATGATAACGAGTGAGTTTGTACATGATTCTATTTGGTCATGGACTGGCTATTAATTGTGTGCTGGACTTTTTAATTTTAGTGTTTTAATGACAATAGTTCATATGATTCTTGTGATCTTTTGGGAACTAAACTATGTTGAGAAAATAAGGATCGTGAAATGTTTAGCAAATATATTACCAATTCTCTGGAAAGTTGTAGAATTAAAAAATGACCATAGAAGTTGGGAGGACTCTTTGCACAGTGTCCATTTTTACAGACTCCTATATTATTTACTTTGGATGCATTACCTGTAACCAGTTACTAATGCCCGAGCACTATCTAATCACTTATTGCTACCCAGATTTCCTCAACATCTATTTGGTGGCTTTTTTTTTTTGTACCCTAAGAAATATTGTGGAGCTGCTGCTCTTATATGAACTCATGAGAAAGATAGAAGATTGATTCTTGCTTGATTATTGATTTGGAACCTTTGATAATTATCAACCTCAGTGAAGCCAAATATGTCATGGCCAAGGGGTATGTCATACTGAAGCTCTGCAAGATTAGAAGGTGGACTGCTTCAAGATATGGGTGGGAATGGTGGAATAATTTAAAAATTAGAGTGATATTGCTACTTGCTAATTATCTTTAAAGTGGATGGAGATGGCAGTGCAGCTACTAGACTTTTGAAATATTTTGGATTCCTTGAAGAACCTTTGACAAACTCAGATACTGTCAATTTTCGCTGACCAGTTAATTATCTTAATTGGCTGTAGTTAATGATATTAGTTTAAATTTCTATTCTAACAGGCGTTTGCAATTTCGACAGTGATTGTTGGAGAAATCGCTAATTTTGCAGCCTATGCATTTGCTCCGGCTATATTGGTGACCCCACTTGGTGCACTCAGCATTATTATCAGGCATGAAAAAAGCTAGCTTCATATGATGCCTCACTTCTAGGTGGTAAATGCTGATTGTTTTGTTTTATTGCAGTGCTGCACTCGCTCATATTATTTTAAGAGAAAGGTTACATGTATTTGGCATTCTTGGTTGTGTTTTGTGCGTTGTGGGTTCTACAACAATTGTCCTACACGCACCTCAAGAACAACAAATTAACTCGGTGATAGAAGTATGGAATCTTGCTATGGAGCCTGGTAATGGAATTCCTGCCTGAAATAATAATATCTTGATCTATAATATCTTATTATTTCGTACTGAGAAATCTTTATTTTGGCAGCGTTTCTCATTTATTCAACCATCATTCTAATAGCTGTGTTAATTCTCATTTTCCACTACGTTCCACTATATGGGCAGACACACATTATGGTTTACATTGGTGTTTGTTCCCTTGTAGGTTCTATAACGGTATGTCTCATCCTCTGATTGTCAAAGTTTCTAGTATTCTTTTCTTTCCCCTTGATACATCATTTATTGGTTTTTTTATTCTTAAGCTATTCTTTGCCAGGTCATGAGTGTTAAGGCGCTTGGAATTGCCATAAAATTAACTCTCTCTGGGATGAATCAACTACTTTTTCCCCAAACTTGGGCGTTCACTCTAGTTGTGGCTGTTTGTATTCTTACCCAAATGAATTATTTAAACATGGTAATTTGATTTTTTTTTTTTTTTTTCGTGTTAATTTCCAGATTTCATATATTCATCGTGTGTATCATAAATGGTTTCTTCGACTTTCTTTACAGAGTTATCCTTGTCATGTACTTTGCATTTGTTCATGCTTTTTATTATTATTATTTCTTTCAATGCTTTTTCCACACTTTGCATATGTATCATTTTCTGGTTTGTTTTGGTTAGAGGAAAAGCCTGTCTGTAGAAGTTGATTTTCTTCTCATCTGCAACTTCGAGGTCTTTGAATGATTTTCTTTGATTGATTTTGAAATTTATTTTTCTCAACTTAACCAGTGAAAGAACTGATTTATGCTACTGCCTAGTGTATAAGAAATTGAATTTAAAAGAAAAATGGATGGATTGGATTGATAGTTTGTTTCAAGATAATATAGGAAACTGCAAAAACTTAAGAAAACATGGGCATGTAGGTTTAAATACATGGAAGAAGCTTCTATTTTGTTTCTCACTTGGTTTGGAATCCTTTTTTCTGACTTCATTTGACAAACCACTTAAACAAATTTCATCCTTTCACCTAGATACCATGCATCAGAGTGTTAAAATGGATTTCAAACTCATCATAAATAGGTGTGGGTTGATTGGTTTTGGCCAAGTGCATAGAAAATTGGATCAGGGTGAGTCAGAACCTAATGTGTTTCAAACTCTTGATGGAAAAGTAGGTGCTGGATGTTCTTGTTACTGCTATTAATCTCAATACCATCAAATAATTAGATGATGCTATTACTTCTACCTATTGTTGTCTCTATTCTGTTTCTTATGTTTTGAATGCTTGTGCTTTCTGGTTGGTTTCTCTTGTGATAAATTCAATTGGTTAATTCAGGCACTGGATACCTTCAACACCGCTGTGGTATCTCCAATATATTATGTTATGTTCACGTCTTTAACCATTGTGGCTAGTGTTATAATGTTTAAGGTAAGTATTCTTTGCTGACTTGTTATTTTTGAGCTCAATACCTGTCTATTGAAGCATCTTTCCATGGTTATGAAAGGGTGATAATAAGAGGGTGGGAAGTATATATAAATATAAAAATATTCTTAAAAAACTTTAGTGTATGCAGTTATATTTCTTGTTTTATACTTTATAATTTGTTATGATCAATATGAAAAAAAATATGGTTTTGATTAAGTATTTGTTGAAGACTTTGAAACATTTGTGGCAATAAAAAAGGGGGTGAATACATAATTTTTAGCACAATTTAAAACTCTATGAAGGCATTGAATACAGATAATTGACTACTTTGACTTGTGTTGTCTGTTTATTGTCCAGTTGAGATGACTTACACTTGATCTAACTTTTGAATTCACATCAGGACTGGGATGGACAAAGCCCAACACAAGTTGTCACAGAGATGTGTGGATTTGTGACGATACTTTCTGGAACTTTTCTTCTTCACAAAACTAAGGATATGGTTGATGGTATGGTTTGTCAATCTCTTAGCTTTATCTTCAAATTTTTTTTTTTTTTTTGGGGTAATCTTTTATCTTTATCTTCAATCTTTAATCATCAATAAAGTTGTCCTAAGGACAAAAAGATTCGTTGATGTGGATGTGATTTAATTTATACCCTCTTGTTCATGGGTTTAATCAGGTAAAATCTAACTTGACCTTTAATCAGGCTGAAATTTATGATCAAGCTCTCAATCCTTTGATAAATAAACCAAATCATACAATTCAGATACACAATAGCATCTATATTATACTAGTTAAATTAATTAAAAAGGGAAAAATATATAATCCCCTTAATTGCCTGGTCACTTGAAAATAGCTCTTGAACCTTCAAAATCGGCAGTTATTTTTATGATTTTTCACATTCCAACAAATAGGTTGTTCGATCTTCCCTATACTAACAAGAACTCGTCTGGGCATTCCCATAATTTACATGTTAGCATGGGGCAAATAGAAGTTTGCCATATCAGTTATGGCATGTCTGGGGTGGCAATGAGTTAACGTTGATATTACAACAAAAGCAAGCCTTATCCTTCTAGGTCGGCCACATAAATCATATTGATGTCCCTGAGCTCTATCAATTAATGAATTTACTCTGATAGGAGGGAAATAGACAAAAGGATCTATTTGTTTGAATGTGAAACTATTAAAACCATGCAATATATCATGTACGCTTTATTTAGTTTGACTCATTTACTTCAACAAGTTCAATGTCACTCAAGTTTATTCTTTTTATAATCAATTTATCTAAAAACAATCATTTTAAGATTTGGATTCAAACAAGTCTAGTTCATATGCATTAGCGGACTGATTTTTTTATGCATCCTCTCGTTCTGACATCTTTAAGTAATCCTTTGTTCCTTAATATAAGGTTCTTTTTTCTAATTTGAGTAGATTAAAGAAGCTAAATAAATTATTTAATTATAATATATGTGACATGATCTCTCTAAAATACTTTATCTGTGATATTATATATTATGTCAATTTCTAAGTTATGCAAATTAGCTGAAAAATGATAAATAGAAGATAATGAATAAATATCTTACATTTAGCACTAAAATCCACTTCCAAACTAGGTCCTACATTTATAATCGGAGAGTACAATTAGATGTGGGTCTCACTGTGTTGCATGGAATTTGAAGTGAGGTGTGAAATAGTGTGGCTTTTCATAAATCACATATATATTAATAATGTGCAGGTTCATCATCAACTTTGCCTGTCAAACTTCCCAAGCATTCAGAAGATGACTTTGGTAATGGTGAAGGGATTCCCCTAAGACGGCAGGAATCCTTAAGAGCAACATGACATAAACATATTATTTTTTGACATGCCATTGCATGCAATTCTCTCATATACTTTTGTCTCTTGGGGAGGGACCTTGTGAAGGTCACTGTGTATTTGAGCAAGAATTTTCCATCTCCACATCATCATCATCATATATTCATTTTCTGGTAACAGTTGGGATATGGAGGGATGATATTAATCCTGTCATTGTTCTTTTGTCTTCCATGACGATAATTGATGTTACCTTGTACCCCTTCCTCCCTCCCTCTCTCAGCTCCACACATCAGAAGACAGAGTCCAATGTAATTTCCTGCTCCCTGATTATTGTTATTCTATAGTGCATCTTAGTTAAAATCCATGTAGCTCTGCAGCAAATATTGGAAATGTTGTTTATATTCTTATATACATACCCTCTTTGCAATCATTTGCGAGGAGTCAATTGAGACACAAAAAATGGGTTTATTAATTGAGTTTTTAGTTGTTCCTACTTCCTTGTATCTCTATCTATGTATCTAGCTTTTCTATTGTTTTTTGAAATTGTGAGAAGCTTTTCAATTGTTTTCAACTCCAGCATTTGCACTTAAGATGGGTTCATTCATTTAGTGAGTGAGAAATTACTTTTATTCCCTGTCAAAACCTAGTTGTTCGCTCCCTTGTTAAGGGGGAAAACAAAAAACAGGTGAATGAGAGTATCACCAAAATATGCAAATTTCAAACTGATCTTGTGAAAGTGTAAATAGGCATTCAGGATCTAATGCTATTTTCTGTTACATTTAACACTTGATGTTATTTTCCTGGTGCATCTAGCCTCTTATGATATTATTTTATCAGTTACATTTAGCATTTAAATTTTATTAATGGTTTAGGGTGCTCAATGCACTATAAATATAGACTATTTTGAAGTTAAGTTTTTTTATTGGGTAAAGGTGTAAAAATATACGTATTTTATTTTAAGGAGCGCCTAACACCATATGTTTTTTTTAGATGCAAAGTTACACATAAACTTTCAAAACTGAGGTAAAAATACCATCACGGTTAATTCTGACTTAACACCGTCATTTTTTTGTGGTAGGTCCCATATGATTTTCTTAAAAATACCAAACTCTCCCAATATTTTGAATGAGGGGCATTTTGGTATTTTTAAGAAAATCATGTGGGACCTATCACAAAAAGTGATGATGTTAAGTCAAAGTTAACCGTGATGGTATTTTTGCCCCAGTTTTGAAAGTTCATGTGCAGTTTTGCACCTCCTTAGATAAAAAAAAACAAATTTTTACACCTTTACCCTTTTTTATTAACCGAAGTGTTTTCATGGAAAAAATTTCTCCGCCATTAGTGCTCCGACCATTAGAGCTTTGACAGTGACAATTAGAGAATTTTTGGGGTTGGAGTGGTTAAGTTAGAATTTGATCCTACCATCTTTTGATTTTGAAAAATTATATCCTTATTTAGTCATTAATCATATTTTGCAAAATATTATATAAGAATAACTGTCATGTAAAAAAAAAAAAAAAAGAATAACTTCCATGTTTCAAAATATATGAAATACCTAGTTTACTTTAATAATTAACAACTTTATTTATATGAAATAGCAACAACACTTTTGTTTAGTGACAGCTACTACCAAAAGTTGTTATTATTTTATAAAATCAAAAGTTATTATATTCTTAAAGTGAATTAATCTTGATTAAAAAACGTAGAAATTAAATTCCAAGGTAGCAGTTATCACCAACGAAGGTTTTATTGTCATTTCGTTTAATTTATTAATAGTTAAAGTAAATTAGTAATTTCATACATTTTAAAAAATCAGTAGTTTTTCTTGTATACTAGTAATACTTTGCATAACCTTTTTGGTAATGAGCCAATGATGATAACGTTTTTGTTTTTGGTAACGGAAAGGTGATTGGATCGTATCTCACCTTGATCATCTCAACCCAAAAATTATGGAAAAGTTGCACTGAAGTCCCATACAACACAAAATTATGACCCAAAGTTTCTTGAAATCTGTAATTTAAATAAATAAATAAATCAAACCATTTGGAATTACAAAACAGAGAGTGTGGCACGAGCACGACACAGAGAGAGAGAGAGGATGTGTGAGGACACGTTTTTCTAAAACAAAATTAAGAATTGGACTGGATCTGACTTTTTCTTTGGTTCATTATGAGTATTACCATCTTTTCACAAATATTACCCAAATGTCCTGTGAGACTTTACTATTGTAAATTGGAGATTTCAATGGCGGGTTGTATTTTGTCTTATTTGAGACTTACTCCTTTTGATTCTTATTATAAGTAGGGACGGATTCTCATAAACCAATAAAAATTTGGGGGCCAAAAAAGTTAATAAAGTTATCCTACAATTTAAGTAACTTCAAATATTAATTATACTAATTACACTAAAAATATTATTTTTCCTAATTATAAACATTTTAAACTTTTGGAGAGATTAAAAGGAGTTAAATTAGTTAAAAAAACTTTTTTCCTAAAATGTCCTTATATAAATTTTAAATGACAAAAGTAAAAGTAAATCAATAAATTATTTACTATATAATTATCATTTAAAAAAGTAATTGAAATAATGGTCTTGTTTAATTATATATATATATATATATAAATTATGTATGTATGTATGTATACACACAATAAGTATATATATGTGTGTGAGAAAAGCACAAAATATATACACACATACAAAATAAATTACACACACACAAAATATATATAATTAGAATAAACACAAATACACACAAAAAATATAAGATTAACACAAAAAATTAGACAAGACACCACACACGTACAAATATATATGGAACAAACATACAAAATTATACACACACATACAAAGATATAAAAAGAGGGGATACATACAAACATACATACAAAAAAAAAAAAAAGTTCTGTATATATGTGGGGAGGGGAATATATATTTTACATTATATTTTAAAAAAATGATAAACAAATTAAAATCCAATAAAAGTTCATCCCTTCTAGAAAAGTTTATGTACTCATATACATATATTCACAAATCAAACAAAGAGAACAAAATAGGGATATTTTAGGAAAAAATTGACAAAACTTACAATGTTGTCTTATAATTAGGATCAAATATTACTCATACTAATTACATTAAACTATAATATTATATTAATTATTACTCTCACTCACTACCCTTATTAATTATGGATAGATATGAAAAAAATAATTAATATTCATTAAAAAGGAACAAATAAATTTGTTAGTTGGTGCTTTATAATAAAAATAAGAGGAAGTATACAATTTTTCCAAATTATCTAGTTGGTGTCAAAGCTCCAATGGCACGGCTAGTGACCAAAACTCCAAACCATTGTATACAATTTTTCCAAATTATCTAGTCGGTGTCAAAGCTCCAATGGCAACGGCTATTTTATTGACCAAAACCCCAGATCATTATAAGGATTATGTCATTTTGTAATACCATTTTGAAATTTACGCATTTTAGTGCTATACTGGTACAATGATAGAAAGAAAAGGAACCTGGTTTTCAATTTTTAAAGTATTTATGCTGAAAATTGCTTTAAGGATTAAAAATAATTTCTTTCACTTTCAGAAAAATTGTGAATGATATCTTTTTTAGTGCCGTTTGTTTAATGAAATCTCGTCAGTACCAAATCATGTTTTGTACTTTATACATTTCTTGGTTGTGTTACATTGTCATTTTGAATCATTCTGCAAGTTGCAATTTGTTTTATCTCCAAAATAAGTAAAGATTCCACTCCTTTTTTTATCCAGTTCTCGAATATCTCATCAAGCGTTGACTTTGGAATTGAAATAATCAAATAATTTATAGTTCGAAAGTATTCAAAATACTAAAATAAAAGGATTTCTAGCGACGGAAGAGAACTTTTAATAAAATATTCTGGCTAAAATACTACGATTAATTTATTTGTCGGCTTCCTCACATAACCTGTTACTCTATCATTTATA
This sequence comes from Acacia acuminata, assembly GCA_019022655.1. Taxonomy (NCBI): domain Eukaryota; kingdom Viridiplantae; phylum Streptophyta; class Magnoliopsida; order Fabales; family Fabaceae; genus Acacia; species Acacia acuminata. Next base: position 4,334,122 of record JAFJYI010000010.1, read on the forward strand.
AATTTATAGCAAAAAGAAACGGATGCATATATGTTATTATAAAAAGAGTTTATAACAATATATTATCATGATATAATTTTGGAAAAATTCCTTTCAGGTCCTGAGAGGATCAAGAAAACGTCAAAAGAGTTTGAAGGAAAATTCAGATGTCAGAAAAGTCCCAAAAAGTTGTTAATCCCATAGATAGAGTTGTTAATCCTCACGAAAGAAAGAGTTGTTAATGGGACTTTCCTAACATCTGAATTTTCCTTGGAACTTATATAACATTATCTTGGTCTCTTGGACCTAAAATGAATTTTTCGTATAATTTTCTCAATTATATTTCGGTGGACTTTAATATTAATATTTGATGACATAGTACGTACAAGTATGTCAAAGTTCCTATTGAAAAAATGTCTGACATACTTATGAGTGTCTCTTCATAATTTGGATTGATTTATTTACAAGTATTTAACCAATAAAATCTAATTAAAAATCAAAAGTAATCAATTTCATCACTCATAAATTATAAGAAATCTTGAAGCAGTAAAAACAGCTATCCTTTAGTCTTTTGCTTCAAAAGTCCTGAAAGGGAACCACAATGTGTTGATTTATAGTCGCATCTCTCACAACAAGACTCCAACTTTTGAATGACATGGAGGCATCTGCATAGAAAGAAAGCAGCGAGAACTGAGCAGAAGCTAAGTTAATGAAAGTTCAGTCCATCAAAGCCTGCAGAAAAGGAACTTGCTTTCATACAAGGAAAATTAATCTTCTGGTTCTTATAATTTTGATTCGATTATGACCTATCCCTCAAACTTCGACTTGGTATATAACTCAATTTTTTTATAGTTTTAAGGGACTAAAGTTTTAAATGGTTAAAACTATTAAGTTTGAATTGCATTGAATCAAAGTTCAGGGAGTGAGTTGCATCGAGTCAAAGTTTAGGGTCTAAGTTACAACCAAATCAAAACTACAAAGACAAAAAGATTAATTTTCCTTTAAAATATCATAAAATGGAACATGTGATTATATTATGGCGAGATAAATAACACATTAGCACAATGAAGAGTGGATTGTTGAACCCTAACTTTCAAAGCTAAATAGAACAATCAGACAGAGTTGCGATCTACTAGCTAATCAGACAGTGTCCCATAGTTGTAAAGACTTTCATGTGACAGGCTTAGCAAATTATGCAATTCACTCATGACTTGGAGGAAAAAATGAGACAGCTGTTCCAAACTTCCACTACTGTCAAGTTAAGCAAGCGGCTTAAAGGAATGCTGCAAAGTAAAAGAAACTTGCTTGCTACTTTATGTATTTGCTACCAGATACTCTAATACAGTAACTTGAACATTTTATATTTTAACTCAACACTACGTAATTGACCTTTCAAAAAAGATATTCAACTTCCCCTGCTGATAAGTTAAGAAAGCTTCTAAAAGAATGTTGCACAGTGAAAGAAACTAACTACTTTCAGGCCTTCCATAATCTATTGCACAGAAGATTCAATTACTTCAACATGGCATATACTACTTTTGGCCAAATATAATGGGGGTATACAAGTCGGAGCCTAAGAGGATTTATTTGGAGCAAGTTTGGTTAAAACTTAAAACCTTTAGGTAATCACATTCTGGTTCTCTTGTTAAAAATAAAATGAGTTCCTTTACAACTAAGCATTGCATGACTAATTTGCCTTTATCCTGCAAGATGATGCATACTAAAACCTTTAATATCTCAAATGAACCTCAAGGCTCAAGCAGTTATCAACTCATCATACCGCACACCATCTATGAAGTATTGAAATGCTTAAATTGCATTCCTAAAGCATATGGAAACATTGATTGTCAGAAATGGAGATCACTCAGAAGGCAAATAGATCTCTTCTGGTATTGTCTGACTTCCTAGTGAACAAAGTCATGCAAGCATGTCCATCCATGGAACACAACGTGATAGAACTTAAAGAATACTTTATTTCTAGAACTTAAAGAGAGTAAGAGAGAAGTAGAAAAGGGAAATCTAGAGTCAGAATCTAACTCCAGCCAACACAACACAATTCTGAAATATCATATCTTCATTCATCCCCTTATAGAAAGAGAATACAATATATTTATAGAGTCCTAACTATAACCTCCTATCATAACTTCCCTAAACAGATAAAATAGAATAACTATACGACAGATAAGAAACCATAACTTCCTATACAACAGATAAGAATAATAAACTAACAGAAAATAACTACTCTTCCTTAAAACAGAAAACTTCTCCTAACATGTGTCTTTCTGCAAAAGAGGACACATGGAACCCTAACACAACGAAGCTAGCCCTTAAATCGCACCAGAATGCTTTCTCTTGTTATTCTTGGTCCTGGCAGGATCTCTTTTTCTTCTACATATCATTGAATTTTTTGACGTTTTATTCTTAACCCTACTGAGATGTGATTTTATTAAGAGTTCAAGCATTTATCCTCAATGAACGAGGGTTCCTGTTCCCCCCAATCACATCCCTTTTACTGTAAAAGGAAAAATTACAAGAAAGACAATTATGTTCCGTCAACATATTCCATTCTTTATTCTTTATTCTGTTTTGTAACATCAGTAATAGACAAACATCTCAAATAAAAGAGTTATGTTGCAGATTATTTTTCAGGAGGAAGAAAGTGCATTTTTATATGCTTCACGCAAGTTATTCCATACTGCACACCACTTGGTTTAAAGCAACAAAACAACTTTGCATCTTTTTGTGCAATAGGCTATGAAAGTCATGCACCTAACTCATTATGACCAGGAAAAATTGATGAACTTACTGACGTTCCGCCATTATAAGCAAAAGCATAACATAGGGAAAAGACTAGGTGGCATGCAAACGCGTCACAATGCCTTCAAGATAATGTAAACATCTAATAGAGGTCCCACACTAAGAAAACTAGATAAGCAGGACACGATTATCATTGTAAACAGACTAAGAAGCCAACAGGAAACTTTCATTTCAAGCATCTAAAACGAAAGAGGCTTCCAAGTCAAACTAAATGACAAACTCAAGCAATCATCATACTGTCCATCATCTGTATGGGCCAATTCAATTAAAATTGACCACACCAGACATTATAGTGGTAGTGCAAAACGAGAGAGATTGACCTACAAACATATAATATGGGGCACTCTCAGGTTGCAGCAAGAGTGAAATGCAAGAACTACATGCCTTAAAATGTTGTATTGTTAATGTTAAGACTACTCAAAAGGCTTGCAATCTCTTCTGATAGTTCCAACTTTCTATTCATCAGAACCCTGTCTTACAACCAAAATACAAGGACCATGCAATCCATGGAAAAGGAGATCTCAGCTTTAGTCCTTAACTACTCTTTAAGTGCTAAAAATTTCATATGCAGATATCTTAGTGAAAAGATGGTTATGCACTTTGAGAACAGGCATAACAACAACGACAAATCTCATCCCATTAGGTGGGGTCAGCTACATGGAATGCACGATGCTATTGTGTTCTATCAATAACCAAATCTTTGGATAAATTGTTGAAAAAAGGCACAAGATTGAAAAAAATAAAATTGATAATGGTGAAGATCTATTATATTCTGTAAGCAAGTTATTGCATTTTACTAATCTGTCTGCAAGTTGCTTCATTTTCTACACCAATCAGAGCCCAGACACAGACATATGATGGAAGTAAACAGTGCAACAGTTTATACACAATATGGAAGACGAATAACCAGAGTGATGAAAAGGAACTAACACCATTTAGCCCTATTTTTTTTTTTTAAAAATTGATATTATTAGTCAAATGGCCAGCACTATCATCAACTCCGCCAAGATCATTATACATATGTGCCAGAAACACAAAATTCATTTGTTTAATAAACCCCACAAAATTCAGCATCAAGAGCTAGAAATATATATCACCATCCAAGTACAACAGCAAGAAACTCATTAAAAATTGATGCAAGCCTTGTTAAATGTAGACAAATATTAACGATGCTAAACGTGCCTCCTTGCTTGATTACCCATCTCCTCAGAGGACTAAAATGTAGAACGAGGATTTCCATACATAGTTAATCAGAGAAAGCTCCACATAACATCACTAATCAGAGTAAATTATTGACATATCCAACTGCAGCTAACAACGGTAAAAGTCGCAGGACAAAGAAATGACAACAACAACAAACCCAAAAACACTCAACGAACAAAACCTAGATAATCCTAAACCAAAATGCTAATCAACGAAGGCCAAAAAAAGTAAACGAGAAAACCATGCCACGACTTGTAATCAAGTAGTTTCTTAGGAATCAAACAAAAATTTTAATCGACATTCAATCAGATTTCAAGATTGAAATAAAGAAAAAGAACGGAAAAACAAGGTACCTTTGAGACATGAAGTTGTTCTTGGAGAGACAAGCTTGAATGTCGCAAGCCTCTTTCTTGCAGGGCTCTTTGCTTGGTTGAGGCATGCTTAGGGAATCAGTATAGCTTCAATGTATAACAGCTATGAATGGCGGCCTTCGCTGGCTTCGATGATGCTGTGATGGTGATCGTCGATGGCGGAGGAAGCCAAAGAAAACAACGTCGTGTAGTGGGAGGCTGGCAGGTATACGAGGGAAAGGAAAGGCGGTGAGTCGTCGTTCTGGTCCTGGAAGTTGGAGACTTTTTCGAGCCATCTCGTGCCGTGGCCAGATTCTCCACGCTATTCACAAGTATCCGGTTCGGGAGGTCGGTTCCACCGATTCTATGGGGGTGACGGGAAAACCGAAAAACAAAAACAAAAATAAAAAAATTCCAACCAAGTTAAAAAAAGAAAAGAAAAGAAAAGAAAAATCCTCTCATAGCCAAGGTTCTGAAATCCGAACTGGTGACTGAATCGGTCGGGATACTGGGTTAAGGGTTAGTGGGTCAGACTGGAGTTAACCCGGAGTCAACTCGGGCTAGACTGGTGAGATATAAAAAAATTGGAAAATAATTAATTTCTCATCACATCAACCTAAATTTCACATACTATATATCATTTCAATACTTTAGATCAGTAGTAAAATAACCATATACTTCAATACTTGTAACATATTTAGATATACTTGTGAGTTGTGACATATTCAGACATTCAAATTAGATTGCCTTTTAAAAAAAAAATAATAATAAAAATTAATTTTTTTTTTTTTTAAAAAAGAATATCGAACCGGGTTGACCCTTGTAACTGTGGCATTTGGTTTACACCGGTTTCACTTAGGGTCAACCTGGGTTCACCGGTCGGTCGGTTTTGCACCAAACCGGACAGTTTCATGGCCGGTTGGCCGATTCCGATCCCGAACCGGCGGTCTGGCCCGGTTTCACAAACCATGCTCATAGCAGACTGTTGGGGGAACTGTTGGATGCTAGTTATGGACATCTTTCGTAATTCTAATGGTTTGCCATGTGAATGATTAGGTCATCCAGTCAAGTCTTATTAGTGATAGTTTTTGTTAATTACTTATAAACTCATGGTAAAGTTTAGAAAGTTTATATGTCTATAATTTTGAGAGTTATATGCACACAAAAATATATGTTAAAGTTATGGGATCATGTAATCTGACATCAAACATCTCTCTTAAAGTATTCTTGTGAGTTTGAACTCTTTGTAATACGCAGGAAAAAGAATGCTTTCATCAAAGAAAGCTCCACAAAACATCACTAATCTCAGTTAATTCTGACCATTAGTTAACCAAATATACTGATCTAAAAGTCTACATGTCATTTTTGTTCAAGTGCAAATTTGCCCCGAAAATTTTAAATCTAGCTTTGAAAAAAATGAAGTATATAACATTGGTTTTTCGGGTAAATTTGCAATTTAACAAAGATAATGTGGATGACATGTGACTGTTAGCTCAACATATTTTGTCAACTAATGATTAAAATTAACTGAAATAACAAAAAGGAAAAATTGCACCTCGAAAAGCTTCTAGGGAAAAATTGACCCTTAACCCAAAAAAGTCATGAGTTGGGCCATCTGTAAATTTGTGTCTTGTTTACATTTTGCACAACTTAAAAAATAAATGAAGGCTTTTTTAAAGCACGGCCTCCAAATTTTGAGCTTTATTATTTGTTATTTCTGAAAATATAAAGGGGAAAATGCCGCCCTTATATGCAGTTACCCTCTCAATTTTATAAGGAGTGAATATCAACACGGACCCCATTTTGGTCTCTTACAAAAAAATCGACCCTTATTCGTTCTTTTTATAGAATAAAAAGGACCTTTTTGAAATTTGTCGAGAGATCAAAATATCAACCAATCGACCTTTATTTATCCTTTTTATGGATTAAAAATGACCTTTTCTTGTAAGAGACCAAAATGGAGATCACGTTTTTTGTCGGGAATGAAAGGGTATTTATTCTTTTATATACAATCAAAACTAATCTAAAAATGAGTAGAATCTGAAGGCATTATTAAAAAAAAAAAAATTAAAAGAATAAATAAAAGTATCATTTTATAAACAAATAAGAAAATATATTAGCTTATATTTAAGACCAAATCTTTTTAGTAGTTATTGCTTTTATATGAAAACCGAGAGATTATGTTGCCACTCACAACTTATAAGTTATGTATTTGTTTAAAATAGTGATTGAAGTCTTTAAAAGTAGCTTTTCAATCGTGATTTATAGATTTGTTTGGATTTGTGTAAATAAGTACTTTTGTAAATAAGTGTTTGAGGTGTTCAAAAATGATCGCAAACAAGTAAACTCTATAGTTAGGCCAAAAAACACCCAAGATTCCTTATCTTGGACTAAAATCAAAATCTATATTAAATCTAGAATTAAGGTATAGATTGACTGACGAAGTATTTTTCAAGGAGCATCTGGCACAAACATTAATTGAAGGTACCTTAATTATCAATCAACAATTAAAAAGTGAAAAAAAAAAACAAAAAGTGAAAAAAAAAAACACAACGTTGTTAAACTACTCCGTCACTATCTTTGTGTCTCCGTCTTCCATTAACTACTACAGTGTCAGCGATGCCGGCGTCTCCAAAGCTCTCATTGTTGCTGAGTGTTCCACTCACCTTTTTGAACTCATCAAGGTTCGTATGCAGCTTTAGGGTGAGAATCACACACCGAAACCAAATCCAGCAGTCCACAGCTTCTGACCGACATGCCCCATGCACCCTGGTTCCGTCCCTCCCATGTCACAAGCAACAGCCGCCGCTGCCACAACGTTTGCTCGCATGGGTCTCATTTCTGTTGGTGTTTGCCCTATCCAACAAGAAGACATAACTGCTCTTTTCTTCAACGTCTCCGCCACCGTCCTCCGTCAGTGCCTCATATTTTAACATAATTGTGATAGTTGTTTTTTTTTAATTGTTATTTGGTATTTATTTTCACCTTTTAATTGTTGATTAATAATTAAGATACCCAATTAATGTTTGTGCCAAATACTCCTCAGATAGTATCTTAACCCTTAAATCTATTCCAGAAAGCCGATTTCTTGTGCGGTTTTAAGTGTGACTCAAGATTCAGTCTATTGTTTATCAGCCGATACATGAATTTTTAGAATAAAATATTTTGCATCAGGCTCATGCGTGCGAGCTGACAACCTTCAATTGCGACGTTGGGCTCCATGTAAGCTTCAAAATCATATCTTTAATTGTCATTTCGTCATCGAGCTTTGTGTTATAACTCGCATATGGTTGCGTCCCAGACGGGAGTCTCATTTTAATTTCGAATTTCAAAAGTCATTTTTCTCTCTACATTTATATCTGTACAGCTGTATAAAATTTTAAAGTGAAAATATCAGTAAGGTCACAAAAGAATAAAAAAATATTAAAAAAGTCTCAACAAATTTTTTTTAGATATTAATTATGGAATTCGATATCAAAAAAGTCTCATTATCAAAACGGTTTTTTATATTGTCAAAATAACTTTTCCCGTTATGGTTTTTACATTTTCCCTATGAAAATATCATTGTTAAAATGACTTTTCGTATTGTCAAAATAACTTTTTTTATTGTAAAAAATTTTCTGAGTTTTTCTTTATTTATTGTAGAATTTTAGAAACCTGAAAAATTTTTTTGGTAATAGGAAAAACCATTTTAACAACCAAAAAAGCCATTTTGACAACGATATTTTCATAGGAAAATTTTAACAACAAGTATAGCTATTTTGACAACATGAAAAATCATTTTGATAACTTGACTTTTTTGATATTGGAATTTTGTAATTAATATAAAATAAGTCCTTAGACACTTTTTTGATTGGGGATTTGGGGTTCGGACATTTTTCATATTTTTTATCTTCCTTGAGACCTCATTGATATTTTCCCAATTTTAAATCTAACTATAAGATTATCGTTATGAAAATAAAAATATATATATGAGATATTGAGATGAGAAAGATGAAGAAAGAATTGGGGAGAAAGAGGGAGCATTTGAACAATATTTTATTCATATGGATATTTACAATCACTTAATACAATGCCACTATTTATAGGTTACAAGTTTTTAAATTACATTTCAAGAGTTACACAAGATAATAAATCTACATAATTATGAAATATCTTACATTGGGAGGTTATGTCTATTAATCATAAGAAACTCCTAAGAGGCTATTCATAATTTAATTGGAAAACCTCAAAAGACACTCTTAACATAAATATCTTTTGACATTAATTCTATGGAATAAATATAATTAAATGCAAGTTAGATACATATTCAAAATATGAAAAGTTTCAAATTTTTCGTCACATATTTTCTCAACATCTCCCTATTGACAAACTGTCATGTTAAATATATTTTGTAACATCCCAAAATGTATCTATTGAATTTATAAAGAAATTCAACAGAAATTTGAAGAGATCCATATCACAATACAATGATTTATGATTTTTTTTAGTGATTAAAGTGAAATGGGAAAAAATTAAGATGAATGTGAAGAATTAAATAACAAATGTGGCATAAATATATCATTTTTTTTTCACAAAACGCCACATAAAATTAATCTAATTCTATATGTGTGTGACCAATACTTCATTCATTTCATGTTAGGGAATCTGTAAATGTGCCAGTGCCTCTTACGGTACGCCAAAACAGTTTTACATCCCCGTAGTAACTTAATTCCACCTCAAAGAGAATGATACAAAGACTTGTTAACAATGCCGAGGATTCTACTTGAATTGAATTATCTACGAGTTTTTGATATGATTTCCGAAAGAATAGGATGATTGGATCGCTAGGAATGGATTTTTATTTGGAAATTCGGCCACCAACGCGTCGATAAGAATCGACGTATCCCACGCTACGAGACCTCGAATTGAGTGATTCCAAAACGAGATGAAAGTTCGCTTTTCGAAACACGATTTTGACTCAAGAAACACCGAAAAAGAATAAGGGAATCGGGAGTTACCGTAGCGTCTGAAAGAACAGAATGTATCTCGCGCTACGAGACCTTGGATTCAAGTGATTCGAGAACGAAACGAGAAAGATGGCTTTCGAACTACGGATTTGGCTCAAGAAACACCAGAAAACGATAAGGAAATCGGAGATATGAAACCGAGAAATTTAGAACGAAAATCGTAGGCGCCACAATTCCAAGGAATTGATAAGCCAAGAACGCCACAATGATTGAAACCCTTGATAAGTTCGAGAGATTCTCAAAAGAACCCTAGAGAAGCTTGTCTCTCAACCAAAAAGGTTAACTCTTCATTCAAATCGTAGTCTCAAAAGCTATGGTGTTCCCTTATATAGTGGACAACACCTATATTAAGTTTAACCTAAAAAGGTTTACACACAAAGGAAAATAACACAGCCCAATAAGCTAGCCCAATAGGCCTTATTACAAAAGTTTAACTAAATATAAAAAAGATACAACTAAGTGCAGAATTTGGGCCAACTCATGCTGCCTCCCATGTCCTCATCATTCCCTCATTCTTCAGAAGAATTTGTCCTCAAATTGTAATCCTCGTCTCCAGTTCCTTGAAGAAGAAACCAGCAATGTGGATTGCATCATCAACCTTTTTGCACGGGATAAAATGTGCCATCTTAGAAAACCTGTCTACCACAACAAAAATAAAATCTTTGCCATTTTTAGACCGAGGTAGTCCTAACACAAAATCCATAGAAATATCAATCCAAGGGCAATCTGGAATAGGCAAAGGAGTATACAACCCATGAGGCAATAATTTAGACTTAGACTGCTTACATACAATGCATCTTTCACACAATTTATGCACATCACGTTTCATGTGTGGCCAATAAAAATGTTCATGCATCATGTCTAGAGTCTTTTGGATCCCAAAATGTCCCATTAGTCCCCCTTGTGTGCCTCCTTCACAAGTAATTCCCTAACAGTAACCTTTAGGAACACACAATCTCTTTTCTTTAAACAAGTAATCATTATGCCTAAAGAATCCATTTTGATCAGCATGCACACAAGTTTTATAGATTTGTGCAAAGTCTAGATCATGCTCATACAATGCCTTAATATGATCAAAGCCAATGAACTTAGTTTCAAGAGTAGAGAACAGAGCATACCTTCTTGAGAGTGCATCTCGCAACCACATTAGACGTACCTTTCTTGTGCTTGATCACATAGGGAAACCGCTCCAAGAACTCTACCCATTTGGCATGCCTTTTGTTGAGCTTGCCTTGTCCTTTTAAATACTTTAAGGACTCATGGTCACCGTTGATAACAAACACTTTGGGCAGGAGATAGTGTTGCCAAGTTTGCAAAGCCCTTACTAATGCATACAATTCCTTATCATATGTGAAATAATTAAGAGCAGCCCCATTCAATTTTTCACTAAAATAAGCAATCGAGATGCCCTTCTTGCATCAAAACAGCCCCTATCCCCACATTGGATGCATCACATTCAATTTCAAATGACTTAGCAAAATTAGGCAAAGCAAGAATAGGTGCATTGGTTAATTTTTCCCCGAGGGCAGCAAAGGCTTGCTCTTGTTTGTCCCCCCATTTAAAACCAACATGCCTTTTAATCACTTCATTCAAAGGTGTAGCTATTATACTAAAGTCTTTCACAAACCTCCTATAGAAACTAGCTAAGCCATGAAAGCTTCTTACCTCACTTACATTCTTAGGAGTTGGCCACTCTTGAATAGCTTTCACCTTCTCTTGTTCAACCTGCACTCCTTCCTGCAACAAATTAGAAACCACATTTGTAAGAAAGTTAGTAGGACTTGCATCTGTCAAATTATTCTCTTTACTCAAAAGTAAGAGCATTGGCTTTTTCAAATGCATTGCCTTTTTCACCTCTTTTTCTTTTATGAACAAGTTTGGTGCTTTTCTCTCTTTTTCTCTTTGTTTTTCTTGCTCTCTTCCACTCTCTTTTCTCTCTTGCTTTTTTTTCTCTCTCATTTTAAAATGATCCTCACTAACTTCTCTTGGTGTCAAAGGTGCAAGAATAGTCTTGCGTTCTTTATGTACAAAAGAGAACTTGTTGGTGTAACCATCATGTATAACTTTCTTATCATATTGCCAAGGTCTCCCAAGAAGCAAATGACAAGCCTCCATTAGTACCACATCACATAAAACTGTATCATCATACTTTCCTATGGAGAAGTTCACCTCCACTTGTTTGCTTACGGTCACTTCACCATCCTTACTAAGCCATTGAAGCTTGTATGGCATCGGGTGAGGTTTGGTTTCCATGCCCAATTTAGACACCATTCTAGCACTTGCAACATTGGTACAACTCCCTCCATCAATAATTAAAGAACATACCTTCCCTTGGATAAGGCATCTAGTATGAAAGATGTTGTCTTTGACTATCATCCATGTCTTTTGCTTGGCTACCCAACATCCTTCTTACCATAAACAAATCTCCTTCTGGAATTATTTCTTCAATATACTCATCTTCATCATCTTGTGAGGCAGAATCCGAAGAAGACTCACTAGTAAACCCTCCATCCTCTTTAAGTAACATAGTCTTCTTAGTTGGACATTCTGAAGCTATGTGACCTCTCCCCAAACACTTGAAGCATTTTATTTCACTACTCCTTGTCTTTTTAGGGGTCTCATTGGACTTAGTTTGAGTCCTTTGAGGTGTAGCAGTGGGATTGCTTGATGAAGTACCTCCTCCTTCTTATTTCTATCCTTCCAGCTTGAAGAATTAAAATTTGAAGAGTTTCTCCTCATGACACCCTTTCTATTGAGTTGTTGTTCTACCTTACTAGCTTGTTGCACTAAATCCTCCAACTCCATATAATTTTGCAACTCCACAACATCCCTTATATCACTATTCAGCCCATGCAAGAAACGTGCCATAGTAGCCTCCCGTTCTTCACTAATATTTGCTCTAATCAAGGACACCTCCATCTCTTTAAAATACTCATCTACACTCTTGTTACCTTGTGTGAGTCTTTGAAGTTTATTGTGAAGGTCTCGATGATAATGGGAAGGAACAAATCTTCTTCTCATTAGCTTTTTCATCTCCACTCAACTATCCACCAATGGTTCTTCATACCTCACCCTCTCCCTTTGCAATTGGTCCCACCAAATGAGAGCATAATCACTAAACTCCATGGCGCCACCTTCATTTTCTTCTCTTCAAAAGTATAATTGTGACATGCAAATAAGTGCTCAATCTTCAGTTCCCACTCTAAATAGGCCTCCGGATCACTTTTTCCCTTAAAGGATGGTATATTAAGCTTCACTCCCTTAATTCTATCCTCTCTAGCATCATTCTCATGATCTCTTCTTCTCCTTCTTTTATCCCTCCCTCTCGTCTATCTTCATCATGATTCCCCCGATTTTCTATTCTATCAATTCTCTCATATAACTCCTCTGTGTGTTCCCTCATCATCCTTTGCATTTGAGTTGTAATGACTTCAATTAGCAATCTGTTATCTCCTATAGGAGGAGGAACACCTTCACCACCTGTACCGCCATAATTCAAGGAAAAGAACAAAAGTAATAGGACCTCACCACTCGCTCACGTGTTTACACTCTTAAAAATGTATCACTCGTGTTTGTTGCTCTCTATAAGGCTTTTGTGTAGTGTTTCTCTTGCCTTTTACCACTCAATAGCTCTCTTTAAGTTCTTAACGAGAATCTCCAAGAACACTCAAGAGTACAATCCCCAAACTCTAGAATTGATGTCAAGAAGACAAGACAAAGAAAGTCCAAAACAATTTGGAGGAATTATTCAAGGAAGACACTTTGGACTTGGTTCACACGTAGTAGTGTGTGTAATTGAATAGCAAGGTCTTTGTATAGTTTTTTTTTTTGTTTTTTTTTTTTTTCTTTTTTTTCTTTTTTTTTTTTTTTTTTCCTTTTTCTTTCTTTCTTTTCTTTTTGTTTTTATGACACCGATTCTTCAACAAAAGGAATAAAATTCAAGAACAATGACTCATCAAGGATGAACACCAAGAACCAAGTGCGAATTCAAGGAATTGAATTCGAACAAAAAAGATCAAACTCAAGAACAAGAAATTGAAAGAAACAACAAGCAAAAGATTGAAAGAACAAATTAGGAACAAACAAAAACAAGCTAAAACAAAGTAATTGCACAATTCAAAAAATCAAAACAGATTTTAGGGACTAGGGTTACCAAATGTGTGACCAGATTGGATGTAATCAATCGAGAAAAGATAACCCAACTCCAATCCTAGATCCTTTGCTTTGATACCGAGATGATATGATCCCGAAAGAAAAGGATGATTGGATCAACTAGGAAAGGAATTTCGCACGTAAATTCAAACCGCAACGCGTCCGAGAAGAACCGAACGTATCTCACGCTACTGCACTCGGAATTGAGTCGTTCCAAAACGAGGTGAAAGTTCGCTTTCAAAACACGATTTTGGCTCAAGAAACACCGAAAAAGGATAAGGGAATACAGAGATACGAAAAACCGAGAAATTTAGAACGAAAATCGTAGGCGCCACAATTCCAAGGAATTGATAAGCCAAGAACGCCACAAGGATTGAAACCTTGATAAGTTCGAGAGATTCTCAAAAGAACCCTAGAGAAGCTTGTCTCTCAACCAAAAAGGTTAACTCTTCATTCAAATGTCGTCTCAAAAGCTATGGTGTTCCCTTATATAGTGGACAACACCCATATTAAGTTTAACCTAAAAAGGTTTACACACAAAGGAAAATAACACAGCCCAATAAGCTAGCCCAATAGGCCTTATTACAAAAGTTTAACTAAATATAAAAAAGATATAACTAAGTGCAGAATTTGGGCCAACTCATGCTGCCTCCCATGTCCTCATCAGTTTTGGAGAAAGATTGGTGAGTTCATATGAAATTTCTGAAGGGACATAAAAAATGTGATTTCATATCACGGTTTGTTTGAGGAAGCGGTGAGGAGAAAAAACATACAATGGCGAGAAAATAAGTGCGATGTATATGCTGGTATATGTTTGGGAAAGCGGCGGGTCAGATGGGCTTTTATTACTAACGCAGATTTTAGAAAAATAGAAACTCTCATGGTACTTTTGTAGGACCTGCTCCACAGTGTGATTTTTCCCCCCTTTTGACCTTTTTATCTTTTGTCCATAAGAACGGCTATATGTCATGATACGTTTGTATTCTGCACGCTAGTTCTATCATGAGCAAATGATAAACAACATATGCTTGTTGCAGATTAATTTTGGCATTTTTAATTATATATTCTTATGCCAAATTTTATTATATATATATATATATATTAAATATGTCTATCAAGGTTTTTTCAATTTTTTCCCAATATGTTAATTATTTTCATATATATATATATATATATATATACATAATTAAGTATTTTAGTAGTTTCAAATTTTTTTTCCAATAATGAAATTTTTTATTTTTTTTATAATTATAATTATAATTTTTTTCTCAAAATTATCACCATATATACATATAATTCAAATATATATTATTTAATAAGATTCATGTCTTTTTCATCTATATTTATTTTTCAAATAATCATCTAAATAAGTTTCAATTGGAAAAAAAAAATCACTTCTAGCACCGTTAATCCAAATGTAAATTACATTTACAACCGACATTTATCCTATCTTAATTTTGCAAAAGCTAAATTAAAAAAAAAAAAAGTGAATTATGTCATCGCTACTCCAAACGAACCCTACTCAAGTTAAATAAAGACATGCAAAGACTATAAGAAAAGTGAAGGACAATTAATAAGCAAGGGAGAATCTCAAAGTCAGCCTCAGAGAAATGAAAACAGATACTCTCATACAAGAAAACTCTGGTTCCTAAAACAATAATAATATGACCTTTCATTGACTTTATAACGAAGTTCAAATGCTTGTCTCACTCCCTTAATAATAGCATAACAGCGAAAATAGCATAACAGAGAAAAGCATTGGCTTCCCTGATATGAGAGCCTAATATATGATCATTTCAAGAGTGCTTGAAGGTGGAAGCGTTTTATTTTCACCTCTTGATTGTGGGTTCGAACAAGACAATTTCACAGTAATCAAATGTTCTCGAAAGACTTGGGGGATAGAGAAGATACTTGCGAGCAATTAGCTTAATTTACTAACAATATAATATTACCTCCGAACCTAATTATAAGAACATTTTTGTACTGCAAATTGTACTATAAAAGTATTCCTATAATTAGGACCGGAGAGAGTAATTCTGTATCTGATTGTAGATAGAGAGAACAAGCTTAGATTTATTAGATCATTTCATCCCACCCTACATTTATCACAAATTAATTAAATATTATTGTTTGAAAGGTTGAATCATTATTCAAAATTAAAGGCTCTTATATATCATTTAGAATTATCCAATATTAACCTTTTTTCCCTATAAGCCTTGAAAGAGAAATCCTTCATCAAATAAATAATAATAATAAAAAGAATTAACCACTATTTTTTGCTAACCATTTAGAATTGATATCTAAATATTTACACTAATCTTTAAGTCACAAATTTTTGATTACATTTCTCAAAGGTGATGCATATATCAGATCAATCTTAATAGAAAATTTATCATATACCCCACGACAAGTATATGAACAAATATGACCTTTTTTTTTTTTCCATCTGAAAAATATTACTTTACTTTAAATTAAAGAAAATATGAAATTCATAAATTCTTAAAAAGAACCATACCCCACATTTCTCTTCACGTCATTTCATAAAGGGAAAATTATAATAAATGACCTAAGAAAAATAATATTTATTAAGAAAGACAATAAAAATAGTAATTATTTCGGAGGACCGAAATTAAAATATTAAAATAAAGAGACTAAATTGCCCTTAGCCAGATTTTCTTTATCCTCCCTAACTAAATTAGAATCTAATTTGGGTGATTGATGAATAATAATAAATAGAGACGCAACCAATCAACAGATCCTTTCACCTTCGAGTCTCTTCAAAACATCTTCACTTCCAAAGGCCTCATCCTCTACAACGGCCACACCATCCGATTCACCCAGTGTTTCACTTATTTGTCTCCCAGTAATGTTGATTAATAGCGACAAGTTTTTTTCCCCAAATAATTCTCGAGAGCGACACAACAATTGTGCCTCATTCGGGCTAGCTCCCACACTTTCTCAAGCACGCTAGTACAATTGCTATTACTATTACTATTACTATTATTTATTATTATTTTTTTTATCTCTCTTAATGAGAAGATAAACATTGTAGACCAGAGGTGCCTCTTTTCTCTTGTTTTCATCGTTGTAATGAGAATATAACTACGAATAGATCACCTTTGACGCAGTAGGTTACTATATATATTATTAGATATGGATTTTGTGGGCGAATCCGATGGTGTAGCCGTTGGAGAGGACGACGATGTCCCTGAGGTCGAGGCCTTTCGAAGTGAACTTGGCTATGATGTTTTGAAGAAACTCGAATGAAGGGATCTGTTGATTTCTTTCGTCTCTATTTGTCGTTATCTATCAATTACTCAAGATTATATTCTAATTTAGTTAGGGAGAATATAAAAAATCTGGTTAAGGGCAATTTAGTCCTTTCTATTTTAATGTTTTAGTTTCTGATCCTTCAAAATAATTACCATTTTTATTGTCCTTCTTAATAAATATTATTTTTCTTAGGTTCTTTATTATAATTTTCCCTTTCATAAATAGCATTATGAATTATGAACTATGCTCGAACTGAATCACATACAACACCCTTCACATTTTGTCCAGCTCATCATCACTTGATTATCTATTAACATGAAAGGGTTAAGAAGCAAATCTGAATCGGAAGTATACGCTCCAAAATAATGTTGCACAGAATTTTTTTGTTCTCAATTTCGCCACGAAGTATAAAAATGTAACAATGTTACCTTTTTGTTGCCATTGAAAGCATACAATCGGCAGAAACATTTTGTCACCGTTGAGAGTACATCGGAAGCCGCCAAGATGAGTGTCGCCGCTGAAAATGGGGTATAGCCGGCAACAATTGTTGCCGCTGAAACATGTATCGATGGCAACAAAATTGTTGCCATCGAAACATGAATTAGCGACGACAAAATTGTCGCGTTGATACATCTTTCAACAACGACAATTATCGCCACTGAAAGTAACAAGTTTTTTTAATTGTTTAGTGTAAATTGCTAAAATTAAAACTTGTACCATAATGTAATGATAAAGATAAAAAGTAATTTTAAACTAACAATATACTAATTAGCAAGAATACTAACATTCTTCAAAATTAACAGCAAGTATTTAAATTTTCTCAACAAGGTCTACATATTGTCATCAAACATGAAAACTATGAAGAAGGACTTGCTGGTCGAACAATAAGACTAGGAGTAGAGGAAGTAGGAGCTGTACATTGCCTTTGTTGCATCAAGACGCTAGTTGAGCCTGTATTCTCTGCTCCATTTGTTTCATCTTGTGCTCAAATTTTCTACGCTCTGCTTCCATCTTTGCACGCTCAGCTTCTATCTTTACATGTTCTTCTGCAAGATTTGCTTCCATCTTTGCCCGCTCCTCCTGAAATTTTTTATCAAATTCCTCATGCAATTGGTTACTCACATTCTCCATAGCTGAATCATCACTGGATTGAGAGCGATTTCCCTTCCTTATAGGCTCTACTCCATATCCTTTTCCTCTAACATACCCTGATCTCTCACCAAGAATAGCTGTCTCACAACCACTTTGATATCTAGTCATTTCTCCATGCATGTCCCACACTTTGTAACTTTCCCAAAAACCCTTAAATAATGTTTGCCTTAACATATGTCTTCACCTTGAATGAAACATTCCTATATTTCTTACAAGGACAACGTATTTTGTTTGTCACACTAGGTTGAGTAAATGCCCATTCTAAAAAATTTCCCACTCCTCTAATGTATGCTAGGTTTCCTCTGTCTTTAATGTTTAACCAACTTTTATCCATTCCTATTTCAATAAACTACAAATTAGAAACTATTGTGATCTAGGATTGAACAACAGGGGACATAGTTAATTCCTTGTAAGGGGAGTCTTCCATGAAATAATTTAGTAGAATGTCGTGCTGATAACTTATTATGAAAATAAGAAAAATATAATATATTGCTCCCTCTTTCATTCTCTCTCTCTCTCAATATCTTATATTCATAACAACTACAAATTTCATCTCTCTCATCATATTTTTTAGTCCATAGGGTATTACATGTCATTTTAGTTCCCAGCATGTCTCCCATCTCCCTCTCTCTTCATGGGTTTGGATCTCCGCATAAGCTTTTCTCTTAGTGTTCCTCAGTGTCTTTGATCTCATCTGTTCGATTGATCTAAGAGCTACGAACAAAACACGTGGAGCTTTAAAAATCCCTTTTT
Organism: Acacia acuminata; assembly: GCA_019022655.1. Taxonomy (NCBI): domain Eukaryota; kingdom Viridiplantae; phylum Streptophyta; class Magnoliopsida; order Fabales; family Fabaceae; genus Acacia; species Acacia acuminata. The sequence goes on from JAFJYI010000010.1 coordinate 4,352,810, forward strand.
TAAATCCGTCGCAAAATTCGAATTTAAATTTTTGGATTCAATCGTAGAAGAAAGGAGATGCAAAGATAGGATTATGGTGACTACTAGGAGACCCTTTTTTCTTGGAAAATAAATCAACCACTAAAGGAATTATTGGCTTTATCTTCTTATTCTTCATTTTTCTTTCCCTCATTTTCTCATTATTTCCCAAATAATTATAACTTTATGATACTTAGAATCTGAGCCAAAGTTTCCTTATTCTTCTTCACCACTTCTTCCTCCATTTTTATCTCTCCATTATCATCATCATCATCATCATGAAGCTCCCTATAATCATTCAATCTCTCATCAAACCTCACCATTTTTGCTGCTGCTTTCCGCAGTGGCCACCTCGGCTACCGAGCAAGCTTTGACATGTTCTTGTGAAGCTTTGCGTTGAGATTAGCCAACGCCACCTCCGTGTCACTTTCTCTCTCCTTCAACAGCTTCAGCTCCTTCTTCGTCTCTTCTAGCTCCACCTCAAGCTTCTTTAGGGTTTCCAAAAGTCCCTTATTATTATCATCATCCTAGTGTTGATGATGATGATGATCATAGTTGTAACTAATAATTCTTTGCAATCCTCACCCCTTTATCATAGTTGACAACATTTTGTTTCATTTAGAGACAAACAAGAAGGAGATCCTTACCGAACATTTATCCCAACTTTCTTTAAATATCCATCTATGTTGGATTAATAGAAATAAACGTTGCACATTCAAACATTTGATATGGAAAATATATGGCCTTTGACCAAAAGCCAATTTTATCGAGAGAATTTTGTTGGCCAGTATAAATGATGCATTATATAAGATCAAATATTTCAACACTGAAATATAAATTTTGTCATAAAAAGTATTGATCTAGCTATTTATAAACGCTTCAATGAATAATTCTTGGATCATATAATCTGAAAATTGCTTGATCAACATGATTTATTCAAATAATCTTGCAAACTTGGTGTTGCAAACTAATAGTAATTTCACATGTAGTCATCTTATAAAGACATCTATCAAATTTATTAAATACTTATATGGTTTACATGTTATTTGAATGGGCCCATATATATATATGGGTTTGATGTATTTCTAGAAATGTAGATACATATTCAAAATATAGCAAGTTCAAATTTTTCGTCACATATTTTCTCAACATCTCCTTATTGACAAACTCTCACGTGAAATATATTTTGTAACATCCCAAAATGTATCTATTGAATTTATAAAGAAATTTGAAGAGTTCCGTATCACAATACAATGATTTATGATTTTTTTTAGTGATTAAAGTGACATGAAGAAAATTTAAGATAACAAATGTGACATAAGTATATGATTCCCCCCCCCCCCCAAAAAAAAAAAACAAATGCCACATAAAATTAATCGAATTCCAATATATATTCTGTGTGCACCAATACCTCATTTCGTGTTGGTGAATCTGTAAATGTGCTAGTGCCTCTCTGGGTACGCCAAAACAGTTTTACATCCCCTTAGTAACTTAATTCCACCTCAAAGAGCATGGTACCAAGACTTATTAACAATGCTTAGGATTCTACTTGAATTGAATTATCTACCAGTTTTGGAGAAAGATTATATTGGTGAGTTCGTATGAAATTTGTGAAGGGACATAAAAATGTGATTTCATTTAAGGACCTGTTTGAGAAAGTGGGTGTAGTGGGGGAACATACGATGGGGAGGAAAAAATGGAGAGAATTACACACAGGTCCTAAAGAGCAAACATAATTACGCACAGTCCCTTCAAATGACAAAATTACACAAAAGTCCCTAGGGATTAGGCATGGAAATAGGCCGTGCCGGCCGGGCTTTGGCTAAATAGGTCTGAGCTTGTAATTGGAATCTGAAGCTTGAGCCTAGGCCTGAGCCTACATGCAGGCTTTTTTTTAGGCTCAGGCCTGAGCCTCCATAAGGCCTAGGTAAGCCTGAAGCCTTTTTACAGGCCTACTTATGATGTAGGCCTTTAAAAAGGCCTCATATTACAGGCCTTGAAGACTATAAATAAACTTTTAACCTATTAAAACCTAAATAAATATAGGATTTTAATATCTTTCAAAGCCAACATATTTACAAATTTTAGGCTTTAACATAAAATTAAAATAATCATAATTACTAAAATAGAGTACATGAAGACTAGCAAAATATGAGGATTAGAAATTTTCTTTCAACAATACATCAAATGCAGCTATACACAAATGACTTGCAAAATCATTAGGACCACACTCGCAATACAATTTAGGAATATCCTGATCCAGTCATTCCCAACAGTTCTTAAGAAGGAAAAACTGAACAGCTTATCTTACAAAAATAGTATCACCTCAATGCCCAACTGCTACTCTCTTCATATCCAATTAAAGCCATTATTATTAAATACTAATTTGATCTTAGTCATAAAAAAGAAGGAAATAAGAAAAAAGTCGTAACATCCATTTTAGTTCATTTCTCCACTAGTAGCTAGTCTCAGTTAAAGCATTATCCACACATTTAGTAGCAACAAGAAACTTTAAAACTAAAACATACTTGACAGAAAGCTATATAGCATGAGGTTTAACAAGAATTAATTCCAATAAACCGTGCTACTATGTTGCACCGATTCCGGTACGGCGTTTTCGAGACGTTGCCGAAATGTGACATCGAAACATGACCGCAAAAATACTAATATTTCGAGACGTTCCGAAACGTCGTAGTATTAAATAATACTTTTAATATAAACAGTGTATTTCACATTAACAAAATATAATAAAACAAAAATCATTAGCATAATTAAAGAACATCTCCCCTAATAACATTTGTGGTTTAAAAAACAATGAATTTGGGTTGAATGGCGTGTTAAAGAGATTAAGACTTAAGAGGGCACGTGTGGATTTTTGCGAAGTTAGAGGCATAAGGAAGGAGATGCGTTGGCAAGCATTAGCAACATGTTTCATCTTTTTGCTGTTGAGGAAGGAAAAAAGAAACACGAATAGAGAAGAGAAAACAGAACAGTCGTATACCAAAGCATAAGTGGCAAGCCATAGCAGAAAACAATCTAAATTAAGGAAATCCTCAAATCCAAGCATTACCTCTTGGCTCTTGCAACTTCTAAAGATGAAACACTCACAGAGTCACAGTCGACGAGCTGCACACTGCACAGAACACAGATCATCGGAACAGCGAAGAGTTGAACTAAACACTCACAGCACAGTCGACAAGTCTTAAGCGCATGAACAACCGCAGAACACCGGAATAGTGACGGAGAGACAGAGGCACAGAGAGACGGAGGCGACGGAGATGGAGGCAACTCAATTTCAGAGACAATTCGTCGATTTGGGGGAGAGAAGATATTGATTAGGGCATTTTTGTTGCCCAAAAAACTCAACTGGAAAATGCCCTCCAGGTTTTCAGAAATTACAAAAATGCCATTTTGATCATTTAACTCCTCCGATACGTAAAATTGACGTCTCCCAGCGTTTCGGACGGAAACGCGAATCGGAAACGTTATTGTCTCAGATTTTGGCGTTTCTGTGCTACATAGCCGTGCTACAACAGTCCAACAATAATAACTTAAATGACATAATAATCATCATCAATACTCAGTATTACAGCATAGTCGCTCTAAAAAAAGGTTCACAAAGCACTTTTAAGGCCATCAAATCAGTCATTTTAAAAAGACATCTAGATTTTCTAACGTACGTTCAATCTTATGTTATGGCCAACACAACACTTTCGCATTGCAATGGCACTATATAGTTGATTTAAAATGACTGTTTGCTTTTAATTTCTATGAGCAATTTACATAAACACTCTCACTTGACTCACTGCTAGTACCTGCATATTGGTTTGAATGTTTTCCCTCATTCACAGGCAACCAAGTCTTCCGACAAAAATACACGTCTCGAACGATTCGCGCTTTAACAAACATTAGATTTCAGGGCTACAGATATTACCATATATTTTTACCATTAACTCCTCCAACAACATAAGATATCATTATAAAACAAAGAAAAGACCTTTTGACTAACTTTAAACGGACACGGTCGTTTCCACTCAATAAAAAATCAGTTCAGCTGCAACTTCCTACTCGCTTTACAGATCTTTTTACCCGCTATGCCTTTCCAAATCACTTGTACAAGTGGGAATCAAAACAATGACAGGATTAATGCCATAAAGTCAACAAAAAATTGAAGGAAAAAGAGATTACAGTGGCAACAAATTAATGGTTGTGACAGACTGAGCGAGGCACGAAGGAGAGCGAGAGGATTTGCGTTACGAGGTGCGATAGATTGAGCGAGAGTCGAGACGAATAGCGAGCGACCAAACGACTGAATGAGGGAGAGGAATAGCGATCTTGTTTTTCCCCTTTCAAAAAGAGGAATAGCAAACGATTGATAGAACAGGAGGGAGAGGAATAGCGATCTATTTTTTTCCCCTTCAAAAAGAGGAATAGCAATCAACAAACGGGAATATGGAAAATATAAATATATAAAAACATATAAATTAAATATTATGTATATAAAAATAAAATTATATTTTTTTTCGTAAATGCCAGGCCGAAGGCTTATAGGCCAGGCTTTAAAAAAAATAGGCCTGGCCTATTTACGCATTTAGGCTTTTAAATAGGCCTTGGCTTTTTCCTTTTTAATAAACAGGCCAGGCCTGACCAGGCCCTAAGTAGGCCAGGCCGTAGGCCACCTGATAGGGGCCTGACCTATTTCCACCCCTCTAGGGACTTCTGTATAATTATTTGTGAAAGTGAAATTACTAATCTAACATTCTTCTTCCTTCTCCTATCTCTCTCCTCTCTCCATTTTCTTCTCTCCCGATAGCTCATTTTCGTTTAAGCATACTTCCAATCCCTTCTTTCCCTCACGGTGGCCGGCATTCTCTTCCTTCCGCTGGCGGCACACCTTCAAAATGAGAGGTGTTGCGATGAGACAAGACGATCTTGACGACGTGAAATAACCACAAAACCTCGACTGATAAATATGAGCAAAATCGCGAATTTGTTGATTTGTGATGAACTTCAATAAGATATTTAACTCATGAATCCGTCAATTCTGAATCTTGGATGGCAAAATCGTGAATTTGTTGATCCGTGGTAAACTTCAAAAGTTGTTGTTAAAATAAGAATTTACTGTTGTAAATATAGAATTTCTTATTGTAAATCGCCCTGGACCTCGAGAATTGAAAAAATCCAGGGTTTCAAAACGTATAGTTAAAATAGGAATTTGCTGTTGTAAATATAGAATTTCTTGTTGTAAATGGCCTCTGGACCTCAAAAATGACAAAATCCAGGCTTTCAAAACTTGTCGTTAAAATAGGAATTTCCTGTTGTAAATGGCATCTGGACCTTAGAAATGACAAAATCCAGGCTTTCAAAACTTGTTAAATATAGAATTTCTTGTTGCAAATGGCCTGACGGGCGTTAGAATTGACAAAATCCAGGTTTTCAAAACTTAATAAGTTACAAGTGTAACTTAATTTCTTTTTTTGGGAGAATTACACACTTGTAACTTATTAAGTTTTGAAAACCTGGATTTTGTCAATTATGAGGTCTAGAGGCCATTTGCAACAACAAATTCTATATTTACAACAACAAATTCCTATTTTAACAACAAGTTTTGAAAGCCAGGATTTTGTCATTTCTGAGGTCCAGAGGCCATTTACAACAAGAAATTCCTATTTTAACAACAAGTTTTTTTTTTGATACATCATGGTAGGGAGGGGGGGGGTTCGAACCCCGGACATGGAGGAGGAGGCCGCTTAAGATCGACTCCGGTGCACACGCGCTACTAAGGCGTTAGGCTTTAACAACAAGTTTTGAAAGCCTGGATTTTGTCATTTTTGAGGTTCAGAGGCCATTTACAACAAAAAAATTCTATATTTACAATAGCAAATTCCTATTTTAGCAACAAGTTTTGAAAGCCTGGATTTTTTTTCAATTCTGAGGTCCAGAGGCGATTTACAACAAGAAATTCTATATTTACAGCACTAAATTTCTATTTTAACAACAACTTTTGAAGTTCACCACAGATCAACAAATTCGCGATTTTGCCATCCAAGATTCAGAATCGACGGATTCATGAGTTTTATATCTTATTGAAGTTCACCACAGATCAACAAATTCGCGATTTTGCTCATATTTATCAGTCGAAGTTTTGTGGTTATTTCACGTCGTCAAGATAGTCTTGTCTCATCGCAACACCTCTCATTTTGAAGGTGTGCCGCCGGCGGAAGGAAGAGAATGTCGGCCACCATGAGGGAAAGAAGGGATTGGAAGTGTGCTTAAACGAAAATGAGCTATCGGGAGAGAAGAAAATGGAGAGAGGAGAGAGATAGAAGAAGGAAGAAGAAGGTTAGATTAGTAATTTCACTTTCACAAATAATTACACAGAAGTCCCTAGGGACTTCTGTGTAATTTTGTCATTTGAAGGGACCTGTGCGTAATTATGTCTGTTCCTTGGGACCTGTGTGTAATTCTCCCAAAAAAATGCGATGTGCACGTTGGTATATGTTTGGGAAAGCGGCGGGTCAAATGGGCTTTTATCACTAAAGCAGCTTTTCAAAAAAGCAACACTCATGGTGCTTTTGCAAGACCTACTCCACAATGGTTTTTTTTTTTTTTTTTGCCCTTTTATCTTTTGTCCATAAGAAAGGCTTTATGTCATAATAGTTTTGCCTTCTGCATGTTATTAGTTATATCCTAAGCAAATGATAAACCACATATGCTTGGTGCAGATTAATTTCAATATTTTTAATTATATATTTTTTATGCCAAACTTTATAATATATATACGTATTAAATATGTCTATCAAGGTATTTTCAAATTTTTCCCAATATGTTAATTATTTTCATATTTATTATAATTAAGTATTTTCGTAGTTTCAATTTTTTTTTTCTAATAATGATTAACTATTCTTATTTTTTATACTCATAATTATAATTTCTTTTCCTTAAAATTATCACAATATAATATACATATAATATAAAGAGATAGGATATTGTCACTACCATTTTTTATCACTATCAATGTCACTACCACCTTTTCACCGTTAGATCGGAATCTCAATAAGAGAGGAAAATGATAAAAATAAATGAGATTATGATCTAACGGTGAAAAGGTGGTAGTGACAAAAAATGGTAGTGACAATATCCTATCCCTAATATAAATATGTGCTATTGAATAAGATTTATGTCATTTTCAATAATTTTTTTTAATCTAAAATTTCTTTTCAAATAATCATCCAAACAATTTTTAGTTTTTTTTTTAATAAAAAAAACACTTCTATCATCGTCAATCCATACATAAATCACATTTACAACATGACTTTTATCATCTTAATTTTGTAAAAGTTAAAGGGTTAAAGAGCAATTTTACCAATCAACTATAGGCTCAGGAGCGCCCAACACAATAAACTCTCAACTGGACCATAAATACAAATTAACTCTTGAAAAAGTTAAATGAGCACAAAACCGTTAAGTGTCAGTAAACGTCCGTCTATTGGAATTAAATTAAGTCTGACACGAAGGAAGTGGTGGATATTTTACTTGCTAATTGTGGTTCTTCCCTTGGAGCTTCGCTCATAGTGTGGGAATTAAGAATCTTTTGAGAAGAGATTGGAGATTAGCTATTAGATGTATCCCTCGTGGCTGCAATATGGTAGGCGATAGCCTTGCTAAGAAGGGGATATCTTCTTCTTTGCCTTCCTTAGATGCTTGCCCTAGGTGTTTTTGCGGGAGTTGTGTGCTTCGAAGCCTTGGGATTAATTTCCCTCTCTTGCAATTTTACTTTCTGTTAATTTCTTCAGTATCAAAAAAAAATTGAGGGAAATAAACAGAGCTTCCATCAGCCATGGAGTTCGAGAGTGAGGAAGGAAAAAAAAGAGCTTCGAAAGCACCTATTCAAATCCATGGCCTGCAAGACTTAAGAAAGCACAAAGCTAGATCCACCTTTCAAGGCAAAACGGCGAAGGAAAAAACAGAGCTTCCATCGGCCATGGAGTTCGAGAGTGAGGAAGAAATTGTGCTTTTTTTTTCATTGATACTTCTCCAACGTTCAAGTGCTTTAGATTCCCAAAACGCCAATCCAAACGGTATAACAGTGTGCTCTTTCTTCATCCACCGATTCTTGAATTATAAAATAGCAAGTACCTATTCGGTGGAAGGCATTTCCCTTGCAAGAGTGTCATTATCTAGCAACTCAACCATCTTGGCAGGAAACTAGACTAACGGCGGCACGAGAGGCACTGACGGCTAAACTCAAGTATAAGATCGATATCCTCTTTTCGCCACAGCGTTGCTCCAACCTCGAACGGTGATGCTCGAATCAATTCCCTGAGGAGGCAGACTACGGAAAACTTTTGTAGAGAGATGGCGGATGAAAACACCCTTTCTTACAAGATAACAATTAACCATAAAATTTTCTCAAAATCAGATTAGTAGGTAATTGTGGAAAACCTTCCTTTTCAATACACACACCTCGAGGTACCGGACACAAATTTGGCCCACAAACCCACAACAGAAGATCCATAACTCAGGGCACAATTATCGAACAGAAGATTTTATAGCCCACAAGTCATACAAAACGAACCCACAAGAAAGGGTCTACATAAGATAGTATCACAAAGATATAATGGTGGATCCACGAGGGTATGATAGTGTATAAAATAAGGCCTTCGGAAACTCAACAGTCATCCAAAAGTGGTTAATGTAGTATTTCAAAAATATGAGGGCCCTATGATGGCAATATATAAATCAATACAACACTAGTACCAAAAAGAGGCCTACAAGTTTCACGACGTCTAAGCCTCTGGCTGCTTCCCTTGTCCTCTAGTAGGGTTAGAGGTTTCGCCTGAAAAATTTAATAATGACGGGGTGAGACATAAAGTCCCCGTAACCGAAACTAATTTATCAAATATGCAAAAAAAGGATTGCAAGTCAGAGAAGTAGGTTTGTTAGTAATATAATAATAATAATAATAATAATAATAATTAAATAGCCACAAATAAACAATTAATACATAATAACCATAACAATTACCTATCCCCACTCATCCATCCTGCTCCTCCTTATCTCCTCGTGGACGCGGATCAGCCCATCAGTGTTAGTAACCCGGCCAAGGTTAGCTATCACTTCAAGGATACTGTCCCCTCCCGTGCCACCACAAAAATACCGTAACAGGGAGGTGTCCGCCCAAAACACTCAACTCAAATCCGGGCCAGGAATATAAGAGAGCCGATGGGCACAATTTCACCCTAAATCTCTTCCACACAACCCAACATATCCCACAACAGAAGAAATAATATAATATTAAAATTTTCCAACAACATTTTGTTAAATTATTATTCCATACACAACATCTCACAACAAAAATTATAATCATCACAACAATAATAATCCCAATAATAATAAACACTTAAATACATAGATTGGAAAATACACTGCTTCACTGAATTAAATTCAAACTTACAGATAATTTTTCAAAACACATACAAGTAATTTATATGAAAGTAAGACCTAGAAAAATACCTTACAAATTTCAAAACAAGCATATGAAATAAATTAACCCCGGTTACCTCACTTCCAAGCTTAACCTTAGCTCGAGGAACACAACCCGCACAATCACCGCTTACAAGAAGGCTCTACATTATCACAATTATAACTTATAATTTCCTATAGCTTAAAAAAATACAAATTCTAATAATAGTATATTATTATAACAAAATTGAAAATGACATTTTGGAGTTTATAAATATTATCATCAAATAAAAATATGACTTGTATATATATATATATATATATCATAATATGTGTATTAGCAAGATTTTCCTTCTCTCTTTCTTTTCTTGAACATACTGTGTATATATATATACACATATTAGATTGCCAAGTTTTCCTTTTTATATATAGTTTTGTGTGTGTGTGTGTGTGTGTGTATACATATAAAGACACAAATACTTGACAGTAAACCTTCCAATGTCATTAGTTCCTTAACTATACTCACACACACGTGAGTGTAGAGAAGGTGTGTGTGTATATATATATATCAACAAAACTTCCTATTACGTTTCCCAGCCCTGTAACATATATAAACTCATCCAAGACCACAACTGTTATTTGTAAAGTTTTGACTGAAATATATATATATATATATATATATATATATATATTATAACACACTTGGTTTCCTTTCTCTTTTCCCAATGCAGAGACCATATATATATTATATATTTTATGACAATGAGTTTTTCCATTCCTCCTTTCACATGCAAAGACGTATGCATATATATGCATTTTGTGTGCAATAAAACATCAACTCAAGATGCCTATTTATATACTGTGCAGTGTTTTCCTTCTTCTCTCTCTTTTTTTTTCACTTCACATGCAGCGTAAGAATGACACTAAGCTCTTTCCACCCTTTCTAAGGTTCATGTGTCTACCTATATATAGCAGCAAGCACACTTTGAGTTCTTTAATTATTATTCACAACTTTATATATATATATATATATATATATATATAAAGATTTGGTTCAGTGATCACCAGAGGCGGAGCCAGAAATTACAGTTAGGGGGCAAATTTTATATAATAGAACTCAGGTGTTTATGAAATTATATTTCAGCTTCACAAACATTTCAATCTTTCTATTTTAGTCCCTTCACTATAGAAATAATAGGGACTATAATGAAAAAATTAAAATTTTTATAAGGCTAAAATATAATTTTATAAAATTTTGGGTTGTTACCTGCAATTTAGGGGGGCGAGGGCCACCCCTAGCACCCCCTGCCTCCGCCCCTGGTGATCACTACACCAAAGATTCTAACTCCGAGACGCAACACTTCTTCACCCACTGCCCCTGTTTTATTGTTTAAAAAATACAGAGAACTATTGTGCTAATTCCTATGGTTTAATACTTAAAATTGGTCTTTGGAAGATGCCGGAGTCCAACAGAAAAAAAAAAAAAAAAAAAAAGACCTGAAGGCTCACCTTCAACCCTCGCTTGTACGATGCTTTCTCGGCCAAAACCAAACTCCCCTGTTTCACGGTTTGCTTTACGGAGAGGGAGAATGGAGTCTCACGGTGTGGCTCACTCCTGCTTCCTGGGTTCTTCACACGCACAGACTTGGTTTTATGGTTTTTATTAAGTAGCGTGGATGGATGGAGGGGAGTCGATGATTATATAATACTCCCAGGGTCCGGTCCGAGAAAAGAAAACACAGAGGTCCATAGCGTTGAGCTCGAGAAGCATGGAGCTGGTGGCGTGACTCTGTTCCTCTGCGTTTTCTTAAGGACGCGTGAGAGTATGGACTGAGATTACTTTTACTGATATATCCAGCTGAATTTTGGTGAGAATACAGGCTTTACGTGTTCAACTAATAGTGTTTTCCCTGCTGTGCGTTTTGCTGCATCTGATACATGGTTAATAGAATAGATGAATCTTTGACCCAAAAAAAGAAAGAATATAGAATAGATGACTTGGGTTTTTGTTTCAATTGGGCCGAAGAGTATTATCTATAGTAGGGAGTATGGGTTGATGGGGATTTAATTGGTTGGGGTTGAATAAAAAGAATATGGATGCTGCTTAGTTGGATGGGCTGGAGGAGGAAGAAAATTGATCAACATAACATGAGTATTTGGACTTGTTTTGTTTTGCTATTCACGTATGGGCCAAGAGGAGAAGAATGAAAAGAAGTGAAATGGACTTGTTTCTAATAGAAAATATGTATTTTAGGTGATAAGGCCTCTTAAAAATCATCCCGCTCAATCTTTTTCAAGATTCATATTTATAAGTATTTGATAATTATTATAAATAAAATAAAATAAAATAAGTATTGGATAATTATTAAAATTTAATCCTTAATTCCATAGAAGGATTTTCCTTTCCTAATTATTTCCTTTAGGCCATAAAATGTAATTTCTATAATTTTAGGCCTAAATTATTCTTTTCCTGAATTTATTCTTTTTCCCAAAATAAATTATTTAAGGGAAAACTAAGCCTAAATTTTTCAATAATTATGCTCATGATTATTTTAAGCCAACATTTCATAACAAACATGTTTATCATATATATACTTATTTCATAATTATACTTAAATCCTAAATTAAAAATTAGGATGTTACGGACGAGACGAAGGCGGGGAAGAAGATGCGATGGAGTCTAGAGAACGACGGCTGCTTTGGGTCACTGTGAGGGTTTCTGAAGTTTTCGCAAATTTTTTGGGAAGAGGACACGATGAAGTGCTGACTAGAATCAATTTATTTCTCTCAAATAAATTTCAACAAACGGGACGTTTGCTTGCAAACAACGGATTTGTGCCCATTTAATGTTTTCAAGAGTTAATTTGTATTTATGGTCAAGTTGAGAGTTTATTGTGTTGGGCTCCTCGAGTCTATAGTTGATTGAGAAAATTGCTCCTTAACCCAAAGTTAAATTAGAAAAGAAGGTCATTTTTACCACCACTAATCCGAACAAACCCAAATATCAAGTTAAATAAATACATGCAAAGACTATAACAAAAGTGAAGGTCAATTTAGGTAGGGAGAAACTCAAAGTCAGCCTCAAAGAAATGCAAATAGATATTCTCATTTAAAAAACTCTGGTTCCTGAAACTATAATATTCTGACCTTTCATTGACTATATAACGAAGTTCATCAAGTGCTTGTCTCACTCCTATAATAAAAGCATAACAGAGCAAAGCATTGGCTTCCCTGATATGCCATGTGAGAGCCTAACGCACGTATGATCATTTTGAAAGGAACGTTGCAAGAATGCTTAATTGGCTTGAATGTGGGAGCGTTTTATTTTCACCTCTCGATTGTGGGTTCGAACAAGGCAATTTCACAGTAATCAAATCTTCAAGAAAGACTACTAATTATAGGAACTATTTACCAGAATTTAGAGAGATTAAGGAGAGAAATTAAATTAGTTAATTATAATTATTTTCCAAAAATACCCCTACTGAACAAAAAATTACTGCACTGCCATTAATGAGTTGGAAAAATAAAGTCGTAAGTCGTAACGCCAAAAAATTGGAATTTCCTTCTTACACATTTAAACATGGGTCATGCTCATAAATAAAAACGAGAGACTGAAAGTTCATTCTGGTCATATAAAGTGTCGTAAGAAATTTCATTGCTAACGTATTTGATTTATTTCTCATTTTATGGTATTCGCACGTTTTATATAAGATGTATTAATAATTAAATTCTTTATTTGACATTTAATCCTATATAAAACTATTATTACAATATTAGAAATAATAAAAGGTTAAAGTGTATCCAAGGCTTGAAATATTTTCTGGTTGCATACTTGCATCCAGCACGCCAAGCTGAAGCACTAAGTTTTTCTACGGTGTATTAAACACACTAAGTTTTTCTGATTTGCTATTGGATGCATCAAAAAATAGTTCTAGATATGGAAAAAATATAACAAAAATTATTCAAAATTATTTTATAAACAAAAAATATAATTGAGTTGTATATAACATTAATGAGTTACAAATATTATTTACTTTATAAAATATATAGGTGTATTATTAAATTATTATTGAGAAAGTATAAATAGGGGTATTATAGGAAAAACTTGAGAAAAGTTAAAACTTGTTCTTATAATTAGGACCAAAACCAACTCCAAAATGTGTTCCTATAATAAGGACCGGAGGGAGTAATAATTATGTATCTGATTGTAGATATAGAGAGAATAAGCTTAGATTTATTAGACCATTTCATCCCATTCCACATATATCAAAAAGTAATTAAATATTATTTTTTCAAAGGCTGCATCATTATTCAAAATTAAAGCCTCTTATATATCATTTAGAATTAACCACTATTAATTATTTTTCCTCTAAGTCTTGACGGAAAACCTTGTTCAAATGAAAAAAGAAAAAGAATTAACCACTATTTTTCGGTAACACTTTAGAATTAATATCCTAAATCTTTACATTAATCTTTAAGTCACAAGTTGTTGATTACATTTCTCAAAGGTGATGCATATATCATATCAATCTTACAAGAAAATCTATCATATACCCCACGACAAGTACAGGAACAAATATTACTGTTTTGTTTTCGTCTGAAAAATATTACTACCTTAGTCCTAATTATAAGAGCTATTTGACTTTCTTTGGAGAGATTGAGGAAGCTAAATAAGTTAATTAATCATTTCATTTGTTGTATATCTTTAGATTATATATTATTTTATTAGTTAAATTAATTAGTTTGAAGAAAAAACTAAAAATACTCTAAAGTAATTTAATTAGCTTTCTTAATCTCTTCAAAAAAGTCAACTAGCTCTTATAATTGTGACCTAAGTGGAAGTACTTTACTTTAAATTAAAGACAATATGATATTCATACATTTAAAAAACCCATACCACACATTTCTCTTCACGTCATTCCATAAATAGAAATATGAATTATGAACTACACTCGAACTGAAAAATCACATAAAACACCCTTCACATTTTGTCCAGCTCGTCATCACTATGATTATCTATTATTAACATGAAATACTACACTACCCCCCCCCCCCCTCTTTTTTTCTGGTTTTAAACCTAGAAGAAGGTAGATCACTAATTTATAAATATTAATAAAATTAGTTAAGTAATTGTGAGTACAAAAATGTTTAGTTTTTTTAAAATACCCCTTTAATTATTATCTATATTGATGACAACTCTCTTTAATATATACAATCGATAGGGATATATAGTTTAAAAAAATTACTCCCCTACTTTAATATAATAAGACCTATTTAACTAATTTGATTTATTAAGAAAGTTAGCTAATATGATATGTTATTTTTTTAAAAAAAAAAAACACTTTAGTCATTTTTCTTAATTCCCTCCCACTTTTGTCCTATATTAAGACCAAATGAGTAATTTGGAAGGTATAATAGATTGAGGTATTACATTTAGAGATAGGATATTGTCACTACCAATTTTATGTTACTACCAAGTCACACCACTTTTTCACCGTTAGATCGGAATCTCAATAGGAGAGAGAAATGATAAAGGTATATGAGATTCTAATCTAACGGTGAAAAAGTGGTAGTGACTTGGTAGTGACATAAAATTGGTAGTGACAATATCATATCCCTTATATTTATAATCAAAGTAAAGTAAATTAAACCACCAAATAAGCCCTTACATTGAGATGATCGAGGAATATACACTAAGCAAAAGAAAAAGCACGTGAGGAATATATATTTTGTCTAATCCAACGCTTATGTGTAATAAACCAACTTTATGTGAAAAATTAACTCAATGCATCTCCATCCAATGTACTTTACCTTACCGTACAAATTTATGAATAAAATATTATATGCAACAAAAATAGAAGTGTGACCTACAAATTAATTACTCAAAAAAATAAAATATGATTAACTGGGGTAATAAATCCAGCGATCAAATCTTATGTAACATACGCATATACATTGTTTTTTTCTTTTCACACACAGTACATTTTCCTAGAATTAAAAAAAATAATAATAATAATAATAATAATAAAAAGAACATACCTTTCCCAACAAGATTATCACAAAATCAAAACCCAAAATGCATACATTTCATCATTTTTTTCGTTATTTTTGGATTCAATCGTAGAAGAAAGGAGATGCAAAGATAGGATTATGGTGACTCCTAGGAGACCCTTTTTCTTGGAAAATAAATCAACCACTAAAGGAATTATTGGCTTTATCTTCTTATTCTTCATTTTTCTTTCCCCCATTTTCCCATTATTTCCCAAATAATTATAACTTTCTGATCTCTCACCAACACTTAGAATCTGAGCCAAAGTTTCCTTCTTCTTCTTATTCTTCTTAACCACTTCTTCCTCTATTTTTATCTCTCCATTATTATTATTATCATCATGAAGCTCCCTATAATCATTCAATCTCTCATCAAACCTCACCGTTTTTGCTGCAGCTTTCCCGGCAGCGGTCGCCTCAGCCTGAGCCAGCTTTGACATGTTCTTGTGAAGCTCTGCGTTGAGATTAGCCAACGCCACCTCCGTGTCGCTCTCTCTCTCCTTCAACAGCTTTAGCTCCTTCTTCGTCTCCTCCAGCTCCACCTCAAGCTTCTTTAGGGTTTCCAAAAGTCCCTTATTATTATCATCATCCTGGTGTTGATGATGATGATGATCATCATAGTTGTAACTAATAATATCTTGATTAAAATCCTCACCCTTAATCTTCGTTATCGTCTTGGTCGTTACCGGACTTGACGTGAACCTCCACGAGTTCTCTCGCTTGATCGGCTTCGTGGGGGTTGTGGTGGCGGTGGCAGCTGGTGAGGGCAAGGGAGAGCTGACATGAATGCGCTCGCCAAAGACGGCGATGGCTTCCTTGACAGAGCGGAATGCGGAAGAGGTGTCCACGGTGGAGGCGAAATTTAGGGTTTGAGGTTCATGTTCCATATTGTAGGCGTGATGATGTGGAGGAAGAAGGAGATGAAGATCGATGATGATAAGGTGGAGAAGATTTTGGAGGGTTGGTTGTTAGGTTGAAATTAATAATAGTGTTGTTGTGTGATGTGTTGTGAGGGGTGTTGTGAGTGTACCTAGGTAGGGTTTTCTTTGCTTGTACTTCAATGGTTGTGGGAGAAGGAAGGAGACATAGAGTGAAAGCAAAGTGGAAGGTATCGAGGGGTTTCAGGTTTCTATTAAGAGGATATTGCAAGACAAAAACATCAGATTGTGTTGGTGTTGTGTGGCTTGTGTGTGTGTTTGTGAGTGTGTGGGGTTTGGTTCTTATTGGTGAGCTTGAGGATGACCACCAAACTAACAAATCTGGTATTTATATGTCACGTGAGGAGTCACGTGCTAGAAAATGTCAGGATGATTGTTTGGTCCAAGGACATTATTATTCATTAGGTAAAAGACAGAATAATTGTAGTAATATGAATTGGACATTTAGTTGATTCAATGGGGAAAAAAAGACTAATAATCGATTTTGGCACGTGATTTGAATGATGGTTCAAGAAATTAGTCAACTATAAGGATTAATAAAAAGTTGTTTAAATTTATCAAGGTGACAAATCAATCAAAATTACTGATGTGATTTTATTTAATTAGTTTTACAAAAATTGAAAAATTGAAAGTTTATATTGTCATAAATAATTGACTGTTATTTTAGCTCCAATTTAAGCAGGCATTGCGAATATTGAATTTATTATAAATTCATATTTATACATTTTATTTTTTTACAAATATATGTGTATTACTACGACATATTCAAGACAATGTTATTGTGGGGCAAGAGGTTTTGCACAAGATGAAAAAGATGAAAGTCAGAAGAGGTATAATGGTCACGAAAATAGACTTGGAGAAAGCTTATGACAGAATTAAATGGGGCTACATCCACCAAGTACTAAAGGGAGAAAGATTTGATGCCAAGGTCATTGACATTATTATGAAATGCATTTCTACTTCCTCTTTTTTTTTTTATATCAAAATTTTAGGAAAAGGGTTGGGTTCATCCACAGTCCAATGGCAAAACTCTTGGAGCCCAATCCACAGGGTATCTTACGTCAGGTAGAGTACACATGCCTTCACCTCCACCAAGATTTTACCGCTTCATAGACCCCTATGATGCCTACCCTAACGCCTTGATCAACTTTAGGATCGAACCCGCTTCCTTTGGATGAGGAAGTCCGACCCCTTCACCAGTTGAACCCTCTTTAAATGTATTATGGAACGGAGTTACAACAGAGTATTCCAAGCCCAATCATGGCCTTAGGCAAGGTGATCCACTATTTCCTTTCTCATTTGTGATGTGTATGGATAGGCTTTCACACATCATATGTGATGCGGTTGCAGCAAACAAATGGAAGCTTGTATTTATAACAAAGGATGGACTAGCAATATCTCATTTAATGTTGGGTTAAGGTGCAAATTGACCAATGAAGTATTAGGCTAGGAGCATATGACACAAAAATGTATTAAAGATACCTTAAATACCAACCAACAATTAAAAATGGAAAAAATTTACCAATCAACTATTAAAAATGAAAACTATCACAATGACGTTAAAATTAGTCCAACGTTGTTTGGTTACTTATATGTAAGAGAAGCCCGAAGATGGCTGAGGGGCTTTTAAGGAGGACAGTCTTCAATATGTCGCAACTTTGATTGTTTAATTTGGTCAAGGAAATGTCATTTCGACGCAGAATTGTTATATAAGCTTTCGGAGTGTTGTATTCGGGGTTATATCTGTGTTCTTTAGCTTCGCCCCTGTTTTGGGACAAGTTTTGTTTCCATATTTCAGCTATTGTTGGATTGAACTTTGATTATAGGTGTGACCTATTGATATAGTTACTGGGTCCATCATTAGCTCAAATGAAATCGAGCATCGAAAATCCTTAAGGTTTAAGCCACTAATCATCTTCTTTGTACTACACCTTCCTTCTAAATCATCTGGGGGGCTGCTAGGATCATAAGTTTTAAATATCACTCCCGCAATAACTCAAGAATCCGATTAAACCACTTTGAAGAAAAGCCTCACACTCTTTGCATTTAGAAAACCGAAAATCCATCTTTTATGTAAGAGAAGCCCGAAGATTGCTGACATGGCATGCTAGAATATTATGACTACGCAATTTGGCATGATTCCAAGCTTATTCCTTTCTCGAGGACAAAAGAAGTTTGCCCGATTTTAAAGTCACTATGATAGTTTCCATTTTTAATAGTTAATTGGTAAATTTTTTTCATTTTTAATTATTGGTTGGTATTTAAGGTACTTTCAATACATTTTTGTGCCAGATGTTCCTAGTGTAATATTTCGTTATCCAATCTGCACCTTAACCCTTTAATATTTGTTGATGGCCTACTTTTATTTGGAGAAGCATCTGAGGAGCAAGCAGAAAATCTTATGGAGACTCAACAAATTTTGTAGTGCATCTAGTGAAAAAGTCAGTTTATGCAAGTCGTCCATATTTTTCTCTCCAAATGTTTCAACAGCCTTGAAAGGACGGATCAAGGATATTACAGTAATGAAAATCACTTGCAAGTTAGGGAAGCAGAGGGAAACATTCCAGTATGTGGGGGATCGGGTGAAAGAAAAGCTCTCAAATTGGAAAGTAAACTGTTTATCTATAGCAGGAAGTATCACACTTGCCAAACCGGTCATTAGTCAATTCCCATCTTCCCAATGTAGGTGGCACAACTTCCGGTGAGTATTTTTGAGGAGGTAGAATGTTTACAGCGTAATTTTACATGGGACAAACTGATAACAGAAAGGGATTTCATCCATTGGGTTGGAATAAAATTTTTGTAACAAAGTCAAATGGAGGTTTAGGCCTCAAGTAGTTAGTTTCAGTAAACAAGGCTTTTGGAGCTAAATTAGCTTGGTCGAGGGGCTTTGAGCTGAAGTTTTAAACAAGAAATACATGAGGAGGAGTGATACCTCCTTACTGAATTCAAGTCCAACGGATTCGAACCTCTGAAGATTTGTGTGTAAGAAGAAAGACATCATCGAAGTAGGAACAGAATGGCAATTACGGAATGGTAGATCTATCCAATTCTTCCTAGACTACTGGCTTTTCCCAGATAAGAAAGTAAAGGATTTTGCATCCGGTCCTTATCTCCAGTGGAGGAGCAGAGTATAGTTGCTGACTGGGTTAGTTATGGGGCATGGGATCTGCCACGGCTCTATAATATTGTCACTAGTGAGATAACCCAGAGACTGATTGCTCTGTTACCACCTTTTGAAAGAGCAGGGGAGGATATCATGGTATGGAATGGAACACATAATGGACTTTTTACTGTCAAAAGTGCTTACTACCAGATTGAAAAACCTCCATTATACATCTCTACAGCAAAATTTACGGACATATATGGTCTTGGAAAGGAGCAGAAAGAATTCAGGTTTTCCTATGGTAGGCTTTTAATGATAGACTGCCTACAAATGAGGGAGAGTAGATGGTCCTCTACCTCTCCATTTTGTAACTTCTGTAATAATGAAACAGAAGACCAGATACACATTTTTAGAGATTGTTGCTATGCTAAGCAGATTTGGCAGCAGATGGTTCATCCAAGATATATCTCAAATTTCTACTCAATGCATCTCAAAGACTGGATGTCACTTAACCTAAGAGAGGACAAGGGAGTAGCTGGTGATCATAGTTGGAATCTTACATGGGGTGTTGCTTTGGATGCTATGGAAGTGGCGAAATAACAGCGTTTTTAATGAGGATTTTCAACGTCCAACAGACCCTCTCCTAGTTATCAAAAGGACATGGAAATCATTCTGCGTAAATGATATTGTAGAGGCTGAAGTTGCAGATCAGCATGAGGTAACGCTCGACAGATGGATGCCTCCTCCTGCTACATGGATAAAAGTTAATGTAGATGGTGCAGTAGTCTCACATAACAGCAGAGCGGCTTGCGGAGGAGTTCTTTGAGATTCCAGAGGTACATGGATAATGGGGTTTACCCAGGATCTGGGGAAATGCGGTATCTATGAGGAGGAAGAATGGGCTGTACTGATGGGGCTTAAATTAGCATGGGATGAAGGTTTCAAGAAGGTGATGATTGAATCTGATGCAAAAATTTTAATCGATGATCTCAGGCATGGCAGGGAGGAGTCAACAGGAAGCATGGTTCATTTGCAGATCAGACATATGCTTACAATGGACTGGGAGGTCAATTTGTACCACATATCTCGGTCACGGAATGCTCTGGTAGATGCTTTGGCGAAGGAAGGTCTTGTACGATCTTCAACATTGTATGATTGTCCAACTCATATAAGGACATTGTTTTTAGCTGATTTTGTCGGACTTGATCTCTTTTTCTAGTTTCTTAATATGTTAAGGCAGATGCCACCCTTATTACCAAAGAAAAAAAATAAAACTAAAATTGTGCAAATTCACTAAGACGTTAAATTTTATCAAATGTCTCTTAAATTTACGAAGGCTAATTTAAAATAAAATCTGACATACCTTTGATAAATTTAACAGCCTTGGTGAATCTGTACTAATTTAAGTTGTTTATTGGCATCTTTATCTCTTCCAAACTTATTTGTCCTACACGTTCCAGGAAAAACTTTATTAGTAAAATTGAAAATTAACACTTGTTGATTGATTGATTGCAAAGCTCTTTTTTTTTTTTTTTTTAATAGCAAAGATTGCAAAGCAAAATTTTTTTTTTAATAGCAAAGATTGCAAAGTCCCCAATTTCAAAAAAAAAATTTGAAAAGGGAAGACCCTTTGAACCAAATAAGGAGGATAGTGAATTGTATGGATCCAAATTTTGAAATATCAATCAAGTATCTCGACCTTTATAGACATTTAGCCCAAAAAATTGACAGTTCAGTTAAAACTTAAAAATAAAGGATCAAGTTTCTCAATTAACATCTCTAAATTTTGGGTACTAAAATGTCATTGGCCCTTTGAGAAATGATGCATATTCACTGTTAGATTAAAATTCTGGGTTAATATCGTTATTGTTCTTACAATTTGATTGCATTGTTGTTATAATTAGTTTTGATCCCTATAACTTCATAAGAACTTCATTTGAGCTGAAATATGGATACTAAAATCAAAACTCATTAAAAGTATAAGTATCAATCATTAAATTTATACCCAATATTTATAAAACCATAAGAATCAAAACCAAAATTCAATTAAGATATAAGGACTAATAATAGTATCAACCCTTCTAAAATCAAAAAAATTGTTTAAAAGCAATTACAAACAACCGCCCATAGAAATTTTATTTGTTGTGTACGACAACCCGTTTATTAGTTCAGTTTTCCAATATTTCCTTCAAGGCTTAAGCTTACATCAAGACATGTGAGTATCACAAGCATCAAATATTTGAATGTGTTGTGCGGATCGTAAACGATAAAGTACACCAAAAATTAAAACCACCACACATCACACATCAACATCACTTGAGGCCCTAAACCGTCAAATCCAAAATCAATTTCAATATCAAAAGCAAAATCGTTGAGGTTACAGGAAACAGAAACTAGAAGACTTTTAAAGGTTGAAGCAACGTACTTTAATTACTTCTATGAAACTACTAAGAAGTCCCAAAAGCTTCATTTATACCATAGAAAAGAAAAATAAATAAACGTCAATATTAGATAAGGGGAAAAAATGAGATTCTTTTCCCTCATGTCCGACCATTAAACCTAGCAAGGCACCATAAAACACAGGTTGCAGTCAAGTAAACTTCAGCATTTTGCCTTACAATAGCAACATAGCAGCTGGGACAAGCAGTTTGAATAAATAGCATCTGAACTCTGAAGCAATTAAAAGATTAGTACTTCTCAGATCTAGATTTTGGATTTAACGTTATGTATGAAACTCAACAAGATGGGGGGATATGCCTTTCTAGTCAAGGATTAATGCAAACTGCAAAGGTACTTCGCCATGGAGAGTGGATCAAAACCTTCCTCAGCGATCAAGAACTCTAGACCTGAATATGGTATAGCGTGAGAAAATTTTCAAAATCTAGCCGGCACGAGACATTTTTATCTTGGGCATTGCCTTCTTCATCTGACGAGCACGGTCTTTTGCTTCTTTCTTACGAATAGCCTCTGCACTGAGCTTAGCCTCTGCTTCCTCCATAATCTTTCTCCTTTCCGCCTTTTTTCTCTGCAAGGCTTCTTGACGGGCATTTTTATGTTCTTTCTGTAGTTCTTGAGCAACCTTAAGACGAGCAGCCTCTGTCTTAGACCGAGCCTGCATTATGGACACCAGAGTCATTCAGGACCATGCATGCAACTTAATTTACTATAAGATATGGGTACAAATACAATAGTCATACGATAAGGCAAATTCACCTACATGAGAACTTAGTTTTAATCTCCCAACCAAATCAATATAATATGGTACCAAAGCCACCAACCGAGTCATCTCAGCCATATTCTTAGCATCTGGGAGTGCAAACTTGAATACCAATATCTTCTTGTGGATGCTAGGATGTTGATCCGAGAAATGCATTGATATGAAACCTTTTCCAAATTTCTCAAAAGCTTTGTCACCAAAAACCTGCAGCATGTTGTCAGTGTCTCATTAGCAGGCCTGGAAGAAAATATAATAATATCATGCTCACGGACTGTACAGCTGCTGAACACAACTTGCCCCAACAGTCTACACATGTGTCACATAGTCCCAAAAATGCATGATTTGAAAGCGGGACAACCTTAATGAAGTATATATCAGCATATCAAGAAATTTATGCACTCAAATCACATAAATAAAAATTAAACAAGACTTTTAACCAATGGACACTTATCATAGGAAAAAGAGAGAAGAATCCAAAAGGAAGAAGCAAGTCAAATATAAAATTATATGATTTAAAAGAAGCCAGCCACAAAGAAGCCACCCGATATCATAAACAACCAGAAAACCATATAGAGTGGCAGCACTTAGCATGGCTGTGCCTGTATATAAAGTTTATTTAGTCCAACTTCATCTTTACCTTAACAACAACAAACAGCTATATGAATAACACACTGCCAACGCCACTATGCTCCATCCTAATTAGAACAATCTAGCA
Organism: Acacia acuminata; assembly: GCA_019022655.1. NCBI lineage: Eukaryota > Viridiplantae > Streptophyta > Magnoliopsida > Fabales > Fabaceae > Acacia > Acacia acuminata. The sequence goes on from JAFJYI010000010.1 coordinate 4,376,317, forward strand.
AAATAAACCTAATGATCCTGTTCTGCCTCTTCAAATAAATCCTAAGCAAGCACGCAAAGTAATTGATCAATAAATACCATCGGAGTTGAGACAATTTCAAGAAGAAATATTGGTCTTCCAACTTTTGAATCATTAAGGACAAACATACAATCATATGTGATACTCTTCCCATTTCCCATTCATGGTATTCATTCATCTGTAAATTTGTAGTCCATTTTAACCTCCAGACAATTCAACTTCTAATCCACTGCATGAGATTAACAGTTAAGTCAGGTTCTCCATAAGGATCTGGCCAGCAGTTTAGGGAGTTTAGTGCAAATAAATCAGCCTTGGTGATTAATCCGAAGAGTTGGTTTTCACAAATCCACAGGCTCTTATCAATTTGCTCAAACTTCACAAAAGTCTAAATGATTTTTTGGCATCAACAACGGAGCCTTCAGAGAATCCTATTGTCGGATATTTCTTTTGAAGATGCTACTCATCTTATCTTCTGTCTAGCCTAGCTAAATATATTCATATATCTTGTTATTTGTCATTTCAAATCCCGAAGTTTAAAAACTTCCATTAGTAATATATTTGATATTTCGAAAAACTATCAGCATCATTCCATACTTCTATATTCTAACTTCCCTTGCATCTTAAATTAGCATGTCCTAAAATTTACTAGTTTACTGAAAAGATTAAAAAAAGCAGTTAACTTACATTATTCAAATTATTAACCTAAGAAAATTATTATCCCGTCACGATAGGATTTCAAGTCCTTCGTTCCACTTTAGTTTTCAGATGTCTCGGTTGTCTCCTCTTTCATGAGTAATCCATGCATTCTAGTAGTTTTGATGTCCAACTAAAATGCTTTATAACTCATGAAGAACAAAATAACTAGCATTTAAGCGAAAGATTCTATAAACCACACAGCATAATCAAAGACAAAAAAAAAACACATCATCCAACGAAATACACGGTAAGACATGATAATTCACCATAACTAATTCGTACAGATGAACAAAATCAATTCAAACCTGCTCAAGCACGGTATCTGTAATCAATTCACCAGCAACTTCCTTTGACTCAGAAATGACAGCTAACTCCTCAGTAACCCACTTCCTCCCATTGGGAGGTGAAACAAGACCTGCAAACCTTTGCAAATCCCTCACATCCTTCTGCATAGCTTTCGCCGCCTTCTTCTTAGCCATAGCAAACACTATGTGATCCATGGATTCGTCATTCATATACACCTCAAAGGTAATCTCATCCCTAGAAGGCACAATCATATTGTATATCCTTGATATCAGATCTTGCCTGCTCTTCAACTCCATCGTAGCCAGCAAACCCTGACAATACCTTCTGCCGCTCGCATAGAACTTGAACACCGTTTGCCCTTCTTTCAACAACAACGGTGCATCATCACCGCCTTCGCCGATCCCCAAAAGACTAAAATTCTTTTCAAAGATCGAGTCCTTGGTGGCGAACTGAGCAGCCCAGGCAAGAGCTATATTCTCGTTCTCGCGCTTCCCAGTAAAGTAATTAATCGCAAACATAATCAGAAAACTCCCACTAACAATCTCAATCGTAAACGAACGCGGACCCTTGACATCCCCAGATTTCGCAGATGCCTTAGGATCCGTACTATTATCCACGGGTTTGGAATCTTCAGAATTAGTATTGGAGATTTCCGGGGTGGGTTGCTCAACGGGCAAGCCTTCAAATTCATCTTCATCCCAGAATTCAACGGCGGTGGTAGTGGGTGATGTATTCGGAAGATCCGAAGCTGGAGATTGAAAATCTGAATCCAAATTCGGGTCAGGGACAGATTCCGTGGTCTTGGGATCTGGAGGGGTGAGTCTGGTAGTTTGGGGCTCCGATTGAGTCAAAGGGGGTGATCGGAGAGAAGTGGGATCGATGAATTGGTCGTCGAAATCGTCATCTTCGGCTTCGAAACCTTCGAAATGAGATTCGGCTCGAACAAAAGCACACGAAGAGAAGTGATTGACAAAGAGAAAGAGGATTGCGAGGAGATAGAAGAAGAAAGAGAAGTGCTTAGCCATGATTGATGTGCGGAGAGGGGGAGAGCGATGGGAGAGAAGGAGAAAGCCAGAAATCCTACTTGATACTGAAACTACTGACGAGTCAAAGACGATACGAAATTGTATGTCTGGGGTTACTTCTGTCTTTTTGATTTATGGGAATGAAATATGAGTATTAATGAAAGGGATAGGATATTGTCATTACCATTTTTTGTCATTTACCAAAAGTCACTACCACTTTTTCACCGTTAGATCATAATCTCATCTATTTTTATTATTTCTCTCTCCTATTAAGATTCTGATCTAACGGTGAAAAAGTGGTAGTGACTTTGGTAGTGACAAAAAATGGTAGTGACAATATCCTATCCCTTAATGAAAATAATAATTATACACACCTCCACCACCTCAGGGACGCTTTTTTTTTTTTTTTTTTTCTGAAAAAGTTTTGGAGGGTTCGATATCGTCACAAGCGCCAAAAGACGGCGGCTCTATGAAGACTTATCATGGACTTACGAGATCGCTTTTATCAAAGTCGAGCTCCCAAATGACGGTAGAGGATCGAACCCACGACCCAAGGCGTAGTCCTGGATCCCTTACCATCTATGCCAACTCTCATCAACACCTCAGGGACGCTTTTGGTTACACCGAATCATCTGATTTGTAGGTGAATTTTTTAACTGATTAATTTGTGGCTTTGATTTTGTTTGATTTTGTTGGGAGTCTTGTTTTGATTTTTCTTATATTTAGTTTGTAAGAGGATAAACGGGCGCAAGCTTGTCATCAACGGATGTTTCAACATCATGCATTATGAGGGTGCATCATAGTTGCTATCTGTTGAATGTTGAGTAATACATATATCTTAAAAGTTTAAGACCATGGGTTCTGAGAGGAAGTACTTAAAGGTTATGGACACCCCAAAAAAATTCTTAGGGTGTTAGATATATCACAAAATATTTTGAGTTACTAGATATATCTAAAAAAATATTATAGGATGTTCGATCTTAACCCTTCTACAAAATCTATTCATAAATCTCTTATTTCGTAGATAATACAAAAAATTTGGTTAAATACAATGTTTCTTCATAAATCTTCACCCATGGAGACGTATTGCAAAGGATGTTAGGGACATTCTTCATAGGTTTCCTCATGTTTCTTTACCTTTTTTATTAAAGGGTTAAATATCAATTTTACTATGGAAGTATTGGTAAGGGGCACTCAGCACCCGAAAGTTTTTTTAATACCAAATTTGCCCTAGAAGTCTGAAAAACGTAGCATATTTGTCCATTCGTCACTGTAGCTCCACGTAGACCGTTAAAATGACACATGGCTGTGAAACAGACATGTGGAGGCTGAGGTGGAATTGGTGTAGGGCAGATCATTTATCTCTCTCTCCTCCCTCGCACTTTCTCTGTGTACGCAGCTTCACTGTGTCGCCAAAATTTCTCTCCTTCCTAGAATCACAGGGAAGCGGCTATAGGTGTCAACAAAATGCCTTCGGCCGCGGCCAATGTGCCACCAGGAACTGCGGCGGCACCCCTCTGGCGACATTCGCGGAGTTCACTCTCGGCAAAGACCAAGACTACTTCTAAGATTTCAGCCTCGTCGACGGCTACAACCTGCTCCTGATCTCCATCACCCTATTCAAAGGGATCTGGGAAAGTTGGTCTGCAACTTTGATTGCTTTGATATGGCTTTGATCTGGTGGTTAGGTTTCATCAATTTTCGAGATCTAGACCATTTGCTCTCTTTTCCTTCTATATTCTTTGTTTGTCGACTTCCTCTTTCTTCTTTGGCAGTCTGATTTTTTAAAATTGATTATTGTACTTTGATTATTTTGATTTCATTCAAAATATATCTCTAAAGGGGACAAGGAGTGTTCTCAGTGAAGACAGGAAAGCACTTTTCTTTTGGTGGAAAATGAAATCTGGGCATGCCTTTTTTTGTCAGGTTGTATGTCATATGTTGATCTATCTATTCTCAGACCATTTGAATCTTCTCTTGTTCTTTGGCAATTTGATGAATCTGGGATATTTTTATTTGTACGGTATTGTTTATTCACTTGTGATGAATCTCAAACCCAAATTTTCAGGAGAATTATTAGGAATGGGTCTCATGGTTTAGGAGTTTTTTTCAGTTGATTGTTGACGGATGTTGAGGATGATGAAGGTGAAGAGGTTCTTCTTTGTATTGGTTTTTTTTTTTTTTTTTTTTTTTTTTCAATTGATTGTTAGGTGTTGGTGATTCTTGTTATATTGTCTCGAGGGAACTGGTTGCAATGTTGGAAAATCTAGTGGTGTTGCTTTGATGAGAATGAGATTGATGTCGGAGAGAAGGAAACCGGAGCTTGACTTTGCCTGTGTACCCAGAGAGAAAGCAAGAGGGAGGAGAGAGAGATGAATGAGGTGCTGGCATGGATTATCATGTGGCGTTTTGGTAGAGCCATGTCAGCATAATTAGGTCAACTAACTGTTGATTGTTAGAGTCTGTTAAGTCAGGGCAAATTTGGTACAAATAAAACTTCCTGGTGCTAAGTGCTCCTTTACCAATATTTCCATGGCAAAATTGGGATTTAACCCTTTATTAAAAGAAAACAGATTAGTTGGTTTGTCATTTACAATTGTTCTTGACGCTCATGGAAACATTATGTGCATATTTGGATTACTAGTAAAAACTACTTTTCCAATGTGATTTACGATGTAAAAGGTAAGTTTCTGATATGAGTTTTATCTCGACTTGCGTGAACATACTTTTCAAACATCAATCCAAATAGGCCCATAGGAGCTAGACCCAAAGACAAATTTGTTTTGTTGGTTAACTAGATGCTTGTTTGGGATTACTTTTGAGAGTCCCAAAAATACTTATTCACATAAATTTAGATAAAATTCTTCTAACATATTTATTTTGTATATCGTAAATCATGATTAAAAATATACTTTTGAGGGCTCAAACTGCTATTCTAAACTAACACCAACTAAATCAATTATAACAATTATAAATAATGCAAATTCACCACGTCACAACTCCCAAGAAAAGGCATAATGAACATTTCAGCTAACCTACTGATGCCATCTGAAAATTACAATGCCGTAGCAAATAACAGAGTGAAATTGTTTTAATGGTAAATGACTAAATTGTCCTTCATTTAATTTTGTTTAGTATTTTTTAAGCGTACATATATTGGGTCAAGGAGCATTTTTTACTCTAAAGTTTTTCACCGAGAGACAGTTTTACCCTGAAAGTTTCTACAATAGAGCAATTTTGCCCTAATCATTATACTTGTTAATTTTGACCGTTAGTTGATCAAATATGTTGAGTTGACAAAGTCCATGTATCATCTCATCATTTTTGTTAAGGTATAAATTTACTTCAGAAGTTTTAAATCTAACTTTGTCAAAAGATGAAGTAAATGATATGTGGAATTCCGTATGAGAATTTATACCTTAACAAAAATGACGTAAATGACATATGGATTATTAACTCCGTATATTTAGTTAATTAAAGGTCAAAATAAATTTGGATAACGATTAAAGTAAAATTGTTCTATTTTTAACACTTTCGAGCAAAATTGTCCCTTAACCCTAAATATTTTAATAACTAACAATAGTAAAATAAAAATATTTGTATAAAAGTTTATAAGTCCTATTTTACATTATTACAGTTGATACAAAAATTTACATGTTTATCATAAATTAATTTGTAAATGTACACAAACATTCAACAACTAACAATAGCATAATTACAAATGTTTTTCATATGAAAATTTATAAATACTAATTTACATTAATTGATACAAAAATTTTAGAAGCGTTCGTAAATAAATTTACATGTACATACACGAATGGCATATTGTTCATTTACCGTGAAAACATAATTTCACTTTCGTCCTCTTGTAGCACAGTGTAATTTCATAATCTTTTTTTTACCCTTATTTAAAATGAAATCACACCAATGGGAGTTAACTCAAATTCTCCCCTAAATAATCCATATTCACCAAAAGTCCTTACAAGAGCAAGATCCCTCTTCAAAATGATGAAAACGATTTCTGTCCCTCACAATGATTTTCCTTTCATATACTTTTGCAATAAACTTAATGGCCAAATGACAATCCTCACACACCCTCAAGTTCTTAAAAATCCGAATGGTCGTTCCCGGAGCCGTCGCAAGAATGCCAAAAGCAATTGCCAACTTCTCACTATGAGCGGCTAATGCATCCTCCTTCTCATGTTCCTCAAGGCACAGTGTACTTGATGTTGTTAAAGGCACATATCCAGCACATCGAATTCTACGAAAAATCTCATCCAACATTTCATAAATCCGGGATGATTTCGGGTGCAACTTATCACCGGAGACAAATTCATATACCGCATTGTCAACCTCGATCGAGCTAGTTCCCGGGACCTTCTTTCGAAGATTCACATTTTTCTTCATCATCTTCCTCACATTCTTTACCTTGTCCCATTTCATTGCTTGAGAATATATATTTGACAAAAGGACATAATTCCCATCTACATGAGGCTCCAATTCCAGAAGATTCACCGTGGCTTCTTCTGCTAGTTCAACGTTCTTGTGGATTCTGCATGCTCCAAGAAAGGCCCTCCAAATTATGGCATCTGGTGATAAAGGCATAGTCCTTATGAGCTCCATCGCATCCCCAAGCCGCCCGGTTCGGCCTAAAATGTCAACCATACACCCATAGTGTTCAATCTTAGGATCAATTCTATAAACACTACTCATTGATTTGAAGTAATTCCATCCTGTCTCAACCAACCCAACATGACTACATGCACTTAACACACCAATGAAGGTAACATCATTTGGTTCAATTCCTTCAGCAACCATGTTGGTAAAATATTCTAAAGCAAGATGACCAAGCCCATGATTTGAAAAACCCATTATCATAACACTCCAAGTGAAAACATCCTTCTCTTTCAATTGCTCAAATATTCTTACTGAACTGTCTATGTCCCCACACTTTGCGTACATGTCTAAAAGAGATGTCCCCAGCTTCATGTCGATCCTAATTCGGCTGTTCTTCTCTATGTACTCATGAATCATCTTGCCCATTCCTAAGGCACCAACATTTCCACAAGCATTCAAAACGCTGATCAGGGTGATCTTATCTGCCGCCACATTAGCTAGTTGCATATTGTGAAACAGCTTCAAAGCCTGGTTAGATTGCTTCTGTCTTTGTTCATCGCTGCCGATTGTGGTATCAAACAGTTTTTGGGATGCCCAAGAATCTCCCAGTGAGGCATACCCATGGATAATGGTGTTCCATGAGACCAAATCTCTTTGGGGCATTTTGTCGAACAGTTCATGTGCCTTTTGAATCTCTCCAAATTTAACATACTCTGACAAAAGAACATTATGAGAAACCAAATCTGGTTCTTCCATAAGATCTAACACCTTACCTGCATACTCTATGAAACCACATTTTGCATACATTTCAATAAGCGCAGTTTGGACATACAAATCATCACAAAACCCAAGTTTCACCACCTGGGCATGAATCATTGTGCCATTATCACAATCCTTACACCTCCTCCCATATGCTTGAAGAACCAGAGAGAGGCTGAAACCATCGAGGGAAAGGTTCTTGAGGTTGTGCATTTGGAAGTAAAGGGCGAGAGATTGTGCGGGATTTTGAGCATTCAAGTAAGCACGCATCATGGTGTTCCAGATGAATGTGTCAGGAAGAGGAAAAGAATCGAATATGGAACGAGCATAATGTAGATCGGCATCGTCATGCAGCGAAGAAAGAGAGATGACTGCGTTTAAGAACTTGGAATTGAGTAAGTTGTTATGGCAAAGAAAACACGTTTTGATGAAAAGGGCGTGAAGTTGAAGCAAGTTTGTGAGGTTGGTGTTGCGAAGAAGAGCCCCGATTCTGTGTTCTATGACCTTTCTGGTGTGTCGCTGTGCAAGAAGCTTAACGCTTAATGACATTAATATTCGCGTGGAAGATTATAAGTGAGTGGAAAGAGAAACTATACTAAAGAAGAAGAAGATCCGAATAAATTGTATATACACACATATATATGGATCGGCTTTCATTCTTTCACTCACTGAATGATTAAACTTGAAGATCAACCAAAATGAAACAGGAGTTCGTGTGCCAGAAGGAAAAACCATCTGACTCTTTAAAAGACCTGAAAAAAAGGGTTAAAACTAATAAAGGGTTATGCTAGGAGTACTAACCACAAAAAAGCCTTAAGTTGATCATAACTATCAAAAACACAATTAAAAATTGTAAAATATCACAATGTTGTTAGAACTAAAGTAATGACCATTTGAAAAAAGGGTTAGCTAGCACAATCAACAAATAAAAATAGGTAACTAGCACAATGAAGTTAAAACAAAGCTAACGATCGTTTGGTATTAGACTGATCTTCAATGGAACTTGATGGCTAAATTTTCAATACAAACAAATCAGAGAAAGCCACAACATGTGATAATAAAAAAATAAAGAAAAAAACTAGATCTGCTTGAAATTCATTGATGAAAGGCCATGAAGAATAAGGAACAAGCCAGTGTTGGTCGATATTAATAGAGCAAAGGACATCAGGTTCACTTTCGACCCACTTGGAGCACCCTGAGGCTCTTGCTCCCTTGTTGGATATGGAAGGAGAAGAGGATGAAGAAGAGACATAGGTTCTTGGGTCGCATGTCAAAGGCAGAGATTTAAGGCTAAGTCTCTGCGAAGAACTAGATCTATGTCACCTTAATACTCTCACCAGCTAACTGCACAACATTCAATTCACACCAAATGGCCATTAGCTTAATTTTAACGTCATTGTGCTAGTTACCTATTTTTAATTGTTGATTGGTAATTTTGGTCCCTTCAAAACCTCTTTGTACTAGGTGCTCCTAGCGTAACACTTTGTTGGTCAATCTGCACGTGAAAAGTAACGGCCGTTACTTTAGTTCTAACAACATTGTGATATTTTGCACTTTTTAATTTTTTTTATATAGTTATGGTCCACTTAAAACTTTTTTGTACAGGGTGCTCCTAGCGTAACATTTTATTGGCCAATCTGTACCTTAACCCTAAAAAAAATTATAGGTCAGTTTTTAATATGAGAGGTAATTGGTAGTTGGATTTAGTTAAGAATATAATATAATACTCCTTCCGTTAGATAAGAAATGACAATTAAATAATTTAATATGTCTTAAAATATTTTTTTTCATTTGTACCCTTCTTGAGAAATATGTTTAATCGTATTAAGAATAATATTTTAAGAGGGGATATAATGAGTAAGTATTAATCACAATGGTAAAAAAAAAAAAAACATTAATTAAACTGAACGTGACTTATATTTTAGACCATACCTTCTTTTCTAGAAGTGTATATTATGAGTCGGAGAGAGTATGTCAATTCATTTTATATCTTATATTTATCGTTTTCTTAAACTAATTGAGATAAGTTATAAACTCATGTATAATACACCTTTGATTCTAGTAAGACCTAAGTTGCACTATGTACGAGATTCATGTGGTTCTCAATATTAGATAAGCCTCTGAATAGTAAATTAAGGGCCCGTTTGGTTCAGAGAACTTGGGAGAGCGAATGGGAACTTAATAGAGTTCCCTGCCAAAAACATGTTTGGTGTGCCAAGTTCCTAGGAACTCAAGTTCCCGGGCCCACACTGGGCCCACCACTCTTCCCTCATATGTGGGAATTTGGGATCCCACCAATTTTGGTGGGATCTCAAGTTCCCACATCACTATTCACTTTTTTGAACAGATTTGCCTCGAAATTCAAATCGGGAAAATCGGCGGGAAATTCAAACTTGGTGGGAAAGTTTGAATTTGGCGAATTTTTTTTTTTTTTTTTCTAAAAGTTCGGACTTAACTAGAAATTTTTTTTAAAAAAATATATTTTAAAAAAAAAAAAACATTTTTCTTTTTTATTTTGAATTAATTTCTTTTGAGGGTAAAATAGACATTTCCTAATTCTTTACCAACTACCCACCTCTCATTTTCTTCGTACCAAACAACTCAAGCCCATCTTCCCTCATCTTTCAAATCTTCCTTTCTCTTTCTTTAAGTTCCTTTCCTCCTCAAAGTTCTTTCCCTCTCCCCAAATTCTTTGAACCAAAGCGGGCCCTTAAGTGTTGTTCTCTTTTACTATGGGACTCTCTCTCACATCGCTCTTTATTTTATGATAGCAAAAAGCTAATTATTCTTAATCAATAAATTGCACTGAGGCCAAACAACTAACAAAAAGTTTTATCCCTTCATATACCCATAAATTGTTAATTGATCAAAAGGTATCATTTATTTATATTATCCCCTGCTGGGATGAACAGAAAATGGGGAGGAGAGAAAACTAGAAAAGAATGTTTTTTTTTTTTTTTGGGGGGGGGGGGAGGGGGGAATGTGTTTTTCCTATTTGGATGACGAAGGAAAAGTGGGGAGAGAAAATGGGGTGTGGGACCCACCTTATTTTCTCCCCAGATTTTATTTCCACATGTGAAGAAATTGGGAGGAGGAAAATGTCTATCGAATCTAAGGGTTTCATGGGACGGCACGGGATCGAAAAATCTCATTTGAAAAGAAAAGGTAACAACAAAAGCAATCACGCCTATTGAAAAAATTGGTCTGTGAGTTCGATTCTGAGTTTTTTTTTTCCCTGTTCAATTTGCCAAAAAAAAAAAAAAAAATCCATTCCCGTAATGGATATTTTTGCGACATTGGCTATGTAAAAAAAAGTTGGTCTTCAAAAGAGTCTTGGAAGAATATTTATCAGGGAGGAAGAAGACACAAGGATTATTTGATTTCATTTTTTTATACTTGGAAACCAGATTTGTTGTAGACCAAGGATGGAAGTTCTTTCCATTGTGTTGTCGGTTCTAAATATAAGATAAAGTTGATAAGAAAAAACACACAAGAAAATCTTTTTTGTTTTGATTTTTTTTTAAAGAGATTAATGGGAAGTTAATTAAACTACTTTAGAGTGTTTATATTTCTAATTTTTAAACAACTAATTAGTTTGACAATAAGGCAAGGAAAGCTTATATACGAGGATGTTTTGAGGACCCTTGATGTGTTTTTCGAATTTATAGCATATTAAATATAAGATAAAGTTTATAGGCATTTATGCACTTTTTGTGACCATGGTGGTGGATTCTTTTTAACATTTTGTCAGGTGGTGGTATGATGGGACAATCGAGGGATAAAAATTAGTGCATTTACAATATCACTTTTCTTAGAGGAGAAAATTTTGATTCTTGAGAATAGTAGGATATCATCTTATATAGGCTTAGGAAGAGAAATTTGTCATCTTGAAGAAAATTAGCTTGACAAGCCCAACTTTGTTGGTTCAATGAGACCTTGTTTAAGTAGTGCGACATTCTTCCCGAGCTAGCTTTAAGTCCTATTACACGGATGGGAGGCTTTTGTAGGATTAATATCCTCATTCCTCTTAAAAGGAAGACTAATGAAGAAATCTTGATTTTTCCATATGGGAAGGATGTGGGAATTGGTTAGATCTTTTTCGAATCTTTGTGGTGGGCATTACGTAATTCGTAGAGAGAAGGAATTTACGTCGGGTAATGAGAAGTTGGATTTCCACTGATTCCTTTGGGAAGTATAGTCAAATTCTTGGTGTGATAGAAGGCATCAAAACCAAGAAGAATATCTTTCTGGAAGTTCACTTCCTAGCACCTTGATTTTTAAGGTACATCACAGGAAGAACTTAATGCGATCTTTCTTAATGGTGATCAAATCAATTTTGAATATCTTTCCACGCCAAAGTATAGAAATCTTGATTATAGGGTACCCATTCTTCGATTGGAAGGATATGTGGTTTCATTGTATGAGATGAACTGTATCAATGAAGGCTATTGCGGTAATGGGCTTTGAATATTTTTAGTAGGACTTAGACTTGAATGTTTGGCAATGGAGCCACAAGTTAATCTCGGGATTGGAATTTAAAGAGCCAAGACATCAATGGATGGAGTTGGGAGAAACTTCTTTGGACAAGATTGATAGTTCCGGGGGAGAAATGATAAAGATTCGAGAAAAGGATGAGTCTGTGATAAGAAGGAAGAACATATTGCGTTTTTGTCCAAATCATCAAGATCTTGAAGTTTCGCATTAGCTTGACATCACCTTTTGTCTTTTTTGGACAAATTTTTTGCAAAATGTCCCGGCTTTCGACAAAAAAAACACCGAGCCTTTGGAGAAAGGTTTTCTAGATTTAAAAAAATCTAGGTTTCTTTGAATCTCGATCGCCTTGATTTTTTTATAAGGTTTCCGGAACGGTTGAGAATAAAGATAATGAGATTTCTTCTTGGAAGGACAAACAAAGGTCTTTGCATTTGATCTTGAGATAAGGCTTCTTGCATGCGGGCTTTTTTATGAGCTTTCTTTTGCATATCTTGAAAAATTTATGTTGCTAAGTTTATCAAGGGCGTGAGAGCAAGTTGGTACAATTCTCCTATAGAGATGTCGGACATATCTCGTTGGAGAGCGTTAATACTTCTATTAAGTTTGAAGCTCATTTAAAAGTATGCCTCGGGTTTACATCATTCCTCCATTTAGCATGTGGTATTTCTCCATCATTCGATGGTAATGAGTCCGGAGATCTCGTCTTTTTACATTTCATCTCAAAGAAGTGATATTATGATCTCCAATAAATTCTTTATGAATAACACCAAAGGAGGAGGCGGGGTCTTCATTTGAAGCTTTTGATATGGAGAGAATTTTGAAACCATGCTCGAGGTTGAATTGAAACAAACTCCTGTAACGCTTACCGAGAGGAATTTGATTTGCTGTGATTTGTAAATCTATCTAGGCATTGAATTCTTCAAGGCGAAATCGCCATTTATCATAAGGAGTATTATAAAAAGTGAACCATGGACCATTGGTAGGCTTGTAGTCATGGTTTTGTCCTCGAGGTCGATCTTCAGGGTGTTCAACAAATGATTCATCAAATTCTTCTTCTTCTTCTGCACCTGGTCGGACCATAGCCATTCTTGAGATATCAGCCATTTCAGCTTCAAAGCTAGCATCAGAATGAATTTGGGAAAAACCTTCGCTGTGATTCTTCCGAACGGATAAGTCTTGTAGTGGAGCGAATTGGTTTGGACTTTGTAGGATTCCTATATGAGAAGGATTTTGGATGGTGTAGTGTGCGAGGAAGTTTGTGAGGAGGATGTTGCGGAATGAGATGAATAAGGCAGATGGTTGGGTAGGCTGAGGAAGACTTGCTGCATTTTTGTTTTTGTCTTGGGATGGTTCATTAATCCGAATGCCTTAGATCTGGTTCATGAGTGTGAAAAGGGTGAAGTATGGTGGTGTCTTGGTCGGGATAAGTAAAACGTGTAGGTGAGGTTTGGTGTGAGGTTAATTTCGTGGTGATAAAGTGGATAATTGAATTTAAAACATTTGGTGAGGAAACAAGGGTCGTGGAATGGTTGAAAATGAAGGATAGGTTCATATATAGCCCGAGACCGCTTTTTGTCAATTCTTTTAAATCTTCTGAATATGAAGCTCGATTTCTTTCTGCTTGAACTGGGAACCCATGTCGACAAATGCATCCGGTTTGATTCAGCTGTTTTTGATGAAGATAAAAAAGGATTATTTATTTTGTTTTGAAACGCCCTAGAAGACTGCAGAGCCATAATATCATTTTTAACTCTTATTCAATCACTTGGACATATTTACAAGGATATAAACCTTGTTCATCATCAGAATCTTCCCACCATTTAGGAGTATCACACTCACATTGTGGATCACACATTTAATATACAAAAAGTGACCATTGATCTGATAAAACAGTAGCAAGGCTTGGCATCCTCAAGTTTTATCCAAGCAATTGGCCGGGTACGGAGGGTGTGGTGTAGTGCTAGTGACAACATTCTTCAGATGTGGATTAGTTGGTTGGTAAATATAAGTGGTTTTTGATACACCATTTCCAAGGTCTTGACCTTTGGTGAGCTGCAAGTGGTGTGGACATCCGGCTGCTTTTCATGGAAAAGCTTTTCAAATTACACTAAAAATTTTGTCTAATGGATATGGGCATCCGTGGTTGAATTAGGAAGTTCAAGATCATAAGCATGATTACGGACGATATTAAAAATTTTGTCTTATATTTAAAATTTTGTCTTATATTTAGAAGGAAGTATAATCTAAGGATACATAAAATATTATCTAATTAAGTAACTTTTTTAAGTTTTTTAATCTCTCTAAAAAAAATTAACTTTGTCTTATATCTAGAGAGTAAGTTTTTTAGGGGGAAAAACGAGTTATTTGCATCTGAACATGTTATTTGAGGCTCAGTTCGATCCACCACGAAGTTGCCGGAGGTTGACGCTTTGTTGACATTTGAGGCATCCTGAACAAGCTTTGGAGATTCTGAATTCATTTCATGATAGACTAATGATACGGCGCATTGCGAGCCATTTCAGTAATAACATGGGTTTCTAGTGTCTACAAGAAACATACTTGCACAAATGTAGCGTGTAATCATTTTGGAAAGTTTGAACTTTTTATAACGAAGAAGCTAATGAAATGAGATAAATTAGTGGATTAAGATAAATGTAACATGATGTTTCTAAAATACCTCATTATAATATTAGGTAATTACTAATTAGTTTGGGAAGAATGATAATTAGTATGGGGGGATAGAGTAGATTAAGGTCTTATACGTATGATGCAAAATTTAGCCCCTCAATTAGTTCTTATATTTAGAAGCAAAGAGATTATTATTTTTTCCACCTAGAGGAGGGAGGGAATTAACTAATTCGATATAAATTAAAAAAAAAATTAATAATTATAATTTGGTAAACGAAGGATAATTGAGATGTACCAATTCACTTGCAGAAAAAGTAAAAGACGTGACAAAAAATGAAAAATAATTAAAGACTAATCTGATTACCTTCTAAGTTGATGCTCTATTATGCCACCACCTGAGCAATTTGGCCATTTTTACGGCAACCATCACATACACTTTGTCATATGCATCATTTATTAATTGAAAATAAGCATGTCTCCATGATTTGTTTAAAAATATTAAGCTGTAAACTCCACAAAATCTCGCACCGAATCCGAGTGACAAACTAATATAAAATCCTTGACTGAAGAACAATTCATCATCTTTGTTTTCTACTGTTGGCTTTTTGGGTTTGGGACATTTTGGAAGGGGGTCACCACAAAGTCCTTCATTTCCCACATAAGCAGATGGATCAAAGCTTTGAAGTTGAGTGCCAATTGGAATTTCACCAGACAAATTGTTGTATGATAAGTCCATCACGCTGAGACGATCTATTTGTGAAAGCTGAGAAGGAATTTTCCCAAACAAGTGATTCCTTGACAAGTCAAGAAAGTCCAACGATTTCAGTTGCCCAATGGCTGTAGGGATTTGTCCACTAATCATATTCCTTGAAATGTTTAAGGAAACTAATCCCACAAGATCCATCAATTCACTTGGAATTTCTCCTGTTAGCATGTTATGAGAGAAATCAATACTTTTGACCAAACCCAATATGTTTTGGTATCTGGACTCCCTACCTTTCCATATCAATGATGCAATATCCACTACAAAAATGGAGTCCCAACCCCAAAAAGGGATCAATGGGAGATAATAGATGATGGATGCATCAGAATTTGTTTGTTTAGCAAGTAGAGCAGAAAGTTGGTTGAGGCATTTTGGCAAACTTCCAGAAATATTGTTCATAGAGAGATCTAGGATTTGAACTTGAGATAGATCACAAATAGTAGAAGGCAAACTTCCAGAGAACATATTAGATCTGACAATTAGGACACGTAACTTTTGAAGTTCACTGCCAATCCAAAGCGGTATCGTTCCCGAAAAGTTATTTTGGACAATATCAAAAGTTGTTAGCTCTGTGCATTTATTCAGAAACATTGGTATTTCACCTATGAATCTATTGTAACCCAAATGTAATGCTTGGAGTTTTCTTAAGGAACCCATTGATGTTGGAATTTTTCCAGAAAAGCGATTATTTGCAACATTAAGAGCAACCAACGATTCAAAATGTGTCCAACAATCTGGAAGTGTTCCAGATAATTGGTTATTAGAAAGATCCAAAACACATAAGGATGTGTTCATGTTTGGACATAATAGGGAGCTAGCGTTTGTAAACATGTTGTTAGATAGATACAAGGTTATTTCTACATATGATAGAGTTGACAGAATGGAGCCTTCAAACAAATTTGAGCTGAAATCCAAATTAGTATATGTGAATGGTAAATTTGGAATTTCACCAATAAATTGGTTGTGTGAAACATTCAACAACTTAAATGGCAAATTCGAAAACCAACTTGGAATAGTATCAGAAATTCCAGCACTTGAAATGTCTAAGTCAACACATGATGTTTGGGTTTGAAGCCACATAGGAAAGCCTGGGCCCAACTTACATGATGCTAACAAAAGATATAATGATTGGAAAGGGGGAACCCAATGAGGACTTACTTGAAAAACAAAATGATTGAAAGAGAAATCTAAGATGTATACTTGAGAGAGTCTCAAGAAATGACTTTCAGATATGACACCTTCCAATGAATTATACCTAATGCTCAACTCTTTCAACTTTGACAGCAGCCCGATGCTATCATTAAGAGTTCCATTTAGACGATTTTTATCAAGATACAAACGTTCCAGTGATGAGAGTTGTGAAAAACTTGGCAATGGCCCTGAAAATTGGTTGTTGGATAAATCCAACCATTGCAGTGTATTACGGTCACCACAATTACGGATGAATGATGCAACAAAGTCATCTATTTGACCACTCAAGGAGTTGTTGGACAGATCAAGCCGATAAAAGTTGCATAATAAAGCCAAGGATTTGGGTATGCCACCTTCAAGCTGGTTTGCACTAAGAAGCAAGGTTTGTAAGGAGGACAAATCTCCCAATTCTTGAGGTATTTCTCCTTTGAAATTATTGTAAGAGAGGTCAAGAGATTGCAATTCCTTTAAAGAAGTAATGAAGCTTGGGAATTGAGTTGGTTTGAAATTATTGAACCTAAGGTCCAAAGTTCTCAAGTGATGTAATTCAGCCAAAGATGGAGAGAGTGTACCTTCCAGCCCGTAGAAAGAAATAGAAAGTTCCATCACGTGGTCTGTTAGGTTGTCACAGTAAACACCTTTCCAGTTGCAACATTCTTCCTGGGACTCTCCGCCACCCCAAGAGGAAAGGTTGTTATAGCGATCCACAAAACCCTGCTTGAGAGAGAGAAGTGAGAGTCTCTCCTTCTCTATGCACTTCATAGAAGTGTTGTTGCCAATTGCCCATGCCTCTTCCAAATGCAGCAAAAGCACAATCGAAACAACCACAAACCAAGAATTCATGTTCATTATTATCATTCTCGATTGTAGCTACCATACAGAGATCTCAATTATTTTATAGGCAAGATAATGAGGATTAAAATTCACCATCAAATAACTTCTCTTTATTAAGTCTTGACCCATCTTGCAATTTTATGCCGTGTGAGAGACTTATATAGACTTTCCTCTTTATTAAATCTTGACCCATCTTGCAATTTTATGCCGTGTGAGAGACGTATATAGACTTTATAATTCGATAGGAAGTTTTCACGCAGTGTCATTAAACATGTCTTTGACTTCTCTTATTGAAGCCCATACACTCTTTCTTCCTTCGCACATGGCATGACTTTTTGGAAGAGAATGAGATAAAGGGCCCATGATTGTCTTCCTTGCTGGGGTTATTCACAGTGTGTATATGAAAGATGAATGTCCAATAAAAATCTACAAAATGGGGAGGATTCTTGACCACATGTTTCATTTAGGTATAGTCATGAGCTATTTCATAAAAAAGGAGTTGAAGAGAAATATTAAGTACAAATTGAAGCCACGTACTGACGTACAGCTCTAAAATACAGACAAGGTCCATCTACTTTGGTATAGACTGAAGTCCATATCAGTGTATGATTGATGGGAAGTAGATTCCCTAGCCTATCCTATCTAGACCGTCCAGATGGGATCTGGACGATCTAGATTTAACTGTTTTAGTTTGGTTATTTTTAAATGAAAAAATTGTTTTTTGAAAAAATGTTGGTTAAGATTTTTTTTTTTTTTTTTTTTTTTTTAAGATTATCTACTCATTAAAATAATTTTTTTTAAAAAAAATTAAAAGTGAAAAAAATTAAATCGAACGGTTCGGATGGGATAGGTTCTTCCTGCCTATCTTGAAACCGTTTCTAGTTGATGATGGATGCTTCAAAAGCTTCTTTACTATTTATTTATTTTTTCAGATTTATTAGTTTGAATAAGTCAACATCCCAAATTTTTTACCTATAACAAATTTAACTAATTAATTTCATCACCTCAAATTGATTCAGTGATGATTGTTTGCTAGTGAGGTTATTTGAATATACACGTACTCCATTGACTAATCATCCTAGAATACAAAAATTTACAAATTTTATCTCCACATGCGGAGAAATTGGGAGGAGAAAAATGTCTACCGAATCTAAGGTTGTTCTTGGGACAGAACGGGATCGAAAAATCTTATATCCTGATCCTGAGATTCTTGGAATCGGGAATTACTGAAAAGGATGGTCATCCCTTTTGGAAAAATTGAAATCACCCTACAGGGCTTATTTTTGAAAAGAAAAGGTAACAACAAAAGAAATCATGCCTATTGAAAAAATTGGCCAGTGAGTTCGATTCTGAGTTTTTTTTTTTTTTTTTGGTGTTCAATTTGGGGGAAAAAAATCCATTCCTATAATGGATATTTTTGCGACATTGGCTATGTAAAAAAAAGTTCAAAGGATTATTTGATTTCATTTTTCATACTTTCTCTCTTAAATATAAAATAAAGTTGACATTTTTTAAAGAGATTAAGGAAGTTAATTAAATTACTTTAGAGTGTTTATATTTCTAATTTTTTAAAAACTAATTAGTTTAATTAAAAAAATGATATACTCCTCCTATCTTAAATAGAAGATAAGTTTATAGTGCAAATTACACTAAAAACTTTGTTCTACATTTAAAACTGGAGGTAGTTTAATCTAAGGATACATAAAATATAATTTAATTAGGCTAAAGTATACATTTGATCCTTTATGTTTGCCTCAGGATCATTTTAGTTCCTTAATTTTGTAAAGTGCGTTTGGTCCTTAATGTTAATGTTGTTAGTTAGTTTGACTTAACGGAAAATATTGACTCAACAATTTTAAGCGATGATTGTGTAATTAAATGTTGATTAAGCATGCTAATATGTTAGTATTTTAATAAATTAATATTTTAAATCCTATTAATTGAAAAATATTAATTTTCTTTGAAAAAAATATATTTTTAATCTTCACAATTTGTGAAAAATCACAAAACAGTCTGTGAAGATTAATTTTTTTTTTCAATTAATAGGGTTTAAAATATGAATTTATTAAAATACTAACATATAAGCATGCTTGGTCAGCATTTAATTGCACAGTCATCGCTTAAAATTGTTGAGTCGGTATTTTACGTTAAGTTAGACTAACGGTGTTAACATTAAAGGGCCAAACGTGTACTTTACAAACTTAAAGGACTAAAATGATATCAGAGGCAAACATAAAGGACCAAATGTATACTTTAGCCATTTAATTAAGTAATTTATTTAACTTCTTTGATCTCTTTAAAAAAATCAACTTTATCTTATATTTAGAGAGTAAGTCTTTTAAAAAAAAAAACAAGTTATTTGCATCTGAGCGTGTTCGCATTTGAGGCTTGGTTCGATCCACCACGAAGTTGCCAAAGGTTGAGGTTGGGCGCTTTGTTGGCATTTGAGGCATCTTGAACAAGTTTTGGAGATTCTGAATTCATTTTATGATAGTCTAATGATATGGCACATTGCGAGCCATTTCACTAATAACATGGGATACTAGAAACATACTTGCACAAATGTAGCATGTAATCATTTTGGAAAGTTTGAACTTTTAATAACGAAGAAGCTAATGAAATGAGATAAATTAGTGGATTAAGATAAATGTAACATGATCTTTCTAAAATACTTCATTATAATATTAGGTAATTACTAATTGGTTTGGGAAGAATGATAATTAGTATGGGAGATAGAGTAGGTTAAGGCCTTATACGTAGGATGTAAGATTTAGCCCCTCAATTAGTTCTTATATTTAGAAGCAAAGAGATTATTATTGTTTTTCCACCTAGGAGGAGGGAGGGAACCAATTCGATAGAAATTAAAAGATAAAATTTAATAATTATAATTTGGTAAACAAAGGATAATTGAGATGTATCAATTCACTTGCAGAAAAAGTAAAAAACGTGACAAAAAATGAAAAATAATTAAAGACTAATGCTGATTACCTGCTAAGTTGAAGCTCTATTATGCCACCACCTCAGCAATTTGGCCATTTTTATGGCAACCATCACATACATTTTGTCATATGCATCATTTATTAATTGAAAATAAGCATGAATCCATGATTTGTTCAGAAATATTAAGCTACAAACTCCACAAAATCCTGCACTGAATCCGAGTGACAAACTAATATAAAATCCTTGATTGAAGAACAATTCATCATGTTTGTTTTCTACTATTGGCTTTTTGGGTTTGGGACATTTTGGAAGGGGGTCACCACAAAGTCCTTCATTTCTCACATAAGAAGATGGATCAAAGCTTTGAAGTTGAGTGCCAATTGGAATTTCACTAGACAAATTGTTGTATGATAAGTCTATCACACTGAGACGATCTATTTGTGAAAGCTGAGAAGGAATTCTCCCAAACAAGTGATTCCTCGATAGGTCAAGAAGGTCCAACGATTTCAGTTGCCCCATGGCTGTAGGGATTTGTCCACTAATCATATTCCTTGCAATGTTTAAGGAAACTAATCCCGTAAGATCCATCAATTCACTTGAAATTTCTCCTGTTAGCATGTTATGAGAGAAATCAATACTTTTGACCAATCCCAATATGTTTTGGTATCTGAACTCCCTACCTTTCCATATCAATGATGCAATATCCACTACAAAAATAGAGTCCCAATCGTACATAGAGAATGGGAGATAATAGAAGATGGATGCAACATAATTTGTTCGCTTAGCAAGCAGAGTAGAAAGTTGGTTGAGGCATTTTGGCAAACTTCCAGAAATATTGTTCATAGAGAGATCTAAGATTTGAACTTGAGATAGATCACAAATAGTAGAGGGCAAAATTCCAGAGAACATATTATATCTGACAATTAGGACATGTAACTTTTGAAGTTCACTGCCAATCCAACTCGGTATCATTCCCGAAAAGTTATTTTGGACAATATCAAAAGTTGTTAGCTCTGTGCATTTATTTAGAAACATTGGTATCTCACTTGTGAATCTATTGTAACCCAAGTGTAATGCTTGGAGTTTTCGTAAGGAACCCATTGATGTTGGAACTTTTCCAGAAAATCTATTATTTGCAACATTAAAAACAACCAACAATTCAAAATGTGTCCAACAATCTAGAAGTGTTCCAGATAATTGGTTACTTGAAAGATCCAAAACACATAAGGATGTGTTCATGTTTGGACATAATAGGGAGCTAGCATCTGTAAACATGTTATTAGATAGATACAAGGTTATTATTACATATGATAGAGTTGACGGAATGGAGCCTTCAAAAAAATTTGAGCTGAAATCCAAATGAGCATATGCGAATGGTAATTTTTGAATTTCACCAGTAAATTGGTTGTGTGAAACATTCAACAACTTAAATGGAAAATTCCAAAACCAGCTTGGAATAGTATTAGAAATTCCAGCACTTGAAATATCTAAGTCAACACATCATGTTTGGGTTTGAAGCCACATAGGAAAGCCTGGGCCCAACTTACATGATGCTAACAAAATGTATGATGACTGGAAAGGAGGAACCCAATGAGGACTTGAAAAACAAAATGATTGAAAGAGAAATCTAAGACATATACTTGAGAGAGTCTCAAGAAATGACTTTCAGATATGACACCTTCCAATGAATTATACTTAATACTCAACTCTTTCAAGTTTGACAGCAGCCCAATGATATCATTAAGAGTTCCATTTAGACGATTGTGATCAAGATACAAACGTTCCAGTGATGAGAGTTGTGAAAAACTTGGTAATGGCCCTAAATATTGGTTGCTTGATAAATCCAACCCTTGCAGTGTATTATGGTCACCACAATTACGGATGAATGATGCAACAAAGTCATCTATTTGACCACTCAAGGAGTTGTTGGTCAGATCAAGCAGATAAAAGTTGCATAATAAAGCCAAGGATTTGGGTATGGCACCTTCAAGCTGGTTTGCTCTAAGCAACAAGGTTTGTAAGGAGGACAAATCTCCCAATTCTTGAGGTATTTCTCCTTTCAAATTATTGAAAGAGAGGTCAAGAAATTGCAATTCCTTTAAAGAAGTAATGAAGCTTGGAAATTGAGTTAGGTTGAAATTATTGAACCTAAGGCTCAAAATTCTCAAGTGATGTAATTCAGCCAAAGATAGGGAGAGTGTACCTTCCAACCCGTAAAAAGAAATAGAAAGTTCCACCACATGGCCTGTTAGGCTATCACAGTAAACACCTTCCCAGTTGCAACATTCTTCCTGAGACTCTCCGCTACCTCAAGAGGAAAAGTTGTTATAGCGATCAACAAAACCCTGCTTGAGAGAGAGAAGTGAGAGTCTCTCCTTCTCTATGCACTTCACAAAAGCATTGTTGCCAACTGCCCATGCCTCTTCCAAGTGCAACAAAAGCACAATCAAAACAACCACAAACCACGTATTCATATTCATTATCATTCTCGATTGTAGCTACCATACAGAGATCTCAATTATTTTATAGGCAAGATGATGAGGATTAAAATTCACCGTCATATAACTTCTCTTTATTAAGTTTGACCCCTCATGCAATTTTATGCCGTGTGAGAGACTTATTTAGACTTTATAATTAGATAGGAAGTTTCCACGCGGTGTCATTAAACATGTCTTTAATTTCTCCCATATGTTCTTTCTTCCTTCGCACATGGCACGACTTTTTGGAAGAGAAGGAGATATTGTCTTCCTTGCTAGGGTCATTGATAGTGTGTATATGAAAGATGAATGACCAATAAAAATCTACAAAATGGGGAGGATTCTTGACCACAGTTTCGTTTAGGTATAGTCATGAGCTATTCAATTAAAAAGGTAGTTGAAGAGAAATATTAAGTAGAAATTGAAGCCACGTACAGCTCTAAAATACAAATAAGGTTCGTCTACTTTGATATAGATTAAAGTCGATATCAATATGGTTGATGGATGCTTCAAAAGCCTCTTTACTAGTAGTATTTAATTATTTTTCCAGATTTTATTAGTTTGAATAAGTCAACATCTCACATAATCCGATCTCTCTCATATCCCCACTTTTCCATTTGCATTTATTTATTATTTTGTTCGGCTATTTACGTGTTATTGTAATTGGGATCCTAAGGAAGCCAAAAAAGATTTGGTCAAAGGATACTTCTATTAATACTTTAAACGATTAAAAACCCAAACAGAGAGGAATAACAATAAGAAGATAAACAACATTAAAGGAAAAAGCAAGCCTAAAAATACGAATAGATAGAGTACTAAAAAACAAAGCAAACTACAAACAATTACCATCCAATGAATGAATGGGAGGAGGAGCATCATGAGGAATGGCATCTACCTTCTGGACATCCAAGGCTGGGAGTGACATCAAAGACAGTGTTGGTTGTGAAACCCACCCTATTGGACACACCCCTTTATAAGCATTTGCTACAATTAAGTCACGGCACGAGTTACCCCCTTGGGGTAAAAGACAATGAGAACCCAACCTTGGACAACAAAAGACGAATAACATTGAATACAATGCTCCTACACCTCCACTCAATCAGATTTGGGGATTTGGCATCAACACATTCAAGAAGGGAGAGGCAATTGGTTTCAAAGATCACATTATCATGACCAAGATCAACAGCAAGCATCAATGCCCTCTTCAACGCTAAAGCTTTAGTCATAATGCGGAGATTGATTTCACTTTATCCATGAAACTCCATTTGAAATCACCGAAATGATCCCTACAAACAACTCTGATAACAGAGCCATTCTTATTAGCTGAGAAAGCCCTATCACTGTTAAACTTAAGCTTGCCAGCCGATTGAGGGGACCAATGAGCTAGGTGAGATGGAACAACCCTTTGACCCTCCGAGCTACTGTGCCTCTTATCACAATTAACCCAGAAGTCAAAATTGTTTTTCCTCGCACATTCAATAACACCAATAGGATTAGAAATTTTATGATTAAAAACCAAATCATTTCTTTGCTTCCAAATAAACCACAAAATCCAGCAGATTAATGAAAGGTCTTGCTTACTCAATGAATGCATACATGTGATGTTAATCCACCAAGCGTTGAAGTTTGACATGCTGGCAACGTTGATTCTTGCACTAAGAGTACAACCGAACCAGATACATCTAGTTCAGGGGCAGTGAAAAAACAAGTACTTAATCGACTCCACATCTCCATGACAGAACGGACAAATGTTACCTAGGGATCTTTTCCTACGGTAAAGGGCCTCATTGATAGCAATAGCTCGATTCAAGATCCGCCTGATAAACTGATGCACCCTAGGGATAACCTTGATCTTCTAAATTGAGTTCCAACAGGTTGAGGGAACAACTATCGAGGACCCTACTTTGTTATCATTCATGAAAATAACCTCTTTACCTTTATGATATCCCACTTTCACAGAATACACACTGTTCTTGGCACTGGTCCACACTAATTTATCAACTAACCCATTAGAAGGGATGCTGATATCATATATAGTGCTCTTGACTTCCACCAATAGATATTGATCAATAAGGGAAAGATCCCACTTACCATTGACAATAAGGTCGCAAACTCTACCATTTGAGATAGAAGTATCATTAAGGTTACTTAGCTTTTTTGGGAAATCAACACTTGGGACCCATTTATCATCCCAGATCCTAATAGTCGTTCCATCTCCAATGCCCCAGTGTAGGTCATGCTTGAGAAAATCCTGGCCATCCAAAATACTAGACCAGCACCACGATGCCTTATAGCCTTTTTCTGCTTTCACGAATTCATCCTTAGGGAAATATGCACTTTTCAAGACCCTAGCCTACAGATCGTTTGGACTCATAAGCAATCTCCAAGCATTCTTAGCCAGAAGGGCATCATTCATAACAGATAGATCACAAAAACCCATCCCTCCATTACTCTTTGCTATGGTTAGAGATTCCCAAGCTTTCCAGTGTGTACTTCCACCAAAGGCATTATCACTCCACCAAAAGTTAGCAATAAGACTATTGATCTCCTTACAGGTCTTGAGAGGAAATTTAAAACAGTTCATAGGATAAATCAGAATTTCCTGAAGAACAGATTTAATCATAACATCTCGTCCAACAAAGGAAAGCAATGATTGACCCCATCCTTCGATTTTATTAGCAAGACATTCACGAACGCAAGCTAAAACCCGATTTTTTTCCTTCCCCCAAATGCTCAGGATGCCGAGGTATCTACCAGGGTCATCTGCGGGAATGCCCAAAGTTCTTCCCACCATGCTTTTCACACTATCAGGGGATTGGAGGAGAAGAAGATACTAGACTTGTCAAGATTGATGAGCTAACCAGAGACTATACAGTACATGTGCAAAAGATCTGCTAGCTGAATGCAATTGTTCTGAGAAGCACGCATATACAGAAGAGCATCGTCAGCAAAGAAGCTATGAGTAAGTACAGGGCACTTGTTGCTTAATTTGACCCCCGTGACGACTTTGTTATTCTGGCTCTTGCTAATCATAAGGGAGAGAACCTCAGCTACAATAATAAACAGATACAGAGAGAGGGGATCTCCCTGGCGAATGCCCCTACTAGAAGTATATGAGCTCACATTTTCACCTGATAAACAAATATTCAAACTAATAGAGCAAACACATTGCATTAATAGAGACACCCACTCAAAAATAAAAACCATATTGAAGCAAGACATTTTCAAGAAAATTCAACT
Organism: Acacia acuminata; assembly: GCA_019022655.1. Taxonomy (NCBI): domain Eukaryota; kingdom Viridiplantae; phylum Streptophyta; class Magnoliopsida; order Fabales; family Fabaceae; genus Acacia; species Acacia acuminata. The sequence continues at coordinate 4,402,305 of JAFJYI010000010.1, forward strand.
CCAATCGATCATACACCTTGCCCATATCCATTTAAAGCGCAAATTCATACTTACCCTTAGATTTCTTGCGACGAAGATAATGATATACCTCGTGGGCACTAACAATATTATCATGAATACACCGCCTAGGAACAAAAGCACTCTGGTTCTGGGAAATACAAGAATCAAGCAAAGGGCGCATTCTATTGGCCATGATTTTTGAAATAATCTTACAAGAGAAATTGCACAATCTTATGGGGCGAAAATGGGAAACATGCTCAGGCTTATGTATTTTAGGAATAAGAGTAATATTAGTAGTATTTAAAGCATTAAGAATATAGTAACATGCAAAAAAAACTCTTGAACTATAATACAAGCAGACTCACCAATTTCAAACCAAGAGGAATTGTAAAATTTACCTGAAAAAACATCCGGCCCTGGCACTTTTCCACTCCCGAGACTAAAGGCTGCAGGTTTAATTTCCTTCCTTGAGATAGGTAACAGAAGACTTTGGTTCATTTCAGATGAGATTTTAGGTTCTATGAAACCCAAGACTATATCCATTGATTGAGCACTAGATGTAGTAAACAACTCCTGGAAAAAACTAGCAATGTTATTGGAGATAGCATCCTTCTCCATTAACCAATTGCCCAAGTCATCTCTAATACAAGAAATTCTGTTCTGCTGCCTCCTCTTGATAGTTGAGATATGAAAGAAGCAAGAATTCTTATCACTAACTTCTAACCAATTGATGCGAGAGAACTGCCAAGTAATCTCTCCAGATCTCCTTTTACCTCCTCAATCCCTCTAGAAATGTTAGAAGTCTGTACTCCTTGAGATAGCTCAGCCAGCTGGGTCTTTAGAAGGTTAATAAGCTTAATACTATTAGGAAGTTCCTTCTTGCTTCAAGCAATCAACTTCTACTTACAACTCTTCAGATTACTCAAGAAAGTCTCTAGAATCGAACGATCATGCTCAAGGGAGGTCCACTAGCTCTCTTTGACTACCTCAAGGAAGTGCCCATGAGAAGCCCAAGCTGATTCAAAATGAAAAGTCTAATTCTATTTATGTATTTCATACTGGCATCGGATAAACAAAAGATGATGATAAGGACAACTAGCTTTACATTAAAAACTTGAAGGTTTGGAAAATGCTCTCTCAACTATAAATTACCCAAAGCCCTATCAATACGGTCGCAGATTGTATCCAAGTATTCACGATTATTACACCATATAAAAATGGATCTATTGTAACCAAAATCCTCAAGTCACAATCAGCCACAAAATACTGAAAATTTAGGATCTTCTCCAAGCTCTAGGGCGGCCACCGCACTTCTCAATTTGGGATAGGATATCATTAAAATCCTCAAGACACAACCAAGAAGCCCTGATGTTATTGCTAATTCTTTGGACCCCTTGCCAACATAACATTCTTTCATCTTCGTCGGTAGGACATAAATAAAGGTAATATATGATGGAGTAGAGAAAGCATCAAACATCACACTGGTATGAATAATATTAGAGGATGGGAATAGTATATTAACTATAATCATATCTAACCACCATAAAGCTAGGCCGCTACTTCTTCCCACAGGGTTAACAATCCATTCCTCATTGAAATCGCATCTCCGCCTCACCTTTCTCATGAAACTTGCCTTTTGTTTAGTCTCCATTAAGAAGATTAAGTGGGGTTTTTTCCGGAAGCACTCTTCCTTTAGATTTTTGGTCGTCAAGGCAAGCCTTAAACCTTGAAAGTTCCAGGCTAACAGATTCATGGTGAACCGGTGGTTGGTCCCATCCAACCACCAGCATTTTGAAGGCTTGAATAATCCTGATCATCGCACTTACTAGAATCCCCAGTCACCAAGCTTTTAGGGAAATCAATTTCATATGTGACCATGGAAGATAAAGCATCGGACGATCCTTGTTTCACACCAGCACCTGATCGTCTAATATAACTTTTGACTGATCGAAATTCCTTCTTTGATTTCTTTTTTCATGTGCTCCACTTTCAACTGCCCTGGAGTTAATTTCTCATCAGCATCAAAATTCAACTTTCTGCCTTTTTTGCTTGTAGTCGGGCTAAGTTCATCCTCATAAGGCCTTTTGATGTGAATCCCCTTTAAACTAGCGGACATAGCAGAGATAGGTGACAACCCACTAAAAGGAACAATGACCTTGTATTTATTCTCATCCTCATCGCTTGGAAATTCAACACTGTATAGTTGAGAGGAGCTATGAAAATATGGGCGAGCACTTGTGTACACAGCATAGTCATTTGGAGTAATGAAGAACAATATAAAGTCTGAGGATTAACTTGGGGCCGAGTCGGGAGGAAGGAGCTGGAGAATAATCTAAATTTGGGCTCACCTTTTCACTAGTTTCAACCCAGGAGGGGTTGGACAAAAGGTCCATGTGGGAAATAAAGATGGAGTATTCAACAAAAGGGGAGTAGACTTATTCATTGGGCCCATAAGCCCAATCTCCTTTTGAGATGCCAACGGCTCCAAGCAGATATGAGGTGTAGGTTTTGACATTCTTATGTCATTACACAATGGACCAGCCACCATCGACTTAGAGGAAGATGACTTCGTATAGTGACTAGGCAGCAATAATGTAGCCTGAGATAACGTCGTCCGCTCCCATCCCACAGTTACCAGAGAGATGATCGGATTCTGCCATGCCAAGGGGGTTACCGCCGGAGGAGAAATTGCAACCGGAGGAAAGCTGCCAATCTTATGGACTTTATTCATTGGAGAGGGAGGCCGATACCCAAATGGACATACCAGAATTTTGGGCCTATCAGCTGCATTAGAGCACTGAGAATCTTCTCGAGATGAACTCCAATCAGACCCTACGATAGCACATCTCGCGAGGGAGGAGCCAAGATTACCGCCGCAGATACCTAAGCGCCGCCATGAAGATGAGAGACCACCGTCATCCGTCTCATCGGCCGGATAATGCTACTAGTGGAACCGATTGGATGAAGACTTACTATCAGGAAAATTTGCTTCACACCAGCCTTCCTTACATATCTCAATAAGCCAGAGATATACATCCAGTTGCCAAAACCGCGCTCAACTTCTTCCTCATTTAAAGGATCAACAAGCTTGCATCCACGGCTCTCATGCCCAATCCGACCACATTTATAACAAAAGATCCGCAAACGCTCATATTTAATTGAGACCCAGACTAGATCTTTCTTTAATCTCGAAACCCAGAAACCATCAGTAAGTGGCGAATCCAGATTTAGAAGAGTTCTAACTTTCACAAAACTGCAAACTAATTTTTCTTCCACAATCGGCTTCTCATAGATAACAGCCTCCCCCACTTCATCTCCAGGATTTTTTGCATTAGGGCCATCGAAAGCATCAACGAGGAGGCCATGAAATTGTAACTAGAAGGGAGCGTGACAGAAATCAACATCGTTCAAGACCATGTTATTCTCCCAAATCTGAAGGTTCAATAGATAGGCTTGAATAGTTCAAGGCCTTCATTTAAGGATCCTAGCATAGTCATTACTGTTATTAAAGCAAAAAAGAAATATAAGGTGGTTTCGATTAAGGTCGTGTACTTCCAAACCTTCATTTATCTGCCAACCTTTCTTGATCTCTATAGTTGGTATATTCAACTTTTCACTAGTTTCAATCTTTTCCACCAGGGACCAACCTTTAGCTTCAAGTTTCTGTCCCACGTTCAAAATAACCTGTTTTGGCCTTCTAGCACTGCTATCAAGACCATCTTCCATGATTCCACTCAACCAGAAAAACACACCCTCCTATCTAACACCTAGGCCGAGAATAGAGGAGCAAGAAGAAGCAGAGGTGCCATCCACGCTTAATAAAGCAATGGCCGGAAGTGGTTCACTCGGGGGCCTCACAAAGGGAGGGAGAGACTCTCTCCAGGAGAGGAGAAAAGGACGCTTCCTGCACTATACCAAAGGAAGCCAAATTAGCAGCTTATATATGAGAGTGTTTGGATTATCTTTTAGAGAATGGCTTATGGAGAAAAAATGATTTTAGAGAATAGATTCTAAACATAATAGATTGTGAAAAAAGTGATTTTGATAAATGATAATAAATGATAATGTTTGGATATTGTTGTTAGAATCACTTTTTCATGTTTAAATTACCAAAAAGGATATTAGCTTTTGTGAATAATTGCATATAAATGATATATTATATTTTAAATATTTTTCACATTAAATTTCATAATAAATTAAATAAATTTGTCTACAAAATTAAAATTATAACATCAGTCAATTATGTAACATGATAAAAAAAAAAAATCCTTTCAAGATCTCAAGGTAGAAGAAAATTACAAAAAAAGTCCCTAAAAAAAACCTTAAGATGGCCAACCATCAAAGTCCGCCCATACATCCATGATATCTGTGTCTTCAAGCTCATCCTCGACATCAAACTTACATTTCAAGTAACAATTTTAAGAGCCACTAAGCACCTTCTTCATCCAACAAACTCAGGTAAATCGAAAAACCAAATTCGATCACCAAATTCCTCATCTCATCTCTGAACAACAATTCCTGAAACTTTCTTCAGATCAACTTTAAAACAATGGAGAAATATAGCCTATTTGGAAGGATAAAAAACCTAGGTTTTGGAGCCTTTTTGGCATACCCCAAAACCTAGGTTTTGTCAAAGCTTTGCCAAATACCACTCTGGTCCTATTTATAAGTCCCTTTTGATAAAAAAATTTGGTCCTATTTATAAGTCCCATTTGACCAAATAAATGAGATTGTGACACTTTTGACCATATTAATTGTACCAATGAAAGTAGAGAGAGAAGAAAAAGTTGAAGGTAACCAATCACAAATGAGGATAAAGTTAAAAATTCACCCCATAATCATTGAGCTAACCACCTCTCCTTGGTATGTGTGATTTGATCAAAATGGGACTTATAAATAGGACCAAAGTGGTACCCCGCTTTTCTTCAAAAGCTATTCTGCACCCAAAACCTAGGTTTTGGGCTCAAAACCTAGGTTTTTCAAAATTCAACTTTTTTTCACTTTTTCAAACCCACTCTGCAGAATTGTAGGCCCCACCATAATTGGAAAAACCCCAAAATACCCTCCATTATATCCATTAAATGTACCCCCTCTCTCCTGTAACAAACAATCGTTCTCTAGATCCACTTTGCGTTCTCTCTTCTCATCTCCATCCTCTTGATCAAACTACGCCCGATCTCTCGTCTGTCTTCTCATCTTCATCGTCTCTTTGCTTCTCTGGTCTGTGTTCTCGTCTTTTCTCCTGATCTAGTCTTCTCAATTGTTCATCGTCTCTGCTGCATCATTTTCAACATCGATCACGCTGAATCTTCGGTCAATCTGGAAATTGGAGTTGAAATATTGGGGTTGTTGAAGGTAGGCAATCATTTCCATGATCTATTATTTCATTTTGTCTTGTTATTTGTCAAATTTTTTCCCTCCTCGCCAGTTTCAAGGTTCTGCTCAAAGTGTTAGTCGAGCCTGAAAATTGCAAGTTTGAACAGTGAAAGCGACTTTTGTACAAACTTTTGTTGAAGGTAAGCAATCCTGTAAATTTATATACCCTGTAGATCTGCGACTTCCCTTGGTTTTGTTCATGTCTCTGTCATAGATATTCATTTCTGAGAGCTAAGAAATTCCTTGCCAATGCCCTCTTCTGTTCAAAATAAAGAAAGTAATAGTTTCATTATATCATTGTTGTAGCTGAAAGAAGTAAACAACAATTGGAGTCCGCAGGGTTAGCAAGAAAGTGCAATCTCATATTTATAAGAAATTTTTGGAACTTAGAATTTTGCAGAAATACATAGAACAATAAAAACAAGAAATTATATAAAATCAGTCACGTAGAGTAGCCAGCGTAGCAATAGCATCCCTTAATTACGAGGGGGGAAATGAAACTCTGTATTTCAGCATGTTTTGTTCTCTCCTAACTCGATTTTTTTCTTATATCATGCTTCTCAGTTCGCATAAACAGTCCAATAATGAGGTTAATGTAGCAAGGACTCTGATGACAGCAAGGCTATATGGCGGCGCCTATAGATTTCTTTTTATTTTCTTAGTTCTTTCCTTTTGTTGTCATGCTTCCTTATATACCATTTTGTCAGTCCTTTTTGACCAAATTCATACTTATAATGATTATGAGGTATTTTCAACTTTACCTTTATTTATGATTAAGCCATCACCAATCTCATTCACATTATTGCTAAAACAAGACTGCAACAAGGAAATGCGTAGTGTGATGTCGAACTACATTCATTACTGCTTCTTAGGCCTTGCTGCATAATTCAGATTCATGTCAGCCGATCCTAGTTATAATTAAGGTAATCCAATTTGTATCCTGTTAATACAAAGATTTGTCAATGATTGCCTTTGTATCCTGTTAATACATATATGTTTGATCTAATTTTTATCATGTTACATAATTTACTAATGGTAGAAATTTATTTTTTCTAACAATTTTATGTAATTTTTGTATTTATTATTGAATATAATTTTTATAATATTTAAAATACCACTTTACCTTTTAAATGCAATTATACAAAAAAACTAATGTCTTTTTTGGTAAATTTGACCCTCCAAAAGCTATTCTGATAAAAACATTCAAACACTATCATTATTTTTTCCAAAATCATTCTCCAAAAACCATTTTTACTTCGTAAATGGTGAAAATCATTCTCCAAAAGTAACTTCCAAAACAAAACCTAGGTTTTGGCAAAAGTTTGTCAAATACTCCAAAATTGTCTAGAAGCTATTCTGCATCAAAACCTAAGTTTTGAAAAAAAACCATTTTTTCATATTTTTCTCTCTCCTCTGCCATCATCGGTATTTTTTAAGCATCAAGTTAGTATTTTAAGTATTTTTTTAGTACCCTTAGTATCCTAAAATATTTTTTCAAGATGAGTTATTACCCTGATATATTTTTTCAACATCCTAAATTTTTTTCCTAAGATCATCAAGTATTTTTTTAATATCCTTAAGTGTCATTTTAGTACCCTTTAGTATCGATTTTTTTTTTTTTTAAGATGAGTCAATACCCTAAAATATTTTCTTAATATCCTAAAATAAATTTTTAACATCATGAAGTATTTTTTGAGTACCCTGAAATATTTCATAATCTTAAAAATTTATTTTAGGATATTAAAAAAATATTTCAGAATAATGACTAATCTTAAAAAAATATTTTGGGTATTGACGGATACTAAAAAGATACTTAATACTAACTAAGTCTTGAAAAAATATTTCTCATGGTCTTAAAAATTTATTTTAGGATCTTGAAAAAAATATTTAGAGTCTTGACTAATCTTGAAAAAAAATTAAGGTACTAACGGAGATTGAAAAGATACTTAAGAATATTGAAAAAATACTTCATCATCTTGAAATTTTTTTTAAGATTTGAAAAAATATTTCATAATAATGACTAATCTTGAAAAAAAAGGGTATTGAAGGGTACTAAAAAAATACTTAATGATCTAACTTGGTACTAAAAAAAGATATTGATGATGGCAGAGGAGAGAGAAAAAGCTAAAAAAAAATAGCTTTTGAGAAAACCTATAGGTTTTGATGCAGAATAGTTTCTAGACAATTTTTGGAGTGTTTGGTAAACTTTTGTCAAAACCTAGGTTTTGATATATAATAGCTTCTGGGACAATTTTAAAGTATTTGGCAAACTTTTGTCAAAAATTTTATTGCAGAATAGCTTCTAGACAATTTTGGAATATTTGGCAAACTTTTGCCAAAACCTAGGTTTTGAAGTTATGCAAACACTATCATTTTTCTTCAAAAGATATTCTTCAAAAGCGTATTCTCCAAAAACTATTTTTACCTCATAAATTTCAAAAGTTATTCTCCAAAAACTACATCCAAACAGGCTAATGTAAAAGCTATTCTCACAACAACTAGTCTAATGTAAAAGCGTTCATTGAGGTCATTTTAAATTTCTAATTATCTCAACAAAATGTAAAAGCAAACTTCACGATTGAGAGCATTGTTATCTCCACAAAAGTCAACTTCCGTTCTCCAAGTCATGATCTTGTTCCATTCATCAATATTCTTTTTGGGTCATTTTTAGATAATACAAATAACTCAATTATATGGATGAAAAGTTTATTTAAAATTTGTTAAATATAATAATGTAAAAATGTAAGTCCAAATCTATCCATGATATTTTCAAAAATGTCACCTAACACAATAATATCACTTCACCTGTGGATATTCGCGTACTTCACTGAATCAATCTCCTATTATCACATCCACTATGCATTCGGTGGCGGCAATACCACGTGGTATAAAATCAATCTCCTATCATCACATCACATCACATCTCATCTCAACCCAAAATACCTCAATATGCAATGCATTATCACAATTTTCAGCATCAACAATTTACAGTTATATTTAAAAATCAACATCATGCATAAATTTCCATGATTTCAAAATAAACAATTTTAATTATAGCAATATAAACAAGTTTAAGCCCACTTAATTAAAAATTTACCTTCAAACAAATATCTCACACATATATACATTTTCATTGGTAATACAAACTATAATATATTTATATCTTTTAAATATATATAAGCATACACTTATAACCACCTCAACAAGTATACAAGATAAATTGGAAAGTGGTTACCTCAAGTTCTTGACACAACACTAACATTGAGAGAAATCAGTCCCCTTTAAAAATAAATATATAATTATACGTTAATAGAATTAACAATAATTACTAATTTCATAATTAGATAATTAATTAAATTATTATGTCACTTTAGTTTTTCTAAAAATGACAATTTATCTATTTCCCAATTTTTAACCTAATACTAACTTTTAAATATAACCTAATTCCTTAAATAATACCTCTAGCAATCCAACTAAATGCTTAAATCCTCATTTAATCGGTGAGAATATGCTATATGACACGAAATCTTAAATTCTTTAGATAGAAAATAACTTTAAATTCCTACAAAGAACAAACTAATAAATCTAAACTGATTAAAGTTATTTATTAATTGTGTTCTTCGTATATACGGTCTTCTATTATCAAAACTCAAAACTTTACCAATATTCTAATCCTAAAATTTTCACTAATCAATACTATTTTACCCTCACTAGAAAGAGAAAAATACGTAGAACAACTTTCATGAAGAAAGCTTATTGAAAAGGAATTAATTTAACTACCTAAATGATCCTATAAAATAAATAACGTACCTTAAATAAACTTCCTTCCTCTTTTCTCTCCAATCCCGTCGTCTCTCTCTCTCCAACACTCACTTCCGGATTTCTCTTGATCACACACACACATATACTATCTAATTAACACACTCAACACACACATATATAGGTGATTAATGGCGGTGGATTTGTGATGGTGGAATCATGATTTCAATTATTATTTTTTAATTGATAATAATACTCCCTTTGCGTCAATTGTGGCAGGATGCTGCCACTTCCAAATGTGGCAGCGTACTTTCCACAAAAATAAGGCCATATAATTTTTTTGTTTTGTTTTGTTTCCTTCTTTTTTTTTAATAAATTAAGTAATTTTCTTTTCTTTTCTTCTTTTTTTTAATAAAAATCTTATTGTTATTTTATTTTATTATTTTTTTAAAAAAATTCAAAATTCAAAATTTAATTTTAATAATGTTACAAGTCACGCACAAACATCTGTGCAACTGGATTGAGCAAAGAGGAGAGAGAGAAGAAGACCAAAGCTTAACCTAATCCTTGTCTAATGAAGGCAACTGTTATATTGAAGATTACAACGGTCATTTAATGCTCTCTTGGTATAAATAGAACTACATTCAATTCTTCTCAACAACCAATCTGTTGAAAACGAATTACATTCAAGTTTACCAACTACTCTTTCAGTTTTCACTTGTAAAGTATCTTTTGATACATTGATCTTCAGTGTTTATTTTTATCTACTCTTAGAGAGAGTTCTTTGATTGTAAATCATTTATTGTGAGTATCTCAAGTCAAGGGACTTAAAGATTGGGATATTGATTGCAACTTGTAAGAGGGAGTAAGTTCTAGTGAGAGAATTACTCTTGAGTTACGTATTGTGTAATCAAATGAGATAGTGAAAATCCCAAAGAGTCCGGGAACTGGATGTAGGTCATAGGTTGGACCGAACCCGTATAAATCCTTGTGTCTTGCTCTTCTTCCCTATACTGTTTAGCTCTATTTTAGTGTTCGAAAAATGAGCACTTCGAAAAGATTTTTATAATCCCCAATTCACCCCTCTCTTGATGATTAAGCTTCACTTTCAAAAACCATTTTACCTCATAAATCCCAAAAGATATTCTCCAAAAGCTAAATCCAAATGGGCTCTAAGACGAAAATAAGTAGACCGATCAACCAAGTAGGAGTCAAAAGTCTTAAGCTTATAATGAGAAAAAGTTTAAGAAAATTATTAAAAATTATTTGGACCATGAATTTTTTTTTTAAAGAAATATTATTTTGAGGATCTAGAAATACTATGAAGAGATTAATGACAAAAAATTGGCCTAAATAATTCTAAAGCTAATTTTTTGAATTTAGGGCATATTTTCTCAAAAATTCAAGAAAAAATAATTAGAGGATAATTTTTTGCCTAGAAATTTTAGAGTTAATCTTTTTTGACCTAAAGAAACTAATTGAGGAAGAAAATCCTATATGGCACTATAATAAGGATTAATTTCTAACACTTAATTAGTGTTTGCCTTTAATAGAGAAAAAGACTAAATTACAAACAAAAGAACTTATAGGGAGACAAAAAGGTCTTTTTAGTCACTCCTCTCTCACCAACGTACACTCAGCCTCCCTTTTATTTATTCATGAAAGCATATAAGGTGCTTCTCCCTTATATGTATCTTACATACTTGTCCCTCTAAGTGGAGGGATGAAACATTTTTTTTTTCTATTTTTTATATATTTATATTAAATTATATGCTGCTTTCTAAAATGTTTTTTGCACCCAGTATCTCAAATTAATTAGTTTCTAATTCTGCATTCAGAAATATTTTTCTTGTAATACTAGTATTCTGAAAACTAATTAATTTGAGACTGCAAAAAAATTTCAAAAAGCAACATATTATTAGATATATTAGACTTGTTGTGCTTGTGCACGCGTGGACCTATACACGTGTAAACACTATATACAATGCAAACACCCATTTTCGTGATTAAGTAATTGAGATATAGAGCAATACGTTTTCTATTCTCTCTGAATATACTCTGGTTTCTGGCATGGTATCAGAGCCGGCATCCATGGCCGACTCCTAGTCACCGGTAAAATTGAGTGACATTAATAGCAAAGAGAGATCTCCGATCCGGATTGATCATTCTTTGCGCACGATGTCTGCGTCAAGCTCCGTCGGTGCCGTTGGTGATTCTGGATCTACACCGTCTTTTCCTCTGGGTGTGGCATCTCAGCGTGGTTTTTCAAATAAGAAAATCACGATCCTGGTTAGATGACCACAATTTCCTTCTCTGGAAGCAGCAAGTATATCTAATGGTTAAACAGCATCGATTACATCGCTTTCTCGATGGCACGATTCCTACACCGTTGTTGATGATGCGTGCTGACTCTGGTGCGTCTGTACCTAATCCTGATCTTGATGAATTTGAATCTCTTGACTCTGCTTTGGCGTCGTGGCTCTTAGCCTCGGTTGCACCTTCCATCTTACCTGAACTCGTTGGTTTAGAAACTGCGGCATAGATTTGGAGTAAGCTGAACAATTTATACTTTACCAAATCGGATCCAAAATCCTTTTATACAAAAATCAGTTGAGCAGCCAACGAAAGGGAACTCTGCGCATACGTGAGTATTTGGCCAATATTAAATCCCTTTGTGATCATCTTGCGGTCTTAGGCAAGAAGGTCTCTGAGTCCACTCAGGTGTCTTATATTCTCAATGGCCTCACCTCTGAATTTGAGGCTGTAATCACCGTGATTAATACTGCCAGACCTCCATTTGACTTGGACAATGTTAGCAACATGCTTATTGATATAGAGGCTCGTCAGCAAACTCTCATGGCTAATACTATCTCTGCTCAAGCGCATCATCTCTCCTATCTCTTTGTTGACGATGATGAGGCCGATGCGTATGCCTTTTACTCTCAAGCACCGTTTGCATCCACTGGTAGAGGCAATCGTCCTCCTGGTGGACAATAATTTTTTTGTGGAGGAGGAAGGTCTACCCGAGGTCGTGGTGGTCGCACCTTTCATAATCGTCTTCAGTGCCAGCTTTGCACTAAGGTTGGTCACATTGCTCGCACCTGCTACTATCGATATGACAATGTTTACACTACTCCTCCATCATCTGATTCTCCTCCTGCCTATTATACTATTGCTGGTCCACTTACTGGTTCTTCTTCTGCTCTGATCACATCTAATCAGACTCCTCGTAAGCCTTCCACTGATAAGCCTCAGACTACCACACATACATCTGTTGAGCCACCTGTTGAGACTTCAACTCCTGCTCTTTCTCGGGCTTATATTGCAACTCCATCCTCGGTTACTGACTTTGCCTGGTATTTTGATTCTGGTGCTACTTATCATATTACTTATGATCCTGCTAATTTGAACTCTTTAGCTCCAGGTACCTCTCATGGATCTGTCCACGTTGGCACTGGTGATGCAGCTACTATTTCTCACATTGGTGAGTCTCATATTTCCTCTAATGTGGCTAACTTTCATATGAACAAAGTTTTATGTGTCCTTCGCATGAAAAAAATTTAGTCTCTATTGCCAAGTTTATTAAAGAAAACAATGTCTCTGTTGAATTCTTTCCTCATGGTAGTATTGTGAAGGATTTGCAGACGAGACATATCCTTATGCATGGGCCTGAAGTGTTAGGGTTATATCCTACTCTTGATTACACTTCTCAATCCTCAACGCTAGTTGTTCCTAATGCAGTATATTCTGCAGTTGCTGCTGTTGATCTGCCCTTATGGCATTCTAGACTAGGTCACCCTTCACTAGATACTGTCAAACTTGTTCTCAAAAGCAATGCTATACCCTGTAATTTCAGTTCTTCTGTACCACTGTGTTCAGCTTGTCAGTTAGGAAAAAGTCATAAACTCCCTGTTTCCTCTTCTACTATAGTGTATCAGCACTAGAGCTGGGAATCAGGACCGGCCCTGCAGGGTCTAGGAGAACGAAAATGTCTGTTTTTCAAAGCCCGGCCCGATAGTACCAGGGCCAGGGCCGGCCCTACAGGGCCTGAAAATTACTATTCCAAATTTTAACTATTTTTCTTCTGGTTTTTTTCCAGAGAAATATGATTAGTAAATTGCAACCATTAAAGTTCTAATCTATCAAATAAATATTAGCAACATTAATATCTAAACAATACAAATCATCCAACAAATAAACACATTCATTAATTCATAACAAAAAACAAACCATTGTTTACAATTAACTTACATAAAACATAAGAAGCATTAAACTAAACAAGATTAGACGACTCACATAAAATATAAGAAGCATACAACTATCATTGTCAATTGTCACCTTCGGAGTATAGTTATTATGTATTTATGTAATTGTGCTTAAATGGATAAATAACTCTATAACATATAAAATCATAGATAAAGGTCAAGTAATTAAATTTTTTTTTAAAAAAAACAATGCTACAGTGAAACGGCCTAACGGGCCGGCCTACAGGGCCAAATTCAAAATTTTGATCGATTTTTTAAGCCCGAGCCCTACAGGCCGGGGCTTAAATGGGCCCGATGTGCTCGGCCCGATTTCCCGGCTCTAATCAGCACCCACTAGAATTAATAATAATGGATGTTTGGGGTCCCGCCCGCTTGTTTCTCATGGATTTGCTTATTACATCACTTTTGTTGATGCTTATACTCGCTTCACTTGGGTGTATTTGTTACGTACTAAATCAGAAGCACTACAAAGATTTAAGGAATTTAAGACCTTGGTTGAAAACAAGTTTAATCAGAAAATCAAGGCTGTTCAAAATGACAATGGAGGTGAATTTACTGTGTTTCAGTCTTTTTTGGCAGCCTCGGGTATTGAGCAACGTTTCTCTTGCCCTTACACCTCTGAACAAAATGGTCTTGTTGAGCGGAGGCACCGTAGCATTGTTGAAACAGGCCTAACCTTACTTGTTCATGCTTCTCTTTCTCTGCATTATTGGCCTGATGCCTTTTTGTCTGCTGTATTCCTGCTTAATAGGTTACCCTCAAAGGCTATCGATAATATGTCTCCATATGAAAAACTTTTTGGTTCTCAACCTGACTATTCTCTACCCAAGGTCTTCGGGTGTGAATGTTTTCCATATACAAGACCATTTCAAGCTCACAAGTTGACTTTCAGATCTGCCTCTTGTGTATTTCTGGGTTATAGCAGTCACCACAAAGGTTACAAGTGCCTTGATTTAAACACGGGTAAAATTTATATCTCTCGGCATGTTGAATTTAATGAACATGTTCTTCCTGGAGGACAACAATTTAGTGTCAAAATAGCCACCAACAATACAGCTGTCACCCCTGCTTCCTCACTTGGATTTCACTCGTCATCTGGTGGGCTGTCACCTTAGTTTTGCCACTGCCTGCCCCTGCATCCAGTATTTCTTCTCAGCAGGTTCAGCCCTCTGTGGATACAACTTCTCATCCACCTACTCCTGATCCTACTAATATCCATTCAATGGTGACAAGGTCCAAGGCTGGTATTTTCAAACCTCGGGTGTTTCTTACCTTTGATGACACCACTTGTCCAGCGACTATTACTGAAGCCTTAGCGGATCCCCTCTCGCAGCAAGCCGCACAGGATGAATTTGATGCACTTATCAAATTTGGCACTTGGGAAATGGTTCCCAGACTTTCGATAGGCGCACCATTGGTTGCAAATGGCTTTTTAAGGTCAAAACACATGCGGATGGCACTTTAGCTAGAAGGAAGGGACATCTTGTTGCAAAAGGCTTTTCCCAAGAAGCTGGAGCAGACTATAATGAGACTTTTAGTCCTATTATCAAGGCTGCTATTGTAAGAATCCTCATTACTCTTGCTGTCACTAATAACTGGAAATTGTATCAAGTTGATTTTAATAATGCCTTTCTCAATGGTGATCTCTCTGAGGATATTTTCATGGATCCACCTCCTAGTTTTGAGCATCTGTTTGTTGATAGTTCTGGTCAACCCTTGGTTTGCAAGCTTAAAAGGCTCTATATGGCCTTAAACAAGCTCCGCGAGCATGGTTTCACAAGCTGCAGGATTTTCTGTGTAGTCTTGGTTTTCGCCCTTCCAAAGCTGATCCTTGTCTCTTTATTCAAATTGATGATTAGCATACTATCTACCTTATCATCTATGTGGATGATCTCATCATTACAGGGACTAGTGCTACTAGCGTAAGTCGTCTGATTGATCGCATGAGCGGGATTTTCTCACTAAAAGTTCTTGGTGAGCTATCTTATTTCTTAGGTATCAAGTTCTATCCTTCATCCTCTGGCATGTTTCTCTCCCAACACAAGTATATTCTTCAGTTTCTAGTTGATGTTGGGTTACTAGCAGCCAATTCTGCCTCAACTCCTATGGCTGTTAATACCCATCTTACATTAGCTACTGGTGAGTTTTTCCCTGATCCCAAACGCTATCACAACATACTAGGTAAAATCCAATACCTATGCTACACTAGACCTGATATTGCTTTTACCGTCAACAAACTCAGTCAGTACCTTCATGACCCTCGTATTCCTTACTGGTGGTGTCAAACGCCTACTTCGCTACTTAGTTGGTACAGCCACCTATGGGATTCTTCTCAAACCTGTGTCACAACTTCAAGTTCAATCTTTTGCTGATGCTGATTGGGGTGCAGACAGAGATGACAGGCGCTCAGTCAGTGGATTCTGCACTTTTCTGGGTCTTAATCCAATCACTTGGGTTTCTCATAAATAGCCCATTATCTCCAGGTGTACCACTGAGGCCGAATATCGCTCAGTTGCTGATGCTGTTCAACAAATCATGTGGGTTATGGCTCTCCTTCAGGAAATGGCAGTCTCTGTCATTACTCCCCCTTGATATGGTGTGATAATTCTGGTGCAGTTGCTTTAGCTGTCAATCCGATATTACACTCCAAATCCAAGCATGTTGAACTTGACTTGCATTTTATCCGAGAAAAGGTTGCTGCTGGACTTCTTCAAGTTGGTTATGTTCCCTCCACTGAACAGGTAGCTGATGTGCTCACTAAACCGTTGCCATATGGGATGTTTGATCATATGCGCACACGTCTGAATGTTATCAGCAAAGAAGAAAGTATTAACTGTCTTTGGGATGATCTTGAGGAGGATGATTACTGCCCTCTTCCTGATCGTGATTGTTGCTTGTTCTGATTCTGTCTGTTGTTTTTCCTCATCTGAGTGTAGTAGAGGGAATATTAGATATATTAGACTTGTCGTATTGTGGCACGTGGACCTATACACGTGGCACCATCTAACTGAATCAGCTTTACTTGTGCAAAACACAATCCTCTCTCAATTCACACAACACGCACATACCTCCACTCCTCCATTTGCTTCGTCCGCACAATCGAGAGAGAGAGAGAAGAAATCTTGGAACCCACATGCAACACTACAATCTGACTCTAAGGTAAGCCCCAAAGTCCCCTTTCATCTTCAATTTTGGCGATTGTTACATTTGGGAGTGGGACGAACGATTAAGGGCCTGTTTGGATGGGTGTTTTAAAAAGGGTTTTTTTAAGTATTTTTTTTTTTTAAGTTCTAAATTGGAGCTTAAAAAAAACAGCATTTTGGCTTCTTTTTTTTTGTGAATTTTGATTTTTTTTTTTTTAAAAAAATATCATCTAAACACATAAATTAATTTTAAAAAGTTTTTTTTTTTTTTTTTTTTTGCATTTAAAAAGTGCTTCTTCTTTTTTTTTTTTTAATAAAAAAAACTATCCAAACAGGCCCTAAATCTTGGTTTTTAAAGTGGATGAACTGCCGATTAAAGGTTAAAAATATCCAGAGGTAGATTAAAGTTGAAAAGTAGTATTGCATGTGCTTAAGTTGCTCTGATTTGGGACAACCGAATGTGGCTTGCTGTTTCAGGGAAGAAGATTCTCTCATTGTCTTTTTTTCTCCTTATCTTTTATTATCCAATCCAAACCGTTGATTTGACTTAATGGGGTTGTTGATTTGGGTAGTTATATTAAATGTATGGTCGATTTAAAGCCAATGAGGGATAATGAGAAAACGCCAAATGAGAAGATCCGGAAGTGTATATGTTATTTGGTGTGGCTCGGGATGTATTTTGTTTAATTTGATGGTTCTAATATCATTTTAGAGGCGTCATAATATTACGGAACCAGCTTTCCCTACCTATTTTGGGATAGGTAAGGAGAACTCTTCTAAATCTGGACGGGTCCAATTTTTTTTTTTTTAACTGTCATTTTTTAAATGAAAAAAATCATTTTTAAAAATATGTTAGTTAAAAAATTATTTTTATTTTAGATTTTCTATCAATTAAAATAATTATTTTCAAAAAAATAAATACGGACAATTCAGATCTTATCTAAACTATCTATAAAGGAAGAAGTCTCCCTACCTATCCCAAGATAGATTGGGAAACTGATTCCATAATATTACTATTGTATGGTCACTATCATCGTACATTAGTCGCTGAGTTACTTTATTTTGTTGTTGAAAAGTTTAATTGCGGGTAGAAAGAGCCGCTGACTCGGAACCAGATTAGGTGCCTGTCTCAAGGATAGGCAAAATTTGCCTATCTCATCTGGACCGTTCAGATGAGATCGTTTACCTCTTCAACTTTTTGTTTCTACCCATTGAGAGGGCAATAATTCAGCAAGCTAATGTGCATTGGAGGTTGATTCAGGATATTAGGAATACACACACATACACACATATATATACTCCAATATAGTTTCTGAGAGTTTCACTCATCAATATACAATCCTCACTTCCGTCTTGTAGTTTACTGATCTGTTTTTTTTCCCCACTGCGGACGAGGTTCCAACTCTGTGCTTCGTTCCTCTTACTGTAGGTATGGAGATTTTTATTTTCCTCTTCTTCCTTTTTTACCTCTCTCTTTGGCCTCAAAACAATTGAATATCTTCTTAAACTTGCTTATTTCTTTCTTTCTATAAACGTGGATTTGTAGCCGTCGTTTGTTAAATCTGTCCTGTCTCCTGGCACAAAAGCGGGTTCCAGCTCCATAAACAGACTTCGTTTATTTGGCTTCAATCTAGCCTGACCATGAAAATGACTCTCTCCATAAAGCTAAGCCTTAGGCCCCGTTTGTTATGAGGAAGATTTAAGGACAAAAAGGAATTTAGAGGAGGGAAAGGAATGGAAAGGAAGATTGAGAGGAAGTTTAAAGGGTGTTCTGTTTAGTAGACATGAAAATTAAGATAGAAGATGATAATTTTAAAAAAATTAAAATTAAATATAAATTTTAAAATGTCCAAAATACCCCCTACATTAAAAAAAAAAAAAAAACTCCCTCCTTCTTCTTCATCTTTTAAGCCTCGACACAGTAAACCAAGAAAAAAAAAAGCTTCGATTGTCTCCAACCGGTGGTGGTGGAGATCGTGGGTCGGCCGGTGGTGGTGGAGATCGTGGGTTCCAACGTTTTCCCTCTCTCGCCGCTATCCCTTCCGACGAAGAACAAAAAAAAAAGCTTGAGATCCGGGGTTTTGACCAATGGTGGTGGTTTCTTGAAGTAGATCGGCGACGATGAAGGAGCTAGGAAGTCTTCACAGGAGACGAAGAGAGCTGAAGGTGAGAGGAAGAGGGTGAAGTCGGCGGCAAGTTGTGAGAAAAGAGGAAGAAGAAAGGGACCTAATGGGAATTTGTCCACAATCTTCTTGGAAGATTTCATCTTCCATCCAATATATGAGGAAGATTAAAGAAGGAATCTTCCCATGGATGAAGGAAAATGGTGCCTCACTGGAAGGTAAATTCTGTGTAACAAACACCTGAAACCAAGGGAAGATTCCAATCTTCCATTCCTCCTCCAATAAAAATCCGGTGGTCTAGATAACCCAATCCGGTCTGATAAAAAAAATTGATCGAAGATAATATTGGACAGACCAAACAAGACTGGTTTTCTTGGATTGAACTTGGGACCAACGCCTCAGACTCTTGATCTGATCTAGTAATTTTATTTTTATTTTTTTTAATCTCTAGCCTCAGTTACACATTCACACAATACACACGCGGCCACACAATCAAACACCCTGACAGTGATACCCACACGCCCTCAGTCCTCTCGACCTCAGAACTCAGATTCTCAGAAGATAGAACTCACAGAAGGAAGCCTCGAACACTATCTCTCAGCCTATTGCCTCTTACTTGACAATCCAACACTCCCTCTCGACCTTGCGTCTTCGGCTCTTACAGGACCTCCTCTCCTCACCAGTGACGTCTCAGTACGTCGACGGTCACTGTGAGTTTCAGTGTTGAGGTAAGTTTTCTTCCTTTTCCTATTCGGTTGTCCTCTAGTTTCATCGTGACTTTCGAATCTCTTGCTTTGCGTCTCCGTATGAATCATTTTTCTTGGCTTTCTCTGCTTCGATTATGCAACAAGGGAGTTTGAAGTAAAGGTTTGTTTCTTTGGTAGATAATGCTGGAATCTCTTGCACCAAATTTGTTTCTCTGGGAGTTTGAAAGAAATTACAAAGCTTGGGAGACAAAATCTGTGATTTGAAAAAAAAAAAAAAAAATTGTTATGTCTGATCATGTTTGCTCTGCCCTCTGTGTATGAATGTTGTTACTGTCTGATCATGTCTGGGAGTTTGCTCTGCCTATGCAAAGTGCTTAGAAGGGAAACTAGTTCCCCAACAAGCGCTGTTCCTAATGAAAGGCCTTTAGCCACTCATGTTCAATTTCGTGTAAATGTAAAAGGTGCTTAAATTTGACAAAGTGACATAGCTATATAAAAAAGAAAAATCTACCATAAAAGAGTTTAATAGAATATTAATTAAAAAAATATTTATCAATATAATTCCACCTTGATAAGTGCTTATCAATATTTATCAATGTTGTTCCTGTTACTGTGGCAATCAGCGAATACAGGAGCAAAGAACTCAGGGGAAGAGAATTACTAACCAAAACTTGTGAGGAAACGAAAAAATTTTACCAAACAGAGCATGCAGATTCAGATTAGCTTCGACGGAGCAATCCAGAATCTGAACCAAAATTGTCTAATCAAGCACACTCACACATTTCCGATTCAATGGAAGATCTTCGGCGATTAACTATGTGCGATGACTCAAAAAAGAAGGAAGAGAAACTATGTGGCCGGTTGAACCCAATTCGGACCGATTCTTGCGAGAAATACGATCAAATCCAGCGATCTTGAAGCCTGGCATGCTGGCAAAAGGTAATCTTCGGCGAGATTCCATTAAACTCAGGAAACAAAGGCAAGATTCTCGGTGGGCGCCGATAAATCTCAACCAGCCGTAGTTGAACATTCTCTAAAGTGAAAGACGAAGAAGGGTGCGAAAATCTCAGCGGTAATGGTGAGAACAGTGCTCTGCCGCTAGTCTAGCCCAGAATTCGATGGCAGCAAGGCAAAGCAAGGCCGGCGAATGACAGAGGAGCAGGAACGGCCGCGAAACAAGAACGCTAAAGGCTTGTTTCCAAGAAGCCTCAAAACGCAGCGTTGAACCCATTTGGGCAGTCAGAAACTCAAGGTGTAAACCAACAAGGCAATAATCACCTTCTTGATTATTGATTATCTGGCCCAACCAAAAATGAAACAACAACAAGAACATGTCATACCAGGCCCCAATTCAATTCAGGTTAGGGAAATATAATAGAGAAGATGAAGAATCTTGTATTAGCTATATAAGAGTGACATAGTCATACAAACTATAATTTACTTGGATTATCTTTAATCTACCCTCACTCGGAGGAGATAACCAACAAACATTAATTCTAGGTCTCTAGAGAGAGACTCAAATTAATCTTTCTCTAATATGGGTGAGAATTTAACTATCTAACACACTAAATCATATTAGCTAAGACGCTTTATATAGACTTGCCTCACTAACTAACCAACCAATCAATTAATATCACCATAATATCTTTAACAATATATATCATCAAGAAATATTTCCCATTAATTAATTGTTAGCTAAAATTTCAATTTTCAAATGCGCAGCTATATTACATAGAGTACCATCGCCATCTCCAACAAGAGCTTTAATTAAATTGAGTTATGGAAGAAAGCAGCAATTTTAACGACATAGTTGCAGAGCCACTTACGGAGGAAACCAAGGAAGATTGGTTTCAGTGGGTAAAGGACTATCTAATATCTCAAGATCTCTGGAAGGTGACAAGCAGAAGCGCAAGACCAGAAAGATATCGTGTGAAAGATTATGCTAGATGGAGAAGAAAGAATGCTGCTGCTTTGCACGCCATGCGTATCTCTTGTGGCCCCCAGAATCTCCCCTTTATAAAAGGGGCCTCTCAAGCCAAAGTTGCATGGGACATTCTCTATCGTACCTACTATTTCCCACCACCACCATCACCACAAGGTCAGTGCCCCACATGTAAATATATCTTCCCTCCGTCTCTTTTTATAAGTTTTCTTTGATTTTATCTCACTAATAAATAAATTTTCATGTTTAATTAATTCCATACATTGCATTAATTAAAATGTTTACTCATTCCATTTATCCTCTCACATCATTTTTCTCCTATACATTTTTGCTTCTTTCCATTTTTCTTTTTGATAGAACTACCTCACCTGGTTAGATTCAGTCATTGTCTCTCTCAAAGGCATTTTCTACGTTATATTCATTCACATGGACTCAAACTCGTTCGCTTCATTCCCATTTTTGCTCTCAATAAAATGTCATATTTATTAATGCATGCATGCATAATGCACGCTGGTTGTGATCATCACAGAGACTATGAGAGGGATAGAAGATGTAGAGATGGGTATTCTGTACAAGGCCATATCTGACAATAACTGGTCTGCTGCAAAAGCATTCATTGATCGCTATCCTATAGTCTTAGATGTAGAATTTAGTGCTTCAAGAGGCGAAACACCTCTTCATGTGGCTGCAAAGTTTGGACATGTGGGCATAGTAGAGGAATTGGTAAGATTAGTTACACCTGAGTATCTTGAAATATACGATGCTTTAGGCAATACTCCACTTATAATAGCTGCAGAACATAGTGGAGTAATTCCAATAGCAAAATGCTTGATCAACAAAAATAGCAATGCACTAAAAATTCCATGTAGAAGCATTAAATGGAGAAATATTCCTGTTCAATTGGCTTTTCGTGCTTGCCTAAAAGAAATGGGACGCTATCTCTATTCTGTCACTCCTTTGCAACCCTTCACAGAAAACCACAACTTGGGTGCTTCCTTCCTCGGAACCTGTCTCATCACTGGAGAACTTGGTAACATACGTAACTTGTAGATAATAAATAATTATATCAACGAAGCATAATATAAATTTTCATTTTCATTTCAATTCTTTTCTGTTTGTTCATGTATATGATTTTGATGCACATATAAATAGATATTGTCTTGAGTTTGCTTCAACGATGCAAGGAGCTGCTTTTTGCTGTAATTGACTCCGAGAATATATCAACAATTGAGATGATTGCATTCTATCTTCCTGATTCTCTTGACAAAAGTCAACTCCCGTTCTGGAAACGATGGGTCTATGACTGTTAGTACCTATTATTACTTTCCACTGTTTTCTTTTTTCCCTAACAATTTCCTATATTCTTGTTTCCAGTTTTTTATTATACACTAGCTAAAATGCTAAATTATAATGATGGAGGATAAAGATGGTGAAGATGCAGTTATTTTTTACTACCATTGGTATAATAATTGAGTTTTGGTCTTGTTATATTCTTCAATATTTTGTTACACATATATATATATTCTTCAATAGGGTTAGAATCTAGTAGTGAAAAAGTGGTAGTGACTTGATAGTGACATAAAATTGGTAGTAACAATATCCTATCCCTCTTCAATAAACTTTGGTTAAAGTATATATGTTGGGAAGTGTAAACTCAAACAATAAGTATGCTACAATTAATAATGAGTCTTAAGTGGTTAGATTTAGTTTTGTCTGAACTCTAAATCTCTAATTGTGTGTCTTTGACTGAAAATTAGAAGACTCCTCCGTTGATCTCTTCTCTTCCAAGCCGGTTCAGTAATTTGATTAATTATTTTCACTCAATGCACTTATATCCTTTTGCAAGGTGATTGCTTCAAAAATTTTCAAAATCCATCTTCATAATCACTTGCAATGCACAACTCTACATGTATTTACAATTAATGCTGTCTTCTGATCATTCATTATTATTAAAGAATAGTGTATACTTAAATATGAATAAGGTTGGAGAGTTGTTAAATTTTAAGCAGAGTTAATGTAGGTTAAGGTTTTTCTTGGTTTGTGTGAAACATATTAGAAGTTCGTTGATAATAAAGAGTATAACATTAAATATGTAAAAATTTTGAAACAATTTTCAAATATGATCTTAACAAAAGTCAATACTCTTTTAGTCCTTAATGTAGGATCTAACTGGAAAATTGATTTTGGTCCTAAATGTAAATTCTATTTTTTATAGGGTTAAGGTGCATTTTTGCCCTTAAAGTATCTTGCCTAGGAGCAATTTTGCTCCCGAAGTTTCGGCGTAGCAATGTTGCCCCGAAGTTTCAAAAGCGGAGCAATGTTGCCCCCGTTAAAAACCCTAGTTGACCGTTAGAGTTTTTAACGGAGGGGCAACATTGCTCCGTTTTTTAAAAACCCTAACATTGACTTTTTTTGGTTAGTTGCCCCGAGTTTCAAAAAGGGTTTTTAACGTTGGAGTTAGGCAACATTGCTCCATTTTGAAACTTCAAGGGCAACATTGTTATGCCGAAAACTTAAGCGGCAAAATTGCTCAAGGCGGATACTTTAAGGGCAAAAATGCACCTTAACCCTTTTTTATATTTATCGATCTTTTTCTAATTTATCTCAGCCATTTTAATGATCCATCAATAATAATAAAGTAAGAGAAAGATGGAGGAAATTAAGAAAGATGATTAGGATATTTTAGAAAGAAAAAAAATTTGTCATATTAACTAACTTAATTAAATTCTTAATTCAATCATATTAGATAAACATGTCTTACATTAAAGACTAGAGAGAGAACTATATTAATTATAATGAATTAATTGTTAAGGACAAATATGGAAAAAAAAAATTAAATTCTATAGAGATTATTCCCTTCCGGTTGTTATTAATAGGTGCCTTCTAGAAGAAAAAAAAATAGATAATTACACTTTTTTTTTTTCAATTGTTCCTATTTAAAATCACATTAATTGTAACTGCTTGTGGTAAATTTGCGAGTTATTTTTTATTTTATTTTTTCAAATAAAGTTAATGACTTAACCACTTCTATTTATTTTTTATGAGATGGTTAGAGGGTCCTTAGAGTAAGGACTAAAGGGAGTATGAAACTTGACTTATACTTTGGACCAAGTCAGGCATTAAAGAAAATGATTTATATTATAGATTGAGAGAGTAATAGTTACCAATTTAATCATTGGAATAAACATAGCTCCTTAACTTGGGCATTGTGTACAACTTATTTTGGGCCTAACCATGTAGCACTTCAAACAATGGAATACTTCTTCTTGATTATTGTGTTATGTACTAATTTATTATTTGAAGAAGCTTA
This sequence comes from Acacia acuminata, assembly GCA_019022655.1. Taxonomy (NCBI): domain Eukaryota; kingdom Viridiplantae; phylum Streptophyta; class Magnoliopsida; order Fabales; family Fabaceae; genus Acacia; species Acacia acuminata. Next base: position 4,426,930 of record JAFJYI010000010.1, read on the forward strand.
TATTTCTCCATCTCTTGATCTTTGTGGGTGGAAGATATCAAAATACCATCAACGACAACCACTGAGCATTTCTATGCAGATGTTCAAAAAGATGGTGAGAATAACAAAGCTCATCAAGGTACATTATTCTGTGTCACTTTAGAAGATTAATTCAAATTAAATAACAAGGTTAACCCCATTCTAGATTTCTATACTTTTATTGAATTTTGGTTTTAATGCATATACATTTTTTCTCATTGTTTTTGTCCCTCTTCTTTTCATCATCCTAAATGTTGGTCTCTATATTTTTAGAAGGACTTGGACCTCAAATTTGCTATGTTTAATTCGCTTATCTGGCATTAACACCATTAACTTGTCTTATATGACTATTGATGTGGCTGATTACACATAAATTTAAAATTTTATTGACATCTTTTATAAACGAAATTGCTTCCAATATACATGCATTTTAAATGTAGTACTCTTCAAGTTAGATCCTTCCTTGCGTTCTTGTGGAGTTTAACCCTTCTTCTTCTTCTTCTTCTTAAAATCATATTAGAATTATAAAAATTAAAGAGATTGTATTATATTGTAGTATCATTTCAAATATAGCCTTACAGTAGTGGTACCCCAAACCCACCTAAAGGAGCCTTGTGTACTAAGCTGCTCTTTTTTGTTAGTCTTAATGGAAGAGGTTATGATTTCTTAACCATGAATCTTGGTTTCGTGTTCATATGAATACTGATACTATTGTATCAAAAAATTATGAAAAATAAAACTCACTTTTATTTTAATTTGCATATATTACAGAAATAAATTTTTTTTTCACTCAGAGTAAAGGATGTAAAGTTCTTTTTTTTATTTATTTATTTATCACGCATGGAATCAGGCACGCCCAAATCATATAAAATAGGAAATTAAAAATTAATTTTTGTAAGCTCAATTTTTTTTGCGTAATGAAAAGTCCTAACCTTAAATTTATGCATTAGTTGCTCAATATTTGCTAAAAATACAATGTCAACAGGGCTAGGTCTACTCCATAGGCTCATCTCTAGCATCAATAATTTGTCAAGTATGTGCGCGAGCACATGTCTTTAGTAATTGAGTTTTTGTGATTAAAAACATTAAGTGTTATTTGAGTAACCAAATGGAGCAGGAATGAAGGAAATATGTAAGATGAAGCAGCAACATGCACAAGCAGCTGAAATTCTGAACTTTGTTTGTGAAAATGTGATGTTTTTGAACGAAGAAAAGAAGGCTCAGATTGCAGACGCACTGATTCTTGCGGCAAGAAGAGAGAAGGTTGAGTTTTTGTTGCGAGTGACAAAGGCAAACCCTGAATTAGTATCACTAGTCACTTTTCCCCAACGAAAGGAGAACGTCTTCTTCGATGCTATTAGACATCGTCGAACTGAGATTTTCAACCTCCTCCGCGGCTTTCGCTTTAAACATGTGGTGGCAACAAAAATGAGTCACAACGGCGATTTCTTGCTGCATGTTGCAGCCTCGTTGGCTCCTCCTTTTTATCTTAACCGCATATCTGGTGCCGCCTTACAAATGCAAAGAGAACTACAATGGTTCAAGGTCAGAAATGAATTCAAAGGCTTTTCCATGAATTTTGGAGGAGAGATTAATAAATGAAAATGAATCTTTTTTTTTTTTGTTCTTTTTGTAACCACAGGCGGCAGAGAGTATGGTGATTCCTGAATATAGGAATTTTGTAAACGAGGAGGGGCTAAACTCTCTTGATTTGTTCAAGGAAAACCACAAAGAACTCAGGAAAGAAGGAGAGAGATGGATGAAAGATACTGCATCTTTTTGCTCAGTTGTTGGAGCTCTAATTGTTACCATTATGTTTGCCGTAAGTTATATAGTTCCAGGAGGAAATGATCAGGTTCAGGGTACCCAATATTTTTGGAGAATAAGTTATTCAAACTTTTCTTAATATCAGATGCACTTTCCTTGTTCTCTTCCACTACTTCTGTCCTTACATTTTTAGGAATCCTCACGTCACGCTATGCAGAAGAAGACTTCCTATACTCACTACCTAGAAAATTGATAATAGGTCTTTTGACACTTTTTCTCTCTATTGCAACTATGATGGTGGCCTTTTCGGTTACCATTATTATCATGTTGCAACGTGACTCCTCAAGTTTATGGGCTTTTCTTCCTATTGTTATCCTTGGTGGCGTTCCAATCACCCTCTTTGTGTTATTACAATTCCCTCTTCTTGTTGAAGTAATTTCTTCTACTTATGGTCTAGGCATGTTCAAGAAGAAGGTGGAGAAGTGGCCATGAGCTGTTTGTGTAATCCACATATTACTTTATGTGTTTGCTTTTACCCTGCGTTGGGCAAGTGTGTATCAGCCTTTGCATTTGTAGAACAAAAACATATATTATATTATTGACCTGCCGAAGCACTTAGATTTAGCCGATGAGTATGACTAGTTGACTAGCCAAATTTCAGGACATTTGTGGATGACTAATTTATTTTTAAACGAAACAAATCAGACAAAAGGGTTCTATTGAATGCATAATTATGGTCATTCTTGCACGCATTATATTTATTTTTCTATGACAAACATATATTAAAAAGTACTACCTCCGGCCTTAATTATAGGAACACTTTTATAATGTAATTTGTACTACAAAAGTGTTCCTATAATTAGGACCGGAGGGAGTATTATTCAGCACTAGCTATATCTATAATGCCAAACAAGTGCATATGTTGAGTTTCCACAAATCCAAACAGTTAATGCTATGTAGAAGTTTGGAAGTTTGGTGCAAAACTTACTGAAAGTAGAGATTTTCAGAAGATATGACACATTACATTAATTAATTGTTTAGTTGACTAATAATCATCGATTCAAATCAAGCTATCTATTGGAGTCACCAACGTCACCCACATTGAAAAATATTATTATTATTATTATTATTATTAACGAGGAAAAGATATTCGCATTGGCTAGTGTAATCAGTCTGTCCAAGAGTGTGGCAGGGTAAACGAATAGAACAATAATTAAGAAATATGCAAAAATACACATTGATCTTTAGTTAACCCTTTGAAATTTTTGAGGGTTAAGAAGTAAAAATACATATGCCTTTTTTAAAAAAAGAGCACCAATTTTTTTGAGACAAAAGCAATTATAAACTTCCAAAATATGAGCAAAAATACAAATTGATCATTTGTTTGAATTTTTTGATTTGAAAATGGTGACATAGAGGATGGCGTGGATGATTAAGAAATAACCTAAAATAATAATTTCCTAACTTGTCAAATGAAATTAATTTCCACCTAACCCTTCTTTTCATCTTCCTCTCTCCTCCAAAAGAAGTAATGAGTTGGAGATAAAGGGTGGGTGGAAATTAATTTTTCTTGCCCAGTCAGCAAATTAGTATTCCAAATTGGAGAAAAACTTACTTACTCAAGGAGTATCTATCTTTTGAACTCGTCGGTAAAAACATAACAACTCCTATCATTTTAATTCTAATTGGTGATGATTTATTAGACAAAATTCAAAGTTTATCTTGTTTTTAAGGGAAAAAACATCTTAGTTTTTTTTTTTAAAATAAAAACAAAACTTAAACAAAATGATCAACCAATATTTTTCTTAAAAAAAGATAAAATTTAATTTTTTTTAGATGAGTCATCAATCAACTAGGATTAAAATGATTTGAGTTATTATGTTTTCATTTGACAACGTTCAGATGACATGATACTCTTTGAGTATGTAAATATTTCTCTCCATGTTATTTCTTAATCATTCACATCATAATCAATCTCACCATTTTTAGTCAAAAAATTGAAATAATCAACTAATGATTAATGTGTCCTAAAAAAATTTGTGTTAGGTGCACTTTTGAGAAAATCTCATATGTATTTTCGCACTTTAACCCTCAAAAAAATTAAACAAACGGACAACTAACGGTCATTATATATTTTAAAAGGTTAGTTAGTTTTACATCTAGAAAAAATATTTGGTATTAGGTGTACTTTTTTTTAAAAAAAAAAGTCCATGTATATTTTTAGTTAGGAAAACACTTTGGATTAGAATCAGGCCAACGGCAAATCACATTTTCTGTCTTTTATTTCTTTTTCATAGATTAATTAGGAGGCTCAAAAACCCAGAAGAAGACAGAAAGCAAAATAGGGAAAATCTCCCTCGGGGCCTAAGTAACCAAGATATTGTCAAAAAAGACCCAAAAAAAGGTTATATATAAGAAAAGGCCCTACAACCTTTTTTAATATTATTTCGAAACGTTAACAACTACCAGTATATCATTACAACATTAACAACTAAATCAGTACACATTAACAACTATGATTTTTTCTGACATGTGACTTTCTTTGAACTTTTTTTTTAATAATATCTTGATTAATTGATGGTTGACTTCAACCAAGTAACAACAATTTAGGCAAAGCACTAATGAGTAGTCACCTAATAAAAGTTAAGAACCCATGTTTTAAGTTTGCTCCTGCAAGCAATGAGAAGGAGGACAAATACAAGCTAAAACTAATCCAAACTCAAGCAAGGAAGGCACACCTAAGTATGAAAACAAACATGGAAAATTCCTAGAAGTTGACATATTATATATCTACAAATAAGCATAGCAACAATGTTACACTCATAAAAATTGCACAATTCAGCAATGTGGTTGTGGCCCTTGAAAGCTGATAAAGGAAGATACACTAGTATCGTTATAACTCATTGGAGGATGAGATATTGTTCAAATAAAAGCAACACATATAACAATATTCTCACTTTTATCATAATGGATCTCTAGTTATACAAAATGAAAATAAATGGAATGATTAACAAAGTGAGAAAAGTAAAAGCACTTAGTCCAAAAACATGAACATGCAGTCAAGCAAACAATAGTTAGCCACATAAATTAAGCAGGAAGTTGTAGAAACATCAACATTCTTAGACCACATTGATAATGGTATCCCATTTTTGCCCACAAGCCCTACCCCCTCTAGTTGTTTAATGTCACAATATGTGTGGGCTAAATGAGGAACATCCATGATTCTAGCCTTGGATTTTAAATAGATCATTAATGTAGCGGTAGTTTTGTCTCTCCACCAAAGAACATCTTAATTCCTTTTTTTTTTTGCATCTTCCTAACCTCCATAAGTTTTTCTTGTAGCACATCCAGTTGAGATTGGTTTCTTTGCATGTCTTGCTTCCATAATTCATCAGTTTGGCTAGGCTAGGGCTTCAAAACTGGCATGTCAATATCTTCATTTGCTGCCATGCCCTGTCTTAATTTGGATACAGATATGAGAACTTCATATTTTGAATAATAATGATATAAATACTTCAATCATATCAGCAGTTAATGTAACACATCACTGATCTTGGGATGCTTTGGAAGTTAATATCAGCAAGAAAGGCTTAAAATTTTTGCTAGAGAAATAAGAGAGTTCGCCACATTGCAGAAAAAAATATGAAAAGTTGCACACTTTGTAGAATAATTCTTGCAAGAATGAACTATAGGAAAGAAACATCATTAAAAAAAAATCATTCAGAAGTGAGAGGAGGGCGAGATTTTTCACATACATCTAATACAATATAGATATCTAGTCTAATCTGCTTTTTGTTCTAGAGCCTCTGCTTGGGCGAAACTCCGACGGTACCATCAAGAAGCACCCCAGAACTGGCGACAACCATCAAAGCTGTTGGGATCCGTACACATAGCGGAATTATAAAACTTATGAATCCCATAAGAGGATCCATCAACGGCATTTAGATCAAGGTTCGTTGGAAACCATACCTATGCGAATTGATGAGTGTCTCGTTAAATGCGGTGGGCTACCAATTCGATCGGCAACGTGCTAGCGCCTTCAGTATTTTCGCGTCTCTCCTTTTCACTCTAGAGTTTCTTACGGCTTCTCTAATTCTTCCGTCGTCTTAATACGACTAAATCAATATCTATTTAAAGAGTTTCTAAAACCCTAATGAGACGTATTAAAATGTTCAAAATTAATCTAATTAATCTTGAAATTCGAATTTGAATTAAAATAATATATTAATTAAATCTGTCCAACAAATCTAATCTAATATATTTATTTAACCCGAATTATGAGCCTTGATTTAATTTATCTTTATAAATTAAATATGAGATATGATATCTTTCTATTTGATTAAATCGAGATACTATATCTCAATTTAATTAAATATGAGATACAATATCTCAATTTATTATAGTTATTTAATTTATCAAATAAATTAAATACTATATATAATAATAATATTATCTATAAATAATATCATTATTATTTTTAAATTTAATATATATATATATATATATATATATATTCATCCTAGATTAAATACAGTATTCATTAAATCTTAGACACATCTAAGATTCAATGAATCTGGACATTATTGCTCGTGTTGGGCTATTCTTATGTGCGACCCTGTAGGCCCACATGAGATTGGCAGCGGGCCAGTACTGTATCAGCCCACAAGTCACAAGCGGCCTCTAGCAAGACATTGCGATTACCCAATTCATGTGAGGATCGATGATACGATACTAGCTATCGTACAACCATGTCAAGTCCCTTTTGTCATGCAATAATTTGGTCAAGGATGAGGCATGGATAATGTCAACTTCCTGTTCTTGACCATTACTTTATTGATTCTCGAGTAGTCTAATAGTTGAAATGGAAACTCTTTTCCATTATAGTATGGCCAAACATTTCTCAGACTCACTCATCGAGGGGCCCAGTATTATCTCTCTACAAATGTGAGGGACAAATTCCATCTTGACCATTCACATTCCTCTGAATAAAAACCACTGATCCCTATCTCAGCCTTTATCATCACCTGGTCAAAGGTGACTTTTGACTAGGTCAAAGACCAGCGACTCATCATGTAGGAATCCATGATGATCTCAGGTCAAAGGGCGTTGTGACGCAGTTATACATGAGATAAGCTTATGACTAAATCCATACAGCTTTCTCATAGTGGGTCGGTCCAGCACCTTGTACTCTTACAAGTGCCTATGACTTTAATTCGTATCCTATGACTTTAATTCGTATCTCCATACTTTATCAAAGTCATACTGGTCTTATTTCATCTTTGCTCCCGTGTAGATGATCGACCAGGGACATTTAGGATAATCTATAAGATATATCCAAGGATACAGTTATCACTATAAACGTGCGAATGAAATGATAACTAAATGGAGAACAATGACTTGCCCCTAGGGCATAATTTCCAACAAAAGCATGATAAACCAATTAATCAAACTTAGATTTGATATACAAATCGATTAACAAAAATGGAAACATCAAACGCAAATCAAAACCTCATATTTTCAAATGAACATTCAAATGGCAACCTCATATTTGCAAATCGGGGAGCATCGTTGTGGTCTGGACAACAAGCACAATGAGAACGCGATTTAGAAGTAGAGCTTCTGTAGTTCTCACTGGAGAGACTCAACACCGTCAACGCTAGGGATGCCGGGAAGACTTTTTGCATGAATAATCTGGAGAGTAGTCGGCGACGCCGAGACTTTCAGCTTCAAAGGGTCGACGATGGCTAATCGTTTCACCTTTCCCACATGCTGGCGTCGGAAACCAGAGAAGGCAAAGACACCAGTCGAGAGAGAGAGAGAGAGAGAGGGACTGATTTGAAATTGCCCTCCCCTCTTTTTTCAGTGTTAGTGATGGGTGTTTTTGTCATTTGACTACACAATTGCATGTCAGAAAAGACCTTAAGGCCTCTTCTGACATGTGAAAGTTGGTTGTGCCTTTTTTGAGTTTTTTTTTTAATAATATGGGCCCTCATATGAATTTTCCCCTTATAATTAGCTTGCTGCAGTATGTTTAGATATATATTGTAGGATTTATTTTCAGGGCCACATCATTTGCCACACAGTGTTTCCCATCTGTGAAGTATTTATATATATATATATATATATATATATATATATATATATATATTCCCCCATCCTAATTATATGACAACATTTGAGAGTTGAGCTTGGTCCTAATTATATGAAAAAAAAATTCTACTTTTTGTCAATTTCTTCCTAAAATACCCTATTGATACTTTCTCAATAATATTTAAACATAATGATAATTTAATAATACATCTATATATTCTATAAAGTAAGTAATGATTGCAATTCATTAATGCCACATACACCTTAATTCTACTTTTTTTGTCAATTTCTTTCTAAAATACCCTATTGATACTTTCTCAATAATTATTATAATAAGTAATGCTTGCAATTTATTAATGCCACATACACCTCCATTCTACTGTTTTTCATCAATTAATTTAAGAATACACTTATATTCTATCAAGTAAAAAATTCTACTTTCTTTTTTTATTTATAAATTAATTTTTTTAAATATTTTATTGTAACTATCCGTCCACAAAGTGATTGATTTTCTTCTTAAAAATAACCTAATAAAATATTAATTTCGTTATATTTTTTTCCATCGCTTTAAAAAAATAACCTTGCATTGATATTATGCCCAATTAAAGGACATATTTTTTTTTTCTTTTTTATGTCCTGAGAGTTAGTTCTACATATAATGAAGAGCAAGATTACAAACATCAAGCCAGCTTCCAGGAGCCCACTTGTCAAAGTCATATATATATGTGCATGTTTAGTACGCCGATTGGGTGCCTCCAATCGAACTTATGCTCTGTGCGCACTGGACTTATGGAATTTTTTTTTTTAGTTTTTTATGTTAGGTTGAGAAGTTGTTCCAATTGGACTTATGGATCAAAAGTTACTTATTTTGAAAAGTTACTTTGGGAAGCTTTTGAACTCCTTTTCAAGATCCTAAAATAATTTTTAAAATTATGAGGTATTTTTTAATATCGTTTAGTATCCTAAATATATTTGTAGTACCATTCAGTACCCTAAAAAAAATTTTGGGTACTCATTGGTAGTAAAAATAATTTTTTCAAGATCATGAGGTATTGTTTTAGTATGATTTGGTATCTTGAAGTATATTTTTAACATCATTCAGCCCTAAAAAATATTTTAGGATATCGACTGGTACTAAAAATAATTTTTTTCAAGATTCTAAAATAATTTTTCAAGATCATGATATATTTTTTTTAGTACCGTTCAATATCTTGAAATATTTTTAGTACATTCAGTACTCTCAAAAAATATTTCAGATTGACTACAAGTTTAAATCACAAAAACTGCTTATGCTACCGCCAATCCAAACATATGTCACGTTTCAAAATCTGACTTTTCCATAAGTCAGATTGACTACAAGTCATCTTTCCCAGTGGTATCATAATCTCTCTAATCCTATACATCGGACCTTTTTTTGTCGCATAGGCAATTCAACAATTTAATGCCATTTTAAATTTTAATAAGGGAATTTTAGGAAAATGAATAAAAATAACTAATTTAACTCTCATCCTTAATCTTTTTAAAATCTAGTAAATATATAATATAATTAGAACCGAGGGGTGTGTTTAAGTGAAAGTAAGTATGTGATTAATACAAGCTCTTGTATGCAGCTGTAATAACAAAATTCTTCAGTATGTACTCAGAACAATGCAGAAATGAAACCAGGATGAAGTTAGTCTAGCTAGCAGTGTAAGGTCCCGCTAAACTTTTTGATCTCGAGTTCGAATTCTAGAGAAAACACATGTGCTAAAAAGGGCAGCCACAAATCTCAGAAGAAAAGCATGAGTAGGTAAATATGTGTGTAAATAAGAGAGTTGGACTTACCATGAACGTAATTCCAGACAATGATGGAGCCAACTTTTCCGAAATCAACTTGATTCTTAGTCACACTCTTGATCTTACCAGGAGTAACGTTGGAGATGTGATGAGATTTGCTGCTGAAAATTTCATGAAATTGCTCAGCAGAGACATTTCGGTGGTTCATGTGTCATAAATATTACAAGTGCCTGGTCCCAATGACGACCTGCTACGCAATATCTTAAGAGTTTCCTTCCTTTTCTTTTTTAAGGAAATAATTTATTTTGAATCAATTTTTTTTATTACTTCAAGAGGCTTTATATTAATTTTAATTATTTAGTGCTTCGATTTGTATGACATATTCAAATTTTTTTGATAAAATATTTAAATGTATTTTTTATATAAAATGACTAATCAATTGTAATAGATTGGTGCTGTTGCGGTCAAATTTCAATCAAAATTACTGAGTAATACTACTATTTTTTTTGTTCTAAACATGATTAAATTCGTATAGGCCATCTACACCCTGCCAAATTATAGCTATTAATTTTGATTGTTTGTTTTCAACATATGAAATATTGTACATCAATTAGTTGAGGGGCTTTATTGCGGAAAGATTATGATTATGTTGGGAAGCTTGATTTAAAGAAATTTATATTATTTATTAATTTTGTATTTGAAATTAAATATTTTTACATATTTAACAATAAAAAAAATTCAATTATATCTAAGAAATTAGACTTAAAATTTTTATATTATAACTTTTATAAACTATCGTTTAAATGTCAAATATTTGGGAGTAATATAATAAAACATCAATTTTATTTTTCCTTGTGTTAATCCTTAATTCCCATATCACTCAAATCCTTATTATAAGTTTATTTTAATTAATTTTCATATATCAAAAAATGACAATCAAGTTATTAACTATGTCTTAGTGCCTATTTGGCCTAATTTATTTTTAACTTATCTTCTACTTATAAGTATAAGTTAGGTCAAATAGGATTTTATAAAAGCCCTTATAATTATAAGAGCTTATTTTATAATGAAGAAAAAAAATCTTAAACATAAGCTCATCATAGGAGCTTCTTTATAAGCTCTTTTTTTAAAAAAAAAAAAAAAAAAAAAAAAAAAAAAAAAAAAACCCATTATCTCTCGATCGAACACCACCGCCGCCGCCACCACCCTATTATAATATACCTTTTATGGTAATTTTTATTAGAAAAAATGTTTACAACAAAAATTTTGTTAAACAACTTATTTTTAATTTAAGCTTTTAAGTAACTTTACAAAAATTTTGTTAAAAAACTTATTTTTAATTTCAGCTTTTAAGTAACTTTTAAGGTAAAAAATTTATATAATCACTAAACGGCTTTTAGCTTTTTTTTTTTTTTTTTTTTTTAGCTTTAGCATAAAAGTAGCTTTTAGCTTAAAAATAAGAAGAATACAATTTTTTAAGTTGTCCCTTTTTTAAACTCTCTTTCTTCTTATTTACAAAATCTCACCTCTTTTATCTTCATCCTTTTCCAACCAGGATTACATAAAAGCAAAATTGAAAATATGAGTTTCCTACTTTCCTTTGTAGTCCCCACGGCTATCAGCTTTGATGTATTAGAGTTTCCTACTTTACTTATTTTCTTAAGGAAATAATTCATATTGAATCAATTTTTTAAGAGTAAGATATATTGATTACCCCTCTGTTTTATCTAAATTACAGAAATTTCCTTTTTATTTTTAAAACATATATAGATCTCTATTAAAATTAGAATACATGTTACAAAAACCTCCCCTACATATGTGAGATTCCATTTCCATCTATCCAACCGTTAATTGATCATTAAATTTGACTATTAAACATTTTCTTTGACAAAAATACCCCTCTTTTAACAAATGAATAAACATTTATATTTTCCTAAAAATAATTTTTATATAAAAGAAAATAATTCTAATAGATTTTCAAATTTTTGAATATATTACAAAATTAATTAATTTTTATTATTTTAAATTTTAAAATTTTATCATATTTGTTAAAACTTATTTATTTAGTAATATTTTAAATTACTAAAAACATTTTTTTTTCCATATTTTTCCGTCACCATGATTAGTTCACAATATGGTATTATTAATATAAATTTGAGATATTATATAAGTTATATAATTTTTAATTTTTAAATACATTTTTTCACAAACATTTATAAAGACATTTATTTAAATATTCATTTATCAAAATAATTAATCATATTTTTAATTAATTTTTTTATGTTTTCATTAATTAAGTCTTTACATCAATATGAAAAAAAAAATAACAGATAACTATTTGCAAAAGTAAAAAGTAAATTAATAAAAATAAAAGAAACTCTTAAATTACATAAACTATTTGAGCCAAAATTAGGGGATTAGTAAAGATGAAGGGTTAATTAGTAAATAAAATTTATTTTAATATATATTTTAAGGGGAAATCAATTGTCCAGTCACTGCACCTAACGTTTCCTCCTGTCAGGCCGAAGCGATGTGGTTTGGTTAAGTGGCAGCACGCCAAAAATAAAACAAAAAACAAAACAAAAAACCCATGAATCAATTTCCGAACATCGTGAAAATCAATCCGAATAGCGCTCGACACTCTTTTTCTAAACCTCATCCAGTAACACCAAGAGCTGTCGAGAGAGAATGAGAAAGAGAGAGGAGGAAGGAAAAAAGAGAGAGAGAGAGAGAGAGTCGAAGAGTGAGTAAGAGAGCTTCACTCCTTGGTGCTTTGTGTTGTGTGTCGGAAAACAGGGGCACTCATTTCTTTGTGAAACATTGATATCACATGAACCATGAAAAACACCGTATCTGAAAAATATTGTTGCTAATGGAAAACAAATGTGACAGGATATAGAGATGAAATGATACTGCAATGGCCCATTCTCAATACCATGAAGAGAGCAAAGATTCAGTTGCTATCAGTAATGTCGCTAAAGTAGGAGGGAGAGTAGCAAGTCGTGTTGAACCTATCCTGAATCCAACACAATGCATGGAAAACATTAATGCCTTGAATGGTTTGTGAAAAAAAGCAAGTGAAGTTTTAGGCCCAAGAAATTGTATCCATTTGGGTAGGTCAACTACTACATTGAATTATGTTGTTGTTGGTTAGGTATATTTTGTGGGCTGTACAAAATTTTGAGAATCTAAACACACAATGAGATCCGGAGTATAACCTGTATTTCTTGTGTAGCCATCTTGCTTGAGCTTGGAAGAGATTTCTTGGTGTAACTCTTAGACACTAATATATGTTGGAGCTTAATACACCAAGAACCACAAGGAAGTGCTACCCAGAACAAAATGACGTTGAACTCCAAAGAACTATAGCTTAAGCTAATATGTATACATATCAGCACCAACACGTTAACACTGAGAACCAGAGATAGCAGCAATATCAGCATTTAATACCTTCGGACTCCACTGTACATGCAAGGTCGCAGACGTCTCTCTCCTCAAGCACGAAAGCTCAGTGTAACAGGTTGTGTCATGCTCCTCCCGTACTCATCGAGCCCAGCACCAAAAATCGTTGTATATTCCCTTCTCGGATCGGACCTTTCTTTCCTTAGATAATCCATGTTTCTCAGCTTCCCTTCATTCACGATAGCTCAGTAGAAACCAGAACAGAAAGCTGAGAACACTGCTGAAGCCGAGTGAGAGAGAGGGACTCGACTGTGGTCATCCGCAACAGTTATTGCTCTGTTCTAAACCAAGAAAAACAGAGGTGAACTTTCTTTTTGGCGTGCTGCCACTAAACCAAACGACGTCGCTTCGGCCTGACAGGAGGAAACGTTAGGTGCAATGACTGGACAAATGATTTCCCTATATTTTAATTAAAAAATAAAAAATTTAATAGAATTAACGGTTTAGATTTAAGTATATATTTTCAAAAGGGAGTGGAGATATATATAATTAAAACAAAACATAAAGTATGTTAGAATATTTTACACATTTTTTATTAAGGCTTTGTGTCAATTTTTAATTTCTCAATTAAGATAACATATTTAAATGTATTTTTATATAAAATTTAAAATGACAAATTAATTGCAGTAAATTGGTGCTATAAAAATTAGTTGACAGCCAAATTAAATTTCAATCAAACTTACTGAGTACTATTATTATTTTCGTCCTGAACATGATTGGATTCGTATGGGCCACCCACCACGCCCTGACTAGGGCTGAGCAATCGGTTTTTCGGTTCGGTTTTCGGTGAAAACCGAAAAACTGAAATTCACCTATTTGCAAGACCGAACCGAAACCGAATTGGAAAAAAACCCAAACCGAATTAACCAAAATAATTCGGTTTGGTTTTTCATATAATTCAGTTTTTGGGCTTTCAGTGGGCCTTCTTGTTTGTGCCTTTTCTGTAAAATGACCAATCCCTTTTTTTTTTAATCCGGTTCAATTAAGGCTTTGGAACATCATAATTTACAAATTCAACAAGATCCTTTGTCCTATTACACCCTTGATAAATCAACATTTTGACAAAAAAAAAAGATAAATCAACACACACAGGCAGAGAGCATCTCTTCATCTCATACTTTGTCATCTAACCAATGTCAAAATGTTAGACAATAAAACAGCCAGCAGGACTGTAAAAATGCCCAGATAATCATCAGCCAATAATTTATGTCATCTAACCAATCTCACACATTCCACTAGCAGCCAGCAGGACAATAAAACAACCAATGTCGAAATGTTGAAGAACACTAGCGGCCTTTGCCAGGACTCTTCCTCCGAGTGTACCAAGCAAATTATCTTTCCAAGGCCCTATTCAAACAAAACAAGACATGTTAAGCTAAACACTTAGAAGTGATACTAATCAAACAAAGAAATATGCCTTAACCCTATTTTTCTTATAAAAGACAATTAATTAATAAAATGATTAATAGATAAATATAAACCATCAATTCATCCTAATAGATAAATATAAACCACCATCACATAACTTTCTTCCTTGCATTTGCTATCTCGCACTTTCTTCCTTGGTCTAATGAAATCTAATCTTATTTATAGTACATCTAGCACCATAGATCATAAATAATACTAAGGTGCTTGGATATTGTGCTAGGGGCACCATTAACAAAATTAGGATAATGAATACTTATAGAAAATAACATTAGATCTGGATATTACTTTATCCTAAATAAAATAATTATACGGTATATAGTATTCTCTGAAAAATGGAAAATACTCATGACTATGGTTAAATATTTTGTAAGATTGGGGCTTTTCTCTACCTCTCTCTATAAATAAAACAAGAATCTCGAGTCACATCACTATGCCTGAGACCGCCGAATAATATACACCAACACCTCAGATTCGAATACAGAACTAATGTTGCTTTCAAGCTCTATCTTCTGATTAATAACTCATCAAACATGTAAACTACATTAATCAGACTTTATATTTACATTTATAATAATATATATAGAGAGAGTTAGAACATATAACCAGCATAGATAGTACCATGTATGTATTGATTAATCATGTTTTTAAGGATTTCCCTTTAGCTTCATCGGTATGGCGGACAATCCTTCCAATGGATATATATGTATTGATTAATCCTAACAGATATCAGTGACTCAGGAAAAAATGAAAAGATGCAGATAAAACAAGTCAAAACAGAGGAAAACAAACACCAGTAGAGCTTAACGAAAAAATGAGGACCAAGAAAACAAAACTAAAAAGTCGCCTAACCAAGAAATACGAGCATACCTTTTCCGCGAAGCAGAGTCTGGCAAGATGGAGCTTCGATCAAAGAATTGGAGAAGAGGTAGATCGAAGTCGAAAATCGTGAGGGTGACTGCGAAGTGAGTTGTGATTCCGAGCGACGAAGGCCGAAGTGAGCTGAGATTCCGAGTGGCGAAGTGAGCTGAGATCCCCGTTTGTGCGACGATACTGGGAAATGGGTAGGGTTGAGCTTCGCCGATTAGGGATTTAGGGTTAGGGATGAGGTGATGTCGAAGAGGTGGGGAGCTGTGTCTGATGATCTTTTCTGATGATCTTTTCAGATGGAGAATTAGAATACATATACACGGCTTGGGTACTTGGGTTGGCCACGAGTAGGGTTTTTCAAAATGATTTGGGTTGGGTGATCTGTTCTGGAGTTTGGACTTGGGCCGTGGCAATGGGTCTGTTATTTTTTTTCTTTTTTTGCTAGAACATCTGAAGTATGCAATACGATGTCGTTTTGCATTTAGTTTGGTTTTTCGGTTAAAACCGAATTAAATCTAAAAAAACCAAACCGAAAATCGAGAACCAAAATATACCTATTTCATAAACCGAACCGAACCGAAAAAACCGAACACCGAATTATTCGGTTCGGTTTTCGGTTTCGATCTTGATTTGCTCACCCCTAGCCCTGACAGATTAGAGCTATTAATTTTGAATGGTTGTAAACTTGTAATCAACATATGAAACATATGAATTATTGTACAACTAGTTGAGAGGCTTTTTTATTTAGTTAAGGGTTTTTTCTTTCCTGATTTATAGCGTAAAGGATTTTTTTGTCTTACAATAAATACGTTTTTCAAGATTCACACTTAAATTCTAATCATTTCGGGGGTGAGGCCGCTTACCATCTCAACCAACCGCTTGCAAAATTGAGAGGCTTTATTGCAAAAATATTATGATTATATAAAAAAAAATTAAAGAAAATTATATTATTTTTAAAATTTTAATTTGAAATTAAATATTTTTAAATATTTGGCAGTTTAAAAATTCAATTATATCTTAAAAAAATTAAAATTGGAAATCTGTATATTAAATTTTGTATGCTTTATTTTTAAGTCACATCATTAAATTTTTCATATGAATGTACAATCTAACATTTCATTTATTATTGTGGTACCTTTATTCCCATTGGGTATAATAAATAGGGAAAATTTCATTAAAGAATCACAAGGAACAAATTTATTTTAGTCAAGGACCAAAACATTTTGAAACGTCACTGGAGGACTAAGGACCAAAATGAAAATAAGTTTTGTAGATAAAAAGGCAATAATGCCTATTGCTCCAGCTGCCGATCACGACCGATCGAATTAATGTGTTCTTAATAGGAGGATTCCACTTGTTCATGAGCAGTTTCACTCTTGTTCATGATTCTACTCTTCATGAACAAGTGAAATCCTCCTATGAAGAACTAATTGCTTTCCGGTTTTCAAATCTCCAGGCGGTCGACCGACAATCGCCGCTTCAGCTAGCCATCAAAGCTTGGGTACTGACCGGCCGCCGCTCCGACCACCAGAAAATAATATTTTGTTCATAGAAAGATTTCACATGTTCATGAAGAGTTGGACATTTATTTATAATTATACTCTTCATTAACAAGTAGAATCCTCATATAAACAATACATTAATTTTCGGTAATAGTGCAAGTAAATACTTAGTGCTAGCACTACTACAAAAAATGGATATTGCTTCCCTAATATACGTTCATTTTTTTAATAGGGAAGTAACAAATAAAGGTGGCGGTAGTTTTGTAATTTTCTGACATATTGGCGTCCCTACTTAGCATTGGGACGCCTAAAGTGGACCTTAAGCATCCCAAAATTAATTTGGGACGTCAAAAGTCAACTATAGGCAACTTTAGGCATCCCAAATTGAATTTGGGACGCCTATTTATACAATTTAGGAGTCCCAAACTCAAGTTTGGGACGCCTAAAGTAAAATATAGGCGTCCCACTTAGAAATTAGGACGCCTAAAGCGTACATAAATCCACTACAAACAGAGTTCCCCTGCTTAGTCCGTATATGCATCTTGCCGGATCCGTGATGCTCATGAGGTCGCCTTGCCGGATCTTCTTCCACAGCTCTTTCCAAACTTGAGGTTTGGGATTTTTTTTTTCTTTTTTTAAAAAAAGCAATACGGTGTCTTAAAAAATTTGGGACGCTCTAAGTCTCAACCTATTACGTCTCCTACATAGACGTCCCCCAAAAAAGGGACATAGAATGGGTCAAAAAAAGGACGTTATAAGGCTTTTCTATAGTAGTGTGGCACATTTTGCTCCCCAAAAATATTATTTTTTGGTTTTCCAAAATAATATTTTGTTTGGGTTTACCAAAATTCATAACCCTTCGTGACGTAAATAGCCAATGGTCATATGCTTCCCCGAACATTCTCTCCGTTGTCAAAGTACGACCCGTCCTTTTTGGTAACGTTTGTTCAATCTCAAGGATTGTCTTGTATCCCTCGGCTCTCTATGGACCGTGGCTATAAAAGGGACATGGACGAAGTGCTTGTTGTAAATATTGTATATGGGTGTGTCAAAGAAGGAGTCTTTCCAATATTATGGAACATGTTTAAATGAAAAGATGCATTTTGAGAAGTCATATTCTTATAAATTAAGGGATTTGTGTTGATTCATGAATCAACATGGTTCATCAATTTAACAAATAGTTATGACTTTCTAATTGAAGAGGTGTAGTATTCAAGAGTTACTACTTCAAAGCAATGATTCATTGTCTACGAATATCCCAATTGTGGCACCATTTGAAAAAGAGAACAAGAAGCATCAGTAATCTCTTGTGAAGTTTCTTTATATTTTGCCAGTTCTGCCACCTTGAATTACTCAAGAAGAGTTTGTTTAATCCTAGGGAGTACTGCTTCTTCTTTACCAGTGGTCGCGAAATAACTCTATAAGACAATGTTCTCGGACATGACTCAGATCATCCGCTTCTTCCTTTTTTTCCAGATTGCTCATAATCTACAACAATGCTCAGTATTGAAAAATTATTTCTTTCTTCCTTTGCATAATTTCTTCTTGTTGTGCTTGCTATTATCTTCTGTTAATTCTACTGCCTTGAGTTTCTCTAGAGAAGTTCTTTTAATCCTGAGGAATATTGCTTCCTCTCTACTGGTGGTTGCAAGATAACTCTTAAAGATAGTGTTTTCAGACGCGACTCGGATCATCCACTTCTTTATTCTTGCAGATTGCCTGTGTTCTACAACATATTTACCCTCACATAGCGTGGAATCACTTATAAAATAAACTAGGGAAAATGACAATTAGGTCCCAAGAACCCTAAAATATTACAAAAAAGTTCAACAAAAATCCACATATAAAAAAAAAAAAAAAAAACTCTAGGGACTTTTTTGATATTATTTGTATTGAAACAAAATCTAGGTTTTTAAATTTTGTTGTAAATATAGCACTTCCTGTTGTGAATACGGCTTTTTCTTTTGTGAATGGCCAGGTTTAAAATTTTGTTATGAATATAGCACTTTCTGTTGTGAATCTAGCATTTTTCTGTTCTAAATGACCGATGTACGCTTAGGGACTTGAGTTTAAAACAAAATCCAGGTGTTTAAATTTTGTTGTGAATATAGCATTTCCTGTTGTGAATATAATTTTTTTTCGTTCTAAATGACCGATGTACGCTTAGGAACTTGAGTTTGAAACAAAATCCAGGTGTTTAAATGTTGTTGTGAATATAGTTTTTTTTGTTGTGAATATAGTTTTTTTTCTGTTGTGAATGACCAGGTTTTTAAATTTTGTTGTAAATACATCACTTTTTGTTGTAAATATAGCACTTCCTGTTGTTAATAGAAATAATATAAAAAAAGTTGGGACTTTTTTTATATGTGAATTTCTGTTGGGACTTTTTTGTAATTTTTTATGGTCCTTGGGACCTGACTGTCATTTTCGCAATAAACTAATATGAACAATAAACCCCGATTGAAGATGTGTCTCCATTGCTTACGAAGAAGTGTGGGATTATAGATTAAATTCTATGCCTCATATACCCATATATAGAATCCAAATTTGCTATATCATTAATGGTAGTATTTACACTTTAAGCTCAAAACGGGGTTTTCTTTTCAATTAAAGTGTTGAGTTGCATATGAATCTCATGACCTAATATTTATAATACATGGATAAATTAATTAATATAAAATATTATTTTATGCATAGAATTTTTTTTTTTTTTTTTTCAAAAAAAAGAATAGCATAGTGCAATAAAAAAAATTCATGAACTTTATCTCGCGGGAAAAAGTTTCGCTATTATAAGGTAAAAATAAGAGTGCGATATAATTATCTCCATTTACTTTAACATATAGTCGAGGGGATATTCGGTTAAGAATTCTAAAATGCTTAATTCGAAATTATGTTCACAAATTTGAAATTGTTGATTTGCCCCTTATAATCTCTCTACCCCAGTTAAAGAAATTGAATAATGATAAATAAAATGTAAATAAAATAAACATAAATTATAGAGTATTTTGAAATATTATATATATATATATATATATATATATATTAGCTAATTTATATATTTAAAAAATTTAAAAATATTTTGGCTAGTGTTTTTTTAAAAAAATAAAATAAACAAACAAGTTTACAGGAAAAAAAAATCAAATATATGGAATTTTTTTTTAAAAAAACATATGCATTAAAGTTATCATTAGGTGGACTAAATAATTTTTGTAGAATATTTATGTTAAAAAAGAGTATTTTGCTCTAAAATAAATTATGTAACCGTTATTTAATGGGCTGTGTTTATAATTAGGATAGAATAGAAATATTAGTATTTTTCTCTAAAAATAATATAAAATTAAGGCTAAAGTATACTTTTAGTTCTTTAAATTTTACATAAGGCATATTTTTGGTTCCTTAACTTTATAAAGTATACTTTTGGTCCTAAAATTCTAATATCGTTAATGTTGCTAACAAAAAACGCCGACGTAACGAACGTAAATGATGACTAATAATATTTAATTACAAAAATTCTATATTCTTCAATATACTCATATTTTAAATTTAAGCTTAATAGTATTTAATTACATAGTCATAACTTAAGTTTACACCGTTACCACTTGAGTTTGCATTTTCCGTTAGCAAAATCAACGGTGTTAGAATTATAAAACTAAAAGTATACTTTATAAAATTAAGGGACCAAAAGTATACCTCATGTAAACTTAAAGGATTAAAATTATACTTTAGCCAAAATCAAATATTAAGATTATGACCAGCTTTATATATATATATATATATATATGTTTATCGTTTGTTATGTCACTTGATATAAAGTTATGTCAAGTCACCCTAAAACTACGTCGTTTTTGGAGTTAGGGGAATTAATAAAGAGTGTTTTTATATTTATTATATGAATTTTACCAAAGGATCTTTCATTAATTCCCCTAACCCCAAAACTACATCGTTTTGAGAGTTCATTAATTCCTCTAACCCCAAAACGACGTAGTTTTGGGGTGACTTGACATAAGTTTATGTCAAGTGACATGACAAACGATAAACCCTATATATATATACACACATATAACTTAGGTATGTCTTTATAATTAGGATAACATAGCAATGTTAGTTAATACAATCTATAACCTCTTAAGTTTTTTCTTATTTTGGTTTTGATCCTTCAAATTTTATTCCATTTAAAATATTGGTCTCTATAATTTAATAAAAATATGAATCATTTTACTCTTGAGGGACCAAACCCATATTTTGGAACTCTAAGAACCATAATTAAAATTAGGCTAAATTTTAAAAAAAAAATTATATTGACTACTCTAAAAGAAAATAGTGAGATGATGACAGGCACACTAAATTCCAACCTGCCCAAGTAGCTAGGGTTTGAAATAGGTTCGTTAAGCTAGGTTTTAGCCAAATAAACAAGATCTTGAAACTAAAATTGAAAGTCTGGGTCTGGGCTTGAATTTGTATATAATTTTTTTTTTCAAGCTTAAGTTTGAGCTTTTACAAGATATGATCTGATTTGAAACCCTTTTTAAATATCTACTTAAAACGTAGGCCTTCAAATAGATTTAATAGTCTATGTCTTCAAGGCCTTTAAATATATAAGCATTCAAGTCTATTTAACAGCCTACATTATGTCTTAAATAGGGCTTCAAGACAATAAAAAGATTATCGGGGATTGAAGTATTTAAATAAATATGATTTAACTTATCAATAAAATAAAAAAAATTATATACATCATAGTATTTAATAAAAACTCAATACAGTTCCAAATATTTTATAATAATACAAAGAGGATAATTTTTTATAATAATTTCTTAATTTATAAAATTCATTTAGATTATATCATACATGTTTACATGCGAAAATGTAAATAAAAATAATAATAAATAGGGCAAGCCTATAAGTTTATGTAGGCGGGTGGGATTTACGAAAATATGCCTAATCTATTTACTTAAAATAAGTTTGACAATAGACATGACTCGAGTCGGCATATTTATAAAATATGCTAAACTTGACTTGAAGTAGGTTACTTAGGAAACCTCTACTAAGGACTTCATCTATTTCCACTCCCATATCCAACTCATTCCTATTCACTACTTCTTTTTTCTTTTTCTTTTTTTAATTAGAGGAGAATACACTAATAAACTAATCTTATAATAAAAATTCAACTCACGACCTTCCATTTACAAAATAGTCTTATTTTCTATATATTATGAGATCCCTGTACATCTCATAACTATTAGGAAGGATAAAAATTGTTGGCAATAAAGGATAAAATTTAGGGAAAATGACGAATAAATACCAAATAAAATTTCAAAACCTATAAATGTCTACTGAAAAGGGAAAAGGACATAGAGATAAGGAGGTATGGATATGAGTTTTGAATATTTGGGCGAAAGACGAAACTACTCTTCTTCCCCACCGCCGACAGAGACCACGGAGACCATAGGCTTCTTCTTCTCTTCCTACCGCAGTGATCACGATACCTCTGTCTTCAATCTCAATCATCATCCCATCGTCTTCAACCTCCCTCTTCAAGGAAATATATCAAAAACCATATCTGCAAACAACCTTTTCCGTTAGCGTCGTTTGTGTTCGTGCTCTCCCTCCAGATCTGTTGCGTACAATCTTCTTCTTGGTCAATTGTGCCACCTTCGAACCTACCCCCTCCTGAGTTGAATAGTAAATGGGGTTAAGGAAGAAGAAGGTGAATAGTAAATGTGGACTTTCACAAAAGTCGTAATGGGATTAACCAATTCATCAATGGTATTCACAATACTTGTAATGTGTTTAACAAAGGCATTCGTTAGGTGAAAACATATTAGTTTGGGTTCACCAACATTTGAACACTATGAACAAAAGTCATAATGGGATTAACAAGTTCATCAATACTATTCACAAGACTTGAAATGGGTTTAACAAAAGCGTTCGTCAGGTGACAACATATCAGTCTGGGTTGCCCATATTTGTGAAACGCTTTACAAGTCATGTGAAAACCATTGATGACTTTGTTAATCCCATTACGACTTTTGTTCATAGTGCTCAAATATTGGTGAACCCAGACTGATATGTTTTCACCTGACGAATGCCTTTGTTAAACCTATTACATGTTTTGTGAAAAGCATTGATGAACTTGTTAATCCTATTTTGACTTTTGTTCATAGAGCTCAACTGTTGGTGAACCGAGACTGACATGTTTTGACCTGACGAATGCCTTTGTTAAACTCATTACTATTAGTTCTCAGTTTATGAGTTTTGATGATAACAAGACTTGAAATGGTTAAGGTTTTGAATCGGTGAATATTTCCTAAAGTAAAAGTTTACTTGAGTATGCCTTGAAGCTTACTCGAGCATGCTCATTTTGATGATTTGTTCAGGTGTCCTCAGGTGCATACTCGAGTATGGGATTATTACTACTCAAGTATAATAACAAAAAAGGCTCTCTGCATTGATATCTGAGGATGTATACTCGAACATGGAATTGTTGTTACTCGAGTATAAGTTCATCAACAACAAAGTTCAGAGAGTGTACTCGAGTAAGCTCCTTTGCTTACTTGAGTATGGTACTCGAGTATAGCTATTTATTTACTTGAGTACAATGTTCTTCTATCAAAGCAAATGCCCATATCAGAGTCTTACTCGAGTATAAGGTAAGTATTACTCAAGTAGGATACTCGAGCACAGGCAACATCTTACTTGAGTATGTATGTTTCATTACTTATATTTGCTCTCTGTTAAAACGTTTCTCGAGTATTGTTTTACTCTTACTCAAGTATGGTACTCATGTATAAGGAAAATTATACTTGAGTATAGTCTTGCTAATATTTTACTTAGTGTAAATTTCAACTAAGTTCATAGGATGCTCGAGCACAGGAATCAGTATACTCGAGTATGGTACTCGAGTATTATCATTGTGAAGCCTTTGTTATGAACCTGCAGAATCTCTACTCGAGCACATGAAATGTTTTACTCGAGTATGGTTGAACATTGGGCATCTGTGAAGTAATTTTGAATGCTTACTCGAGTGCTCTAGGAAGTATACTCGAGTATTGTGCATTAGCAATCTGACTATGTTCGTTGTAGCTATAATCGTAAATTCAAATATTTTGGGTTATCATTTGTTTCTGTTTAAATCCTACTCAACCATATGGACATTATTATTCATCATCTTTTTGAGTGGATTTCAGATTATTAATGAATGTTTAAGCGCTGATTAGCCTAAAAGCAACAACGTGTGTTAGAGCATTTAATGTTTACAGAAAAAGAGCACACACACGGAATGGAAATCAAAGCAGACCAAATCATTCCTATGAGATATACCCATTCCGATGAAAGGGTTAAAGTAACTTTTCAGAGTCAACCTGTAACCAAAGACTATCGACAGTGATCCAAAAGTGAATTAATCAAGCAATGTTCGATTGTATCTAACATATACGATTTGTGTCTAACGGAATAATCGAAGACTCTCAACGACTATCTTTAAAGCTCTTCAACGGTCATTAATTGTAGCTGGTATAAAAGCAAATAGCATTCAATTTGCCAACTAATGAAAACATCTAAGCATTCAAATCAAATTTATTGTGATTTAATGTTTCATTCATTTCACTTAGTATCTTTGGATATTTGTACTTCATTGGTTATTTCTATCTACTCTGTGAGAGAGTTTAAACATTTGATTCATTATCAGTTTAATCTCAAGGTAGAGGGACCTTGAGTGTGGGTATACGATTACAACTTGTAAGGAAAAGTGAATCTTAGTGTCAAAGGATTATTTCGAGTACAAAGTGTGTAATTATAATTGTGGTTGTGAGCTAGTGAAAATCCCAAAGTGTTTGGGGACTGGAGGTAGGTCAAGAGTTAAACCGAACCAGTATAATTTCTTGTGTTCATATTCTTTTCTCTTTGCTATGTCTTTGTTTCTCTTGTTCATCAGCCTAATTGAAAAAGATTTGAAATCCCCTATTCACCCCCCTCGAGGTGATATTCCACTTTCAATTACAAGTCTTATGAATACCATTAATGAACTTGTTAATCCCATTACGACTTTTGTGAAATTCCACAGTTATTGTTCACCTTCTTCTTCCTCAACCTCATTTATTATTCAACTTAGGAGGGAGTAGGTTCGACGATGGCACAACAGACCAAGAAGAAGGTTTTGTGCAACGGACCTGGAAGGAGAGCACGAACATAAACAACACTGACGGAAGAAGGTTGTTTGCAAAGCTAGTTTTTGATCTAGTTCTTTGAAGAGGGAGGTTGAAGACGATGGGACGATGATGAAGGTTGAAGACGGAGGTCTTGTGATCACCACGGTGGGAAGAGAAGAAGAAGCTTGTGGTCTCTGCCGGCGGTGAGGAAGAAGAGTAGTTTATTTTTTTTTTGCCAACTATTCAAAACTCATATTCATACTTGCTTACCTCTCTGTCCTTTTCCCTTTTCAGTAGATATTTCTAAGTTTTGGAATTTCATTTGGTATTTATTCATCATTCTCCCTAAAATTTATAAAACATAAGACATAAACTTTCTTTTGCGCTAGCTATGCATGCATGTATTCATCCTTAATATGATAAAAAATATTTATTTGAATAAAATGATTTAATTTAAACACGAGTTCAAACTTTGGCTTTGTAATCGAATTCAACTTGTTTATTATTCACAAACAATATTGTTAAAAATACGTTAGGCAATTATACAAATATATATATGTGTGTATAAACTGATCAATCATGAAGTCACCAGGAAGTTTAATTCTAACAACATAGTAGAACTTTAAAAAAAAAAAAAAAAAAAAAAAAAAAGTAAAAGTAGATATGTATACCCACATAAGTTGCTGAAAAACCAGAAGGCTGAACCGCAGAATCTGTTTTGATTTAGATTAATTATATTAAACGCTCATGCCTGTTGTTCCTTTAACCAAAAAAGAAGTTGGATTGATTATCATTGTTGGTTCTTATAGTTTAATCGAATTTTAATTTTGATTCTTGTAGATTCAAAGCATAATTTTTGGTCCCTACACTTTTTTCCCTCCAAAACATTAGTCTATCTCCATAGTTTAATAATGACTTGATTTGAGTTTAACGGTGTCAACTTTAGTTAAAACTAATTATGAAAATATATTTCGGGTACTAAAAAAAATATTTAAAGATGTTAATGGGTACTAAAAATATATTGATAATGGTAGAGGAGAGAGAAAAAGCTAAAAAATAGCTTTTTATAAAACCTAAATTTTGATACAGAATAGCTTCCGAACAATTTTTGGAGTGTTTAGTAAACTTTTACCAAAACCTAAGTTTTTATACATAATAGCTTTTGGACAATTTTGGAGTTACTAAAATCTAGGTTTTGATACAAAATAGGTGAATGTTTGGTAAACTTTTTCTAAAACTTAGGTTTTAAAGTTATCCGAACACTCCAAAAAGTCATTTTTCCCTGATAAATTTCAAAAGTTATTATCCAAAAGTTACATGTAAGTGAGCTTATAGACTCAAATCCCCTTCTGTAAGGTCCCACGTTGTCTTCTCTTTTAACGGTCACTTGCGAATACTTTATTGCTTTCAATTTTATCGACAGGGACAATCTTGTCTCAAAATTTTTCAATCTCAGCCTGCTTCATCAGTACTCGGGGTCTGTGGCTTTCCAACAATCTCACTTCCGTGGTACTTTCAATCACAATCACAGGGTATCCTCAATCGGTAGCAAATATCACAGAATGGGCAATATTAGTGACAGGCATTAAAAAATTAAATTTAGTGTTTATTTGGCTTCACTTATTTTATGTCATTTTGTAATTTACAAGATAAATGTGTAAAAGTAACAATTAAAATAATTATAATTGCATTATGAGTAACAATATAATATTTCGCGCGCAATAATTCCATAAGTTGATTCAGGGTGGAATAATCAAGGTGGAAAAAAAAGGTTAGCGGTATTTGATTTTTTTTTTAAAAAAAATAGAATTAAAAATGTCATTCCAATGATGGTAAATTTGTTTAAATTTTAATTAAATTTTCATCAAATTATTTATACACTAATTAAAGTTTAAAATAGTACTCATAAATAATTAAAAATTTTCTTTGAATGACTCAAACCCAATTGCACCTAGGGTGTATTTGGATTAGTTTTTGAAAGATAACTTTTGAAGAAACA
Source organism: Acacia acuminata (assembly GCA_019022655.1). Lineage (NCBI taxonomy): Eukaryota > Viridiplantae > Streptophyta > Magnoliopsida > Fabales > Fabaceae > Acacia > Acacia acuminata. The sequence continues at coordinate 4,453,983 of JAFJYI010000010.1, forward strand.
ATGGTAAAAGTGATTTTAAATAATAGATTCGGTAAAAAAAAAAAAAAGGGTTTTGATAAAATGATATTGTTAATTTGTTATCATAATCATTTTGTTCATGTTCAAATTATTAAAAGTGATATTAGCTAATGTCATACTCATAATTCCATATAAAGGATAATATTCTATTTCAAAGATTTTTAACATTAATTTTCAAATAAATATTACTCCCCTCTGGTCCTAATTATAAGATAGAGTTGACTTTTTTGTAGAGATTAAAGAAGCTAAATAAGTTACTTAATCATATCAATTTTTAGTCAAACTAATTAGTTTGAAAAAAAATAAAAATAAAATACTCTAAAATAATTTAATTAGCTTCCTTAATCTCTCCAAAAAGTCAACTTTATCTTATATTTTGAGTGATGGAGTAAAATTTAAATAAATTTGTCTTCTATAAACATGTACCTCCAATTGTCCTTTTTAAACAGATAGGTATCACCTGAAACTGAATTTTTACTCGTTTTATCTTAAATATAAGATCTAATTAATTTTTTTTATAAAGATTAAAGGAACTAAATAAATTATTTAGCTATAGTATATATTATATATTATTAAATTTTTATATCATTTTTTAAGTTAAATAAAGTAAGAATAATAAAAATAAACACTTTAAAATAATTTATTTAACTATTTCAATCTTCTATTAAAAAAATGGGTTATCGCTAACCCCAGATATTGAGGAGGAGGCTATTTTGTTCATGATTCTACTTCTACTACTAAATATTTTATGTACGGTGATTTGGCTGTTTTTGTTGTTTTTGTTGTTTTTGTTTCTGATGTATTTTGTTGTACTGGATCTGACTTTATTTATATCCAGATATTTTACGTGTTTTTAGTATTAATATAATTATTTTTCCAAAAAAAAAAAAACAGAGAGAGAGAGAGAAGTGGAAGTAGTATCATTTTCTCGCTAACGCGATGACTCTTCCACTTTCACATTGATTACGGGTTGTGCCTCCAATAGATGAAATGGCCTGAAACTGCCGCTTCGCTGCCTGAAAAATGAAATGGCTGGCTGGACTGAACAAAGAGCATTGAAGAAGGATCCTCCATTCTTGCCTCTGAAGCAAAACCCCCACACACAAGCCATGGCTTCTCATTTTCATTCTCCTGCCTCTGCCAATTTCTTCAAAATCATCTTAAAATCCAATCTTGAATCCATCGTAAGCATTCTCTCATTCCCCTAATTTTTCTGTATCCATGTTTGTTGTTTCATTTGCTCCAAATGTATGCAAAAAGGTTTTCCTTTTTTCTTCTTCTGAGCTCTCTGCTATGAAAAAGCTGAACAGGGTTTTGCCTTTTAATCCGTCTCTGTTTATACAATTATCTTTTTTCAGAAATGAAATTTCGCAAAGTGAAACCCTCAGCCTCGCACTCTTTTCCCCTTTCTTGATTGCTTTGTATAGAAAGGCTTTGAATTGAAATAAATACATATACATACATAGGTACGTGCGAACATTACTATATACATATATGTGCGCTCGCATCTATATCTATATACAGAGCGAGATGGTGGGATGTTGTGAGACTGAATTGATATATTTCTTTTTTGACTCTTGAATCTAAACTCTTACATTATGCAAATAGTTCTGTTGTTAGTATAAAAAAAATCATTACTTTTCTGCACATATCTTAAAGTTTAGGGAGCTATATGCATATAACTTAAAGTTTGAAGGGGTTATATATATACACACAAAAATATAATTCAAGGGGTATATAATTGATGGTTGGGTTTATTTATCTATACAGAGTTGAAATTTTAGGTGAGTTCATTATTAAGTTTTATAGGTTGAGAAAGTTATTGGTACATGGTTCAAAGTTCACAAAAGTTTTATGTAATTTAGCCTTCCTTTTAAATATGTTTCCTTTAATTGGGGTATGGTACGTGATGCTTATGGAAGAATTTGGTTATATATCTATCTTAAAGTTCAAAAGCCATCAACGTTCTTTCCCATTATAGATCTGTGACAGAATATGACAGAATCAAAGTTAGAACTCAGAAGTAAATTATACTATTGATTATGAATAAACAACTCAAACAACTTGTTCTGTTACAGTTGTAGTAGACATGTGAACTTGTATATTTGCACATTAATATACTAACAAACACTACTTCACAGAGGATTCCAAACAAATTTACAGGGAGATATGGAAGTGGTTTGTCAAACCCTGTGTTACTGAAGCCTCCAGATGGGAAAGAGTGGAGAGTATATCTGAAAACACAGATGGAAGTGGTTTGGTTTCAAGAGGGTTGGAAGGAATTTGCTCGCTTTTACTCTCTAGATGAAGGGCATTTGATTTTGTTCAAGTATGAAGGAACTTCTCGGTTTTATGTACACTTATTCGATAAGAGTGCTCTAGAAATAGACTATCCTTCTTCATCTAATAAGAATAATCTCAGAGGTGATACAGTTGAAACCTCGGATGAGATGCCTCCAAACCGAAAGGCTAGGCACAAAGCACTTTTGCCATCCTCTAGGCCTCATAAGAAAATGAGAAGTCTACTGAAGTCGCATGTGGTTTTGGAAACTAATCATGGTCAATGTCAAGGAACAGAGATTCAGAAATCAACCAATGCAGTAGAATTGAAATTTCCTAAGAAGGAACTAGAAGGTATGTGTTTCTTGGTCTGCTGTCCCCTTTTCATTCGTAGATTTAATTGTCTTGTTTATGAAACTAACTCAAAATTATCATAGAAGATACAGGAGTGAGAATATCTAGTACATGCTTGAATTCTGAGCATAGAAAGAAGGTAGCATTAACTACTGTGGAGAAGATCAGAGCTATAAAACAGTTCCAGTTCTTTCAAATCCGAATATCCCTTTTTCATGGTAATCATGCAGCCTTCATATGTCAGGCGTAAATGTTACTTGGTGAGCCTTGTAGTTCTATCATTTTCTAGTTTGCTTCTTCTGAAATATGGACACTTCTATTTGAAACTTTTGGTTACTGGCTGCAATTGTCTGTGAGCTCTCAATTTTTTTTTTCAAATCTTCTCTTCAAAGGTGATGCCAACAAAATTCACTAAAACACATTTGGAGAAAGAGAGGGGTGTTGTGCAACTTGAGGCACGAGATGGGAGAACTTGTCCTGTCAAGCATGGTAGTCAAAAACGCGTTTAAAACGTCGATTTTTTTTTTTTTTTTTTTTTTTGCTTAAACGTGTTTCGTGTTGAAAAAACGGTTCCAGAGTGAAAACGGTAAAAACGCCGTGTTTCAACGTAAAAACATAAAAACGCTGCGTTTTTGCAAAAAACGCTGAGTTTACTAAGGGACTTAAGTGAAAGTTTTAAAAGTTTTGGAGAGGGACTAAAGTGAGAATTTTCAAACTATTTGTGGGACAGAACTGCAATTTCAAAAACATCTGGGTCCTTTTCTATAATTAATAAATAAAGATCATTTTCCCCCTAATTACACTTAATTCAATACAAATGTCCCTAACTCAACTTAGTACTTAATCATGCAATAATGTCCCAGAAAATGCATTAAAAATCCCAATTTAATCATGTAAAATCATATAAAAAATATGGTTTGATCAATGACAATGTTGGATATTTTGATTGATATTGCATTGATCAGTATATGTGTGGATGATGACAGGTGCCTTACTTTTCTTGAATTTATATATATATATATGCAGGTAAAAACTACGTTTTGTATTACGATTTTACGTTTTACGATTTTTCATTCTCCTTCCGTTTTCAGGTAAAAACTACGGTTTCACTACCTTGTCATTGTCAAGTATAAGATTCCCACAATCAAAGATGGGTGGGAGAAGTTTGTAATGGAAAATGGTTTGAAAGTGGGTCAAGTTTGTATTTTTGAAATGATTGGTCGTGTGTTCAAAGTACATATTTTCGGAGACCAGGAAGAAGGTAATAACTTTTGTCATTACATCTCTATAGATAAGTTCTCATGGATTCTATTTACTTTTCACTGTGGATGATTTCCAGTTAAAGGCAGAAAGAGGATTTACAATCTTGCAGAAGATCTAAAAGTTAAAAAGGAGCACATCAGCAATATGCAACAGACTCCTCTTGAAAAGGCCAGCTCTTTCAAATCTGAGTATCCTCATTTTATGGTTAAGATGACAAATGCTTACATTTGTGGCAGGTCAAACTTGGTAAGTATTTTTGACCCTTTTAATGTAGTTGTTGGACCCAATTAACTTTTAATATAGTGTTGATTTAGCGGTGTAAGGTCTCGCTAGACCCCTTTGGGTCTCAAGCTCAAGTCCTAGAGAGACACTTATGTTGGGAGGAGCAGTCATGAATCCAGAACCCGATAATAATATTAAAAAAAAAAAAAAGAATTGAAAGACGTGCTTGATTGATAGCCTTTTCAATTTAGTTTAATGGCATATGACCAAGGCTATGTTTATTTATTTATGGAAAAATTATAGTTTTTATCCCTAAAGTTTTGCTCAATTTTTAATTTGGTCTCTAATTGAAAATTTTTAAAATTTTAATTGAGTCCTTATAATTTATTAACTTTTTAATTTAATTTTTACAATTAAGTTATTTTAATTTTTTAATATACTATTAGGTTATTTTAATAATATTTTCTTTTGAAAATTTTTGTTGGTGTAACTATCTATCTATTGTTTTGGTGATCTAAATTTATTTGATTGTTGCTGGTAAAAGAGGCAAAGCATGATAATAAAGTAAGATTAATGACATACTTAGCTAAATGTTGACAAAACTATGATGCCAGGGACTAAATTGAAAATATTATTTTCATTACTATTATTATTATAGTTACTCACATGCAAATGCACACAAGTTCAATACACGCTTGTGAAAGCTTACTTGTTCTTAAAGATCACAAGCTCACTCATCTAATCTAATACTTCCCTTGTGTCCTTAATATATGACATATTTACGTAAATTGATTAGATTAAGGAAGTTACTTAATATGACTTGTATTTTTTAAAAATACCCTAGTCATCTTCCTTAATTCCTTCTCATTCTCCTTGATTATTGTTGAGAGAGCATCAACATGAGGTAGATTAAAAAAATATTGACACATGAAAACTATGTCTTATATTTAAAATCAAGATCAACTTCTCAAATGCCTTATATTAAGGACCGGAGGAAGTATTCTCTTTTCTGTTTTTATTTTTACTTTTGCTTTTTATTTATTTATTTATCTTTCAATTTTTGTTGTAGATATTATGTTGAAAAATAGAGAAATCTTTTATCCAACAACAACTACTACTACTACTACTAACAGCAACATCAACAAACCCTTCTCGGGCTAAGTGGAGTTGGCTACATAGACACATGACGTCATTGTGCTCTATCAAAAAAGAAGTCTTTAGATGGATTGTTAACCAAAAGATCTATCTTAATATTTTTATTGAGCGTTCCCTCAGGTCTTCCTCTACTCCTTTTTAGAAGATTCCACACTTCGCTTGATCTAACCTCCTCACCGACGCATCTAATAGTCTTCTTTGAACATGTTTGAACCATCTCAACCAATTTTCTACCAATTTCTCTTCAATAAATGCCACTCCAACTCTTCCTCATATAGTTCTTTATGAATCATATCTTTGCTTATATACTCACACATATGTGAGCATCCTCATATCGACTATCCATACTTTATATTCATTTTGTCCTTTTAAAGTCCAACATTCACTACCATATAGCATTATTGGTCTTATAATAGTGTTATAAAGCTTCCATTTTACTTTATTAGGTACTTTTCAATCTTAAATAACTTGGGTAGCTTTTCTACATTTAAACTACCCAACTCGGAATTCTATTATTGACATATCCATCAATTTCACCGTCTTTTTGTGTAATTGATCTCGATATCTAAACTTTTCCAGTTATGAGATGATTTAATGTCTCAATTTAATCTTCAAATCAGTTCTAACTTTGTCCCTTATCAAAATTGCAATGCATATATTCTATGTTACTGCTACTCAAGCGAAAACCGTTAGAGCCTGTTTGGTATGGGGAAGATTTGAGGAGGAAAAGGAAGGGAAAGGAAGATTTTGAGGGATGAGGGAAGATGAATTGTTTGATTTGAAGAAAATGAAGGAGTAACAAGTTGGTAAAGGATGATGAAATACATATTTTACTCTCAAAAATAATTAATTCAAAATGAAAAGGAAAAATATATTTTTTTTCATAAATATATTTTTTTGCCTCACCTCCAGGTATTCTAACACTATTTATTACCCCTTAACAACAACAACAACAAACCTTTATTCCACTAAGTGGAGTCAGCTACATCGCACGACGCCATTGTGTTCTATACCCACTCAATAACATAACATTAAAAAAAATTTCCTTTTCTATTGTGTTTCACAAATTCTAAGAGCTAGCAACTAGTCAAGTTCATGTTTAAGATTTATCTATGGTTTACTTATTTTTCACTTGTTTTGTGTGATTTCTCTTTTGGAAAGAACAAACAAATTTCAACCTACTATGTTAATATACACAACCTTTTGTCTGGCTTATTTTCTTGAACTTTGGCCTAATGACCTAAATATTTTATCAAAAACTAAAATATAAAACAATATTTATCAAGTGTTGACCCTAAAATTTCTGTTACCAAGTAATGTATCTGAAGAAGTAGAAAAAGTCAACCAAGTCATCTCAACATATCAACGTTTGAAGCATTTTCTTGCAATTAAAATGTCTCGTTGTGTCTGTTGGAGTTTTATTGTATGTGTCTCTCGAAAATGAAGTCCCACATTGCTCAAGTTAGTGGAAGCCTCAGTATATATGTGCTAAGATGTGAAAGCAAAACGAACAAAAAAAGAGTGGGCTTGCACATACAACCATGGGCTAATGTCGTTGAAATTGCTGATTTCTTTCTCACACGTGGTCACTTTTTGAGTTGCTTTCTAATTATTGTTTTCTTCTTCTCCGGCAGTTGGTCCGTTGAGTATGTATTTAGAAAGATTCCTCAAGGAATTGAAGCTCATGAATTTTCCTCTGTTGGATGGAGGCGACTTCATGAGGACAACGACTTGAAAGTAGGTGATATCTGTGTCTTTGAGTTCAACCCCGACATCAAACTTACATTTCAAGTAACAATTTTACGAGCAACTAAAACACCTAGTTCATCCTACAAACTCAGGTAAATCTTCGATCACAAAATTCCTCATTATATCCTCTCTGATCTGCTAACCATCAATCCATAAAACTTTCTTCAGGTCAACTTAAAGGATGGAGTAATAGACTCAGATCCGCCTTGGTGATGAAGGAAATGTGATGAGAGAGATACATACAGAGAAGTGCGAACCTATCTGTATCGCTCCCACTTTCTCTTCTCTTTTACCGGTCGCTTTCAAATGGTTTATTGCTTTCAATTTTCTTTTGACATTCTAAAGTTGGAAGCAGGAAGCCAACATAGAACTTAGAATTTCACTGCAGTTTAGGTCGTGAGAATCTCTTTTTCACAGCCTAAGGGCTTGTCATCTGCTTTCCATAATATTGAATGTGACAATTGTAATTTAGCTAGTGAGCCTTTAATTTTTTTCTTTATGTGGTTGGACAAGTGGTGCTTCCTAATGTTGTATTTGAAAGGGTTGTTCTAATTAGTTGTAATATGATAGTGACAAAAAGTCCTCGCTGAATGGGGGAAAAAGGGGGCTTTAAATTTCCTCAGTGTCCTTTATTTCTTTTCTTTTTTTATCCTATGTTTGAATCGGCAAGAAAATTAGGGAGGAAAAAATATTATGCGGAGAAACTTCTAAAAATGATAATTCTTTTACTATTTATGGAAGTTTTCTTTTCTAATAATCCTGTCCCCCCTCTATTTTCCTGTCTTTTTTCTCTATCCAAAAATAGGGTTAATAAATCACTTAAGAGCTAATTTTATGTAATCACAGATATTGATAAAACAATTGGATTTAGTGTCAGTTTGGTTTCACTTATTTTTTGTGATTCGTGCTATACAGTATAAATATGTGATATTGACCATTAAAATAGTAAAAATTGCATCATGAACATGGTAGTGAAAATATAGTTTTTACCTAAAAGCGGAAAGAGAATGAAAAATCGTAAAACGTAAAATCATAAAATAAAACGGAGTTTTTACATGCATATGTATATAAAAAAAAATTCGAGAAAAGTAAGGTACGTCATCGACACACATATATCGATCAATGTAATATCAATCAAAATGTCCAACATTGTCATTAATCAAACCATATTTTTTATATGATTTTACATGATTAAATTGAGATTTTTAATGCATTTTCTGGGACATTATTGTATGATTAAGTACTAAGTTAAGTTAGGAACATTTGTATTGAATTAAGTGTAATTAGGGGTAAAATGATCTTTATTTATTAATTACAGAAAAGGACCCAGATGTTTTTGAAATTTCAGTTCTGCCCCAAAATAGTTTGAAAATTCTGACTTTAGTCCCTCTCCAAAACTTTTAAAACTCTCACTTAAGACCCTTAGTAAAAACTTTTTTTTACGTTTTTTCGCGGCACTTTTTATGTTTTTACCTCGGAGCGTTTTTTGCACCACGTAACACGTTTTGCCCGAAAAAAAAACGTAAAAGCGACGTTTTTTGCGCTTAAAGCACGATTTTGATTATCATGATCATGAGTAGCAATATTGTAATTCATGTGCAATAATTTCACAGGTTGAATAAGGTTGGATTGGACAAGGTTAAAAAACAAAAAAAGGTCATATGCACTTGGAAATTATTTTTTTAAGAAAAAGCAAAAAATGTTATTTCTTATTAAATGTGTTTAACTTTTAATTAATATTTGCATTAGTAAAAAAATTTATATGACATTTTAATATTGTGGTTTCATCATTTTTCATCAAACTATTTTTCCTCTAATTAAAGTTTAAAAATAGTAGTAGTATATAATAAAACATTGAAAATTTTCTTTGAATGGTTTAATCCAAGTCACACGGGTTGGTTCTCTCTTGACAACCTATTTAAGATTGTGTTCTAGATTGTTGTCAAACTCGCGAATCAACTTGTTGAGTTTGACGAATTTGCGTTTTTAGATAATGAAATCGAGTTAACTCGCTTATAGAGTCGTTTTATACACAAACTCGGTCAAACTCGATGAACTTACCGTTTCTAAACCAAGTTAAGCGAGTCGAGATATGGGAAGTAAAAGAGATATGGGAATTAGAAGTCGAGATCTGGATAGTAAAAGACTAAAAATCTTCAACAAAAAAAAAAAAAAAAAAAAAAAACACAGCTAGTATAAAGTTAAAAAAAGCAAAAATACAAAACTTATAGAACTTGCCCTATTTTAAGCTTGTAGACCTTGTACCACCATTCCACCGTTCTTCTTTTCCAAGTTTGTAGCTTTTGTTTTTCATTCTTTTGGCTCTACTTATTCTTGCTAGTTTTTGAGGAGAAAGAAGATGAAGAACAAGGAGAGCACAGAGAGAGAGAGAGAGAGAGTTTCAATTTTACAATATGATAAATGAATGAGCAATTTGTTTGGCTTTTTTCCCAAATCACCCATTATTAAATAACTAATTACCGAAATGCCCATGTTTCCAAACTATTTCCCATGCGCTCTATTTAGTCGACTAACCCCAAGTTTAGTCGACTAAAACGCGGGGCGTTGAATTTTTTGACTTCCCTATGATTTAGTCGACTAAGCACTGTGGCTTAGTCGACTAAATCGCGACAGAGAGTTTTTTTAAACTCTTATTACGTTAAACACCATGATTTCCACTTTTATTCCCCCATATTAATTAAAATATTAACAATATTATAGGAGAGATTATAGGAGATTATAAACTATCAAATAAATTAATTCCCCTTTCATTCTAATTAATGAAATTAGAGTTTTTTTAAATATATGGCATCCTACAATTTAGGACTCTATAATATCCTTTTTAAATATAAAACCAATAAAATCTCTTGATGAATTTAAGGACATAAGATATACATTATCTTCCCTTTATTAATTTAATATTCATCAAATCCTCAATAAAATAAGGAAATATACTAGGAGATTTATTAACTACCATATCAGTCAAATCTAATATATTTATTAACTAAAGATATTCAAAACTTCAATGAAAATAAATTTATCGTGGAAGTAACCAATAACTAAATAAAATATTGATTTCTACTAGCACATCAATACCGAGAAATCGACACATCCAATATTGAAAGCAATAATTGCATAATTGAATTTTTAATAAATGCCCACCAATATTCCAATTATTATTAAATTGAACCTATACCCGGAAAGAGCGATAACAAACGGGCGTGAAGCCGTAACTTTCCTTACATACGGTTGTAAGCGTTATGGATGCGGTACAATGGAGATTTATCTCGGAGATACTAATTTATTAATAAATGCCCACCAATACTAAACTGTAGGATGTTATATATTTAAAAAACTCTAATTTAATTAATTAGAATGAAAGGTGAATTTATCAATGGATATATTAATTTATTTGATAATTTATAATCTCCTATAATCTTTCTTATAATATTGTTAATATTTTAATTAATATGGCTGAATAAAAGTGAAAATATGTGGTGTTTAAGGTGATAAGAGTTTTAAAAAAACCCCTATGTCGCGATTTAGTCGACTAAGCCACAATGCTTAGTCGACTAAATCGCGGGAAAAGTTAAAAAATTTAATGTCCCGCATTTTAGTCGATTAAATTTGGGTTTAGTTGACTAAACAAGGACAGATTGAGAAATAGTTTGGAAACAATGACATTTTGGTAATTAGTTATTTAATAAGGGATAATTTGAGGGGGAAAAAAAAAACCAACCCAATTTGTTTACCGTGATATATGACGAGAGCGGTGTGTCTTTTGTCTTGTGATACGTGAGGTGTGTGCAGAAAACCAACCCAATTTGTTTACCGTGATATATGACGAGAGCGGTGTGTCTTTTGTCTTGTGATACGTGAGGTGTGTGCAGTGTGCAGTGTGCTTTTTCTCTCGTGATATGTGAAGATGTCTATCAAAGTCCACCCCTCCGTGATATCTGTGTCTTCAAGCTCATCCCCGACATCAAACCTACATTTCAAGTAACAATTTTACGAGCCACTAAGCACCCGGTTCATCCAACAAACTCAGGTAAATCGGAAAATCAAATTCGATCACAAAATTCGTCATTATATCCTCTCATCTGCAGAACAACAATTCCTGAAACTTTCTTCAGATCAACTTTGAAACGATGGAGAAATAGACTCAGATCCCCTTCCGTACAGGTCCCACGGTGTCTTCTCTTTTAACGGTCACTTGCGAATGCTTTATTGCTTTCAATTTTATTGTATCTTTGGGTTGGTCGATTTGGGTTGCTGTGATCGGATTGCTCATGGGTCTTTGGTTTTGTGGGTCCGATCAGTTGCTGTTCTCATCTAGTTACCGAGGTTGATGAGCAAATGATGATCTATTATTTTTATCTGAGTTGCTGTTCTCATGGTTACCAAGATCTGGGTTGCAGCTTTTCTTTTACCAAATCGGAGCTTGTAGTTGAATGCTATGGCTTTTTACGCTGCATCACATGTGTAGCATTCTCAAGGAAAGGACGAAGTTTGAAAAGTTAGTTAGCAATTCGCCAATTTTAGTGTGGGATCAGGGGCTCATGAATTTTAGGCGATGGTGAGGGCTGAGTTGTGATATTGGGGATGCTTGCGTTGGTGAGAGTAAATTAATTTAAATTTGTTACGGACCTGGATAAGGCCCATATTCAATATATGGCCCAGCAAGGAACATATCACATATCAGGATCTACCCATAATAAAGGAGGATCCAATCTTATCTACGATCCAGGATATCTAATCTATATCTTAATGACTATCTAATCGGGATATCGGGCCACGGATCACGGGCCCAAGCCTCATCAACCTAAGGTACACTCTATAAATACAGAGGTAAAACCCTAAGGTACACAGGTTCTACGTTCTAACCCTAGACTATTTACATACAGTCACACAGAGCACACACCCCACCCCCTTTTGTGTGTGTTCGAACTACGTGGACTTTGATCCCTTCAAAGGGTACGTAGGCTCTAGGCTTGGCTCCTAGTCAAGTCCAATATATCTGTGTTCTATACCAGAACTAGGCTCTAGGCTTGGCTCCTAGTCAAGTCCAATATATCTGTGTTCTATACCAGAACATTGGCGCCGACCGTGGGGAACCATAAATTACGATTCCCATGACCATCGATGGTTATTACTACGAGGTGTTTCAAAATCTCTAAGTGGTGACAAATATCAGACGTTCACTTTTCAGAGCAATTTTATATGAAAACCTAAGAGGAGATCGCCAACGCGTATCCTCTCTCAGTCCACCACCCGAGAAAGAGTGATTTAGAAAATGCCGAGGTATGCAGGTGAGATGTCATGAGATGCTGAGTTTCGAAGAGAAGTCGAGATCAAGAATTGACAGAGGAGAACCAGGTTCCACCTTCTGAAGGTTGGAGAGAAGCCGAGGTCAAAAACGACCGGGTTCCACCTTCTAAAGGTCGGAGATAAGCCGAGGTCAAGGACTCAAAGATAGAAACCGGGTCCCACCGATAGAAACCGGGTCACTTATGGAGGCCGATGCCGAGATGCTGACAAAGTTGATATATTTGAAGCTCGCAATTCGGATCGGAGAGACGCCGAGATGGTTTCTTGTTCCACTGAGAGCAAACGCGAGAAGGCGAGGTGACTAAAAGAAGATACCATTCAAGGTCTTATTCTCCCAACCCGAGAAGGCGAGTTGACTATTCTGTTTCACCTAGACCACGTGGGATGCACCCCAGGTCTCCAAGAGGTCCTCATGTTGACCACATGGAAAATTATGAACCTGGAGTATCGGCAACCGCACCCTTGGAACTGCGAAGATTTAATCATCTGTTCGTTCATCACGAATGAGTTTGATCCTTTCTAGCGTCCTCCAGTAATGGCAAAGCCGAAGTTGGTGCTAACGACGAGGTTCTCGAAGAATCAATTGAGCACCTTGGTCACTTCACTCTTGCTTCTTCACAGGAGAGGTTCATCTCTGAGATCTTGTTCGAATGTTTGGGCTGCCGGATTGGAGCTGTGAATCTCCTTCCTTGGATAAGAATCATATTCGTGAAAGTCAGTGGCGCAATATCATGCACTTGTCAGGATGTCTTCCGCTGCGTTTGCTGGGATTTGCAAAGATCTTAGAAGATAGATCGCTCGACTGCATCCGAATTTGCAAAGAAGACGTCTGAACCGAGATCTTGCCTCAAGATGCCGAGATGATGATTATATGCCGAGGCGGATAGGTGCCGAGGTATGTCCAGGTTGATGCCGAAATATTGAGGTGTCCGAGATGCCAAAGTCTTCTTGATGATGTGCCAAGAAGCCTCAGATTTCCGAGATACCTCAGGAGCCAATGCCGGGGTGTCTCGTTATAATTCATACCGAATTTTGCTTCACCACATCTAGGAGGATTTGATTTGGAATATGGTGGAATTATCGATTGTTGAAATTCTTCGTCTGGCTTGATCCAACTCGGCGCGGCGGTGGATGTTGTCGTTTGTTCTTGGCAACTGTGTTGGCGTCGAAGGCGGATATGGTTTTAGATGACGAATCATAACTGGGTCAGGCAATTGTGTTATTTTTGGAGGATAGGGCCGACTCTTCATCCCGTGGTGGCCCCACTTCTTTTTATATGGTGCTTCCCACATCCTTCTTCCAGTGAATACGTTATTGATAGAAATCGATTATGTGAAAGAATTTGTTGGCACCAACCAATTTGAGGCAGAGCTTCTCCATGATAAGGGCACTACCCATTTAAAGCCATCTTGAGACGCTACTCTGAGCTTTTTTCCAGATGGCGTTTTTCCAGATTCACACTCATCTTAGCGTCGCTGGACCTTTTGCTCCTCTTACTCGAGCTTAAAAGGAATCTCGCCGAAGATTGTCTCCGGCATGCCTGGCTTCAAGATCGCTGGAATTGATCGGATCTCTCCCAAGAATTGATTTGAATTGGGATCATTGAAGTGCAGCTTCAACGGGCCACATAGTGCTATCACTGTGTTTTTGAGTCATCGCGCATAAGTAAATTGCCGATCAATGAAGTAGAAAATGTCGTTTCTCCTATCTCTCCTGCGTTGCTCCTATTGATCGTTCGTGTTTATGATCCTGTTTTGTCTTTTTGCTGCTGGTTTGATTTCAAGAAATTAGGGGATTCCTCCTGGTTAATTCAAAGAAGCTTGATGTAGTTGCAGATAATAAACTCTGGGAGGCTCATTATAAAGCAAAGATTGATATATGACTATTAAATCTGGGGAGAAGGCATTACTCTCGCCTTTTGATTTATCCAAGAAGACGTCTGCTGAAGTGAGGAATTTCATAACATATTCCAACGCATGAGTCAAAGGAAAAAGATTGATTTGATAAGGAACTGGGAATTCTTTGTCAAGCTTTTGTCAAGCTCTCCAGGTTGGGTTTGCTTTGATATTTTGGCACATACCCAATACCCAGGTTGGCTTCTTGCTATTTATATTGGTTCGTCATTTTCCCACTGCTGTGCACCAATTCCATATGATACTGCTGCCAAGTTTTTGTTTCCTATATTTGTTGCATGCTGCCTTAAGTTTCCCGATGAAATCAAAAAAGTGCAGGTTATATATATAGGTCAGCAGACCTCAGAAAGCCTCACACTTGGTTTCCGTTTGCACGAGCAGAATATTTGGCTTTCTTCCAACTGGGTAATTCTTTCTAAATACATAGGGCGTTCCTCCGGTATGTATCTAGTCTCTTTCTTTCTGCAGAATATGCGTTAGAATGCAAAGGAAGAGATATTGGATGGTATTAATGGGTCCTACCATATGAGTTTGTTGAAATATGGCTTTTATTGAATTTTGGATTTTAATAGCCAAAATATTTGACTTAGATAATACTCCCGTACCTGCCATGGCAAAATGCAGTGATAGAGAAAGTATTAATCTAATGAAATGTCCAGTGCTGGTTTCGAAATCTTGCCTCTGACAATAATGGCTTGGTTTGAAAATAATGGGCTATATTTGAAAAAGTGATGACAAAGACACCCACATGGCTAGGCCATTTGTGCTTTACCTTCTGATCTAAATTTTACTCTTCTTAAGAGTAAATGGCTAGAAGTTATTTATAATTTCGTTTGTTTAGAAGACATGAGAATTAATTAGCCTACCATGAGAATTGAATGCCCGGATTGGGAATTTTGCATAATTGAGGAGTTTGTGGTTCTGATAAAAGTCATCAAAGGAAAAATTCTGATTGCTCCAGCAATTGTCATGCCAATAAGCCTTGGTGAATGATGTTATTAGCAGTATAGATGATTTTGCATTGCGGATGGAAAGTGAGAACATCTCTTAGAGGAGGCAAATCCCTTCCTTGATTGAGACCACGAAGTCAAACATTGTGGAGCTTGTTGAAGATTCTCTGCAACTATCCAATCTTGACAATATAGTTTCATATGTGTGCAAAAGTAAAAACCATGCCGTACCTGCCACCTCAAGCTCCAATGCCATTATTTGGTATTGCTCGTGGAAAAATTACATTGATTGCTCGTGGAAAAGTTACATTGATGGCTTTTATTAATCTGAATTCTCAGGGGAGTAAAGTCACGATTACCAAGCACGCATCTGTTGTCTACGCTTGGTTCTATAAAGTCTCATCTATGAATAGACCTTTTCTTGGTCATCTTATTTATCTGCAAAAGCCAGCCAACCATGAAGTGGCGCAGCTTTTGTCATTATTCTTTTTGTCTCTCAAATTGAAACAAATTCTGGAAATAAGGAGCGGCTAAGCTTTCTTGTTAGATTGCATGATTTACTACTTCGGTCCTTGCTAAAGGGCCTTCATTATAATTTTCGAAGCCAGACCCGGTTACACCGAATCTGGTTAAAATCCGATCCCCGTGAAGTTTTGAAGTCGGACCCAGTTAACTGAATCTAGTTAACGTTCGGGATCCGCATAAAATTCTTGAAGACGGACCCGGTTACACCAAATCTGGTTAAAATCCGGGATCCCTGTGAATTTTTGAAGACGGACTTCAGTTACACCGAATATGGTTAAAGCCCGGGCTCCGTATTAGTTTTTGAAAGCAGACTCGAATTAACTTAATACAGTTAAATCCGGGTTCTACGTAAAAACAAATCAAGGGTTACGACACCCGTAATGGAAGAAAGGGTTACGACACCCATAATGGAATCTTGGATTACGACACCCCTCTCGGATAGACAAATTCCGGGTTACGACACCCATCATGGATAAACAAATTCAGGAAAAGTTTTACGGAGGAGTCCACCTCCACAAAAAAAAAAAAATACGGACCCCGGTTACACTGGACACAGTTAGAATCCGGGCTCCGTGTAAAGTTTTGCGAGTCGGACCCAGTTACACCAAATCTGGTTAAGCACCGGGATCCGTGTAAATTCTTGCGACTAAGAAGTCGGAGCCGGTTCACCGAATCTGGTTAAAACCTCGGCCCCGGCTAAAGTTTTGAAGGCGGACCCTGGTTACACTTAATACAGTTAAAACCCGGGCTCCGTGCAAAGTTCGGCGAGAAGCGAAAACAAGGTGGACCCCGGTTACACTGCATTTTAGTTAAAATCCGGGCTCCATGCAAATTATCCAGTCAACTCTGTGCTCCTTAATTGGACCCCGGATAAACTGACAATCATCCAGTTATCTCCGCGCTCCTTAATTGGACCCTGGATAAACTAAAGATTGTCCAGTTGAATCCGCGCTCCTTAAACGGACCCTGGACAAAGAATTCCTCAGTGGAGATTCACCAACGTGCACAATTGATCGCTTAAGCATTACACTGAGGTATATAAACCCGGTCACAAATACGACACATCTAGATGATTTAACACCGGGGCTAATCAGCCCAGGTCTAGAGCTCGGCGAAAATGCCATTTATTGGCCTTCGCGAAATTGACGCGTCAACGCTCGCCCCGATTTAAGCATTCGAATTGTCATTCCGACCCTGATCAGGTCAAAATGTTTAAGTTTTGTGTTACGTACACCTCGTTTAAACAAGTGACAATTCGCCCTTACCTCGGTTACGATCCCGGCCAACGGCTCCGGAACACGGTAGCGCGGTTATGTTAACACCCTCTGCGGTTAAAACTGACAACCCTGCCATCCATTCCCAGACTTAAAATCTGGTAGAATGCATAGTCGGCACCCTTTGCGCCGACGAATTTCTAACAATGCTTAGAATTCTAACACCATACGACAATTAATTGATAAAACTAAATCATAAGTTGTCGTCAAAAAGTACATACAATCGGCACAGACGCCGGGAATATTCAAAGTTAAGCAGGCACAGATGCCTCAACGAAAAGCAAAGCGGAACTAAGGACTCGGCCCTAGCTCGGGGAACAACATCGTCGAGGGCACCACCTCGTCGGACTAAGCCATCTCGGAAGCTCCGGCCCAGCCTCGGTATGTTGACCTTCCCGCCTCGTGCTCCTCTAGCTCTACGTCTTCAAAAGACAAGGATCCATCATCGGGCGTCGGAGGTGGCGGAACCGAACACCGTCCTTCACATAAGCCCTGTAGTCATACCCGGCAAGTTTCAAAGACACGGTCGGGTTCAAATACTTGATCTGCGCTAAAGCCATCTTGAAGCAATCACGAGCTGTCTCCTTCAACGAGTCCGTGGTGTCCAAATGGGCTTGTTGCTCCGCAACCAAAGCGTCTTTAGTCGAGGCCACCTCGGCAAGACCGCTTTTCGCAATGCCTTCACAAGATCCAGGTTCAATAGTTAATGCACCCTGAGCCCGAGCTCTTGATTGCCAGTGGGGGAAACTACTATACAATTGTCAATGGTATAAGAAGAACTAACGGAAGCCCGCACGGGTTATTTGAATTTTCAAATATCCGAGGCCGAGGCAAGCGAAAACAAAGAACGAGGGAAATGCAAATGGATCCCGCCTTTGGAAAAACCTATAGCCTAAGCAGGCAATTCGGTAGCAGAATACGAATGAATCCAAATTCGTCAAGACTCGAACAAAAGCAAATCAAGTTGGAACAACTCGGATACGAAAAATCCCGACCTCGAAGTCGAGCGAACTCTTTGATATTACCTCGGATCCTTGAGACATTACCTCGGATCTTTGAGCAAATGACATTAGTAACCGGGGTCAATATGATACAACCCGGCAATGCGCGGAAGATAGGCAAGAGGGTAAGATTCATGGCAATCTAGCCCGATAACCTGAAGAAAGATCTCAATCTCAAAGTCAGGCAAAAATGCCTCGACATTATCCCAGATCCTTGAGACATTACCTCGGATCTTTGGAGAAGACAACTTCAATAGCCAAGATCGACACCTGGATTCAAATGCAGGCGAACCATCACGACGCTACTCGGGATCTTTTAGACAAGACCTCGAGATCTTGAAGTAAGCCACCTTGATAGCCTAGGATCAACGTAATTCAACTCAAAGCAATGTAAGGCCCACGTTAGCATAGCTCGGCTAGTAAAACCGACTTGAGGCAAGATACATCCCGACAAAGATAGCTCGGCTAGTAAAACCGCCGGAGGCAAGATACATCCGGCGGCTCGAAGCCCGAACCGAAATTTTGGGGGCAATCAACATTACGGACTGGATAAGGCCCATATTCAATATATGCCCAACAAGGAACATATCACATATAGGATCTACCCATAATAAAGGAGGATCCAATCTTATCTACGATCCAGGTATATCTAATCTATATCTTAATGACTATCTAATCAGGATATCAGGGCCACGGATCACAGGGCCCAAGCCTCATCAACCTAAGGTACACTCTATAAATACAGAGGTAAAACCCTAAGGTACACAGGTTCTACGTTCTAACCCTAGACTATTTACATACGGTCACAGAGCACACACCCCACCCCCTTTTTTGTGTGTGTTCGAACTACGTGGACTTTGATCCCTTCAAAGGGTACGTAGGCTCTAGGCTTGGCTCCTAGTCAAGTCCAATATATCTGTGTTCTATACCAGAACAAAATTAAACCATTTTATAGGGACAATTCTGTCTGAAAATTATTATAAACAGGAACAATTTTGTCTCAAAATTTTCCAATGCTGCTTTATCAATACCAAGGGTGGGTGGCTTTCCAACAATCTCACTTTCATTGTGTTGTAGAAAATACTTTAGAAATAGTTTTTCACAAGGGTCAGAATCTATGTTATTAAGATAGGACCATGTATGAACATATAGCAATTTTACATAAAAGAATAAAGAGTAAAAACTCATAAGACTCCTGAAAATAATGATAATGAAATTGGTGAAATCCGAGCCTAACGTATGTTGTCTCCTTAAAGCAATTTGTTCCCTCTATTTGAATGCCAAGGTTAATGAACAATTGTTTCCTAGGATAGAGTAGATTTTTCGTCTTCAAAATGATGGCTTTTTCAATCAGAAGCCCAAGTGAACACAATGAGTCTGCTTTAAGAATCGCAAGGATGAGACATATAGCAAAATGCATTAAACTATATGTATGAGAGCATAGTGTTAGAAAAATGAGGTGATTTTTCTATCACACACATGTCTATTTATAGACAATGAAATGATCAGATGGAGTCCCATCAACAAACCGACAGGATTGGCGGTGGTGAACCGATATGACTTCTTATTCATAACCTATGAGATTTATACAAAAAATCCAACACATGGTACTCCTAATCCCGGATTACCTCAATCGTCGTACCAAACATAACAAAATGTGCAATATTAGTGTCAAGCTCAGACCAATCCCTCCAATACCAAGTGCCAAACGGGGCTAAAGAACCAATTTTATCTAATCACGTGTACTGATTGAACAATTAAATTTAGAATTTGTTTGGGTAAGCGTTGAGTTAGCGTTGGAGAGGAAAAAAAAAGCCCAGTAGAACAAGGAAAAAAGCCAGTGGGAAGTTGTTTGGGTTAGTTTATGAGTGAATGAGCAGCTTCTTCCAAAAGAGCTCTATTCGTTTAGAAGTTGAAAATTAGTGCTTTCGGAGAGTGTTGGTTGAGCGTCTCATAGCTTCTCTCTTCTTTCATCATCCTCTCAACTTGATCTCAGCAACTCTCATCTCCTCTCCTCCCGGTGCAGAAAATAGTATTGGGGCAAGCAAACTCGAGAGCAGTCTTGGCGCGGACAACAACATCGAAGCTGCTGCCAAAGAGAGAAAGGTTGATGTCGACGTCACACTTGGTTTTGTTGAAGGAAGTGGAGGAGACGAGAACAGAGCCGTGACAACTGTTGGGGAGGAAGTTGTGGAGGAAGAGGCATAGGAAGGCGCCGGCGATGGTGAGGCTGGTGATCTGCTTGTTGGTAACGGTGTCTTGGTTGATGTAAGCGAATTGGGGGTAGGATTTGCGGTAATAGTAGAAAGGGTAAAGGAGCAAATATACACATGTGCTTTACCATCGGAAGTGCCCAACACTATATACTTTTTTTTGGAGCAAAAATACCCACTTGATTTTCATTTTGGAGCATAAGTCATATCACCGTTAAAATCTAACTTAACAGTGTTAATTTTGCAGTGGGGCTTACATTATTTTTATGAAAATACCAAAATGCCCCTATTTGAAGAAAAAAAAAAAAAAAAAAAAAAAAAACCAACTCTCGATCTGGATCTAAAACGCCCCCTTTTCTTCTTCAAGCTCTCGATCTAGTTCACCATCATCATCAACACACCATCTCAGAATGGAACCATAGGTTGAATGCCAATATCTCAACCAAAAAAATGGGAGAATGCCAACACCGATTAGAGACAGACATACGCGTTACTTCTGGCCAATATTCAATTACTACTACATGGATGACCATCCCAGAAGATTTATGGTAGTAACAGAGATTATATGTGAACTTTGTGTAGAGAAGGTTTCCACGCAACGTCGCAAAAATACGAAGGAAAAAAAAAAAAAAAAAACATAAGATATGGGTAATCACAGGAGCAGTGGAGATCAAGCCCAGTAAACTCTTCCTTGAAAAAGCAAGAGTCTTCGATGGCAGATCAACCGCGCCATTGAAGTATAAATCCCAGCCCTAGAGAGGGGTTACGATTTTCGACAGAGAACGAACAGTATATTTCAAAAAAAAATAGAGCTTCTCAACTGAAAGCCAGCAACACACTCAAGGAAAGCAGAGGAACAAAAAAACAGCCAGTTCTCACTCTTATAGAAGATAGGGATAGGTAATAGGTGGAATTACGGATAATTTGAATTATGGACACAAAAATTTACAAGTATAAAAAATGGAGATTTTGAATTAACATGATATAGAAAGGGAATGCTATCCAAACGTTTGGAACAAGCGGTGTTTGAGCCTTACCTACCTCAGGATCAAATGCAGAAAACACAGAGACACGATCGAGAGCTGAAAGAATAAAGATCACCGTAGCGCCGGAAGATAATTTTATTCATAAGCTTAGAGATGGGGCAAACACGCAATACTCTCCCCCTTGAGGACATCCAGAGCTTTCAAGCAGGACGGAAAAAATTTCAAATATCAATGACGCATCATCGTGAAAGACAACCAAATCCGCCAATTTCTTAATCCTTCAAAGAATTATCTTCTCCTCCAACAAAGCAATTATCTGAAACTAAACACATCATAGGCTACTTGATGTATGCAAATTCCGATGAGGGTCAATTTACGGGACCAACAAGGGGGAGAGTTTTGTGGTTGCCTCCCCCTTAATGATGCGTGTGTTGATGATGATGGTGAACCAGATCGAGAGCTTGAAGAAGGGAAGGGGTTGTTTCAGATACAGATTGGGAGCTGGTTTTTTAGTGGTATTTTGGAATTTTTCATAAAAATAATGTGGGCCCCACCCCAAAATTAATTTAACAGTGATGTGACTTATGTTCTAAAATAGACGTAGGTATTTTCTTTAAAAAAAAAAACATACAGACTGGACGTCCCCGAAGGTAAAACATATATGTATTTGGAAAATTCCATTTAAATACCAAATAAATTTGCGAAAACCCAGAAGTATCCGAATTTGCAAAAAAAACTTAGAGGTGACAAGGACTTTGGGGGTTTTGCAAATCGCGCTAAATGACCATTTTGCCCTTAGGGTTAAATAATTAAAAACTATATATACCCCGCGATTGGCCACACCGTCGGCCGGCCACCACCTCCACCGACGGTGGAGGTGGCCGGCGGTGGTGGTGGAGGCCGCGGTGGAGGTGGTGGTCGCCGCGGTAGGGCCCACCGGGGGGTATTTTCTTTTTTCTTTTTTTTTAAATTATTTAACCCCAAGGGTAAAATAGTCATTTGACGCGAATTTGCAAAACCCTAAGGGTATGTTTGGTTTGGGGGGGGGAGGGGGAGGGGAGGGGAGGGGGAGGAAAATGGAGGAAAATATTAAAAGGGGAGAAAATTTTTGTGGGCCCCACTACAAATAACTTTTCTCTCTCTCCATTTTCCTCTCCTTTCCCCCCTCCCCCTCCTCCCCTCAAACCAAACATACCCTAAAGGTCATGTCACCTCTAAGTCTTTTGCAAATTCGGCGTATTTACAGGGGTTTCACAAATTCATTTGATATTTAAATGGAATTTTCCCTATATATTTTTGCTCCTTTACCCTAGTAGAAATAGAAGTAAAGAGAAATTCTCTCATATGAGAAGTTTAGTTCTTTTTTTTAAGCAAATAAAAAAAAGTATGGGCTTTGTATATTACACGAAATTTTATAAATTATATTTTAAAAAAATAAAATAAAATTTGAAAACATTAAATTTCCGTGAATTTTAGATCTTTACGAACAAATTTCTTAATACTTAAAAATGCACACTAAATCTCCATAAACATTAAAATCAGATCTGTGTAGTTTCGTATTAAAAAAAATATATATATGTGTAGTTAATTCTCAATTATATATCCTTTACACTTTATTTTTATGTATGAATAGCGGTCCAAAAATTGATTGACAAGTATATAATCCACTAAATTTTAAGGGAAAAACACTTCTCATATCGTAGGAGAAGTGTTTTTCACGTCACACACGTATAAAATAGTGGGGACCACATATATATATAATTAGATTATATATATGTGTGGGTCCCACTATTTCGTGTGTGTAGGAATTTTCTTCTTCTCATGCAAATACGGCGTGAGAAGTTTAAACCCCAAATTTTAATAGGGAAAATTAGAATGGAGGACCTAAAAGAAAATATATTTATTGAGAAAGACCATTAAAATTGTAATTATTTAGAAGAACCAAATACAAGAATATAAAATTAATAATACTAAACTACCCTTAAGGAAATCTTCTCCATTCTTTCCTACATTCTCTTTCAAACTCTATTTTGTAAATGAATGCAAAATTTTAAATTTCAATAAATTAAAGAAAAATATCAATTTTTCATTTTTCAAAAATTGTATACATATGAAATAAAATAAAAAAAAATTCACATTCTTCAATTATTTTTTTCAAAATTATAATTTGTTAAAATAATCAAAATTTTCAATTGAAAATATTATTATAGGTGTTTTATAATTTATTATATATGTTAAAGAAAAAAATTTGTATGACTTAATCATTTTTATTTTAGAAAAGTTTATGGGGGTAAAAAATCATTTAATGTTAATAATTTTTTTTTAAAAAAATTTAAAAATATATTATATCCTTAAGAAAATGAAATGAGTTTAGTTTTTAGTTTTATAAAAAGAGCTTAATGGATATCAACGTTGATACTTAATAATATAAATCCGAAAACTTGATCATATATTTGCTAATAAAATGATCTATTGATTATATGATTATAGAACTTGTTGAAAAAATAAAAATTAAAAAAATGATTTGAACCGTAGTTAATTAAAAAATATGTTGATTTTACATGAGTCTTAAACATGGGAAAAAATAATGTACGATGATATTACATGTGAATGATGAGCGGCTAAACTTTTAATTTTAGTTATTTTTTAATTATGAATGCAGGAGATAATGTAGGAGGTTTGATTAGGGACAATTTAGTAATTTTAAATTTTTGTTATGATATTGGGTGAAGGAGCAAAATTACATATGGGCTTTTTCCTAAGGTGCACTCAGCGCCACGTGCTTTCCGGAGGAGCGAAAACGCACATGAGCTCTCAAAATGGGTGCAAAAATACCTTCACGGTTAGATTTCTTTAACTGACGTTAATTGCAATGTGAAAATACCAAAATGCCCCTAAACTTAAAAAAAAATCACAATTCGTTCTTCCCATAACATACAAGAGCTCTTAATCCAAAGCAACCCAGAAACTACACATATGAACAAAAAATCGAAATACAGAGGGGGCGAAAGACAGAAACACATAAACACAACCAAAATTGAACACATAAGAATCCCGACATGGCAGCAATAAGAATCCCGGACATGACGCGGGAATTAACGAAAGAGAGAAAGTGGTATCTATTAACATTAATTGATGTTGAAGATCTGAAATTGGCTATAAGAATGTCACCCATATGGGCCACCACCATCATAATTAACCAGAAAGCAAAGAATGGCGAATCCCAAGAAGATCAAAGCGTAATCACAATACCATTACAAGTAGATGAAGTAGAAGAAGATGAGAAGCACCTCCCAATTCATCTTCCTCATGTTCCTTCGAGTTAGAAAATCTGCAGAACCAGAAGCAATCACAACAATAGCAATTGCAAGACCAAGAAATCGAACCTGAAAATCCTCAAATTCAACCTAATCAGATCTCTCCACTGAAAGAAGAATCCTCTCCGATTGCTCATGTGGACCCTACTACGACGACCGCCGACAAACAGGAGCTTCCATGGATCTTCATGGACGACGGCGGATTCTCTCGATTTCAAGTTCCAGACCGTCTCGACGGCGATTATGGTGCGGGCGTGTTCAGTGATGGCGCACGAAGATTCGATGACGACATTGGATTTCTGTTCAAGTCAGACCCCGAGGAGGCTAATTTCAACCTGGACGCGATTTTGAGCAGTCCGAGCTATGGAGACTTGGTGATGGCGGATCCGACGAGGTTGGTGGCTGATGATGATTGTGGGCAAGAGAAGTTGCTCTCTTCTGCAAATTGGTTATAAGAATCTGTGCCGGTGATTTTGGAAGTAGTGGCTGATCCAAGAGATTCAGATCTGAAGAGAAAAATTGGATCTCAAACGCGTACGAGACGACCGGGAAGGGGAAGCGTCTAGATGTGGAAGGAAAGAGGGAAGGGCAGTTTGGGAATTAAATTTTTTTGACATTTTTATTTTTTTTTAAAATGATGTGGGACCCACCTAAAAGTAACGGACGTTTAAAGCATTTAACGGCGTGTGTATTTTTGCACCCATTTTGAAAGCTCATGTGCATTTTTGCTCCCCCGAAAAGCACGTGGTGCTGGGTGCACCTCAGGGAAAAGCCCATATGATATTTGGTCCTTTTGAGTAATTATAATTTTTATAGTCATTCTCATTAAATATTTTTTCCTCCTGGTCCTTCGTTTTAATTTTCCCATTTTAATAAGAGAGGAATAGAAGGAGAATAGATTTTAGGGTGAAGGTGCAGATTTGCCAACCAACTATTACTTGAGGAGCGCCAAGACAAATAACTATTGAAGACCAAAAGGGCCAATCAATAATTAAAAAGTGAAAAAAAAAAAAACACCAAATAACTATTAAAAGTGAAAAAAAACCAAACAACTATTAAAAAAAAAACACCAAATAATTAAGTTAAAATATGAGGCACTGGCATAGGACGGTGGCGGAAACGCTAGAGAAAAGAGCGGTTAAGCCTTCTTGTTGGAAAAAGAAAACACCAACAGAGATGGGAGCAGACATTGTGGCAGCAGCGGTTGCTGCTTGTGGCATCGGAGGGATGGAATCGAGAGCAAAGTGCGTGCCGCCGAACGCCGTGGACTATTGGATGAGTTCAAGAGGGTGAGTGGAACGCCCAAAGCAACAATAGAAGCTTTGGAAATGCCGACGTCGCCGAAACTATGACAAACCAATGGAAGACGGAGACACCAAGATAATGACGGGGTAATAGTTCGTTGGAGAATCGCTCCAAATTGTGTTTTTTTTTCACTTTTTAATTGTTGATTGGCCATTTTGGTCCCCTCAATAGTTATTTGTGTCGGGCTCCTCGGGTAATAGTTGGTTGGCAAATTTGCACCTTGACCCTAGATTTTAAATATTTTTTTTTGTAATTTTATGTATTAAATATCTTTAATTAAGTATTTTATTGTTATTTAATTTTTTAATTTAAATTAATTTTTTATCTTCAATTATCACAATATATACAACTAAATAATATATGTAGTATTTAATACGAGTCATGTCCTTTTTTCAGTTATTTTCCATCTCAAAGGACAGTTTAAAAAATGTCATTATTGTCACCATCAATCTAAACAAAAATCACATTGTCAAATAGAAAATAAGTTACTTCTCTTACCACTAACCTAAGTTTGGGTTAGTGTTTATTTGGCTTTGCTTATTTTATGTCATTTTGTAATTGACAGGATAAATCTGTAGAAGTAACTATTAAAATAATAAAAATTGCATTATGAGTAACAATAATGATTCATGTGCAACAATTTCATTGGTTGATTCAGGCTGGAATAATCAAGGTAAAAAAAAAAAGTTAGGGGTATTTAAATTTTTTTATGAACAAATAGAAGAAAACAAATGTTATTCCTCGTTAAATGATGGTAAATTTGTTTAAATTTTAATTAGCTTTTCATAAAACTAATTATACACGAATTAAAGTTTAAAATAGTACTCATAAATAAGAAAAAACTTAAAAGTTTCTTTGATGACTCAACCCTAGTCACACTTTTGTTTAGATTAGTTTTTGGAGAATAATTTCTAGAAAAAAAGTAATAAAAGTGACTTTAAAGAATAGATTCCGTAAAAAAAAATGATTTTAATAAAATGATTCATCTATTCAAATTATAAAAAAAAAAAAAGATTTAGCTAATGTTATAATTACATATAAAGCATAAAAGATTTTTAAGATTAATTTTCAAATAAATACCAAAACTTAAATAAATTTGTCTTCTACATACATGTACCTCCCCTTGTCTTCTTTAAACATACATGGATCACTTCAAACTTTTAATCCTCATATCATAAGAACCAATTAATTGTTTTTATAGGGATTAAAAAAACTAAATAAATAAATTAACTATAGTATATATTATTAAATTTTTATATCAGTTTATAAGTTGTTAAATTAGTCTAAAGCAAAAACAATAAAAATAAACACTTTAAACTGATTTATTTAGTTTTCTTTACTATTCTGCTTTTAAAAAAAACTAATTACGGAAGTAGTATTACTTCCAATTCTAATTATAAGATCCAGTTGATCTTCTTAGAGTGATCAAAGAAGCTAAATAAGTTAATTAATCATATTATATTTTGTGTATCCTTAGATTATATATTAACTTATTAGTTAAATTAATTTGTTTGAAGAAAAAAATAAAAATAAAAATATTCTAAAATAATTTAATTAATTTTCTTAATTTTTTTAAAAAAATTAACTCGTGTTAGAAATATAAGGAAAATATTGATTAGTTGGTTAAGGCCCACTCTATATAAAGGGTTTAGTTGTTGTGATTTAGTAATTGAGTTAGATAATAGATCCTCACCATATTAGAGAGAGGTTAATTTGAGAGTCTCTCTCTAGGATGAAAATCCCTCCTAAATCCCTAGAATTAGGATTTGTTTTATTGTATGAGCATTTTACTCTTTGTTGAGATTAATACAAGATTCTTCAATATCTTCATATTAGTCTTCTCCAATCACATTTGTTAACAACTCGGTCCAGGAAGTATTACTCTCTCTAACGCGCGATGACTCTTCCACTTACACATTGATTACGAGTTTTGCCTCCAATAAATAAGATTGCCTGAATCTTCCGCTCCGCCGCCATAAAAATGAAAAGGCTGGCTGGACTAAACAAAGGAATGCACATTACATGCCCAATACTTATATACTTCTTATATGTTATGAGCATATTTTTTTTAAATTTTTATATATATTGTATTTATTTATATTTAAATTATATGTTGTTTTATGAAATGTTTTTTTGCACCGGTATCTCAAATTAATTAGTTTCCAGTGATATGATCTTTCGAATGCAAGACTGGAAGCTAATTAATTTGAGATACGTAGTACAAAAAAAAATTTCAGTAAAAACAACATATAATTTAAATATAAATAAATACAATATATATAAAAATTTAAAAAAATTAAAAAAATATGCTCATATCTCTAATAGAGGTATGAGCACATAAGAAGCATATAAGTATTTGGCATGTAATGTGCATTTCAGAGCAAGAGCAGTGACGAAGGATCCTCCATTCTTGCCTCTGAAGCAAACCCCACACAAGCCATGGCTTCTCATTTTCATCCTCCTGCCTCTATCAATTTCTTCAAAATCATCTTGAAATCCAATCTTGAATCCATTGTAAGCATTCTCTCATTCCCCTATTTTTTCTTTATCCATGTTTGTCGTTTCATTTGCTCCAAATGTATGCAAAAAGGTTTACCCTTTTTTCTTCTTCTGAGCTCGCTGCTATGGAAAAACCGAACAGGGCTTTTCCTTTTAATCCGTCTCCGTTTATACAAATATCTTTTTTCAGAAATGAAATTTCCCAAAGTGGAACCCTCAACCTCGCACTTTTTCCCCCTTTCTTGCACACGCGCACACACAAGAATTGGTATATTTCCATTTTGACTCTTGAGTCCAAACTCTTACATTATGCAAATAATTCTCTTATTAGTAATTTTGTTCATTACTAATCTGCACATATCTTAAAGTTTAGGGAGCTATATGCATACAACTCAAAGTTTGAAGGGGTTATATAAACACACACAAGAATGTAATTCAAGGGGTATATAATTGATGGTTGGGTTTATTTATCTATACAGAGATGAAAGTTTAGGTGAGTTCATTATTAAGTTTTAAAGGTTGAGAAAGTTATTTGTACATGGTTCAAAGTTCACAAAAGTTTTATGTAATTTAGCCTTCCTTTTAAATATGTTTCCTTTAATTGGGGTATGGTACGTTATGCTTATGGAAGAATTTGGTTATATATCCATCTTAAAGTTCAAAAGCCATCAACGTTTTTCCCTATTATAGCTATGTGACAGAATATGACAGAATCAAAGTTAGAACTCAGAAGTAAATTATACTATTGATTATGAATAAACAACTTGTTCTGTTACAGTTGTAGTAGACATGTGAACTTGTATATTTGCACATTAATATACTAACAAACACTACTTCACAGACGATTCCAAACAAATTTACAAGGAGATATGGAAGTGGTTTGTCAAACCCTGTGTTACTGAAGCCTCCGGATGGGAAAGAGTGGAAAGTACATCTGAAAACACATGATAATGAGGTTTGGTTTCAAGAGGGTTGGAATGAATTTGCTCGCTTTTACTCTCTAGATGAAGGACATCTGATTTTGTTCAAGTATGAAGGAACTTCTTGGTTTGATGTACACTTATTCGATATGAGTGCACTAGAAATAGACTATCCTTCTTCATCTAATAAGAATAATCTCAGAGATGATACAGTTGAAATCTTGGACGAGATGCCTCCAAACCGAAAGGCTAGGCACAAAACACTTTTGCCATCCTTTAGGCCTGATAAGAAAATGAGAATTCTACCGAGGTCACATGTGGTTTCGGAAACAAATCATGGTCAATATCAAGGAACAGAGTTTCAGAAATCAAGAAATGCAGTAGAATTGAAATTTCCTATGAAGGAACCAGAAGGTATGTGTTTCTTGGTCTGCTTTTCCCTTTTGATTTGTAGATTTAATTGTATTGTTTATGAAACTAACTCAAAATTGTCGTAGAAGATACAGGAGTGAGAATATCTAGTGCATGCTTGAATTCTGAGCATAGAGGGAAGAGAGCATTAACTACTGCGGAAAAGATCAGAGCTATTAACAGTTCCAGTTCTTTCAAATCCAAATATCCGTTTTTCATGGTAATCATGCAGCCTTCATATGTCAGGCATAAATGTCACTTGGTGAGCCTTCTAAGTTCTATCATTTTCTAGTTTGCTTCTGCTAAAATATGGACACTCATATTTGAAACTTTTAGTTACTGGCTGCCATCTTCTGTGAGCTCTCAATTTTTTTTTTTTCAATCTTCTCTTCAAAGGTGAGAGCGTGGTGTTCTGCAACTTGAGGCTCGAGATGGGAGAACTTGGCCTGTCAAGTATAAGATTCCCACAATCAACGATGGGTGGGAAAAGTTTGTAATGGAAAATGGTTTGATAGTGGGTCAAGTTTGTATTTTTGAAATGATTGGTCGTGTGTTCAAAGTACATATTTTCGGAGACCAGGAAGAAGGTAATAACTTTTGTCAATTGGTTACATCATAAATAAGTTCTCATGAATTCTATTTACTTTTCACTGTGGATGATTTCCAGTTAAAAGCAGAAAGAGGATTTACAATCTTGCAGAAGATCTGAAAGTTAAAAAAGAGCAGATCAGCAGTATGCAACAGCCCGCCAGCTCTTTCAAATTTGAGTATCCTCATTTTATGGTTAAGATGCCAAATGCTTACATTTGTGGCAAGTCAAACCTGGTAAGTATTTTAATGTAGTTGTTGGACCCAATTAACTTTCAGTATAGTGTTGCGGTGTATGACCCGTTAGATCCCTTTGGGTTTCAAGCTCAAGTCTTAGAGGAGACACTTTGTGTTAGGAAGAGCAATCATGAATCTAGAACCAGATAATAATATTAAAAAGAAGAATTGAAAGACGTGCTTGATTCATAGCATTTTCAATTTAGTTTAATGGCATATGACCAAGGCTATGTTTATTTATTTATGGAAAAATTATAGTTTTTATCCCTAAAGTTTTGCTCAATTTTTAATTTGGTCTCTATAATTGAAAATTTTTAAAATTTTAGTTGAGTCCTTATAATTTATTAACTTTTTAATTTAATTTCTACAGTTAAGTTATTTTTATTTATTAATTTTTTAATATACTGTTAAGTTATTTTAATAATATTTCCTTTTGAAAATTTTTGTTGGTGCAACTATCTTTCTATTGTTTTGGTCGTCTAAATTTATTTCATTGTTGCTGGTAAAAGAGGCAAAGCATGATAATAAAGTAAGATTAATGACAGACTTAGCTGAATGTTGACAAAACCATGATGCCAGGGACTAAATTAAAAATGTTATTTTTATTACTATTACTACTATAGTTACTCACATGCAAATGCACACAAGTTCAATACACGCTTGTGAAAGCTTGCTTGTTCTTAAAATCACAAGCTCACTCCTCTAATCTAATACTCCCTCGTGCCCTTAATACATGACATATTTACCTAAATTGATTAAATTAAGGAAGTTGATTAAGTTAGTTAATATTACTTTTATTTTTTTAAAATACCCTAGTCATCTTCCTTAATTCCCTCTCTTTCTCCTTCTTGATTATTGTTGAGGGAGCATCAACATGAATAAATTAAGAAAATATTGACATGAAAACTATGTCTTATATTTAGAAACAAGATCAACTTCTCAAATGTCTTATATTAAGGACCAAAGGAAGTATTTTCTTTTCTTTTTTTATTTTTACTTTTGCTCTTGATTTATTTATATTTCAAGTTTTGTTGTAGATATCATGTTGAAAAATAGAGAAATCTTTTATCCAACAACTACTACTACTAACAGCAATAGCAACAAAGCCTTCTCGGGCTAAGTGGAGTTGGCTACATAGACACATGACGTCATTGTGGTCTATCAGAAACTAAGTCTTTAGATAGATTGTTAACCAAAAGATCTCTCATAATAATTTCATTGAGTGTTCCCTCAGGTTTTCCTCTACTCCTTTTTAGAAGACTCCACACTACTTGATCTAACCTTCTCACTGACGCATCTAATAGTCTTCTTTGAACATGTTTGAACCATCTCGACCAATTTTCTACCAGTTTCTCTTCAATAAATGCCACTCCAACTCTTCCGCATAAAGTTCTTTATGAATCATTTCTTTTCTTATATGCTCACACATATGTGAGCATCCTCATATGGACTACCCATACTTTATATTCATTTTGTCCTTTTAAAGTACAACATTCACTACCATACAACATTATTGGTCTTATAATAGTGTTATAAAGCTTCATTTTACTTTATTAGGTACTTTTCAATCTTAAATAGCTTGGGTAGCTTTTCTACATTTAAACTACCCAACTTGAATTCTGTTATTGACATATCCATCAATTTCACCGTCTTTTTGTCTAATTGATTCCAAATATCTCAATTTAATCTTCAAATCAGTTCTAACTTTGTCTCTTATCGAAATTGCAATGCATATATTCTATCTCACTGCTACTCAAGCAATAACCCTTAGGGCCTGTTTGGTACACGAAAGATTTGAGGTGAGAAAGGAAGGGAAGGGAGATTTGAGGGATGAGGAAAGATGACTTGAGGGAAGATGAATTGTTTGGTTTAAAGAAAATGAAGGGGTGACAGTTAGTAAAGAATCATGAAATACATATTTTACCCTAAAAAATAATTAATTCAAAATGAAAAGGAATTTTTTTTTTCCATAAATATATTTTAAGAAAAATCCTCTTATCAAGTCTGAATTTGTCTAAAATATTTTCCCGCCAAGTCCGAACTTAACTAAAATATTCTCCCACCAAGTTCAAACTTATCGCATAAGTTTGAACTTATCGCTTAAGTTCGAATTTATCACATAAATTCGGATTTAATCATATTTTCTTGTATTATAGAAAAAAATTATTTATGAGGGGTGAATATGTTCAAAAGCGTCACTATTTACGTAGGAACTTGGGTTCCCGCCAATTTTGATGGGATCTTATCTTCCTACATATAAAGGTGGGCCCGAGAACTTGAGTTCCGGAGAAGATTGGACACAAAAAGTGTACCAAACAAGGAAACTTGACCATCTTCTCTTCCCTTTGCACCTGTTCCGTGTACAAAATAGGCCCTTAAACTCCAAGGTCCTTCTCCATAACTCAATTTAGAGTTAGTCTCTTCTATTAACTCGAACAAAATAATTATATCATCTGCAAAAAGTATACACTTAGGGATTTCTTCTTTGATAAGCTCATTTAAAATGTCTAAAACTAAGCTAAACAAATAAGGGCTCAAATATATTCTCTAATGTAGGCCACTTATATGAAAGTTCTTTGTCTCACCTCCAGGTGTCTAACACTATTTATTAGCCCTTAATAACAACAACAAAAACAAACAAAAACAAAACTTAATCCCACTAACACGACACCATTGTGTTCTATACCACCTAATTAACATAACAATAAAATGTTTTCCTTTTCTTTTGTGTTTCACAAATTCTAAGAGCTAGCAACTAATCAAGTTCATGTTTAAGATTTATCTATGGTTTACTTGTTTTTCACTTGTTTTATGTGATTTCTCTTTTAAAAAGAACAAACAAATTTCAACCTACATACACAACCTTTCGTCTGGCTCATTTTCTTGAACTTTGGCCTAATGACCTAAGTATTTTATCAAAAACTAAAATATAAAACAATATTTATCAAGTGTTTACCCTAAAATTTCTGTTACCAAGTAATGTATCTGAATAAGTAGAAGTTAACCAAGTCATCTCAAAATATCAACGTTTGAAGCATTTTCATGCAATTAAAATGTCTCGTTGAGTCTGTTGGAGTTTTAGTGTGTGTGTGTGTCTCAAAAATGAAGTCCCACATTGCTCAAGTTAATGGAAGCCCCGCTCTCCGGAAGCTGAAGAGTGGGCCTTCTTGAAAGGTCTTCAATATGCAAGGAGCAGGGGGCTCAATTATGTCATCATGGAATCTGATTCACTGGAAGTGATAGATTCGCTGTCTCATTCAACCGATTTTAATTCTCAGAGTCTGGTCATGTTTCAGATTAGGAACTTACTAGCTTTAGATTGGACTGTTCAGTGGCGGCACATCTTCTGAGAGCAGAACCAGGTCGCTGACAGGCTTGCTAAGGAAGGATTATCTAGTTCTTGCTTTTTTGATTCTTGTCCCTCATTTTTGAGGTTCTTGGTATTGCGTGATTGTATGGGAATTCATTCCCCACCTTCTGTTAATTTTAATTAAAGGCTCTGCCTACGTTTATACCCAA
Source organism: Acacia acuminata (assembly GCA_019022655.1). Lineage (NCBI taxonomy): Eukaryota > Viridiplantae > Streptophyta > Magnoliopsida > Fabales > Fabaceae > Acacia > Acacia acuminata. The sequence goes on from JAFJYI010000010.1 coordinate 4,488,010, forward strand.
AAAAAAAAAAAAAAAAAAAGGTTAATGGAAGCCTCAGTATATATGTGCTAAGATGTGAACTTAGACAAGTAAAAGGGCCGAAAAAGGAGGGGGCTCGCACATACAACAATGGTCTAATGGGCTAATGTCGTTGAAATTGCTGATTGCTGATTTCTTCCTCTCACACGTGGGCACTTTTTGAGTTGCTTTCTAATTATTATTGTTTTCTCCTTCGCCTGCAGCATGTGCCATTACATTTTGCAAGAAAACATCTTCATGACTGTACTGAGAGTATCAAACTTGTTGTACAAGATATAGTTTGGCCTGTTGAGTATGTATTTAGAAAGAATCGTCAAGGAAATGAAGTTCATGGATTTTCTTCTGGTGGATGGAGGCAATTTTGCAAGGACAACGACTTGAAAGTAGGTGATATCTGTGTCTTTGAGCTCAACCCCGACATCAAACTTAAATTTCAAGTAACAATTTTACGAGCCACTAAACACCTAGAGCTCACTGCAGTTTAGGTCGTGAGAATCTCTTTTTCACAGCCTAAGGGCTTGTCATCTGCTTTCTAATTTCTATAATATTGAATTTAGCTGGTAAGCCTTTAATTTTTTTTCTTTATGTGATTGGACAAGTGGTGCTTCCTAATGTTGTATTTGAAAGGGTTGTTCTAATTAGTTGTAATATGATAGTGACAAAAAGTCCTCGCTGAATGGGGAAAAAGGAGGCTTTAAATTTCCTCATTGTCCTTTAGGCTTGATGGTTCTTTTTTTAATCCTATGTTTGAATTGGGAAGAAAATGAGGTAGGAAAAAATATTAGGAGGAAAAACTCCTAAAAATGATAATTCTTTTACCATTCATGGAAGTTTTCTTTTCTAATAATCTCGTCCCTCTATTTTCCTCCGTCTTTTTTCTCTATCCAAACATAGGGTTAATGAATCACTCAAGGGCCAATTTTATGTGATCACAGATATTGATAAAACAATTGAATTTAGTGGCTGTTTGGTTTCACTTATTTTTAGTGTTCGTACTATGCAGTATAAATATGTAATATTGACCATTAAAATAATAAAAATTGCATCATGAGTAGTAATATTGTAATTCATGTGCAATAATTTCATAGACTGAATCAGGTTGGATTAGACAAGGTAAAAAAAAAAAACAGTAAAGGTCATATGTACTTGGAAATTATTTTTCAAGAAAAAGCAAAAAATATTATTTCTTATTAAATGATGTTAAATGTGTTTAGATTTTAATTAATATTTGCATTGATAAAAAAATTTAGATGACATTTTAATATAGTGGTTTCATCAATTTTTCATCAAACTATTTTTCCTCTAATTAAAGTTTTAAAATAGTAGCACTATATAATAAAACATTCAAACTTTTCTTTGAATGGCTTAATCCAAGTCACACGGGTTGGTCCTGTTGGAAATTATGCCCTAGGGGCAAGTCATTGTACTTTAAACGTTAATGCCTTTTAAAGTATTCTCCATTTAGTTATCATTTCATTTGCATGTTTATAGTGATAACTGTATCCCTGGATATAACTTATAGATTATTCTAAATATCTCTGGTTGGTCATCTACGCGGGAGCAAAGATGAAATAAGACCAGTATGACTTTGATGAGGTATGGAGATACGAATCAAAGTCATAGGCACTTGTAGGAGAACAAGGTCTTTGGATCGACTCACTATGAGAAAGCCTGCATGGATTTAGTCATAAGCTTATCTCATGTATAACGCGTCACAACGCCTTTTGACCTGAGATCATCATGGATTCCTACATGATGAGTCGCTGATCTTTGATCTAGTCAAAAGTCACCTTTGACCGGGTGATGATAAAGGTTATGATCGGGATCAGTGGTTTTCATGTAGAGGGATGTGAATGGTCAAGATGGAATTTGTCCCTTACATTTGTAGAGAGATAATACTGGACCCCTCAATAAGTGAGTTTGAGAAACGTATGGCCATACTACGATGGAAATGAGTTTCCATTTCTATTAGACTACTCAAGAATCGAAAAAGTAATGGTCAAGAACAGAAAGTTGACATTATCCATGCCTCATCCTTGACCAAATTATCATGTGACAAAAGGGACGTGACATGGTTGTACGATAGGTTGTATCGTATCATCGATCCTCATATAAATTGGGTAGTCACAATGTCTTACTAGAGGCCACTTGCCACTTGTGGGCTGGTACAGTATTGGCCTGCTGCCAATCTCATGTGGGCCTGCGGGGTCGCACAAAAGAATAACCCAATGAGTTATAGTGTCCAGATTCATTGAATTTTAGATATGTCTGAGATTTAATGAATACAACTTTAATCTAGGATATATATATATATATATATATATATGTGCGCGTGTGTGTGTATATATATTATATTATAATATAATATAATATAAATTTGAAATTAAATAATAATGATATTATTAATATATATTATAATATTATAATATATTTGTTTTGTATTTAATTTATTTGATAAATTAAATATCTAAAACAAATAGAGATATTGTATCTCGATTTAATTTTCGAATAAAGATATCATATATCGATTTAATTTAAATTGAGATATTGTATCTCGATTTAATTTATAGAGATAAATTAAATCAGAAGGCTTTTAATTCGGATTAAATAAATAGATTAGATTAGATCTATTAGATAGATTTAATTAATATATTATTTTAATCCAAATTCAAATTTCAAAATTAATAAGGATTAATTTTGAATATAATACGCCTATCGAGTTTAGAAAAAACTACAGGACATTTTGTAGACGTATTAGAAAAGTTGCAAGAAACCCTAGAGAGAAAAAGAAGAGACGCGAGAATACTGAAGGTGCTAGCATGCTGCCGTCGGTGTTGGAGGCTATTCGTGTGGATACCGGTAGAGGGAGGAGATTCATAGAGTCAACTCCTATTGATCGAGTAGGTAGCCCACGAGATCAAATTTGAATGAGACCCTTATTAATCTACATAGGTACGTTTTCTAACGAACTTGATTTAAACGCCGTTGATGGATCCTCGGATGAGATTCGTAAAAGTTTTTAATTCCGCTGCATGTACGGATCCCAACAGTCCTCTCTTGACAACCTATTTAAGATTGTGCTCTAGACTAATCAATCTGGTGTAGATGTTATATTTAATTTAATAAAAGTAGTTCTATTAAATTATCATTTAATAACTTGTTTTACATGTTTTCTTTATAACAAGGATCTAGGAATAATTAAAATTATTATTCTAAATGTCTCCGGTCAATTATTATTGTTCGAACAACAATAAACTGAGACTAGTATATTTTGATTGATGATCATGTTTTCTTTATATCTTATGCTCTGTTCTGAAGTAGAACACAAGTTTCTAGCCTTAGTGGGCTAGGATATATTAATCTAGGATCAAATGACTCCTCAGAGATGCTTATGGATTAAACACCTAAGAGAAGATAAGTGCTCATTGGTATCTATGGAGAAGATATCAGAGAGCGTTCTCATATCACTGTGCTACACAGGAACGACGTTTCGCTAGAGGGGTGGGGTGTGTGCACAGTGAGGTTGAATGGTAAATAATGGAATAGAGAATGTAGAGAGTGCACCTGGTGGGTAACCTCCTATTTATAGGGATTACCTAGGGTTTTGCTCCCCATCACTGTGAATTTGTTATTCAGGTAGGATGTGCCTCCCACGTTTTACAAATACCTGCTCCACTACCTGTACGGTCCTGGACCATAAGCACGATGAGAAGATGACTTACATATTACCTGGATAAGGAGGATTCTGTTGCAAATACTCCCACTAGGCCGCATATCCGTTAGGCCCAATATATGGGTCCATAACAGTTGCCCCCAAGCTTGGTACTTCAGGTCTCTATAGTGCCGAGGTTAATAAATTACCTACCTCGGACTTTGTGACCGAGTTCTCGGAATGATGTAGTCAAATTTTGACTTATTTCCTCCCACCATGGATGGCGGGCTCGTTTCCTATCATCACTTATTCAACTTTCATGACGACCAAGATTTGCATAAACAATTGGATCTCGGCTATAACTGTCGTTATCAACTCGGTCATAACCGGCTATAAGCTACTGTCATGTGTCGCCCCCAATTGAGGTCATCATGAGAGTTTACTATCGTAGGAATAGGTGTGTTTCTCCAAGGGCAGCGGTGACTACTTGTTTGCCCTCCTTGGAATGTGGAAACACCTTGGGGCCTCGATATTTGTGCACATTTAATGCCCGCATCTTATCGACCCAGTCATCATTGCACTTTTTTGAAAAAGATTTATTTCAAAATTAAAGAAGTATTGATCATTCTCCGGCGATTATGTTTTTCGATTGAAGAGACATTAATTGCCCCTGACGTTTTCGTCTTTCGATATGAAAAAGCATTGACCATCCTTAACGTTTAACTTCCGCGACATCTATAAATTCATGCTTGTTCTTCCTATTTTACTCATTCTGGGTTCTCAAACTTCTCCTCCCTTCGACATTTCTTCAGTCTTGTAGATGAACTACTGTTTTTCACAAGCCGAATCGCATATGTTGAAGGAGTCAAATTCGACCCGCATGTCCGATATCTCGATGTACTAATGACACGCAAAGTAAAAATGAAAAAGACCAGATTTGACTACAGCGTCAAGATCCTTACGATCCGCATCACGTTTAAGATATATTTGCCAGTCTTCATCCACATCGCTCAAAGGACATCTGAGAGTGCAGACATATTTGCCAGTCTTCACGTGCATACCCCAACGGGCATCTGGGCTCTCTGATGGACTTTGGGATCTTCACCACACGATGGCCATCTAAGGATCACTCAGCGGCAACAAGCCTATGTTGCAGACTCGCTGACTGCTACTGGTGACTTTGGATGCCAATTATCTGTGGCAAGTTGGGGCGCCGCTGCTGACAATCCGCACCCTCTACCTATCTTGTGACTGTTGTCATTGTATTTCGCTTTTTGAGTCCATAACCCAATTTACTTTTCTGTAAGAATATCGTGTAAATAATCCAATTGTTAATAGAAGAAATACTTTGCATTTGATTTACTTGATGCACCTTCCGAATTTGCTTTTATCCGTTCAGCTGGCACACCTGCTGAATTGTACCTGATAGTCGAGGCGTTATCTCGACTTAGATATTACCCCTTCCATATGTTGCCCCCAATCCGGGTTGACGTTAAAATTAATCGCCCCCCAATCCGGGTTGACATTAAAATCAATCACCCCTCAATCTGGGTTGGCGTTAAAATTAATCGCCCCTCAATCCGGGTTGGCGTTAAAAAAGGAACCCAATCATATTTATTTGCTTTTCTAAAGCCTTTCTTCTATCAACGCCAATCTGCCTTTTCTTCTAGGATACTGGGGTTGACCCGGACAAATCGCCAATTTATGACAGCAAAATTCTGGGTCTACCCCGGGGATCTCGAAGGCTGCCAAGCAAAGACGTCCTTGTTATTTCGCAAGAAATCTTCGAGCTCTGCCCGAACCTCAGGATCCAATGTCTTGCCGACTTTAGTAGCCTGCCCGGGTTCAGCACCTAACACGAGGTCCTCCAGCTCACCATTCGGCTCTGTCTTTTGCATCTTTTCCTACTCACGCAAATCCAGCTCCACTAAATTGATCGACTTACCTTTTAAATCAGCTTTGGACAAAGTACTCTTAATTTCCCGAGATAGGATTGTTGGGTCACTCTTGGTTTCTTTAACCGCCTCAAAGTAACACTGTCGAGACTCCTTTTGATCACCCTTTATCATGACAACCTTATTCTTCTTGTTCACCAACTTCAACTTTTGGTGCTTGGAAGACACCAGCATGTCCCAATTATGAATAGTTGGTCGCCCCAAGATGATATTGTAAGGGGAGGGAAGATCGGCCACTATGAACCTAACTCATTTTGATTTGAATACCTCCCCAGTGCCTAGGGATAGCTTCAAGTCTATGTACCCTTTTGGGCAAGTATCCTGCCCGTTGAATCCGATCAAGGTTGTTCTACACGGCTTCAAATCTTCCAGATCAAATCTCATCCGTTTAAATGCATCCCACAGGATAATATCCACCGCACAGCCATTGTCAATGAAAATTTTCTTTACACAACAGTTTACGACGGTTCCCGTGATTACTAGCCCGTCATGGTGACCTGGTGGCACATCCTCCAAGTCTTGCCTGGTAAAACTGAGCACTGGGGGTTCCGATCTTGCAGAATCCTTTTTGAATTTTGTGCGATCCCTGATGGAAAGGACCTCCCTCAGATATTTCTTCCGCTGGCTTATTGAATCCTCTCCACCTCCAAAACCTCCACTGATCATGTTGCAATCGTACTTGGAATTAGGGAACTCATCTTCACTACCAACCAATTTCTTCTTCTGATCTCGTCTTTTCCTTTCTGAAGGCGGGCTCTTGCTTCGACCTCCTTGCCGTTTGTTGTTTTGTCATCCTTGCGTCTGAATAACATAACGGCGAAGTTTTCCCTCCCAGACAAAACTTTCAACCGCATCCCTTAAATCCTAACAGCTATCAGTCGTATGACCGTATTGGTCATGGAACTCACAATACCGAGATTTGTCCAGGGCAGCCTCTCTCCGCAGTGGTCGAGGTCTCTCCACTTTCTTCATTTCCATTGCGGATACCTCCTTCCAAATCTGCGCTTGTGACACCTTCAAGGGAGTGTATCTATCGAACTTTCCTTCCGCCTTGCTTACTTTGGGCCTGCTGTAGACGCTTTGCCTATGGGAATCCTGCCTACGCCCACTATATTGCTCTTTGCCCTTATGAGGTGGACTCCTACCCCTCTATTTTGGTACCTGACTTAGCATGTCCATTTGTTTGAGTTCTAGATATGTTTTCGACCTATCTCAGAACTTGGCTAAGGTTTCAGGACGACTCTTCAGTACAGACTTCTTCAGCCGAGATGAACAATTAAGTCTGACTATCACGCAGTGTAGATGTACTTCTTCTTTCAAACTGGGCACTTGCAGGGCCGTATCTTTGAAACGCTCAAGATATTTTTGCAGGTCTTGCCAGGAAACTGTTTCACCTAGTCCAGCTAGAACTCGGTCTTTGGTTGCTTCCTGCTTGTTGCAAAATTAAGCAAAAACTTCTATTCCATGGTTTTCATATCCCGGATAGAATGTAATGGCAGAGAATGAAACCAAGTCTGTGCAGCTCCTCTTAGAGTTCCTACAAATAACCGAGGGATGACCAGTCCTACAATCCCTTTCACCCCAATCTCCATCTTGAAGTTGTTAATATGGTTCAATGGGTCCTGACTCCCATCGTACTTTGGCAGTTCTCTTGAGTGTAAGCCCTTGGGATAGGTGGCCACCATAATTTCATCTGAGAATTGACTCAAGACTCCGCCGTGCCCTTATGCACCTGTCTTGGTCATGTTGAACGGCGGGGGTGTTGCATCACTCTTACTCTGATCCAAGTTTTCAGCCGATTGCTTCCCTTTTGCCCGAGACAAATTGACCTTAGCTACCCGTGGTATGTTGGCGTCCATCTCCGTGGTTGTCGTATCGCTAACCCGACTAGGCTTGTTGATATCTTAGGCGACATTCCGGGAAGGATTCTCCAACACCCTGATATGTTCTTCAAGTAATAATATCTTTCTGCTTTCTCCTTCTGGGACCTTATCTCGGTCATTGACGACCAGATTCTCCTCTTCGTGAATTTCACTAGGCTCTTCAGTGTCAGTGTGTGCAGACGTCGAGGCCATGACCAACTTGGGCCAGCGCCATTCCGTCTTACATTCTTAGTTTGATTCTCCCTCTGCCCGATACGTTCTTCCAGCGTTTGCCTTATTCGTCTCTGCTCTTCTTGTCTCCATATGGCATTTCGGCGATCCATGTCTTCTCGGATAAGTCGGACGTCCTCTTCTCTCTGAAGTCGCTGACGAGTTTCCATGTTCTCTATCCGTTTGACTAAAGAACCTACCGCCTTGTGCAGTATTTTAATGTCGGGATGTTCGATCTGAAATTCCGGAGAAGGGGGAGGAAGATCTTGCTGTTGAACCACTCGCTGTCCTTGCTGAACACCTCGGCTTGGGTGAGGGGAATTCACCGTATCCTCCGTCTCACCCTCAGTCGTCACGGTGACGTGATGAGGATTTGGAGCGACAGAATCCGAATATTGGACCGTCTGTTCCTGGTGCAGCTGCTGTGGCTGCCCCTCAGGTACCTGATCATGTCGGGGTGCCTAACTATGACTCCTAGTGCTCGCGACCATTCTCAGTGGTTGTTTGTGGTTTTCTGTGGTCTGGGAATCAAAGTTTATGGTTCCCCACGGTTGGCGCCAATGTTCTGGAGTAGAACACAAGTGTCTAGCCTTAGTGGGCTAGGATATATTAATATAGGATCAAATGACTCCTCAGAGATGCTTATGGATTAAACACCTAAGAGAAGATGAGTGCTCAGTGGTATCTATGGAGAAGATATCAAATAGCGTTCTCAGATCACTGTGCTACACAGGAACGACGTTTCGCCAGAGGGGTGGGGTGTGTGTACAGTGAGGATGAATGGTAAATAATGGAATAGAGAATATAGAGAGTGCACCTGGTGGGTAACCTCCTATTTATAGGGATTACCTAGGGTTTTGCTCCCCATCACTGTGAATCCGTTATTCAGGTAGGATGTGCCTCCCACGTTCTGCAAATACCTGCTCCACTACCTGTACGGTCCTGGACCATAAGCACAATGAGAAGGTGACTCACATATTACCTGGATAAGGAGGATTCTGTTGCAAATACTCCTACTGGGCCGCATATTCGTTAGGCCCAATATATGGGTCCATAACATGTTCGAACTAGATTTCATGTGACAAGGCGGACTTGACATTGTTATAATTCAGTTTAAATCAGATCATCGATCTTTATATAATTTGGGTAGTCATAATATCTTGCTAGAAACCTCTTATGAATTGTGGGCCAAAGGGTACTTTGGGCCCTCTGCTAACATTATATTAGCGTATAGTGTCGTATATAAGAATGGGCCAACTACCTCTTGTCCTTAGGTTCAACTGGCAAAGGGGTTGGACGCTCTCACCAAAGGGAGATGGTTCGATCTAGAGTTGGTCAAGGCGTTGGGGGAGACATTCTAACTCCTGGGTGCCTAGGTAAATGCCTGAGGGTAATAGACAGCTCGCCCTGCCTAACATTGGTATAACCTATGAGGAAGGGAGATTTTGCCCTGCCCTTGATCATGAGTGGGCCCAACCCCTTTCCTAAAATTTTTTTTATCAAAAAAAAAAATAAGAATGGGCCAACGCGAACTTAAATTCAATGAATATAAAATGTCATCGTCATTTTACTAAAAAAATGCCATCATTTAATCTAGAAAGTCTTTTTTTTTAAAAAAAAAAATATAGAGAACTTTAGGAGATCTTCTGATTTGGATTTTAAAAAAATATAATAGACCTAAATTTAGAAGTATTATTTATGGTGAAATAATGTTATGTTTTTATTATTTGAAAAATAATAATATTGTGTTTAATTTAGGATTTTAGATCTAGGAATTTTTATTTTCAAATATGATATCTTTGGAAGATTTCAAACGGAAGATCTTAAATTAAATAGAAGGGCACAATCTTATTAAAGATATTGATAAAAATTAATATGTATATAATATAATAACAAAATATCCTTTTTCTAATGGTGGTAGACGAATTTTTAATATTTAATATGTAAATTTCGTGCGTCATTTATTATTTAATTGAAATTTGAGATTAAAGTTAAATAAGACATTATTTAAATAACTAGAGAGAGAGAGAAATTGTGAGAAACAATTGAGGCCTACTGTTGACTCTTGGATACATGAACCAGTTGTGATTCAAGGAAGGTGTAACAAGGCAATAAAAAAAATTAACCAGCAATTCAAAAAGGGTTAAGGAGCAAATTTACCAATAAACTATTGGTTCAGGAGCACCCAGCTCAATAAACTCTCATCTGGACCTTAAATGCAAACAAACTTCTAAAAATGTTAAATGAGCACAATCACCGTTATCATGGGTAACGTCCGTCTGAAGGTGAATTAATAATTTAATATAGTAATGACGTTAGCTGGTTTTGGGTTTTCACACCTTTGCTCAAGGTTGATGATGAGAATTTTGGATTCGAGCCGGATATGACACCGGCATACTGTCTCGCAAGGGGGTAGAATCCGAATCTCGAGAACTTATGGCCTGAACCATTGGAGGAGGAGCACAATTTTCTTCGAAATTGGATGGTCTTGGCGTCGGTCCTCGCGATGACCGAACAGTACAAATCGGCGGGGCCGAAGTTTGAATGCCTTGGGTACCCCATCATGGAGTAGAAATCGGCGTGGTTGAAATTCGAACCCCGGGGTGTTGGATTCCGGGAAGAGCTCAAGCTGTAAATCTCGACACCGGTGAGGTTTGACGGTTGGGGGGTCACTGCAAACGATCGTCTCGACGCGTTCGACTTCCTAACCATCACGTGGAGCTTCCCATCGTCCCCAACCTCCGCATCCGTCTCCAGAAAGTCCCGGCCGTCAAGTGAGACGACGTCTGAATCAACCTTGAACGACACAATCGACGCCACCGTCTCCGGGAACTGCTCCATGATCAACAACTTGGCTCCACGGTACTCGAAGAGAAACAGCAACAGTGTGTACCAAATAATACACTGCAACACCACTATCTAAACCATGAGACTACCTGATCGAGTTATATGGACTAGTGCCGTACATAGCGATGAGCAGAGGAATCCACACGACAAGAGTGTTGGGCAATGTCGAGAGAGAGAAAATGGTGATCATCCATTCGAGGCTCCCGTTCTTGGTGAAGTTGGTCCATATTCCGAGCGCAAAGAGCATGATGATCTTCTGGAGGGTGTCGGCGGTGATGAAGCGTGAGTTCATGGCGTAAGGGTTGAGACGGACGTTACCATGGTCTAACGGTGATTGTGCTCATTTAACGTTTTTAGAAGTTTGTTTGTATTTAAGGTCCAGATGAGAGTTTATTGTGCTGGGTGCTCCTGGACCAATAGTTTATTGGTAAATTTGCTCCTTAACCCATTCAAAAAAGTAAGGGATAACTATAATAGGAAAAATAAGTTTCCATATACTGATATACATGACACCTGTTATGGTTATATAAAGTTTTGGGTACCCCTGGGCAAAATAATAATAATAATAATAAAGTTCTGAGTACCGCAGAAACAAAACCTTGATAAAAAAATAAAAAATAAAAACCTAATACACGTAATTATATACTAATACCCTATAAAAATTATAAAAAGACACGTCACTTACCACATAAGTATAATAGAAAGGAACCATCACGCGTGTCTTATCATGGTTAGAAAAGGAAAGGAAAAAATATGTGTTGCATTTATTGAGGAGGAAAGACAGAAATAAACATATTGAATTTCAATAATTCTAAAGGAGCTATTTTAGAATTTTGGCAGATCACAAAATTTAAGAAATTATCTATTTTTTTAAATAAAAAAATCCTTAATCCCCTTGTGGGCCGCTAATCGTCAGAGCTCTGGTGCCAATGCCTGGCGGCGGCAGCCATCACCGATCTCTGTTGTCCTTGTCGGCAGTTAGAGCTCTAGTAAATATTATTAACAACTCAGGTATCTATAATAACAATTTTAGTATAACTATTAACAACTCAAGTATCTACATAGCAACAACTTTAGTCTGAAAAATTTTATAAAAGATATTAACTGTCGGAGCTCTGGTGAGAATTAATAAGAAATATTCAACAAATACCTCGTTTACAACTTTAATATAGCTATTACAACTTACGTATCTGTATTACCAATTTTAGCATAAGAAATTTGAAAAAACAAAAAATATTAGCCACCAGAGTCTGGGTCTGTTTGGTTTTAGGGAACCGGAGGGGAGAGAGGAAGGATGGAGGGATTTTGGCTCCCTCCCTTCGTCTGGCTGATGATATTTTTTAAGAGGGGAGAGGAAATTTTTTAAAATTTTTCCCTCCCTTCCTTCAAAAGCCTTACCCCCCAAATCAGACGGATTTGGAGGGATTATAAAAATTAGTGTGACAGTATGGACAAAGATACCCCTGTTGTTTTTCTGTTATTCCAAAAATACCCAAGGCCCTCTTCAATCGATGCAGCTCTGGGATTCTGGGAACTTATCCGGCAGCAAGTAAGTAATTGGACAAGAGAGAAAATTAGAAAGTTAGTACCATTGGTGAGTTTAATATTTGCAATTAGAAAACTTGGGGATCCGCATCTCAAATCCGTATATGATCCAAATGATACAGAAGATTGATGTAAACGAAGATGGGTGCGTTGACATCGACGAATTAGGAGAACGATACAAATTAATAAAATTTTAAGAAGAATAGAAATGCAGAAGAAAAGGAGCAAGAAAAAGTCCGAACCAAACGCTACTATATAATGGCTGAAACAACTCATTCAATATAAACTTTTGATGATTTAGCACATTTAATTCATGTACGCTCCCTCATGAATGATGTTATCAAAGTCAGAGCAATGATTCAATGCCTTCCTCCTATATGCAAGCAAATTATTATGAAAATGGTTTTCGGTGGTTAGATTAGTTCATTTGCTTAGAAAATATATTTGAAGATATTTTATTTTGCTCGCGATGGATGGCTTTTAATGCCACCTTACATACTTTAATTTGTCTTGTGATGACATTTGATGCCACCATTTATATTTTGATATGATAAACTCCTTATTTTGGTAAATGACATTGTTTGTTTAGCTTCATGGTTGATTTGTATAGCTTGATAGAATATTGTCTTGCATTGATTTTCCTCCCTCCTCATCTAAATCAAACAAGGTAACATTAAAATTCTTTTTATAATATAAGGGTAAAGTTGTCAATGTGAAAAAAAGTTCCCTCCCCTTCATTCTTGAACCAAACAAGTTAACATTAAAATCTCTCCCATCCCCTTCCTTCTAATTAAATCTAAACAAGGTAATATTAAAATCTCACATATCCCCTCCCCTCCCCTCCGTCGAACCAAACAGAACCTTAGAAGAATTTTCTTTTTCTTTTTGAATTACTCAAGTAAAAGTTGTCAATATAGATATATAAGTTGTTAATAACGATACTAAAGTTATAAACGACAACCTTATATATATTTTTTAATTTCTCACACAAAAGTCGTCAATATTAATACTTGAATTGTTAATAACGATACTAAAGTTGTAAACGAGATATTTGTTGAATATTTCTTAATAATTTTCATCGAATTCCGACGACTATTTTGTTTTTTTTTTTTTGGAATTTCTCACGCTGAAGTTGTTAATATAAATACTTAAGTTGTTAGTTATGATACTAAAGTTGTAAACACGGCATTTGTTGAATATTTCCTAATAACTTTCATCGAACTCTAGTGTCTAATATTTTTTTTTTTTTTTTTTGGGAATTTCTTAGGCTAAAGTGATTAATAACGATAGTAAAGTTATTGATATACATACTTGAGTTTTTAATAACCTTTACCGGAGCTCCAACTGTTAATATCCTTTTTTGAATTTATGAGGTGAAAGTTGTTAATACGAGATACTTAAGTTATTAATAGCAATACTAAAGTTGTAAATAGAGTATTTGTTGACTAATTCCCAAGGTTTTATTACCCAGATCGATCACTAGACCGATCGTTGTATTAGTTCAAAGGTCGTGGGTTAAACCGAGCTAAACCGATGAAAAATTGAAGATTTTAGGGTTACTAGTATAACATTCTAAAGATTTTTTTTTAAAATATCGATTTTTGTACCAAAAAAAAAAAGTGAACCATTTTGACCCCCTAGATCGGACCGATTTAGTTACCGATTCGCCGGTTTCTAGTCCAGTCTAGGTCTGAGAACACTACTAATAATTCCTAATAACCTTCACCGAAGCTTCGACGACTAATATCTTTTTTTTTTTTTAATTTCTCTGGCAAAAGTTGTTAATATAGAAACTTAAGCTGTTAATAAAGATATTAAAATTGTTAAAATGGATTTCTTAGGCTAAATTTGTTAATATAATACTTGAGTTGTTAATAATTTTCACCGGAAATTTGGCGACTAATATCTTTTTTTGAATTTTCCTAACTAAAATTTTAATACAAATACTTGAATTGTTAATAGCGATATTAAAATCACTAATATGAATAATTAAGTTGTTGATAACTTTCACTGGAACTCTTGAGGCTAATATATATTTTTCAATTTCTCATTCTAATATTGTTAACATAGATACTTAAATTGTTAATTGCGATACTAAAGGGTTTTAATATAGATACTTGAGTTATTAATAACATTCATCGGAGTTCTGGTGACTAATATCTTTTTTTGAATTTCTCAGACTAAAGTTGTTAATATAAATACTTGAGTTGTTATAGTGATACTAAAGTTGTAAATAGGGTATTTATTGAATATTTTCTAATAATCTTCATTGAAGCTCCGACAGCTAATACCTTTTTGTTGAATTTTTTTAAACTAAAGTTGTTAATATAGATACTTGAGTTATTAATAGCAATATTGAAGTTGTTAATATAGATACTCTAGTTTTTAATAACCTTCACTAGAGCTTTGGCGACTAATATTTTTTTGAATTTCTTTGACTAAGATTGTTAATATAAATACTTGAGTTGTTAATAACCTTCACCGGAGCTCTGATGACTAATATCTTTTTTTAAATATAGATAATTGAGTTGTTAATAGCAATAATAAAATTGTTATTATAGATGTTTGGATTTTTAATAACCTTCACCGGAGCTCAAATTGCAGTTGCGAAGCAAACCCACCGGCGCCGAAGCTTTCACCTAGCAACGAATTTGAGGATTTTTTTATTTTTTATTTTAAAAAAACTAAGAGTAGTTAGATAATTTATTAAATTTTGCATCATTTGAAAATTCAGAATAAATTCTATTATAATCATTGAAATTCAACATATTTATTTATCTTTTTCCAATTTTCCTCATATTTTCCTATCATTTTCCTTTTATTGAGATGTGTAGTTAAAATTCAAATATTAATTAAGGACATCCTGAAAAGAAACTTATAGAGCATTTTCTTATATTTAATGAAGCTCAAATGGTTCTATTGAGTGCGATTTAGTTATTTTTTCTTATTTGGAAACAAATTATTTTTTTCCTTATTTTAAAACTTCCGGGTGTTGAATGCTTCCTAATCAATACTTTCATGGCAAAATTGGTATTTAACAAAAAAAAAAAGTTTATATATATATATATATATATATATATATATATATTACTTCATTCACCCTTTTTTTCTTCACTTTGTTGGTATGTGGGTGCAATATACATATTTATATTTATTTAACCCGCTCCTCCTCCCATAATTGATCCGTCGTGAGTGTATGCGCCTGTGAGTTTTTTTTCCCCGCAAAACCCCTTCTAGTTCCTACCAACTTCTCCTATCAAAGTTTTGTCGGTAGGCCTCAGTTTTTATTTTATTTTTATTTTTCCCTTTTTCTTCTACCTCAAAATAAAATTATATATTTAGCAGTGCATTCCCTGTTTATATTTTTATCATTCTCACTTCACATTGGCCACAAACTTCAAATAAGTTATTTACTCTAATAAATAGATATATGTTGATGAATCCATGTCCTCACCGTCAATTTTGTTTGGGAAAATCCTTTTCAAGGCCCATATTACCAAAAAAATCCCAAAAAGGCCCCAAGATTCTGAAAATTCCAAAAAATGCCCCAAGATTCTGAGAATTCCAGAAAAGGCGCTTTAGAATTTATGGAGTTGTTAACGGGCTGATATAGTTGTTAGCAGGGTACTGATATAGTTGTTAATTGGGCTGATTTAGTTGTTAAAAAAATTGTTGTTAACAACTAAATCAGCTCAGTTAACAACTATATCAGTACCCCGCAAACAACTATATCTGCCCCGTTAACAACTCACGTTTGGCCTTTTCTCGAGATTTTCAGAATCTTTGGGCCTTTTCTAGAATTTTTTGGTAATATGGGCCTTGAAAAGGATTTTCCCATTTTGTTTCGCACTGCACCATTTCATTATGGAGTTTTCTTTGCTTACTAGAAGCACACATACAAGGTCTTTATATTTAATATGTTGCATGTGTACAATGATTTTTGTTTCTTTAAGAATTAAATCTAAATGTAAAAGTGAATATGTGGTAAGTAATAAGTATATATTCCTATAATATCAATTTATAGAAGGGTAGATTTATACTTTAGGGTCATATTAGAGTAAGTTTAAAGTAGTTTTGAGTTATATTTTCATAGATATTTGTATTGGTAATCTTGTAGACTCTTATTGAGAGCTTTGGAGTAACTCTTATGTGATTACCTTTGTGTTTTTTTGTTAAAATGATGATTGTTTGTTGAGTTTGGAGTAGAGGTAACTTTGATTTTTTTGGTTATTCTTTTATATATTTGTCAATTGTGTGTGTATATATATATATATATTAAATGAAGCGATCATGCACAATTTGGGATTTGTTGTGTCTATGGAGGGTTTGATTTGGAATTATATATTTGACTATAATTATATTGATGAGATAAGAAACTTTTCAAGCATGCTTGTTGTATATTAGAACTCATGGTTATGGTAACTGAATTTGATTATTGGTGCTTATTTTGTGATTATGTTTTCAGTTTAGATGGTTTAACTTTGTCCTCGGTTTAGACAGTTTATTGTCCTATGAAACTCATTTCGGGACATTGAGCCAAAAATATCTTGGAGTAGGAAACTTTTATATACTTGTCAATTTTAAGCATTTGTTGTTTCCATGGAGGGTTTGATTTGGAATTATAATTTGAAAGATGAGAAACTTTTCAAACATGTAGAACTCATGGTTATGATATCTGTGTTATGATTGTAAATGAAATAGGTTTGGAAAATGAGATGATATTCCACAGTTTTGGAACCCGTTCGGGAAGGGATTTTGTTAACCAAATCGAGAATTAGTTTGTAAAAGGTTAATATCAATAAATTATTGTGGGTTGAACTTGATTTTGAAACCGTATGTTCTTGATCTTGGTTTGCATGTATATTTTTGAATAACCAATGGTTACTGAGATTATTGGATCTTATAGTTATTATATTTTTTTTTTAGGTGATTAGTTTAATAGAAAGCAAGAAAAGACACATATGGAGTGAGTCTTTAAATGCTCTTTTTGTACTCTAGACTTCATGTTATGTCATTTATATTTGTCATGACTATAAGACTTTTTCACATTTTATCAACTCTGAAATATCTTAGAAATTTATTTTGACACTGTAAATATTTTGGGAAATTAATTTGGCCCTGTCGAAATGGAATTTTGTTGATTGACAATATTTCAAATACTTTTGTTAAGTATTTGATTGTTGGATTTGAAATGTTATGTGGGTAGTATGGCCTCTGAACTTCTTTCATCTTATTATTTTTGGGAAAATCATGTTTTATTCTTCTTCAGAAAAAGGCCCAAGGTGAGTTGTTAATGGGGCCGATCAAGTTGTTTTTTCTCTTATTTTTTTGGGTTCATCGAAGAATTTTACTGGAATTTTTTGTAGCCAGATTTTATTATTTTTTGGGTTCATTTTTGTAGCCTAAATTTTTTTTTTTTGGGATTTTGATTGCTTTGTTCCTTTTCTCATTGATCATTACTTATGTTTTGGGTTTTGATTACTATTGCTTCGTTTTTTCTCTTCACTTTTCACATCACGACGCCGAGAACCAGCGAGTTCATGAGTTTTGAACAAAATACAAGAGTGTTTCCATCATATATCAGAATATATATTGTGAGATTTAGAAAAATGAAATCAGTCCAAGAAAACATGGCTAGGTAAATTCCGAAAAATGAAAATCAAATTCGCCTTTGGTTTCTGCAAATGCATCATACCGAAATGAGCCATGAAACAAAAAAGGGGGAAGGAAATGAAATAGTGAGAGAGGAATAATGGAAGATTGATGTAGAAAGAGTACTTGATTGAGAAGGACTGTGAGAGAAGAGGAAGACAATATGAAGTTGAGGAAGAAGAAACTGGATAGTAAATGTGGAATTTCATAAAAGTCGTAATGTGATTAATAAGTTCATTTGTCAGGTGGAAAACATGTAATTGGTGAAACCAAAATTTGAGTATTATAAACAAAATTTGTAATGAGAATGACAAGTTCATGAATAAGATTAACAAGTTCAATAATGTGATTAACAAGTTTATTCGTCAAAGGGTGAAATACATGTAAATGGGAAACCAAAATCTGAGTACTATAAACAAAATTTGTAATAGGAATAACAAGTTCATGAATGAGATTAAAAAATTCAATAATGAGATTCACAAGTTTATTCGTCAAGTGGAAAACATGTAACTCTGGTGAAACCAAAATCTAAGTATTATGAACAAAATTTGTAATGGGAATAAGAAGTTCATGAATGAGATTAACAGTTCATTCGTTAGGTGGAAAACATGTAACTCTGGTGAAACTGAAATCTAAGCACTATGAACAAAATTTGTAATGAGAATAACAAGTTTATTAATGAGATTCATAAGTTCAAGTAATAAGTTTAACAAGTTTATTTGTTAAGGTTATGTTAGTTTGGGTTACTAACATCCGAGCACTATAAACAAAAAAATTGTAATGAGATTAACAAATTCATCAATGGTATTCATAACACTTGTAATGAGATTCACAAGAGCCTTTTTAAATTAAAAAATGTTAACAAAAATATATATATATTTATCAATGTATATTTATATCAAAAGAGCTAAGCGGCTTAGTGGCCCTTCAATATGAAGGTGGGGTGGCTTCAAATCACATCCTCATACTTTCATTCAATTTTTTTTTTTTTTTAAAAAAATATCAACCTCCCCAAAAAAACCTTCGTCAGAGCCTATGGGCCAGCCAGTGCTCAGCTTTGAATGGCCAGTAATGGTGATGCTTTGGTGAGGCTCATTTTTTATATCTAAAAATTGAGGGTAAAATAGTAAATTTATCAACATTTTAAAATCTTAATTTAATCTCTATCATTTTTTATCCTTTAAAATTTTAAGAGACTTTTTGATCGTGGGATTTCAAATGATATTTAATCGTGGTTTTTCCTTTATTTAACTGTCATTGAATCATTAAAAAAAATCAACTGCGTTACTGGAAGTAGTATCATTTTCTCTCAAACGTCGATGACTCTTCCACTTACACATTGATTACGAGTTTTGCCTACGATAAATGAAATTGCCTGAAACATCCGCTCCGCTGCCAGAAAAATGAAAAGGCTGACTGAACAAAGAGCATTGACGAAAGATCCTCCATTCTTGCCTCTGAAGCAAAAACCCCACACACAAGCCATGGCTTCTCATTTTCATCCTCCTGCCTCCATCAATTTCTTCAAAATCATCTTGAAATCCAATCTTGAATCCATCGTAAGCATTCTCTCTTCCCCCCTAATTTTTCTTTATCCATGTTTTTAGTTTCATTTGCTCCAAATGCAATAAGGTTTACCCTTTTTTCTTCTTCTGAACTCGCTGCTATGAAAAAGCTGAACCGGGTTTTGCCTTTTAATCTGTCTCCGTTTATACACTCATCTTTTTTCAGAAATGAAATTTCCCAACGTGGAACCCTCAACCTCGCACTTTTTTCCCCTTTCTTGATTGCCGTGTATAGAAAGGGTTTGAAATTTTTTTTTTTTTTTTGCTCAGAGAAGGGTTTGAATTGAAATAAATACATATTCATACATAGGTACGTGCGTACATTATTATATACATGTGTGTGTGTGTGTATGCGCATCTATATCTATATACAGGGAGAGAGATGGTGGGATGTTGTGAGATTGAATTGATATATTTCCATTTTGACTCGAGTCAAAACTCTTACATTATGTAAATAATTCTCTTATTAGTAATTTTGTTCATTACTTATCTGCACATATCTTAAAGTTTAGTGAGCTATATGCATATAACTTAAAGTTTGAAGGCGTTATACACACACACACAAAAATATAATTCAAGGGGTATATAATTGATGGTTGGGTTTATTTATCTATACAGAGTTGAAAGTTTAGGTGAGTTCATTATTAAGTTTTATAGGTTGAGAAAGTTATTTGTACATGGTTCAAAGTTCACAAAAGTTGTATGTAATTTAGCCTTCCTTTTAAATATGTTTCCTTTAATTGGGGTATGGTACGTTATGCTTATGGAAGAATTTGGTTATATATCCATCTTAAAGTTCAAAAGCCATCAACGTTTTTCCCTATTATAGATATGTGACACAATAAGACAGAATCAAAGTTAGAACTCAGAAGTAAATTATACTATTGATTATGAATAAACAACTTGTTCTGTTACAGTTGTAGTAGACATGTGAACTTGTATATTTGCACATTAATATACTAACAAACACTACTTCACAGAGGATTCCAAACAAATTTACAAGGAGATATGGAAGTGGTTTGTCAAACCCTGTGTTACTGAAGCCTCCGGATGGGAAAGAGTGGAAAGTACATCTGAAAACACATGATAATGAGGTTTGGTTTCAAGAGGGTTGGAATGAATTTGCTCGCTTTTACTCTCTAGATGAAGGACATCTGATTTTGTTCAAGTATGAAGGAACTTCTTGGTTTGATGTACACTTATTCGATATGAGTGCACTAGAAATAGACTATCCTTCTTCATCTAATAAGAATAATCTCAGAGATGATACAGTTGAAATCTTGGATGAGATGCCTCTAAACCGAAAGGCTAGGCACAAAACACTTTTGCCATCCTTCAGGCCTGATAAGAAAATGAGAATTCTGCCGAAGTCGGAGACAAATCATGGTCAATATCAAGGAACAGAGTTTCAGAAATCAACCAATGCCGTAGAATTGAAATTTCCTATGAAGGAACCAGAAGGTATGTGTTTCTTGGTCTGCTTTCCCCTTTTGATTTGTAGATGTAATTGTATTGTTTATGAAACTAACTCAAAATTGTCATAGAAGATACAGGAGTGAGAATATCTAGTGCATGCTTGAATTCTGAGCATAGAAGGAAGATAGCATTAACTACTGTGGAAAAGATCAGAGCTATTAACAGTTCCAGTTCTTTCAAATCCAAATATCCATTTTTCATGGTAATCATGCAGCCTTCATATGTCAGGCATAAATGTCACTTGGTGAGCCTTCTAAGTTCTATCATTTTCTAGTTTGCTTCTTCTAAAATATGGACACTTGTATTTGAAACTTTTGGTTACCGGCTGCAATCTTCTGTGAGCTCTCAATGTTTTTTTCAATCTTCTCTTCAAAGGTGATGCCAACAAAATTCGCTAGAACACATTTGGAGAAAAAGCGTGGTGTTGTGCAACTTGAGGCACGAGATGGGAGAACTTGGACTGTCAGGTATACGATTCCCACAATCAAAGATGGGTGGGAGAAGTTTGTAATGGAAAATGGTTTGAAAGTGGGTCAAGTTTGTATTTTTGAAATGATTGGTAGCATGTTCAAAGTACATATTTTCGGAGACCAGGAAGAAAGTAATAACTTTTGTCAATTGGTTACATCTCTATAGATAAGTTCTCATGAATTATATTTACCTTTCACTGTGGATGATTTACAGTTAAAAGCGGAAAGAGGATTTACAATCTTGGAGAAGATCTGAAAGTTAAAAAGGAGCAGATCAGCAGTATGCAACAGACTCCTCTTGAGAAGGCCAGCCCCTTCAAATCTGAGTATCCTCATTTTATGGTTAAGATGACAAATGCTTACATTTGTGACAGGTCAAGCTTGGTAAGTATTTTT
Organism: Acacia acuminata; assembly: GCA_019022655.1. Lineage (NCBI taxonomy): Eukaryota > Viridiplantae > Streptophyta > Magnoliopsida > Fabales > Fabaceae > Acacia > Acacia acuminata. The sequence continues at coordinate 4,509,679 of JAFJYI010000010.1, forward strand.
GACCCTTTTAATGTAGTTTTTGGACCCAATTAAATTTTAATATAGTGTTGATTTAGCGGTGTAAAGCCCCGCTAGATCCCTTTGGGTCTCAAGCTCAAGTCCTAGAGAGACACTTGTGTTGGGAGGAGTGGTCATGAATCCAGAACTAGATAATAATATTAATAAAAGAATTGAAAGACGTGCTTGATTGATAGCCTTTCAGTTTAGTTTAATGGCATATGACCAAGGCTATGTTTATTTATTTATGGAAAAATTATAGTTTTTATCCCTAAAGTTTTGCTCAATTTTTAATTGGGTGAAGGTGCAGATTTACCAACCAACTATAACCCGAGGAGCGTCTGGCACAAATAACAATTGAGGGGACCAAAATTATCAATCAACAATTAAAAAGTGAAAAAAAAAACACCAAATAACTATTAAAAAATAACAACTATCACAATTAAGTTAAAATATGAGGCACTGGCGTAGGACGGTGGCGAAAACGCTGGAGAAAAGAGCGGTTAAACCTTCTTGTTGGAAAAGGAAAACACCAACAGAGATGGGACCATAGGAGCAAGCATTGTGGCGGCGGCGATTGCTGCTTGTGACATCAGAGGGATGGAACCAGGGTGCAAAGTGCATGACAGTCGAACGCTGTGGACTACTGGATGAGTTCAAGAGAGTGAGTGGAACACCCAGCAATGATAGAAGCTTTGGAGATGCCGACGTCGCCGACATCGGTGGACGATCAATGGAAGACGAGACACCAAGAGTTGACGGGGTAATAGTTCGTTAGCAAATCTGCTCCAAATTGTGTTTTTTTTTTTCACTTTTTAATTGTTGATTGGCAATTTTGGTCCCCTCAATTGTTATTTGTGTCATACGCTCCTCGGGTAATAGTTGGTTGGCAAATCTGCACCTTGACCCATTTTTAATTTGGTCTCTATAATTGAAATTTTTTAAAATTTTAATTGAGTCCTTATAATTTATTAACTTTTTAATTTAATTTTTACAGTTAAGTTATTAAAATTTTTTAATATACTATTAAGTTATTTTAATAATATTTCCTTTTGAAAATTTTTGTTGGTGTAACTATCTATCTATTGTTTTGGTGATCTAAATTTATTTGATTGTTGTTGGTAAAAGAGGCAAAGCATGATAATAAAGTAAGACTAATGACATACTTGGCTAAATGTTGACAAAACTATGATGCCAGGGACTAAATTAAAAGTATTATTTTCATTACTGTTACTATTATAGTTACTCACATGCAAATGCACACAAGTTCAATACACGCTTGTGAAAGCTTACTTGTTCTTAAAAATCACAAGCTCGCTCATCTAATCTAATACTCCCTCGTATACTTAATATATAACATATTTACCTAAATTGATTAGATTAAGGAAGTTAGTTAATATGACTTGTATTTTTTAAAAATACCCTAGTCATCTTCCTTAATTCCCTCTCCTTCTCCTTGATTATTGTTGAGAGAGCATCAACAAGGGTAGATTAAAAAAATATTGACATATGAAAACTATGTTTTATATTTAGAACCAAGATCAATTTCTTAAATGTCTTATATTAAGGACCGGAGGAAGTATTTTCTTTTCTGTTTTTACTTTTGTTTTTTATTTAATTATCTTTCAAGTTTTGTTGTAGAAATTATGTTGAAAAATAGAGAAATCTTTTATCCAACAACTATTGCTACTACTAACAGCAACATCGACAAAGCCTTCTTGGGCTAAGTGGAGTTGGCTACATAGACACATGACGTCATTGTGCTCTATCAAAAACTAAGTCTTTAGATAGATTGTTAACCAAAAGATCTCTCTTAATAATTTCATTGAGTGTTCCCTCAGGTCTTACTCTACTCCTTTCTAGAAGACTCCACACTGCTTGATCTAACCTCCTCACCGATTCATCTAATAGTCTTCTTTGAACATGTTTGAAACCATCTCAACCAATTTTTTACCAATTTCTCTTCAATAAATGCCACTCCAACTCTTCCACATAAAGTTCTTTATGAATCATATCTTTTCTTATATACTCACATATTTGAGCATCCTCATATCGACTATCCATACTTTATATTCATTTTGTCCTTTTAAAGTCTAACATTCACTACCATATAGCATTATTGGTCTTACAATAGTGTTATAAAGCTTCCATTTTACTTTATTAGGTACTTTTCAATCTTAAATAACTTGGGTAGCTTTTCTATATTTAAACTACCCAACTGGAATTCTGTTATTGACATATCCATCAATTTCACCGTCTTTTTGTCTAATTGATCCCAAATATCTAAACTTTTTCGGTTATGAGATGATTAATATCTCAATTTAATCTTTAAATCAGTTCTAACTTTGTCCCTTATCAAAATTGCAATGCATATATTCTATCTTACTGCTACTCAAGTGAAAACCCTTAGGGCCTGTTTGGTATGGGGAAGATTTGAGGACGGAAAGGAAGGGAATGAAAGATTTTGAGGGATGAGGGAAGATGAATTGTTTGGTTTGAAGAAAATGAAGGGGTAACAGTTGGTAAAGAATCATGAAATATATATTTTACCCTCAAAAGTAATTAATTCAAAATGAAAAGGGAATTTTTTTTTTCATAAATATATTTTTTAAAAAAAAATCTATCAAGTTTGAATTTGTCTAAAATATTTTCCCGCCAAGTTTGAACTTAACTAAAATATTCTCCGCCAAGTTCAAACTTATCGCATAAGTTTGAATTTGACTAAAATAGTCTCGCCAAGTTCAAACTTATTGCATAAGTTTGAACTTATCGCTTAAGTTCAAATTTATCACATAAATCGGAATTTAATCTATTTTCTTACATTATAGAAAAAATTATTTATGAGGGGTAAATATATCCAAAAGCGTCTATTCATATAGGAACTTGGGTTCCCACCAATTTTGGTGGGATCTTATCTTTCCACGTATAAAGGAAAGTTCCCAGAAAGATTGGACACAAAAAGTGTACCAAACAACGGAACTTGATAATCTTCCTTTCCCTTCGCACTTGTTCCGTGTACCAAAAGGCCTTAGATTCCAAGGGCCTTCTTCATAACTCAAATTTAGAGTTAATCTCTTCTATCAACTCGGACAAAAGAATTATATCATCTGCAAAAAGCATGCACTTAAGGATTTCTTCTTTGATAAGCTCATTTAGAACGTCTAAAACTAAGTTAAACAAATAAGAGCTCAAAGATGATCTCTAATGTAGGCCACTTATATGAAAGTTCTTTGCCTCACCTCTAGGTATTCTAACACTAGTTATTACCCCTTAACAACAACAACAAACCTTTATCCCAATAAGTAGTGTCAGCCACACAGATCTCACGATGCCATTATATTCTATATCCCCTGAATAACATAACAATAAATTGTTTTCCTTTTCTTTTGTGTTTCACAAATTCTAAGTGCTAGCAACTAGTCAAGTTCATGTTTAAGATTTATCTATGGTTTACTTGTTTTCACTTGTTTTATGTGATTTCTCTTTTGAAAAGAACAAACAAATTTCAACCTACTATGTTAATATACATAACCTTTTGTCTGGCTTATTTTCTTGAACTTTGGCCTAATGACCTAAGTATTTTATCAAAAACTAAAATATAAAACAATATTTTTAAGTGTTTACCCTAAAATTTCTGTTACCAAGTAATGTATCTGAAGAAGTAGAAAAATTTAACAAAGTCATCTCAACATATCAACGTTTGAAGCATTTTCATGCAATTAAAATGTCTCGTTGTGTCTGTTGGAGTTTTAGTGTGTGTGTCTCAAAAATGAAGTCCCACTTTGCTTAAGTTAATGGAAGCCTCAGCATATATGTGCTAAGATGTGAACTTAGACAAGTAAAAGGAACAAAAAAAGAGTGGGCTTGCACATACAATTGAGTTGCTTTCTAATTATTGTTTTCTCCTTCTCCGGCAGCATGTGCCATCACATTTTGCAAGAAAACATCTTCATGACTGTACTGAGAGTATCAAACTTGTTGTACAAGATATAGTTTGGCCCGTTGAGTATGTATTTAGAAAGATTCCTCAAGGAATTGAATCTCATGAATTTTCCTCTGTTGGATGGAGGCGATTTCGCGAGGACAACGACTTGAAAGTAGGTGATATCTGTGTCTTTGAGCTCAACCCCGACATCAAACTTACATTTCAAGTAACAATTTTACGAGCAACTAAAACACCTAGTTCATCCTACAAACAGGTAAATCTTCGATCACAAAATTCCTCATTATATCCTCTCTGATCTGCTGACCATCAATCCATAAAACTTTCTTCAGGTCAACTTAAAGGATGGAGTAATAGACTCAGATCCACCTTGGTGATGAAGGAAATGTGATGAGAGAGATGCATACAGAGACGAAGGAACCTATCTGTATCGCTCCTACGTTCTCTTCTCTTTTAACGGTCGCTTTCAAATAGTTTATTGCTTTCAATTTTCTTTTGACATTCTAAAGTTGGAAGCAGGAAGCCAACATGGAACTTAGAATTTCACTGCAGTTTAGGTCGTGAGAATCTCTTTTTCACAGCCTAAGGGCTTGTCATCTGCTTTCCATAATATTGAATGTGACAATTGTAATTTAGCTAGTGAGCCTTTAATTTTTTTCTTTACGTGGTTGGACAAGTGGTGCTTCCTAATGTTGTATTTGAAAGGGTTGTTCTACTTAGTTGTAATATGATAGTGACAAAAAGTCCTCGCTGAATGGGGAAAAAGGAGGCTTTAAATTTCCTCGTTGTCCTTTATTTATTATTTATTATTTTTATCCGATGTTTGAATTGGGAAGAAAATTAGGGAGGAAAAAAATTAGGAGGAAAAACTCCTAAAAATGATAATTCTATTACTATTCGCCGAAGTTTTCCTTTCTAATAATCTCGTCTCTCTATTTTTCTGTCTTTTTTCTCTATCCAAACATAAGATTAATGAATCACTCCAAGAGCCAATTTTATGTAATCACAAATATTGATAAAACAATTGAATTTAGTATCTGTTTGGTTTCACTTATTTTTAGTGATTTGTACCATACAGTATAAATATGTAATATTGACTATTAAAATAATAAAAATTGCATCATTAGTAGCAATATTGTAATTCATGTGCAATAATTTCACAGATTGAATAAGGTTGGATTGGACAAGGTAAAAAAAAAATAAAGGTCATATGTACTTGGATTTTTTTTTTTTTTTTTCAGAAAAAGCAAAAAATGTTATTTCTTATTAAATGACGTTAAATGTGTTTAACTTTTAATTCATATTTGCATTAATAAAAAAATTTATATGACATTTTAATATTGTGGTTTCATCAAACTATTTTTCCTCTAATTAAAGTTTAAAAATAGTAGTAGTATATAATAAAACATTCAAAATTTTCTTTGAATGGTTTAATCCAAGTCTCATGGATTTGTCCTCTCTTGACAACCTATTTAAGATTATGCTCTAGATTGTTGTCAAAGTCGCGAGTCAACTCGCCGAGTTTACGTTTTTAGATAATGAAATAGGGTTAACTTGCTTATAGAATCGTTCCATACACAAACTTGGTCAAACTCAGTTTTGACTTGATGAACTCGTCGTTTCTAAACTGAGTTGAGCGAGCCAGAGATATGGGCAGTAGAAGTCTAAGATCTGGATAGTAAAAGACTAAGAATCTTCAAAAAAAAAATAAAAATAAAAATAAAAGCTAGTATAAAGCTAAAAAGGAAAAATACATAACTTATAGAACTTGCCATATTTTAAGCTTGTAGACCTTGTATCGCCACTCCACCGTTCTTCTTTCCCAAAAGTTTGAATCTTTTGTTTTTCATTCTTCACTTAATGTTTTGGCTCTACTTGTTCTTGCTGGTTTTTGAGAAGAAAGAAGTCGAAGAACAAGGAGAGCATTGAGAGAGAGAGAGAGATTCAATTTTAAAACATGATAAATGAATGATTAATTTGTTTATCGTGATATATGAGGAGTGCGGTGTGTGTCTTTTGTCTTGTGATACGTGAGAAGTGTGCAGTGTGCCATGTGCAGTGTGCGCACTATGCTTTTTCTCTTGTGATATGTGAAGATGCCTTTCAAGTGTGCGATTGCCTTTTAGTCCATAAATTCTATGCCTTTTCTCTCGTGTTAAGATGTCCCTTCAAATGTGCAGATTGCCTTTTAGTTTATAAGCATGGTTTAGGAACCCGGACCGGACCGGTCGGTTCAGACCGGAAACCGGCGAACCGCCCGAACACCGATCCGAGTTAGTCAAAATCCGAGTTGACTCGGTAACTCCGGGTCAACTCGGAAAACTCAGCCTGAACCGGCTGAGTTGAGGGTCACCGAGTCAATGAAAAAAAAAAAGAGGGAGAAGCAGAAGAGAATCGAGATCCGAAAAGTAGAAGAAGATATGATTCGTCGACCAAGGAGAGGTCACAGGCGATGAAGGTTGAGGGCGACAATGGATGATGGAGGGATGGTTTCGTTGATGAATGAGAAAGATGAGATTTGATTATGGTTGAAGAAAACAAATCAAAATCGCCTGATCTGGCCTCCTCCTCTGTTCTCAATAAAAAGAATGAAGAAGACGATCTCTCTCTCCCTTGGCTCTAATCGTTTTCCTGATAAGAGAAGATTTGTTATCCTTATCTTTCCGATTTGCGATCCTCTTCACTCTCGGATTGTTGTTTTAAGTTTTAACTTTAGAAAGAGAGAGTGCAGTTTTGTCATCTGATGGGATTTGGGGCAGTCGGTCAGCCATTGTTGGTCATGAGAAAGAATCCTTTGATTGTGACCATACCTGCGCCCCCTACCCTCCTCCATTTTTCTTTTTCACTTCTTCTTGGTCTTTTTTTATTTTTAGTCTGACGCTTATTAGCTTAGATACCCAAAGTCCTAGAATCAAGATATTGTTTGTACTTATATATATATTGAAAAAAGAGATATTCTGTATACTTATATATATATAAAAAAAAGATATCGTGTGTACTACTGTACTGATATTTCTCTATAATAAGATAAGGAAATACAAAAAGAATAGATGGAAATCAATATAATATATCATATCACATCTTCCCTTAGTCTAATTATAAAATATTTTTATTATTAAAATATAAATACTTTTACCTATTTTAATTAAATTATATTTTTTAATTAATACCGTCGACCTGGTTTGACTCGGACCCATCGACCCTTAACCCAATACATCCACCGATTCGATGGACCGATCCGGGTTTTAACCTTGTTTATAAGCTCTTTTCCTTTCTATTTTTTTATTTATTAAACATTATTCTTGATTTAGGTGCAGGTTTCCTTGTGAGGCTAAAAAAACTCTTTTAATATTGTGAATGATCAAATCAAACGCTGCTCTCCTTTAACTTTTCATTGCTTTTAATTGATGAACTTTTTAAATCAGAAGTTTTTTTTTTAAAAAAAAAAAACCTTGAGATATGAAATGTATTCTTTAGTGGCTTCTTTTTCTTAATTTGAAAATAATTTCTTACTACTTATTAATTAAGTAGTATATTAAATTGAAGATGTCTTCGAATGCAAAGGAAAATACTGAAAAAAAAAAAAAAATTTATTGCTGCAAGAAAAAACTATCCGGGTAATAGATCTGACATAGGATGGAAACATGGGATGAATGTTGATGAGAATGACAAAAAATTGAAGTGTAATTATTGTGGAAAAATTGTTAATGGGGGTATTTATAGATTCAAACATCATCTAGCATGTACTAAAATAGATGTTGAAGCTTGTGTCAATGTTCCCAAAGAAGTAAAGACCACAATACTACAGCTTGTTTACGATGCAAAATGTGCTTCATCTAAAAGGAAAAAATTATGGGTTGATATCGGTGATAAAGATGATCAAGGTGCACATGCACAAGTTGAGTCTCAAATTTCAGAGGAAGGGTTGACAAATTTCTTGAGAAATACAAAAAGTAACAGCAAAGGGGTAGGTAAAACACAATCAACCATTAATCGTACGTTTAAGAGAAACTTGAGGGAAGAGGCTTGTCAACAAATAGGTTGATTTTTTTATACAAGTGATATACCTTTTAATTGTATAAAAAATCCTGAATTTACAAAGACGTGTGAAGTTATAGGAAGATTTGGTCAAGGATTTAAGCCTCCTTCTTATCATGAGATCAAAGAAAAATATTTAAACTTGGAATTAAGAAGCACATAGACCTTGCTTGAGAACTTTAAGAATGAATGGACAACAAAAGGTTATTCCATAAAGTGTGATGGGTGGACTGATCGAAAAAGACGTTAATATTACACTCAAGTGTCACACTCAAGTGTCATGATTGACACTTCAAGTGTGTCATAAAGCATTCAGTTCACCAGAGAGTATTTTGTACTAGTCTTAGTGATTACCTTGACACTCGAGTGAAACCGAGCATACTCAAGTATTTGTGAGTGAGACTAGAAAGAATACGAGTGTAGAGTCCTGGCAGTCTTGATCTTACAGCAACACTAGAGTGTGTTGTCTAAACAGTCAAGTGTTCATCTTAATTCTCAAAACATGAGCAACTATCACACACTCTTCATGTGATTTAGAAAACAACACCCGAGTGTTGTAGAGTAACACTCGAGTGTTTATATCGGACACTTTTGAAAATGACTTCTTGATTAAAGTTTTGACTTTAATAAACATTGTACACTCAATTGTTGTTTAATATACATTTGAGTGACTTGAATCAACAAGGTCTTTTACTCATTGCAAGTGTTTATTATCATCGAAACTTATAATCCGAGAACTAACACCTTCCACACGGGTCATTGCAGCTCCTCCCTCTGGTCTTCATCTCTCTGCAATGGCGTCTCTCTCATGCAAATGCGAGATCTTGGGAAAATGTTTGGCCATGTTTGGGGGCCAAATGTATACACATTAACTAATTAAATTTTTTTATGATTATATAACATTTTTAAAATATTATATTAAATTTTACATTATATTAATTTTTTAAAAAAAAAAATCTGAGGTTTGTTATGATTTCTTGGACTTTTGATATTAGGGGTAAAATGATCATAATTTGTTAATTATTCATACAAATTATTTCTTGGACTTTTGATACTACTTGTTCTTAATTTTTCATTGTAGGTGTTTAAGAAGAAAATTTGAGATTTTGGAGGGTTAGAATTAATGTTTTGAGGACTAGGAAAAGTTATAGAAAAGTCTCTGGAATTTTTGGAAATTGCATTCAATGAAGAAAAGAGACTAAGGAAAATTACAGAAAAATACTCATATTTTTCAGAAATTATAGCACTCTCTACAAAGTTTTCAAAGATTTATACTTTAATTTTTTTTTTTTTTTTTTTTTTTTTTTTTAAGTTGGTTTTTTTTTTTTTTTTTGGGGGAGGGGGGGGGCCTGGCCCTATCAAAGATCCGCCGTTGCTCTCATGTTCGACAGATCCAAGCATCAGTGGGCGGTGGTGAACCAGATCCAAGCATTGAGACCTATAACGGACTCGTTCGAACCAAGCACATGTCTTACGAAACTGTTCGATGAATAAAGTCTGCCGCTTTAGTCGGAGCATAGTCACGAAGAATAGGGTAGTTTATTGATATGTCCGAAATCTATATGTCAGTAGTATAGCCTCTGAACTTCTTTCCTCTTATTATTTTTCTTCTCTTTTCTCTTATATTTTATGTGTTCATCAGTTACTGTAGCCTAAATTCTTTTTTGGGGATTTTGATTGCTTTGTTCCTTTTCTCATTGATCATTGCTTATGTTTTGGGTATATATATATAGGGATTTAGAAAAACAAAATCAGTCTAAGAAAATATGGCTAGGTAAATTCCAAAAAACAAAAATCATCTTGAATCCGTCGAACTGAGCCAAGTCTGAAAAAAAAAAAAAAAAAAAAAAAAGGGAAGGAAATGAAATAGTGAGAGAGGAATAATGGAAGATTGATGATACGGCTAAGTGTGAAAGTAGAAAGAGTATCTAATTGAGAAGGACTGTGAGAGAAGAGGAAGACAATTTGAGGTTAAGGAAAAAGAAGGTAAATAATAAATGTGGAATTCCACAAAAGTCGCAATGAGATTAACAAATTCATGGATTTAATTAATAAGTTCATTTGTCAGGTTGAAAACAAGTAACTGGTGAAATCAAAATTTGAGCACTATAAATAAAATTCGTAATGAAAATAACAAGTTCATAAATGAGATTACAAGTTCAGTAATGAGATTAACAAGTTTATTCGTCAGGTGTAATATATGTAACTATGGGGAAACCAAAATCTGAGTACTATAAACAAAATTTGTAATGGGAATAACAAGTTAATGAATGGAATTAACAAGTTCAATAATGGGATTAATAAGTTTATTCGACATGTGGAAAACATGTAACTCTGGTGAAACCAAGATCTGAGCATTATAAATAAAATTTGTAATGGGAATAAGAAGTTCATGAATGAAATTAACAAATTCATCGTTAGGTGGAAAACATGTAACTCTGGTGAAACCAAAATCTAAGTACTATGAACAAAATTCGTAATAGAAATAACAAGTTCATTAATGTAATTCACAAGTTCAGTAATGAGTTTAACAAGTTTATTCGTCAAAATGAAAACATATCAGTATGAGTTCACTAATATCTAAGCACTATGAACAAAAGTAGTAATGAGATTAGCAAGTTCATTAATGATATTCACAACACTTGTAATGAGATTTAGAAAAGTGTTTTTTAATGAAAAAAAAGGTTAGCAAGAATAAATATATTTATCGATGCATATCTATATCAAAGAAGTTAAGTGGACTTTCAATATAAAGGTGGGGTGGGTTCAAATCTTACCCTCACACCTTCATTCATTTTTTTTTTTTAAAGAAATTCAACCTCCCCTAAAAAAAACCCTCGTCGGAGCCTTAGCCGCCATTGGTTGCATACTTGTAGGCCGGCTAGTACCAAAGCTCTAGCGCCTGGTCAATGCGATAGTGCTCCAACAAGGCTTTTTTTTTATTTTATTTATCTAAAAGTTGAGGGTAAAATAGTAAATTTATTAACATTTTAAAATCTCAATTTAATCTCTGTCATCTTTATATCCTTTCAAAATTTTAACTAACTTTTTGAGGTTTAGGAATTTCAAATAGTATTTAATTATGATTTTTCCTTTATTTAACTTTTATTGAATCTTTAAAAAATTCAACAGCGTTACTGGAAGAAGTAGTATCATTTTCTCTCGAACGTCAATGACTCTTCCACTTACACATTGATTACGAGTTTTGCCTACTGTGAATGAAATTGCCTGAAACATCCGCGGATCCGCTGCAGAAAAATGAAAAGGCTGGCGACTGAACAAAGAGCATTGACGAAAGATCCTCCATTCTTGCCTCTAAAGCAAAAACCCCACACACAAGCCATGGCTTCTCATTCTATCAATTTCTTCAAAATCATCTTGAAATCCAATCTTGAATCCATCGTAAGCATTCTCTCCTTCCCCTAATTTTTCTTTATCCATGTTTGTAGTTCCATTTGCTCCAAATGCAAAAAGGTTTACCCTTTTTTCTTCTTCGGAGCTCGCTGCTATGAAAAACCTGAACCGGGTTTTGCCTTTTAATCCGTCTCTGTTTATACAATCATCTTTTTTCAGAAATGAAATTTCCCAACGTGGAACCCTCAACCTCGCACTTTTTTCCCCTTTCTTGATTGGCGTGTATAGAAAGGGTTTGAATTGAAATAAATACAAAGTCATACATAGGTACGTGCGTACATTATTATATGTGTGTGCGTATGCGCATCTATATCTATATGCAGGGAGAGAAATAATTCTCTTATTAGTAATTTTGTTCATTACTTATATGCACATATGTTAAAGTTTAGGGAGCTATATGCATACAACTTAAAGTTTGAAGGGGTTATATAAACACACGCAAGAATGTAATTCAAGGGGTATATAATTGATGGTTGGGTTTATTTATCTATACAGAGTTGAAAGTTTAGGTGAGTTCATTATTAAGTTTTAAAGGTTGAGAAAGTTATTTGTACATGGTTCAAAGTTCACAAAATTTTTATGTAATTTAGCCTTCCTTTTAAATATGTTTCCTTTAATTGGGGTATGGTACGTTATGCTTATGGAAGAATTTGGTTATATATCCATCTTAAAGTTCAAAAGCCATCAACGTTTTTCCCTATTATAGATATGTGACACAATATGACAGAATCAGAGTTAGAACTCAGAAGTAAATTATACTATTGATTATGAATAAACAACTTGTTCTGTTACAGTTGTAGTAGACATGTGAACTTGTATATTTGCACATTAATATACTAACAAACACTACTTCACAGAGGATTCCAAACAAATTTACAGGGAGATATGGAAGTGGTTTGTCAAACCCTGTGTTACTGAAGCCTCCGGATGGGAAAGAGTGGAAAGTACATCTGAAAACACATGATAATGAGGTTTGGTTTCAAGAGGGTTGGAATGAATTTGCTCGCTTTTACTCTCTAGATGAAGGACATCTGATTTTGTTCAAGTATGAAGGAACTTCTTGGTTTGATGTACACTTATTCGATATGAGTGCACTAGAAATAGACTATCCTTCTTCATCTAATGAGAATAATCTCAGAGATGATACAATTGAAATCTCGGATGAGATGCCTCCAAACCGAAAGGCTAGGCACAAAACACTTTTGCCATCCTTTAGGCCTGATAAGAAAATGAGAATTCTACCAAAGTCGCATGTGGTTTCGGAAACAAATCATGGTCAATATCAAGGAACAGAGTTTCAGAAATCAACCAATGCAGTAGAATTCAAATTTCCTATGAAGGAAACAGAAGGTATGTGTTTGTTGGTCTGCTTTTCCCTTTTGATTTGTAGATGTAATTGTATTGTTTATGAAACTAACTCAAAATTGTCATAGAAGATACAGGAGTGAGAATATCTAGTGCATGCTTGAATTCTGAGCATAGAAGGAAGAGAGCATTAACTACTGTGGAAAAGATCAGAGCTATTAACAGTTCCAGTTCTTTCAAATCCAAATATCCGTTTTTCATGGTAATCATGCGGCCTTCATATGTCAGGCATAAATGTCACTTGGTGAGCCTTCTAAGTTCTATCATTTTCTAGTTTGCTTCTCCTAAATTATGGACACTTGTATTTGAAACTTTTGGTTACTGGCTGCAATCTTCTGTGAGCTCTCAATGTTTTTTTCAATCTTCTCTTCAAAGGTGATGCCAACAAAATTCGCTAGAACACATTTGGAGAAAGAGCGTGGTGTTGTGCAACTTGAGGCTCGAGATGGGAGAACTTGGCCTGTCAAGTATAAGATTCCCACAATCAAAGATGGGTGGGAGAAGTTTGTAATGGAAAATGATTTGAAAGTGGGTCAAGTTTGTATTTTTGAAATGATTGGTCGCGTGTTCAAAGTACATATTTTCGGAGACCAAAAAGAAGGTAATAACTTTTGTCAATTGGTTACATCTCTATAGATAAGTTCCCATGAATTCTATTTACTTTTCACTGTGGATGATTTACAGTTAAGAGCAGAAAGAGGATTTACAATCTTGCAGAGGATCTGAAAGTTAAAAAGGAGCAGATCAGCAGTATGCAACAGACTCCTCTTGAGAAGGCCAGCTCTTTCAAATATGAGAATCCTCATTTTATGGTTAAGATGACAAATGCTTACATTTGTGGCAGTTCAAACTTGGTAAGTATTTTTAACCCTTTTAATGTAGTTGTTGGACCCAATTAACTTTTAACATAGTGTTGATTTAGCAATGTAAGCCCTCCTAGATCCCTTTGGGTCTCAAGCCCAAGTCCTAGAGGAGACACTTGTGTTGGGAGAGGCAGTCACAAATCCAAAAATGGATAATAATATTTTATTAAAAAGAATTGAAAGACGTGCTTGATTGATATCCTTTTCAATTTAGTTTAATTGCATATGACCAAGGCTATGTTTATTTATTTAGGGAGAAATTATACTTTTTATCCCTAAAGTTTTGCTCAATTTTTAATTTGGTCTCTATAATTGAAAATTTTTAAAATTGTAATTCAGTCCTTATCATTTATTAAATTTTTAATTTAATTTCTACAGTTAAGTTATTTTAATTTATTAATTTATAATATATTATTAAGTTATTTAAATAATATTTCCTTTTGAAACTTTTTGTTGGTGTAACTATCTCTATTGTTTTGGTGATCTAAATTTTTTTTATTGTTTCGGTGATCTTTTTTTTTTTTTTATTGTTTCTGGTAAAAGAGGCAAAGCATGATAATAAAGAAAGATCAATGACATACGTAGCAAAATGTTGACAAAACTATGATGCCAAGGACTAAATTAAAAACTATTATGTTCATTACTATTACTACTATGGTTACTTGCATGCAAATGCACACAAGTTGAATACATGCTAGTGAAAGCTCACATGTTCTTAAAAGTCACAAGCTCACTCATCTAATCTAATACTCCCTCGTGTCCTTAATATATGACATATTTACCTAAATTGATTAGATTAAGAAAGTTGGTTTGAGTTAATTAATATGACATGCATTTTTTAAAACACCATAGTCATCTTCCTTAATTCGCTCTCCTTCTCCTTCTTGATTATTGTTGAAGGAGTATCAATAAGGGTAAATTGAGGAAATATTGACATATGAAAACTATGTCTTATATTTAGGAGCAAGATCAACTTCTTAAATATGTCTTATATTAAGAACCGGAGGAAGTATTCTTTCTTCTGTTTTTCTTTTCTACTTTTGCTTTTTATTTATTTGTCTTTCAAGTTTTTTCGTAGATATTATGTTGAAAAATAGAGAAATCTTTTATCCAACAGCTACTACTACCACTACTAAATAGCATCAGCAACAAAGCCTTCTCGGGCTAAGTGGAGTTGGCTGCATAGACGCATGATGTCATTGTGCTCTATCAAAAACTAAATCTTTAGATAGATTGTTAACCAAAAGATCTCTCTTAATAATTTCATTGAATGTTCCCTTAAGTCTTCCTCTACTCCTTTTTAAAAGACTCCACATTGCTTGATCAAACCTCCTCACCGACACATCTAATAGTCTTCTTTGAACATGTCTAAACCATCTCAACCAATTTCTCTTTCCAACTCTTCCGCATAAAGTTCTTTATGAATCATACCTTTTCTTATATGCTCACACATATGTGAGCATCCTCATCTCGACTACCCATACTTTATATTCATTTTGTCTCTTTTAAAGTCCAACATTCACTACCATATAGCATTAATGGTCTTATGATAGTGTGATAAAGCTTCCATTTTACTTTTCAATCTCAAATAACTCGGGTAGCTTTTGTACATTTAAACTACCCAACTTGAATTCGGTTATTGAGATATCCATCAATTTCACCATCTTTTTGTCTAATTGATCTCAAATATCTAAACTTTTCCAGTTATAAGATGATTTAACATCTCAATTTAATCTTCAAATCAGTTCTAACTTTGTCTCTGCAATGCATATATTCTATCTTATTGCTACCCAAGCGAAAAACCTTAGACTCCAAGGTCCTTCTCCATAACTCAAATTTAGAGTTAATCTCTTCTTCTATTGACTTGGACAAAAGAATTATATCATTTGCAAAAAGCATGCATTTAGGGATTTCTTCTTTGATAAGCTCATTTAATGTCTAAAACTAGTTAAACAAATAAGGGCTCAAAGATGATCTTTGATGTAGGGCACTTATAGGAAATTTCTTTGCCTCACCTCTAGGTGTTCTAACACTATTTATTACCCCTTAACAACAACAACTGTTAGTCACAATGTATTACCCAAGAGAGGGTGAATTGGGTTATTTATAAAATTAAAAAAACAATCTTAACGAATAATTAAATCAAGAAAGAAGGGTTAGAAAGATATCACCGAAGTGTACATAGAGATTTATACTGGTTCAGCCTTTATCTTGACCTACGTCCATTCCTGAGAGCGTATCTGAGATTTCCACTATCTTTCAACGATCACACAAGCTCTTATATAGTAATCCTCACTAGCACTCACACCTCCTTACAAATGTAATTGGACAACCACACTCAAGGTCTACGTTGAGATTTTACAACAATCAATTGAATGATACATTGTCTTACAGAGTAGATATATGAACACTGAAAAATATGAATATCACAAGATATTTCAAAGATTATTAATGAGCAATAAATTTATCGTCGTTGGTTGTTAGCTCCGAATTGAATGCTCTTGTATTTATAGATGAACACAATAAATGACCGTTGAAGCTTTCCGTTGAGTGTGTTCAATCGATCCATTAGATTGGAGAAACTTTCTATTAGGCACAAACCGAAGTCGTTGGAAGATTTTGAGGATAGGTCGCTTTTGCATATCTGTAACAAATCTTCATATAACATCCCTTTGGTCTCTATATTTGACTAAGGTTGAGTCGCTTTCACTTTCGCCGGAATAGGTGTCTCAAAGTATGATCATTTGACCTACTCTCAATTAGTTTCCGTGTGTGCTCTGTTTTTTGCAATAGTATTAAATGCTTCTGATACAAATCTTACTTTTGTGTTTTTGGACTTAATCAATGGTTCAAATCATCTAACACTCATTAACAAACATGTTAAATAACATTGAGAAGAATAATGAGTAATAATCAAAAGTAACAAGATGATAACCAAGAAATTTGAATTCTCAAAGACAAAGGTTTAGTGCAAGAATAGGTGACACTCCGAGTGTCATTCAACCCACACTCGAGTGTTGTTTTTCAACAATTGAGTGTTAATAAATTTACCCTCTGGAAGAAGACTATTCAAAACAAAGTTCAGTTGAAAAGATTGCTGGGATCCGTACAAGCAGCGGAAGGATTTCATCCAATAAAATTGTGTGAATTCCAATAAGAGGATCTATCAACGGCATTTAAATCAGGTAGTAAGAACCATACCTTTCGTATATTCGTGTGCATCTATTCAATCAGTGAGAAGCCGACTCTACGAATCCGTTCCCTCTAGCGGTATCCACACCGAACAGCACTCCAACACGGACGGTAGCGTGCTAGCGCCTTCAAGCTTTTGCGTTTTCACGTCTTTCCTCTATGTTTTAGTTTTACGGCTCTTTTTTTTTTTTTTTTTTTTTTTTTTTTTTTTTTAAAAAAGTAATACGACTAGATCTTAATCTAATAGAGTTTCTCAAACCCTAATCGGACCGTATTAAAATATTCAAAATTAATCTTGAAATTCGAATTTGGATTAAAATAATATATTAATTAAATCTGTCCAACAGATATAATCTAATCTATTTATTTAATCCGAATTAAAAGCCTACTGATTTAATTTATCTTTATAAATTAAATTTGAAATATTATATCTATTTATTTAATTAAATCGAGATACTATATCTCTATTTGTTTTAGTTATTTAATTTATCACATAAATTAAATATAAAACAAACATTATTGAATAATATTATCTATATATTATTTAATTTAATTTAAATTTATATATATATATATCCATTCTAGATTAAATGTTGTATTCATTAAATCTTAGACATATCTAAGATTCAACTAATCTGGACAATATTGCTCGTGTTGGGCAAACCCACATGAGATTAGTAGTGGGCCAATACTGTACCAGCCCACAAATCGCAAGCGGCCTCTAGCAAGACATTGCGACTACCCAATTCACATGGGGATCGTTGATACGATATAACCTATCACACAACCATGTCACGTCCCTTTTGTCACGCGATAATTTGGTCAAGGATGAAGCATGGATACTATCAACCTCCTATTCTTGACCATTACTTTCTCGATTCTTGAGTAGTCTAACAATTGAAATGGAAATTACTTTTGATCGTAGTATGACCATACATTTCTCAGACTCACTCATCGAGGGGCCTAGTATTATCTCTCTACAAATGTGAAGGACAAATTCCATCTTGACCATTCACATTCCTCTGCATGAAAACCATTGAACCCGATCGAAGCCTTTATCATCACCCGGTCAAAGGTGACTTTTGACTAGGTCAAAGATCAGCGACTCTCATGTAGAAATCCATGATGATCTCAGGTCAAAGAGCATTCTGACGTGGTTATATATGAGATAAGCTTATGACTTAATCCATGCAGCTTTCTCATAATAAGTCGATCTAGCACCTTGTACTCTTACAAGTGCCTATGACTTTGATCCGTATCTCCATACCTCATCAAAGTCATGCTGGTCTTATTTCATCTTTGCTCCTGTGTAGATGACCGACTAGGGACATTTAAGATAATTTTATGATATATCCAAGGATACGGTTATCATGATAAACATGCAAATGTGATATGATAACTAAATAGAGAGATACTTTAAATAACGTTAATGTTTAAAGTACAATGACTTGCCCCTAGGGCATAATTTCCAACAAAGATATGCTTTCTTCCAAATACTCGAGTGTCAGTTTAGCCATACTCGAGTCTTACACTCGAGTGCTAAATTGTCACATTCGAGTGTTAATGAAATATGTGTCTGGTAGAAGACTGTTCAAAGAATGGATGTTGGAGAAACTACGTTGATCTCTACCAAACACTCGAGTGTCATTTAGTCATACTCGAGGGTCACTAATTGACACTTCAAGTGTGCCTCACAAAGAGGCAACACTCTTATTTTATCATCGAGTATCATGCATTGACCTTGAGAGAATTTACCTTGACACTTGAGTGTTGATGATCACACTCAAGTATTAACCTTGTTAATGAATGTGAGTGTCAGACATTCATATTGCTAGTGTTGGGGTAACACTCGAGTGTCCAATACAATACTTCCATGGTAGAAGCGAGTCTCAGGCATTCTTTCAGCGAGTATCAAGCCAACACTCGAGTGTTCAAACTAAAAATCGAGTGTTCAAAGTAACACTTGAGTGTTCTTATACCAAGACACTTTGAAACTTCTTTCCGATTTAAGTTTTGGTTTCAATAACAATTGTACACTTGAGAGTTATTTAATACACACTTGAGTGACTTGAATTATCAAACCTACTTTCTTTGCAAGTGTTTGTTATCATCAACACTTATAATCCGAGAACTAAGAACAACAACAACAACAAAGTCTTATCTCACTAAGTGGGGTCAGTTACATGGATCGCACGACGTCATTGTGTTCTATACCCCCTCAATGACACAACAACAAAATGTTTTCCTTTTCTTCTTTGTTTCACAAATTCTAAGAGCTAGCAACTAGTCAAGTTCATGTTTAAGATTTGTCTATGGTTTACTTGTTTTTCACTTGTTTTATGTGAATTCTCTTTTAAAAAGAACAAACAAATTTCAACCTACTATGTTAATTCTCATACCCCTCGGTATATCAGCATACATCAAAGTATTTATACACAGTTTAGTAGGAAAAAAGAAATAGCATATTATATTGATACAAAGGTCTTGATTACTTAACAAAAATACCCACAAGGTTCATACATTTTACAAAATAAAATGTAGAACTACAATACGAAAGCAGACAAGGCTCTTTGGCCCAATCTGAAAACTTCCTTTGTCAGTCACCGCCGCCTTGCCCTGGGAGCTACATCTAGTGCACTGTTCATATCACCAATAATGACAAGAGTTGGGATCCCGACGAATTTCAGAGTAACTGTTAATCTTACATAACATGCATGCACAATATATGTAGTACATCAAGCATTTAGAGATCATACATATTAAAAATAGCACTGACTGCAACAAAGATCACATAAACCATAACACACTACCGGACATTCAATTGGGCATCCACCCACATCAACTAAATGCAAATTAGGTTTCATGACCTAAGGACCATTGGTCCACCAAGCCCTACTCCCTATTACGTTTTCACAACAAAAATCACAATCATAGTTCACATATGCATATAATGTCATACATAGCATGTGAGAGAAGAGTACCATCTGGCCGTTTTACCAATTCTTGAATTGGCTCCTAATCCTTCGGTTGCCCCAATATCGGCTCTTATAAACATACATCCACAAACGACAGATTATTATTTATCCAACTTCTTCATAAAGCTAAAGGGCCCATATTAACTCCAATAGTTTAGCTTAATCCTTAGAAGTTAACTTATTTATCATTTGCCCTTACATTTCTCATTTCTGGGTAAAAAGTCATATTGGTAGAATTTTCAACAAACTTAGAAAATTCATATCTAATTGTGCACATGTCCAATTGAAGTGCTTCCAAAGGCTATGTGACCCTTATTAAGTATGGTTTTAGGTAAAAATACTTCACTTGGCCAATTGGATGCACAGAATTCCAAAACTACAATTCATTGGGAACTACCACAAAATCTTGCTAGTTTTACATTGGCAATTTCAAAAATTCACTACTACCAATATACAGATCCAATCGGCCTATATTATATATCAAATTAAAGCTTAGGATATCTACTACAATCCTGAAAAGTTTCAAGGCCATTGAATACCATTTACTTAACCAAAAACATTTCACAAGTAAAATTCAACTCGAGTTAAACAGTAATTGACTCGAGTTGTTCTTCCAACACTCAAGTCAAAAATATTTTCTTCTATAAAAGCTTGTTTGAAACAGAGGTTCAAAACGAGAAGATAATTTCGCAAAGCATAACTCGAGTCTAAAATTGTTGACTTGAGTTATTCACTCAAGTTAGGTCTTTATCACTCGAGTCTAAAGATTTGTTTCACAAACAAATGACTTCGAGTTATATTTGAAAGTGGGTTTAAGTGAAGGACACTCCAGTCTTAAAATGCTGACTCTAACAGATGACTCGAGTGCACAAGAATCATAACTCAAGTTTTCAAGATTTATTCACAGGTAAGTTTGAAAAATATATTTGAAAGTGATTTTGAACAAATGACACTTGAGTCCAAAAGCGCTAACTCTAACGAGTAACTTGAGTGTATTATTATTAACTCAAGTTTGAAACCTTTGACTCTTGAAAAAGACATTTGAGTGTGGGAGCTAAGGTTTGAAAAACCAAGTTTTAATACTCCGCAAGTCAACTCAAGTCAAATGCTGGTAACTCAAGATGATGTATTTCATTCAAAGGAAACACAGAGCCTTTCTCTCAAGTCAAAGACACTTAACTCGAGTTAGCCAAAACTGAAAGCTGTTTTGACTAAGTTTTTAAAGCATTGACTTGAGTTCTTGGAACTTAACTCGAGTGTGTCTATAACAAACACATTAAAACACTCTCTAATTCAAGATTTGATTGGATTGAAAGATATTCACTTAAGTGTCATTAAACATACACTTAAGTGACTTGAACCATTAAGTTCTTTTCATTTACAATTGTCTGTTATCATCAAAGCATAGAGAACTAACACTTGCAACTTTTCCTTCCTCTTGACCACTTAGGATTTTGGTTCCTCTGGCTAAAGAAAACCATAAAACACCATACCAACAGAGCTAGTTAGGCTATGGATTGGCACAAGAAGAGGACTAGAAGAAATGAAGACTTGGAGATCACAACTCACCTCTTGTTCTTGAGTTTTTCTTCCTCTTCCTCTTCTCTGTGTTTCGGTTTAGCTCTTCCTTTAGTCTCTCCTTGCTTGGCCGACTTATGAGCATGAGAGGAGAGATTAAAATGTTTATCAAAAACTAAATATAAAACAATATTTATCAAGCGTTTAGCCTAAAATTTCTGTTACCAAGTATTGTATCTGAAGAAGTAGAAAAAGTTAACCAAGTCATCTCAACATATCACCGTTTGAAGCATTTTCATGCAATTAAAATGTCACGTTGTGTCTGTTGGAGTTTTAATGTGTGTGTGTCTCAAAAATGAAGTCCCACATTGCTCAAGTTAATGGAAGCCTCAGTATATATGTGCTAAGATGTGAACTTAGGCAAGTAAAAGGGCCAAAAAAGGAGTGGGCTCGCACATACAACAATGGTCTAATGGGTTAACGTCGTTGAAATTGCTGATTTCTGATTTCTTCCTCTCACATGTGGGCACTTTTTGAGTTGCTTTCTAATTATTGTTTTGTCCTTCGCCTGCAGCATGTGCCATCACATTTTGCAAGAAAACATCTTCATGACTGTACTGAGAGTATCAAACTTGTTGTACAAGATATAGTTTGGCCTGTTGAGTATGTATTTAGAATGATGCCTCTTGAAATTGAAGCTCATGAATTTTCTGCTGGTGGATGGAGGCGATTTCGCAAGGACAACGACTTGAAAGTAGGTGATATCTGTGTCTTTGAGCTTAACCCCAACATCAAACTTACATTTCAAGTAACAATTTTACGAGCCACTAAAACACCTAGTTTATCCCACGAACTCAGGTAAATCTTCGATCACAAAATTCCTCATTATATCCTCTCTGATCTGCTGAACAACAATTCCTGAAACTTCCTTCAGGTCAACCTGATGGAGAAATAGACTCAGGCCGCCCTTGGTGACCAGAAGGAAATGTGATGAGAGAGATACATACAGAGATGAGCGAACCTATCTGTATCGCTCCCACGTTCTCTTCTCTTTTAACGGTCGCTTTCAAACGGTTTATTGCTTTCAATTTTCTTTTGACATTCTAAAGTTGGAAGCAGGAAGCCAACATAGAACTTGGAAGTTCACTGCAGTTTAGGTCGTGAGAATCTCTTTTTCACAGCCTAAGGGCTTGTCATCTGCTTTCCATAATATTGAATGTGACAATTGTAATTTAGCTAGCGAGCCTTTAATTTTTTTCTTTACGTGGTTGGACAAGTGGTGCTTCCTAATGTTGTATTTGAAAGGGTTGTTCTAATTAGTTGTAATATGATAGTGACAAAAAGTCCTCGCTGAATATGGGGGAAAAGGAGGCTTTAATTTCCTCATTGTCCTTTATTTCTTTTTCTTTTTTTTTTTTTTTTTAAAATCCTATGTTTGAACTGGAAGAAAATTAGGGAGGAAAAAAAATTAGGAGGAAAAACTCCTAAAAATGATAATTCTTTTACTATTCATGGAAGTTTTCCTTTCTAATAATCCTGTCCCTCTATTTTCCTCTATCTTTTTTCTCTATCCAAACATAGGGTTAATGAATCACTCTAAGAGCCAATTTTATGTAATCACGAATATTGATAAAACAATTGAATTTAGTGTTGGTTTGGTTTCACTTATTTTTAATGATTTGTACCGTATAGTATTAATATGTAATATTGACCATTAAAATAATAAAAATTGCATCATGAGTAGCAATATTGTAATTCATGTGCAATAATTTCACAGATTGAATAAGGTTGGATTAGACAAGTAAAATAATAATAATAATAAAGGTCATATGTACTTGGAAATTATTTTTATAAGAAAAAGCAAAAAATGTTATTTCTTATTAAATGACGTTAAATGTGTTTAACTTTTAAATAATATTTTCATTAATAAAAAAATTTATATGAATTTTAATATTGTGGTTTCATCGTTTTTATCAAACTATTTTTCCTCTAATTAAAGTTTTAAAATAGTAGTATTATATAATAAAACATTCAAAATTTTCTTCAAATGGCTTGATCCAAGTCACACGGGTTGGTCCTCTCTTGACAATCTATTTAAGATTGTGCTTCAGACTAATCAATTTGATGCAGACATTATATTTAATTTTAACAAAGTAGTTTTATTAAATGATCATTTAATAACTTGTTTTACATGTTTTCTTTATAACAAGGATGTAGGAATAATTAAAATTATTATTCTAACTGTCTCCTATCATTTATTATTGTTAGAACAAGAATAAATTAAGACTAGTATAATTTTGATCGATGATTTTGTTTTCTTTATATCTTATGCTCGATCTAGATTTCATGTGACAAAAAGGACTTGACATTGTTATAAGGCAGGTTAAATTGGATCATCGACCTTAATATAAATTTTTTTTTTTTTTTGATAAAACGATCTTAATATAATTTGGATAGTCATAATAGGGGAAACTTATGAATTGTGGGCCAAATGGTACTTTGGGCCCTCTGCCAGCATCATATTAGCCTAGTGATTATTGTCGTATATAAGAATGGGCCAACGTGAACTTAAATGTCTAGATTCATTGAATCTGAAAAATGTTTAAATTCAATTAATATAAAAATGCCATCATTTAATCTAGAAAGTCTTTTGTAAAAAAATAGAGAAATTTAGGAGATCTTATGACTTGGATTAAAAAAATTATATAATAGTCCTAAATTTAGAAGTGTTATTTAGGGTGAAATAATCTTATATAATTATTATTTAAAAAATAATAATATTATGTTTAGTTTAGGATTTTAGATCTAGGAAGATTTTTTTTTTTTTTTTTTTTTTAATAACAAAGAGAGACCTCATTTACCCATCGGTGGGAATACTTTCCCCATTTCAATCACTACTAATAAGCTTTACAAGAGCCTCAGACGGCTGGTAAACTTGGTGGTGACCCATCTGTAACTCCAAACCACTCTTCGCTAGGAGGTCCGCGGCGGAAATGCATGAACGAGGCACATATGTAATTCTAGTTTCTCAATCCATATGCAGCATCAACGAAACTTCGTGGAGAATATCAGAGTCCCTATGGGCTTCCTTACACCCATAGAGTACAAGTTTGAGACATTCCGTAGAATCAATTATCGAGCCAAACTTTCTAAAAACCCATGGTCCAAGCCATTCTTAACCCAAGAAGGCACTCCCAGATTTCTATATTTAATTCATCTCCACCCTCAAGGGGGTGTATGAATCCTTTTGATGAATCTCCCGGCATTATCCCTAACCAAACCCCCACAAGCAGACTTCATAGCAAAAGCGGAGAATGCGCCATCAACATTGACCTTCACCCAGTTACTTTCCAAAGGTCGCCAAGACTCACGACTTGGGGCCAAAGTAACGCCTTGAATTTGCAACCCTGCTAGACAATCATTAGTGCGAGTCATGCTTTCTACCATCGCGCTAGCACTAGTTGAAAGGTATAAGTTTCTTCTTGAATACCAACAAATTCCTTCGATGCCACAACCACCAACATAGCACAATAAACTTGGAGGCCCACTGCCAAGAAGTTTCTAATTTCCTGCGAAGATTCCACTATTCGCAATCTGAAAGGTTCATATTACAGAACATACGCCACTGGGATGACCCCACCACTTTTCGCCAAAGAGCTTTTGAGTGCACACAATCTCTAAACACATGCAAAATGTCCTCTAGACCTCCCCCACAGACTAGGCAACTCGCATCCAAAGTCTGTCCTCGCCTCATCCAACAAGCGTTTGTAAGGAGAATCTTCCTAGCTAGCAGCCATAGGAGTGTCTTGCATCTTTGTGGTGCGTGAAATTTCCACACTTGACCCCAATCTATCCCAGGATCCACCACCTCCCCTGAAAGTTCCCTATATGCGGACATCATTGAGAATTCTCCATTTCTCTTTCCTTTCCATTTAACATAGTGTGTTCCTGATTAATTTCAAGACCCCCAAGGACTTTATCCCATGTCTTCTTAATTCCTATCCATACATTAGAGCTTGGCTTTTTCGAGGAGAACCGAGGGAGAAGGTCCTCCCCGTATTTGTACTTATCTTGAACTACTCTTACCTAGAGTGCATCCTTTGTGTCACTAACTTCCATCCCAGCTTCATTAGGAGTGCTTGATTCTAAAACTTCGCATGTTTGAGTCCCAGAGTGCCCCACCTCTTCACCTTACACACCTCATCCCATGCCACCAAATGCATCCACCTCTTTTCCATTGTTCAAATATGATATCTTTGGAAGATTTCATATGGAAGATCTTAAATTAAATAGAAGGGCACAATGATACCACACTGGAGGGTGGATGTATCAGGATCCAATTGATTGTGTTGTGTTAAAGACACACTCTAGCTAAGAGCTAGAGATGCAGGGATACAGACACCAACAAAGTCGTTGGGACCTTGATCTATCCTATCTGACAACTAGAAAACCCAGAAGGTCTGATAAACTAAAAATAATCATACTGAAACCATGCCTGTAGAAGAAACATTTAGATGAGGTTAGGATCTAGTGGACAGTCCGAGCATCTCTGGACTTACCTTTTGCCCATATGCTCCAGGACACTTTAGGATTCAGACCTCATCCAAAGGCATACAATACGGGCATATTCAATATGCTAATTTTTAGTATTCTCTCATACTGGATTATGATCTTGATTCTATTTTAATGCACAGATTCTTCTTGAAGAGGCAAGTGCAGAGCATACTTGGAATCCAAGAAGCAGATAATACTAACATACTAGAACTTTGGCTTTCAGAAGCAAAAGAGAAAACTTAGAAGGAAGTCATATGGAAACACACACCAGAGTTTATTCATCAACTTTGATCTACTTACAACTGAAGATAGAGTCTGCTTATATAGAGAAGCAAGATCATAATAGGACAAACTAGAGGATAAAACGCACTTACAAAAGTTGTGAACGAAAATAAAAGATGAGACAATAGTACAAACACCACTAAAGTAAAAGCAGAAAAAACACATCACACTTATAAAAGTAGTGGAAATGTATTACACTCATAAAACACATGAACAATAATTAAAAGACAAGCTGCTGACACTGGCTACGAGGACCATCCTTTGCAGATTGGTTCATGACTAAGAGAGAGATTGTTGTAGTCACCGTCATTGTCATAGTTCTGGAGGAAGCTGAGAGGGTCGAAATTACTGTGATATGGATATGGGCCAGCAATATCACTATTTGGGTTTTGATCTTGAGCCTGTGGCTGAGTGCAATGAGACGGATACTAAGATGAGCCTGGAATTGATAAGGACAACTGAGTAAATTCATTTCCATAATCATCTTCATAGGGATCTTGGGAATCTTGGAGAATGTTGCCTTGGGAGTCTGTAGGGAGTCCAACTGTGTCTGAGGAAGTGGCATAGGAGGATGACACATAGTGAGATTCAGGCTGGTACAGTTGGTCATATGTATATGCTTTAGCTTCACTAGGTACAAGGCTGAGAATGTTGCATCCCTTCAAAGCTTGTTTATTGAAATCAGCAAGGATGAGATTGAGTGCTTCAAGATGTGCTGGTTCTGGTTTTACCCAACAAGTGACTAAGGCCATGGCTGTGCACTGATTTCCAAATGAACACCGTCAAGCTTCTGGGCATAATATTTCCTGCTAAAAAAAACACACGAGAAAATCTTTTGGTAAATTCCAAAGATTACTACCAGTTATTATATTATACAAGGAACCTCTCCAAAAAGGATGAGGAGCAAAAATAGTGAGAAGCTTGGTAAGAGAAGAATCTTCATTGTGACTGTTACAAATATGATGGTAAATAGGTAAAGGGGCAAGAGCAACAACATTGGTATGGAGTATAGTCAATGACCATACATACCAAAGGAGTTCATCAAGTATAGGACCTTGAATGAACGGAATAGTAGTATATAGGCATATGGTACTGAAATGCGGGGCTTTTGGAATAAGATCAATTTTATTAAACTAAAGATGGAGCCAAGAGTGAAGGTGTTCATTGGCATATCTTTGAAAGTCAGTAAAAGAGTGAAGTTCTGCATTAGGAGGAAGGATAGTTGCTTTTCTGCAATAAGTCATGATGATGGGAGGATGATTATCTGAGAAAGTGAGGACATATGAGGATAAGGAGGAGGAGTCTTTTGTGGTCTGGAAAGGAAATTTGCATGGATGTTTTGAGGACCTTTGAGATGTTTAACTAAGAATTTATAGCATGAAAACCAGTCTTTCTACCGAAGTAACTAGGCATCTGGCAATAGCTTCTTTTTTTAATCTAGCGTCTTTAAAAAAGATATATTGTCCATTTCTACTGTGAAGTGATAGGGGCTCAGATGAAAGCCAAAATTTTCAATGCCTCGCTTGACAACAAGGATTTCTTTATAGGTAGCACGATAATGCTTTTCTGAGTCTTTGAACTGTCCACTAGTATGCCCACAACAATGATGAATCCCATTTACTTCTTCAAGAAGTATTGCACCCCAATAATTATCACTGACATCAATTTGTAAGATCCTTTGTCCTTGATCAAGAATCTTTAATGGTGGAGGATTTTGAGCAATCTTTTTGAGGGTGATTACAGTGTCTGTCTGTACTTGAGACCATGGTGCTGGATTCTTTTTTAGCATATTGTACATGTGGCTGGTATGATGGGATAACTGAGGGATAAAATCTCTCAAAAAATTAACAATCCCGAGGAATTGTTGAAATTGTTTGTAAGACAGATTATCATCAGGAAACTTGAGTAAGTCCTGAGCAATGTGTGAACCTGGGCTGTATTTTCCATCTTTGAAATGCATTCCAAGAAAATCAACTTCTGTAATTCCAAGGTCACTTTTCTTGGAGGAGAGCATGATTCCTTGTTGGGCTATGATCTGGTAGAATTAGGCCAAAAGTAACTGGTGTTCTGCTTCAATTGTTGAGAACAGGAGAATATCATCAATATATATATGAGAGCATTATTGATGATAGGCTCGAATATCTTAATCATGGCCTTTTGAAACAGTGAAGGGGCCATTTTAAGTCCAAAGGGCATTATGGTCCAATAATTTGTCTCGGACAGGCATTACAATAATTTGTCTCCAGATTTATTGGTACTCTTAGAGATTAGTTCCAAAATCTCTCTTCATGCCAGAAACTTCATGCAGTCCAAGTAGAAGATGCTGCTACTCTTCTTGGTGTGATTCATAAAGAATTCATTGGTGATTTCAACATCATCCGAAAAAGGGAAAAACAAGAATTTTATGAAATGAAGTGTTGTTCCCTAAAGAAATCAGATCTCTAGACTCATTATCAAAGAATGATGAAGAAATACCACATGTTAAATGGTGGTAATGATGTCAATCTTCGTCATACGTTCATCACCTCACTTCCTGTTGAACTCCAGTCAGAACTTAATAGAAGTATCAATGCTCTTCAAAGAGACATCTCTGACATCTCAATAGGTGAATTGTACCAACTTGCTCTTAATGCCCTTGATAAACTCTGTGAACAACATAAGTTTTTCAAGGATATCCAGAAAAAGGCTTTCAAATTCAAGCCTACATGCAAGAAACCCTATATGAAGATTAAATGTAAAGATCACAAAGATTGTTATTGTCCAACAAAGAAAAAGTCTCATTATCACCAATATTCCATATCTTTCTAGAACCCTTACACAAAACCAAGGCGGTCAAGATTCAAAAAGAAACCTAGATTTTTTAAATCTAAAAAGAAACCTAGATTTTTTAAATCTAGAAAACCTTTCTCCAAAGGTTCCAGATGTTTCATTTGTAGAAAGTCAGGACATTTTGCAAAAAAAAAAAAATTGTCCTAGAAAGACAAAAGGAGATATTAAAATGTTGCGAAGCTCCAAAAGATTTTAATGATCTCGATAACACAATTGACATTTAAGATTATCTTGAAGAGCAAGATGAACAAAATGATGAGACACAATATGTCATCCCTTTTAATGAAGAATCAACAGACTCATCTTATTCTGAATTTGAAGATGATTATGAATCAGAATAAGAAGATTACTCTCCGGGAATTATCAATCTTGTCCAGCAAGTTTCTCCCCAAACTCCATTCATCGGATGTCTTGGATCCTTGAACTCTAATCCTAAAGTTAATAGCAAAGCTCCATTGCCAAACATTCAAGTTCAGGTTTTATGAAAAAAATCTTCAAAGCCCATTACTGCAATAGCCTTCTTTGATACAGGCTCCTCTCATACAATAATGAAACTACGGTGTCCAAAAAACCTAGTAGTCCAAGTGGCCCGAACCGGTCTGGTCTGACCTAACCTGGTCCTCTAAAAAAATTGGTCCTGGAATATATTACCCAGACCAGACCAGACTGGTCTAATCGGGTTGGACCGAGTCCAGGGGCTCAGACCCCTTGAACTGGTCTATTCTAGCCCGATAGTTTTTTATATATATATATATGTTTGTAAATGACTAAATGAGACTCTCATCTCAGGAATGCCAATTTCCAAACATGTTATCATCAAAAATAAAAATAAAAAATTGCCAAACACGCATTTAGACTTCAGCCTTCACTCTTCATTTTTGAGCTTCGACTTTGACCTCCGACTTCGATCTTCGTCTCTCGTCTTCAGTCCCTCTCTCGTCCTCCATCCTCCGTCTCTCATCTCTCCACTATACTTTTTATCTTCAATTCCAGGGTTCGACCTCTGTCTCTGTCTCTCGATTTAAATCTCGGAAGAAACCCTAAGTCCGTCATCCTAACCATAATTAGGACCAAAGGGAGTATTTAATTTAAATTTGAGATTAAAGTTAAATGAGACGTTATTTCAATAACTAGAGAGGCCGACCTAAATAGTGGTGAGGTTGGGAGCTTTTTGAGAGTAAGAGAGACATCAGAAACCACTTAAAGAAAGAGAGAGAAATTGTGAGAAACAATGGAGGCCAACTCTTGACTCTTGGATACAAGAACCAAGTTGTGATTCAAAGAAGGTGGAACATGGCAATAAAAAAATTAACCAGCAATTAAAAAATGTAAGGGATAACTATAATAGGAAAAAGAAGTTTCCATGTACATGACACCTATTTTGGTTATATAAAGTTTTGAATACTACTGGGCAAAAAATAATAAAAATAAAGTTTTGAGTACCACAAAAACAAAACTTCGATTTAAAAAAAAAAAAAAAAAAAAACTAAGGGAAAATTACGCTCAGGTCCCGAGGAAGGGAATTAATCACAATAAAGTCCCTTGAAATCATGAAATTATACAGAAGTCCCAAGGCACCTGGTTGTAATTATTTGTGAATGTAAAATTACCATTTTGACCTTCTCTCTCCTGTCTCTCTCCTCTCTCCTTTTCTTCTCTCTTTCCTCTCTCTTCTTTTTCCTCTCTCCTGTCTCTTTCCTCTCTCCCTTTTTCTTCTCTCTTTCCTTTCTCTGAATATTCCCCATTCCAAAAGCCATTGACATCCTTCCCTTCCTCCAAATCCAATTTTCGTTTCTTTCGACCTCGAATCCTTATAAACCATAACATTTTCATCCTTCGCCTTCCAATTCTTCCCCATAAAATCTCCCCCGGGTGCGAACACTCCCTCGTATTGTTCGAACTATTCATCCTTTGAACTCCTTGGCATCACAAAATGAAACCTTGTTATTCGGTGAATATACAGAGCTCCAAAAACAGCAATCAAGAGCGCATAACTCAATACTAAAATTTCCTTCTTCAGCAGCACCTAAATTCAAAAATTAAAACTGTACTTCCAGAACATCCAATGCTTGAAGTCTGTCGTGGCCGATGAAGCCATTCAGGGCTGGGTGCCACTCCAAGCTGATGCGTTTGAGAAACTTGAGAAGGTTGATTTGCTAATCCCACCCGCAATTCCCAGTTCGCTTCTGTTCTTTTTGTGGTAGAGTTGTTGTAAATATATGCTTTTTCTGTTGTTAATATAGCATTTGTTGTTGTAAATAGCCTCTGGATGTGAGAAATGAAAAAAATATAAGTTTTCAAAGGTTGTTGTAAATATATGCTTTTTCTGTTATACATATAGCATTTGTTGTTGTAAATAGCCTTTGAACGTGAGAAATGAAAAAAATCCAAGTTTTCAAAGGTTGTTGTGAATATATGCTTTTTCTGTTGTTAATAGAGCATTTGTTGTTGTAAATAGCCTCTGGACGTGAAAAATGAAAAAAATCCAAGTTTTCAAAGGTTGTTGTAAATATATGCTTTTTCTGTTGTTAATAGAGCATTTGTTGTTGTAAATAGTCTCTGGAGGTGAGAAATGAAAGAAATCCAAATTTTCAAAGGTTGTTGTAAATATATATTTTTTCTGTTGTTAATATAGCATTTGTTGTTGTAAATAGCTCCTGGACGTGAGAAATGAAAAAGAAAAAATCCAAGTTTTTAAAGGTTATTGTAAATATATGTTTTTTCTGTTGTTAATATAACATTTGTTGTTGTAAATAGCATCTAGACGTGAGAAATGAAAAAAAAAATCCAGGTTTTCAAATGTTGTTGTAAATATATGCTTTTCCTATTGTTAATATAACATTTATTGTTGTAAATAGCCTTTGGACTTGAGAAATGAAAATAATTACATAGAAGTCCAAAATGGTAATTTTACATTCACAAATAATTACATAGAAGTCCCTAGGGACTTTTGTGTAATTTCATGATTTTAAGGGACTTTATTGTGATTAATTCCCTTCCTTGGGACCTGAACGTAATTTTCCCAAAAACTAATACACGTACTTATATACTAATACCCTAAGATACGTCATTACCACATAAGTATAACAGAAAGGAACGATCACTGTGTCTTATCATGGTTAGAAAAGAAAAGCAAAATATGTGTTGCATTTATTGAGGAGAAAATAACAAAAAAAAAAAAGCCATTAAAATTGGTAAAAGATAAATAAATATGTTGAGTTTTAATAATTCTAAAGGAGCTGATTTGGAATTTTGGCATTTATAAAATTTAAGAAATTACTTAACTACCTTTAGTTTTTTTAAATTTTAAAAAAAATCATCAATCCCCTTATTGGCCGCTGATCGCCAGAGCTTTGGTACCAATGCCCGGCGGCTGCAGCTATCACCGATCTCCATTGACCTTGCCGGTCGTCAGAGCTCCAGTGAATATTATTAACAACTCAAGTATCTATAATAACAATTTTAATATAGCTATTAACAACTCAAGTATATATAGCAACAACTTTAGTCTGAATTTTTTTTTTTTTTCACAAAATATTAACCGTCGAGACTCGGGTAAAAATTAATAAGAAATATTCAACAAATACCTCGTTTACAACTTTAATATCGTTATTAATAACTTAAGTATCGTATTACCAACTTTAGCATAAGAAATTTTTTAAGAAAATATTAACCGCAAGAGTCTTATGGAAGATTTTTTTTTTTTTAATTACTCAAACAAAAGTTGTCAATATCGATACATGAGTTGTTAATAACGATACTGAAGTTGTAAACGACAACCTTATATTTTTTTAAAAAAATTTCTCATACAAAAGTCGTCAATATTGATACTTGAGTTATTTATAGCTAGCGATACTAAAGTTGTAAACGAGATATTTGTTGAATATTTCTTAATAACTTTCATCGGAATTCCAATTTTTTTTTTTTTTTTTTTTAATTTCTCATGCTAAAATTGTTAATATAGATATTTGAGTTGTTAATAATAATATTAAAGTTGTAAACACGGTATTTGCTAAATATTTCCTAATCTCCAGTGTCTAATTTTTTTTTTTTTTTGAATTTCTTATGCTAAAGTTGTTAATAACGATAGTAAAGTTATCAATATACGTACTTGAGTTTTTAATAGCCTTTACTAGAGCTCTAACGGTTAATATCTTTTTTTTTTAATTTCTGAGGCTAAAGTTGTTAATACAGACAACTAAGTTATTAATAGCGATACATAAGTTGTAAAGAGAGTATTTGTTGATTAATTCCCAAGGTTTTGAAACCCGGACCGACCACTAGACCGGTTGGGGTACTGGGTCAAGGGTCAGTGGGTCAGAGCGAAGTCAAATCGGAGCTAAATCGATGAAAAATGGAAGATTTTAGGGTTTATAGTATAAAATTATAAAGATTTTTTTTTTTTTTTTTTAAAAAAAAAATCAATTTTTGTACCCAAAAAAAAAAAGTGAACCGGTTTGACCCCCTGACCGGACGATTCATCGGTTTTCAGTCAGTTCAAGTCCGAGAATATCTTGCTAATTCCTAATAACTTTCTCCAAAGTTTCGACGGCTAATACCTTTTTTTGAAGTTCTCGGTAAAAGTTGTTCATATAGATACTTGAGTTGTTAATAGATATATTAAAATTGTTAAAATGGATTTCTTAGGCTAAAGTTGTTAATAGTGATACTAAAGTTATTAGTAAAATACTTGAGTAGTTAATAACTTTCACCGGCGCTCCGAACACTAATACGAGTATCTTTTTTTGAATTTCTTAGATTAAAGTTGTTAATATAAATACTTGAGTTGTTATAGCAATACTAAAGTTGTAAATATGGTACTCCCTCCGGTCCCTTATTATAAGACACCAACTAACTTTTCTCACAAACCAATAAAAATAATTAAAGTCAATAAAGTTGCCCTATAATTTAAGTAATTTCCAATATTACCCATACTAATTATACCAAATTATAATATTATATTAATTATTATCTCACACACTACCCTCATTAATTATGGGCAGACAAGGAAACAAATAATTAATGCTCATTGGGAACAAGTAAGTGCCTTATAAAAAGGACCAAATAAATTTATTAGTTGGTGCCTTATAATAAGAACCAGAGGGAGTATTTGTTTAATATTTTGTAATAATCTTCACTGAAGCTCGGTCGGCTAATACCTTTTTGTTGAATTTCTCCGACTAAAATTATTAATATAGATACTTGAGTTGTTAATAACAATAATAAAATTATTAATATAAATACTCTAGTTGTTAATAACCTTCATCAGCGCTCTAGCTACTAATATATATTTTTTGAATTTCTTTGACTAAAATTGTTAATATAAATACTTGAGTTATTAATAATCTTCATCGGAGCTTCGGTGTCTAATATCTTTTTTAAAATTTTTTAGATTAAAATTATTAATATAGATAATTGAGTTATTAATAGCGATATCAAAGTTGTTAATGTAGATATTTGGATTTTTAATAACCTTCACCGGAGCTCCAATGGCCGGGTGGGTGTAGGCAAAGCCACGTGCACCGAAACTCGACAGTGGCAATGAGTTTGAGGATTTTTTATTTTTTTTCTTAAAAAAAACTAAGAGTAATTAGGTAATTTATTAAATTTTGTGACATTTGAAAATTCAAAATAAGTTCTTTTAGAATTATTGAAATCCTACGTGCTTATTTATCTTTTACCAATTGTAATGATACCTCAGGTCATTTTCCTTTGGTTGAGATCTGTAGTTAAAATTCAAATATTAATTAAGGACATCCTGAAAAGAAATTTATAGAGCATTTTCTTATATTTAATGAAGCTCAACCGTCTCTTTATTGAGTGCGATTTCGTTATTTTTTTTCTTATTTGGAAACAAGTTATTTTTTCCCCTTATTTTAAAACTACGAAAAAAAGGATTAACGGTAACGTAAGGAAAAAGAAAATACCCTTGGTTTTATAAAGAATGGAGTTATTCGCCAAAAAGAAAAAATTTACTGCCCACACACACAGAATATTTAAATTTAAAACAAACATATATTTATATATACGTATTCTGTAGATAAATTTATATTTTTTCTGCAATCTAATTTCACATAATCCGATTTTTAGAAAATCATGTATATTTATTATTATTATTATTATTATTTTATATAAATCATGTATATTTATTAGTACTACCTCCTCCGGTTCTAATTATAAACTGAAAACAGAACCCCGAAATTTTCAGCTGTCGGGAATATACGACACTGGTGAAAAGCTTCTTGGTGGTGAAGCAAAAGGTGAGACAGGCCATAGCCATGGCTTCTAATTCCCAGGACCCGTACAGTCCCATCCACTTCTACAGAGTCATCTCCAAAACCAATCTTGATGCCATTGTAAGCTTTCCTTCCTTCCTTCTTTCTCTCTCTTCCCTTTGATGTTTTCTTCTCCCTCTCTCTTCAGTTTTCCATGTTCTGTTTTTTTATTGCTTTGTATACCCAAATGCATGCGAAAGCTTCCACCTTTTTTCTTGTGGAGGCGTTGCTGTGACCATATGAACAGGGGTTTCACCGTTGAATTACTGCTTCTTTGTTTTTTTTTTTTTTTTTTTAAATATAATCTTTTTGACAGAATTAAAATTTTCCAGAAATAGAAACCCTGAAACTCGCGCTTGCTTTTTTCCTCTGAGTCTTCTACATTGACATTGATTTGGATATTTCATGCTTAAATTTGTGATCAAGCTTCCTTAGATTGAAATATCCTCAAGGATGCATACTCTTTAGAGAGAGATGTTGTGAATGAATTGATATGTTTTCCATTATGATTCTGGAGTCTTAATTATTAAAAACAAGCATTGTAACTGCGCAATTGATCTTAAACATGTCAAACTTATGGGCTTAGGCTGAATAGCATCTG
This sequence comes from Acacia acuminata, assembly GCA_019022655.1. Taxonomy (NCBI): domain Eukaryota; kingdom Viridiplantae; phylum Streptophyta; class Magnoliopsida; order Fabales; family Fabaceae; genus Acacia; species Acacia acuminata. The sequence continues at coordinate 4,545,525 of JAFJYI010000010.1, forward strand.
GACTTTTATTGAATAATAATGATTGTACATTACATAGTAATGGGCACTGACTGATATATATAGGCCCTGATCAAGACTACCATGATCAAGAAACAAGAAACAAGACAATCCTAAACCTATACTCTAACAGAATATATACCACCTTTAAGTTTAAAAGTCGTCAACTTTGTTTCCTCTTTTACATTTTTTGTTTTTTCGGTAGATCGCTTTTAGTCAATATGACAGAACCAGAGAGATACCATATGTTAGGTATAGAGAGAGATGCAGAAATAGAACAAGAACGACAGAAACAGAAAAAGATAGAGAAGATTCTAGAAGAAAAGGGCGAGTTAGGGCATTTAGCTAAATTTTTTAAGCATCTACTCGGGGTTCGATCCTTAACAGTGTATATGGAGAGGGTTACTATGCGAGGGATTAGTTACTGCTGCGGGCGGTGGATGCCCTGGGCCCACCCAGAAAAAATTGAAAGGGCCAGTCAGATAATAGCCTGCCAGATCCTTAATTGCTATTCACTATATAAGTTGCGAGATTATGACTAATTCTTTTTACCCATCAAAGCAGCTAATTGACAGTAAACCCATTGCTGCTAAATGAAAAGTCATAATTGCCCTTACTACAAAATTGCATCCCATCACTATAGTTGTAAGTATATGAACTTATGTATGTGTTTTGAGACTATAAGTTACTCATTATCTCTTCTTGACAGATGATTCCAAGCAAATTTACCGTGAGATATGGAAGATGTTTGTCCAACCCAGTGTGTCTGAAGTCTCCTGATGGTAAAGAATGGAAAGTGTATTGGGCAAAACGTGATAATGATTTTTGGTTCCAAAAGGGATGGAAAGAATTTACTAACTTTTACTCTCTAGATGTTGGTTATCTGGTTCTGTTCAAATATGAAGGAACTTCTCAGCTTGGTGTACACATAATTGACAAGAGTGCCCTAGAAATAGAATATCCTTTTTCTATGCACGCCTCTAGTCAAGAGGACAACCTTGATAATCTCAAAGATGATACAGTTGTAATCTTGGACAAGACATCTCCAAGCCCTGAGGACAAGCTTGATAATCTAAGTGATGATATAATCGAAATCTCGGATGAGATGCCTCGAAGCCCTAAGGCTAGTGACAATAAGCCCTCATCATCTTCTAGGCCTCATAAGAAAATGAGAAGTACTACAGATGAAGATGTTGAAATGAGAAGCTTCAATCTGCAGAATATGCCTGTGGGCATGAAAACCGAAGACAGGCAACTTCAAGGAACAAAACTGAAGACAGAAAATATGCCCTTTTCATCTTCTAGGCCTCTTAAAAAAATGAGAAGTACTACAGATCAAAATGTTGAAACGAGAAGCTTCAATCCGCAGAATGTGCCGGTGGGCATGAAAACTGAAGACAGGCAATTTCAAGCAACAAAACTTCAGAAATCAGCCAATGCAGACTTGAAATTTTCTCAGCAGAAATCTGAAGGTATGTGATTTTGTGATCTGCTTTGCCTTTTTAATTTGTGGATTGAATTGCCTTATGGGGGACTAAAGTTGGCTTAAAAATCAGAAGTTTCTTGGATACTGCTCAAAATTGCGCAGGAGACACAGGAAAAAGAATTTTTGAAGAGAGTAAATATCTGAATCCTGAGAATGGAATGAAGAAAGTATTAACTGCTGTGAAAAAGGACATTGCTTTGGAGAGTGCCAGTTCCTTGGATACTGATAACCCCTATTTCACCGTGGTCATGCAACCTTCATACGTCGGTCCTAACCCTTGTTTGGTGAGCTTTTTATTAGAATCTAGTTAGCTTCTTCCAAAAATGTAAAACACTCATTTGCAACTTTTGTTTGGTGCTAGAATTAACAGTTCTTCTTAGATCTCAAATGTTTTATCTTCTCTTCACAGCCAATTCCCAGAGAATTTGTTAAAAAAAATTTGGGGGAAGATTGTGAAGTTGTCAAACTTCAGGCCTTGGATGGGAGAATTTGGCCTACTAAGTATAGGTCTCACAAAATTGGAAAAGGCTGGAAGAATTTTGTGAACGAAAGTGGGTTGAAGGAGGGACATGTCTGTGCATTTGAAATTATTGGTCCCTCATTATTCAAAGTACATATTTTAAGAGGGGCTGAAAAAGGTATTAACTTTGTGAATTGGTTTATCTGTTCTAATGAATCCATTTACTTTGGATGATGGTTAAAAGCACAGAGAGAGAGAGGACTTATAATCTTGCATTCACTTGCAGGAAATCTGAAAGTTAACTCTGTTGAAGAAAAAATGAAAGTTAACTCTTTTGAAAAGAAGCGGAGCAGCAGGATGCAAGATCCACCTCTTGAAAAGGTTAGCTCTTCCAAATCTGAAAGTCGTCATTTTACAGTGATGATGACTCACGCTCACATTCATGGCACATCATACCTGGTAAGCCTTTTTTTAATTATTATTATTATTATTGATATCAATTTTTGTTCTTTCTGTGTTGTATGGTACTTTTACAAAGTTATTTAGTTGAATGGATAAACAAAAAAAGCTTTGCATAGTAGGCTGAATAAGAATTGCAAAACTTGATTGATTGATGGCAATTTTAATTTAGTTAAATTGCAAGATGATCAAGACCATATTATTTATTTATAGACAAGCTATACTTTTGGTCCTTATAATTTCACACAATTTCTAATTTGGTCTCTATGATTTGAAACTTTGTAATTTGGTCCTTATAGTTTGCAAACTTTGTTAGTCCCTAGTATGAAAATTCTAATATTTTTAAAATTTTGTTGATGAAACTTGCTATTTACCGTCTTGATACCCTAAATTTATGTGATTAATGCTGATAAAATAGGCAAAAGCATGGATGAAAAAAGTATGACCATGTGCATCTTCAGTAGTTTTATGTTGTTTACCTGTTTTCACACACTTGTTTTAAAAACAGAGAGCTCCCTAATCAAAATATATATACAAGTCCCAAGACCTAGAAACCAGTCAAGTCTATTTGGAACAATTATCTTCGGTTTACTTTGTTTTTTTTATGTGATTTATCATGTTATTAATATATGACACAAAAATATAATGAGCCACACTGTGCAGGGTGACTTATTTCCTCATGTTAGCGTGATATCTGAAACAATTATATTTAATTTACTTACGTTTTAAGTCTGCTATGTTGGTATACAATATACATAACCATTGTGCTATTTTATTTTATTAAATTTTGACCAAATAACCAACTCTTTGTCAAAAACTTGAGGTAAAATACAATTTTTAGTATGAGTTTGCACACACACACACACACACACAAAAATGTGATTACCAAGTAATTTTCATTTCTCAATGTGGTAGAAAACATAGATACTATCGTTTATCAATGTTTAAAGTGTCCATGTGTAATTGAAGCGTCATGTTCTGTTCAATTTTAATTGTTTGACATATTTTGACATGAACACTAACTACTTTATTGGGTATTCTTGCTTCCTAAGTCATTAATTACTAATTGTTGTTTTTGCTTTATTTGCAGCACGTGCCAATTGAATATGCAAAAGCACATCTTCGTAATATTACTACTAAGGGTGTCACACTTATTGTACAAGATAAAGATTGGACTGTTGGGTACGCATTCAGAAGTTATAATAAACAACAACAAAGTGCTGAATTTTCTTGGGGGTGGAAGCAATTCTGTAAGGATAATGACTTGAAAGTAGGGGATGTTTGTGAGTTTGCGCTCACTAAGAAATTCAGATTTCAAGTGACAATTTATCGGGTCGCCTCTTAAAACCCGGTTCACTCATGCAACTAGGTAAAAAAAGTTGCATTCAGTTACAAAAGCTCATTATCCTAACTAATACTCCCTCTGGTCTAAAGTATAAGTGGCATTCTAGAAAAATTCTTTGGTTTATAAGTCACCTGGAGAGTAATTGATGCTTATTTGTCAATTTTGTCCTTGCACTTAATGCGTAAATGTGGCTCATTGTATTTCATATTTTTAATTCACATTTCTTAATAGGGGCAAAGTTTGAACTTTTTTTTTCAATTTTAAGACAGATTTAATGAGTTAACTGCTCTTCCTTGGTTTCATTGAGCTGGTTGAAAGTGACTTGTATTTTGGACTGAAGGGATATGCAAGGCCATTATTTTGAAGCTTTTTTGAGTTAAAGTCTAGGGGATGGATAAATGGCTCCCACCTTCTCTTGTTTTTTTCTCCTTTCAACTCTTGAATTTACCTTAATGATCAGTTACAAGTTTTTTCTATTTTCTTTTGACAGTATATAGGTGGGGGCAAGAAGCCAATACAGAAAGTTTGTAGAGCTATGGAGGAAGCTAAGACATTCTTTTTTGAGAATCCCTTTTACACTGCCAAAACAAGTAATTATTGGGATTTGCTTATAAATATATATTTAAAAAATAAAATATTTTTCACATAGTTTATAGAGCCATACCCATAAGAACATATTAAGTTTCACAAAACAAACACATTCTATTCCCTAATTAATCTTACTGTTTTGGTGAATCTTATTGTTTTGCTGAATACCATAACAGTAAGATTTATTAGGGAATAGAATGTGTTTGTTTTGTGAAACTTAATATGTTCTTATGGGTATAGCTCTATAAACTATGTGAAAAATATTTTATTTTTAAATATATATTTATAACATGTAGATATTGAACTTTATGACATGAACATGATGAATCAAACTATTAATCCATGTTTTCTGGTATGATCTCAAACTTCATATTGTAGTGTATGTACCCATTGCTTAACAAGGCTTTGGATATGGGGTTCCCTAAGCAGTACTTCCTCATTTTGTCGTTGAAGCTCTGAACGTTAAGGCTCTCTGTTTTATTTTAGTTTGAAACTTTTCAAACATACATGCTTATATATGCATTCATTTGAGTCTGGAAATTATGTTTAATACGAATTATGTGGCAACCAATTAATTATGCATGTATTTTGAAATCATTTTTATGTGGTTAATATGGATTGAGATTTGAGATGATTCCTAGAGTTTTAAAAATTGTAAATTATCTTGATTACCATTGAGGACTTGGTTTAGCATATTGAACTTGTCACTCATAATTTGTCATGAAAACTGTGTTAATATTGTGAAATTGATATATGCATGCCTTGGATATGAATTGCATCTTGATGCACATGGTTGTTGTGAACTTGATGTGGAGAGGGATGATTTGATGATTGTGGCACATGTTGAGAACTTAATATCATGTGTATGTCACTACTCATTGCACAATAAGTGATGATTCGAAGAGCTTCGTTTATTTTTCTTTGACCAAGATTATATTAGTTTTAGTGAACATGAGTCCTTGGCTAGGTGATGCCTTATGATTTGAAGCTTAATCAAATAAATGAATCTTAGTATATAATACTGTATTAAATTATGGCTCCAGTTAGTTGAATAAGGATGTTAACAGTCATTTTTTTAAATTAAAAAAATGTTAATTATATTAAATGAAGAAAATCATACAACTAAGATTGTTGTTGTAAGTTTATGGGAATGGGGAAGAAGATAGACAATGTTGTGGGAGGGAGTTGTGGCTGATGAAGTGATTGCCGGTGGAGGTGTTGCGACATGAGGGGGAATGAGTGTCACCCCACGAGGAGTGTAGGGAGCATGGTAGTTAAAAACGCGCTTTAAATCGTAAAAACGCCGTTTTTGCATTTATATTTTAGCAAAACGTGTTTCTTTGTAGCAAAAAACACGAACACCGTAAAAATGTAAAAAACGCAGCGTTTAAACGCAGAAGCGTAAAAACACAACGTTTTTGCAAGAAAAAAAAAAAAAAAAAAAAAAAACTTGCCCTAAATCCCCTAATTTTGGCGCCTTTATAGATGATATGGTGATTCTAATTTTGAGTTTGACAATGAGGTTGATAGAAGAGAAAGAGAAGTTGTCATACATCATGATGTAGTTGAAGATCATGTGGAGCATAATGTCTTTGATGATAATGACTTGAATGATTTATTAGCTTAGAGTGTTACAATTATTTACATTTCAGTTGGATAATAGTGGTATTGAATTTAAATTAGACTTGAATTTTGAACTGTATTGAGGTTGTTTGACTTTATTTGAATGTTATTTGATGACAATGTTGGATATTTTGATTGATATTGTGTGCCTTTGTTTGAATGGTATTTGATGACAATATTAGATATTTTGATTGATATTACATTAATCAGTATATGTATGGATGATGGCAGGTGCCTTACTTTTCTTGAATTTATATATATATATATATATATATGCAGGTAAAATCTACGTTTTGTATTACAATTTTATGTTTTACGATTTTTCATTCTCCTTCCGTTTTCAGGTAAAATCTACGTTTTAACTACCATAGTAGGGAGAGAGAGGTTGAGAACCATGAAAGAATGGGGGCAATGAGGCCATTTTATAACATTTGCAAATCCCATTTTAATGCTTTTAGTTTGATGTGGTGTTATGTAAATTTGAATCATTCATTTGTCTTTTTCATATTTTAAAAATATTTATATGGGATTTTCCGTTTATATAAATACAATTATGTGTCTCCATATAAAAAATCTATTGGATCATTAAGTCACAACATTGGGCTTACCACAAGTTGGGCCGACCCAACATGCTTAAGTCATATAAGTGATTTTATAATAAAATAAGTTGTCAATTACTTTACTGTTGTTGTCAAAATAATTTTAAAATTCAAATGATATTTATTTTTCATTCTCTAAAAAATATAGGGTTTTTGTGTAATTTTCTCAAAACACCATGCTGCACACAGTGTGAGCAGAAGGTTTGGTTTCTTGTACGGTACTTGTACACACTGCTTAATGAGGTTTTTTTTTTTTTTTTTTTTTTAAGTATAAAAAGTATAATACGAAAAAGATTTTTTCCTCATAATATACTAAGTTTAAAAGGGTAAAAAATAAAAATAAAAAAAAAAATAAATTTTGAATATCCAACTATTTATTCAAGTGATGAGGGTTTTTTTATTAGCTTAATTCAATTTTCAAAACATACATATACCAATCCTACTTAAATTTTTGTGGCAAGTTCGGATGTGTGTTAACAAATTATTTTACAATTTTTATGATAAAGCTATTTCTCACATTGTTAGTCAAAACCAAGTAACCTACAAACACACGCAATTAAATTTTTAGATATAAATTTGATTTTATATATATAAAAAATCATTAGATAAAATCAACAAATAACATAATTAATGCAAAATTTTAAACAAGTAGCATCAATCACCAATTATAAAAATTAAAAAAAAAAAAAAAAAAAAAAAAAAAAAAAACCTGTTAGTCTAACTTGGATTTGACACATTGATAATTTATATGAATTATATGTTGGGTTAAGTAGCAATTTTGCCTCGGAAGTATACCCCCATGAGCAATTTTATCCTGGAAGTTTTTTTCGGGTTCAATTTTACCTCATAAGTATCAAAAGATAGCAATGTTGCTCTTTACTAATGGTAGACACTGACGGCGTTAACGCACACTCAATTGTCTACTGACCTTTTTTTCCCCACACACTTAGAGTGTGCACTTTTGTGGACACGCAGTATGCAGGGAAGGGGGGAAAAAACATCCGTACACACTCGAGTGTGGGCTAACCCGTTAGGCATTACCGTTAGGGGAGGGCAATATTGCTATCTTTTGATACTTCCGGGGCAAAATTGAACCAAAAAAACTTTCAGGGCAAAATTGCTTTTGGGGATGTACTTCCGAGGCAAAATTACTATTTAACCCTTATATGTATGATAATGTATATTATTGAAAAGGACTCATGATGACTTATTATTTCAGCCACTGGTTCGCCTTCATACCAGCCATGCAGTATTGTCTTCCCAACTCATGTTAATAATGCTGGCCCAAAGAAAAACTTATTTGTAATTATTTCATGTTAATAGCAAAGAAAAACTTAAGCTAGAAAGCATCTACTTTAAAGATTTTTTCTTTATAAAAAAAAAAAAAAAAAAAAGATTTTTTCTTTAAGAGGTTGTAGGTTTAAACTTTAAAGTTTAAACTCTCTTTAGTGTATAATGGTAATGGGTGCAACAAAAAACTTGTGGTCAATCCTTTTTTTTTAAGGATAATTTTTGGTCTTCTAATTTTATATAAGATTTCATTTTAATTGTTTAATTTTATAAAATATATTTTTAGTCCTATAAATTTAATAATTTTAGCATTAAATGATAGTTTTTTTTTTTTTTTTACCAATCATTATTATTTAAAGATATTAAACTTAACATGTCATTATTCTTGAAGATTTTTTCAATATTTAAAAATTTAATATAGGCATTTTTTTTTTGTTAATGAAACGGACGATCCTAGATTAGAAGATTTAAAATACATTTTATAAAATTAATGACTCAAAATAAAGTTTATTTTATATATATATATATATATATCCGGTGTAGGATTTATGGGTCGTTGCCTGGGGACTTAGGAATTTTGATGACGAGGTGAAAATAAAAAATATTGTATCATAAATAAAAGCACTTGAAATATAATATAGACCTAATATACAAAAAATTAAAAAAAAAATCTATTACATAAATTAAGATCACTTCACTTGGAGTCTTACTCTACTTGTTTTCATATTATTAAACTCATCTATAATTGAATCGTGTTAAAACTCAAAAAATTAAGGAAAGATAAGGACGTTACTTGTTTTTATATTATTAAATTTATCTATAATTGACTCTTACTCTAGTTGTTTATATATATATATATATATATATATATATAACATGACGTGCTAAACATAGCATCCAATCCTAAATATAAGACTCAATTAACTTTTTTGGAAAGATTAAGGAAGCAAATTAAAATACTTTAAACTATTTATATTTATCAGTTTTTCTCCAAACTGATTTTTCTGAATAATTTAATCATACACAACATATTATTAATTAAGTAACTGATTTAACTTCCTTAATCTCTCTAAAAAAATTAATTAGATCTTATATTTAAATATATATATATATAGGCATAATAGAGAGTACATAGAAACTTCTAAACATGCATCTGCGACGTGGCGGACCCTCATGTGCAACTAAATACACACATATATATCAAGACACACACACATATTTTAAATTTTTTTTTTTTAAAGCAATTTAGGGGGGAGGGGCCACCCTTAACCCCCTGAGTCCGTCCTTGGGCGGAATTATGGCGCCCCCACTAAAATTATAGAAAATAACTTAGAATTTTAGGAAATCATATTTTACCTCATAAAATTTCAATATTTTCAATTTAGTTCCTATTAAAATTTTCATGGAAGGATTAAAAGGAAAATGTTAAAATTTTATGGGGTTTAAATGTAATTTTATAAACATTTGAGTTTTCTTCTATAATTTTCACCTCCCCCCGGGAGCGGGGCATAAAGTTTGTATTAGAAAAAAAAATATCTTCAAATTATTTCATTTTTATGGAGAAAATATTTGAAGCATATGAAGAAATTAATCAAATAAAAAATATAAAAATATATTATTATTTTGGATTGCTTTTTATCTCACGGTTCACATTAATTATGTACGTACATACTCTTAATTTTTTTTTATATATATAATACATACTCTTAAATATTGATTGATCATTGGTTCATAAAATATCTTTGGGTGGAATTATGGCGCCCCCACTAAAATTATAGAAAATAACTTAGAATTTTAGGAAATCATATTTTACCTCATAAAATTTTAATATTTTCAATTTAGTTCCTATTAAAATTTTCATGGAAGGATTAAAAGGAAAATGTTAAAATTTTATGGGGTTTAAATGTAATTTTATAAACATTTGAGTTTTCTTCTATAATTTTCACCCCCCCCGGGAGCGGGGCATAAAGTTTGTATTAGAAAAAAAAAAATATCTTCAAATTATTTCATTTTTATGGAGAAAATATTTGAAGCATATGAAGAAATTAATCAAATAAAAAATATAAAAATATATTATTATTTTGGATTGCTTTTTATCTCACGGTTCACATTAATTATGTACGTACATACTCTTAATTTTTTTTTTTATATATATAATACATACTCTTAAATATTGATTGATCATTGGTTCATAAAATATCTTTGTTTTTGTGGTTGGAATTTATCTAAAGATCGTTGGCAAAAAAAAAAAAAAAAAAAAAAAAAATCTAAAGATCAAATTTTATGATGAGATTTAAAGTTCTTTACTAGGTTCAATAATCAATGCAATTAACTCTGACGGGGCATTCTCACACACAAGTTCTGGGATGGCGAGTGGTGGAGTGATTCGAGATGAGCACAGTTCATTCCTGAAGGGCTTCATGTTCAAGGGTGTGGAAGGGGATAGCTTATCCACGGAGCTTTGAGGATGCTTGCATGGGCTAAAATTGGCATGGGATATGGGTTACCGGAGGATCATTCTTGAGTCTGACGCTACTGAGGTGGTGGAACTGATAAAGCAAGACCTGAATGAGCTCCATTCGGACCGCACACTCATTGCGGAAATTCACTGCTTACTTGAAAGGAATTGGACGGTCGAAGTGAATCACATCCGCCGATGGGCAAATAATGCAGCAGACTATCTAGCGAAAGCCAGCTTATTAGCGATGCCTGGTCTGCATACTCTCTCTTCCGCTGATATGGAGTTGGGACGTCTGCTTCATTTGGATAAGTCTTAGTTTTTCTGTATGGTTGCCAAATTATACCCCAAAAAAAAAAAAAAAGCAAGGTTACTTAAACTTCAGCTCTATTGAATGCTCATATATTGAGCAAATAATCATTACGAAAATGAACATAAACTTCATTAGATTTTTACTAAATAATGTGTGAGAAATAAATTACCAAATTAAATAAATAGGAGAGAAATGAAATTATACGCATATTGATGAAAGTTGAACTACACTTAATTATGATTACATTTTATGGTGAGATAAAACCTAATACTCCCTACTGTTTTTAATATATATCTATAGGAGGTAGTTAACCAATTACGGATATAAACAAAGTTAGTTAAATTAGTTATTTGTAACAAGTATACGTGTTATTTTGTCCAAAATATATCCTTTAATCATGTGCATTAAACTACTCGTCCATAGAATCCCTTCGAGAGATAAAATGAATTAAAATTTAAGGTTCTAGATTTATTATTATAATCAAAGTAGATTTCGTATCTAACTTCTATATTTAAAAAGGGAGCAAGTAACATATTGAATGTAACTTTTTCTTACCAAAATAGATCATAGGTGAATTTTAAATTTTTAAAAATTGAAATTTTTAGTAATAGGAGTTAACTACGAGGTAAATCAAGGATTAATAATACACATATGAAATTGATCTTGGGGATTTCTTATGAGTTGTCACAAGCACTACAAAGAAAAGATCAAGACCTTTTAAATGCAATTGGTTTAGTGAAGGTAGAGTCTCGTTTACAAGAGATGAGAGATAATGGTTTTGATGAATTGCTTCAAGAAACGAAGATTTTTGCAAATAAATATGATATTGACATTCGGATATGAATGATGTTTATTGTCCTAAAGGGAGATCGAGACGGAGATTGGAATCGGTCACATTCTTCCACTACTTTAAGGTGGACTTATTTAATACAGTGATAGAAACTCAGGTTCAAGAGTTGAGCGATCGATTTGATAATGTCATGAACAAATTCCCCAATTTGACTTTTTTTTTTTCAAAAAATAAAATGAATTAAAATTTAAGGTTCTAGATTTATTATTATAATCAAAGTAGATTTCGTATCTAACTTCTATATTTAAAAAGGGAGCAAGTAACATATTGAATGTAACTTTTTCTTACCAAAATGGAAAGAACCTTAAATATATAAAATTAAGTACCTAATAGGCTAATATAGTCTAATCAAGTAATTCTTATCTTTAATTTTTTTTAGTTATTTATTATTGGTAAAAATATATATACACTTTCTCTTTGTTAATCCACAAATACCTTTTCTTACCAACGCTTTCAACACCTTAGATAATGAGTTATTTAATATACTTTGAATGAATAAGAAATATAATTCTATAAATGAAGATTAAATGAGATTTTATGACTTTAAATCATATTTTTCAGGCAAAAAAGAAAAATATTTTGTTGAATAAATAAACCCTAAAAATGGTACTCCCTCCTTTCCAAATATATATAAGTTGTACTACAAATTTTTTCATATATTTAGAACCGGGAGTAGTAACTTACAAGTGGACTGTTCTGTCGCTCCTCAATTTATTTCAACTTTGGGTTGGATATAATTAATATATAACTAAGATTTAATTAGGATATCTTCTAGAAAATCTCGATAATATTTAATATTCAAATTTAGTCGAAAAATAAGAATACCATTATATTTATAAGATCATAAAAGTTGGCAATTAAGTGAATTAGTCAGGCTTTGAATTAATTAATTCAAATGTTGGAACAATTAGAAAATGAATTTTTTTAATCCAACAACATATAAATATCACAAAAACACATGAAAGAAGGAAACACGTGGGAAAAAACGGAGAACAAATTATAAACCGTACGAAAAAGCTTTGACAGAGAGTCACCGCATGCATAAGAAAAGCATGACACAAAAGAACCCGTGGCTCTTTCATATTTAAGTGTAATCAGTTACGGAGCCAGCATTTAAAGTTTATGGGTTCATAATTAATGGTGAGAGCCCCCCGAATTTTTTTTTAAGGAGGATAAAAGGCAATCCACTCCTTCATAAAGTTTAGCAAAAAACAGAAATGAGGTTCAATTGAAAAGTATTTCTAAGAAAGTCAATTTAAACAGAACAACAAACTCTAATCCCATGGCATACAGATACCCAGATGTTACACAATCAAATTCCAAAGCAACAAGTAAGGAAAAATTATTGTGGTTTGTCATATGTGATAGGATATTAAAATTGTACAAACAAAACTTTAGTCGTCAATGATCAACAGTGATGAAATACCAAACAATGCAAAAATTCTAGAGGAGACAAAAATTCATATTCGCATTTCAGTTCATGGACTGCTGCAATATTGATCAATAGTTGTCAACTATTCATAGCAGGCATACAAATCATTAAAATTCAAACAGTTAATCCAGGAAACAGACCCCAAGCCAGTCTTATTTTCATTAAAGATATTTCATTTCCAAAATCACAACAGAACTATTATGGAAGTTCATAGCCTTGGAAATTACCTTATAAGTATTCAAACCATCACCAACTGCTCTTTCAATGTCATCTAATATAACTATCAGTACCTCCTCATTAAACAACAGTGAAACGGGATTCACAGAACAAACTACTCCAACTAGTGCATTATACATAAATCAAAAGGTATCCACACTCAATTGTCAAGTGAATAATAGAATTGTAAGGTACAAAAAAGATAAAGGAAGATAATAATAAAAAAATTAGTAGACTTATACCGCTCAAGCCAAATTTGAATGAATTAGGATAGTTCCTTTAGTTTCACTAGCAGATGTATCAACACCGTTAGCAAACACAAGAACCTAAAATGTCAATGACAAAGGATGCAAATATCGGTGAAAAATTCAATGAAGTATCAGCTATATATAAAATTGCTGCCAGTACAAAGATATTTCAAGCAGTCAACAATTTAGAATGCAATGAGAACATGTAAAAACTAGAAAAGGCACAATGGAAATTGAAAATGACAAGGTTTCCACTTAAGAGGTAAAAATTTACAAAATGGAATTATCTCCAACAAAGCTCCAATGTGCAAAATCTCTAACCTTTGCTTTAGGCACTCTAATCCTATCTCTAACCTCCATTCCTACTCTCCTCAATTCCTGCTCCTCAAGTGTCAATTCCGCCATAGTTGGAAATTTGAACACAAAAGCCCTAATTCCACCTCCTCTGCTAGACGGTGGAAGACAGAGCTGAACGATAGAGTAGGGGAAGCTGAGTGACGGCGGACCTGGAACGGAGAGCGACGGCGCGAGAGAGAACAGGGGAAGAGAGGGCGACGAGGGTTGAGACCTTTTTTCTTTGCCTGAGAGAGGGTTGAGCGAACGGGGAAGAGGGCTGAGACTTTTCTTTGCTCAGGGAGGGTTGAGGGAAAAAACAGAAAAGAGAACAATGAAAATGAAAGAAGGGTAAAAAAAAATAAGAGTGGAGGAGAGCAAGATTCGAACCAGGGACATGTAAGTCAAGTGTGTAGACTTATAACCAATTACACCACCTGGCAAGCTGATACAATATTCCCTCACCATATATATACATTATCAAAATTTTTATGGGTACACTTGCCCACACTGGCACCAGTGTGGCTCCGCCCTGAGTGTAATGTTGGTTATGAGGAATAGGGGGATCCGACATGTCACATGTTTGAATTGACATTGAGAAGAGGAGAATAATGAATAATCCTTGGCACTAATTTCAACACGAGTTTTTTTTTTCTTTATTGAAATTATAAAGGTTGGCACTAAAGTTTGACGTACAAATGGAATTAGACCCGTGACTTCCCACTTATATATGGAAGAATAAATACTATTAGGCTATAAAGTTATAGGCATTGTTGTTAAAACTCATGAGTTGACTCTTTGAATTTGTCGCTTTTACGTCTCTAACTTATAAAATTGAGTGGAGTCACTAATAAACCTATGATCATTGTAAATTGGTTAAACTCACAAGTTTATATACTAAGTTAACCATTTTTACGTTTTTAACTTATAAAGCCGTGTTAACTCACCCTTAAACCTGTATTACCTTCTTCGATTTGATCATGCTCAACGGCTTTATATCTAAATTTTATAGAAATTTCTTTATTAAATTTGATAAATCATAAATGTTGATGGATTTAATTTCAATTATTTGGATTTAAAATATATATAAATTAAAATGTTATCATTTTTTATATTTTAAGTATTTAATTGTATACTATTAATAACATATTTAATGGTTACCAGTTTACAATTCGAATTCACGATACGAGTTCACGTTATTGTCACGAGTTTACTTAAATTCATAAGTTTAACAACTTTGGCCATAGGTGTCAATATGAGTTTGTAAGCATACCTCAGCCTGTTTGGCAATTCTAAAAAAAAAAAAAAAATGCTTTTGAAGCTAAAACCTTAGTTTTTTCGAAAATATATGTCAAACACAAGACAAAAGGCTAAAAGTTTTTTTTTTTCTTTAAAACCATGGTTTTGGAGAAGTTGATATTTTCAGCTTTTCACCTTCAAAGTCATGTTGTTGCACCTGAGGGAAGGAGAAGAAAACATTAAAAAATAGGGAAGAAAGCTATAGAGAGAGAAAAGCCTTGGGGAAGGGGGTCCGGCTTCAGTCCACTGCCCTTAATATCCTCTTCTATCCATTGCCTGGAACGACGCCGTTTCTGTCAAAAGGGGACCTGGACCAACTAAATCATACGACACCGTTTCAAGTATTCTCCTCCTATCCTTTACGTTGATTCCGTTCGTGAGTTGGAAAAGGCAAGGGAAATGCGCGAAGTGACGATTTTTCTTTGGCTCATTCCTTTCTTCTTTGGCGCGTTCCGCTCTAACAAAGCGCGTGAAAGTTGAAGGAGTTATTTGAAAAGGTTTTCGACAAGAATTCTAATGAGAGATAATTGTGAGCATTGAATATTGGTAAGAATTCTAACTGGTGACAATCATA
Organism: Acacia acuminata; assembly: GCA_019022655.1. Classification (NCBI taxonomy): domain Eukaryota; kingdom Viridiplantae; phylum Streptophyta; class Magnoliopsida; order Fabales; family Fabaceae; genus Acacia; species Acacia acuminata. The sequence continues at coordinate 4,561,095 of JAFJYI010000010.1, forward strand.
AATTAGTTCTGTAAGAAAAAAAAATCATAGATGAATCAATTCTCAAAATGTTGAAGAAGCACAATGTTTCTTCATTTAGCCCATAAACAGAAGCAACACAATCACAATCTGATAAGCAAGCATCCCCACATTTTGGCTCAGTAGCAACATCATTGTAGTTTGCTACGATAGAAGTTTCCGAAAAATAAATTTGCCTGCTGCACTACAGAAATTTTAAACTTTGATGTTTGGGTTTGAATCTTGTATTCGTGTTGGGAACTGTATTTTGCCACTAGTGAAGAATTCTCATAGCAAAGGCCATCCCGAAGCTTCCTGCTGGATCTAATTAATATTCCTTTTATTATATATATTATGTGGTTCATGAATGTGTGTGATTGAGAGTACTCAAATAAAAAAGACTAGAGAAACCTTAGACATTTGAATAAAATCCTCTTGAATGACATCACATCCTATGGGCATCCACTTGAATGTCTAATTCTATGAAATAAATATATGTGTGTGTGTATTTCAATGAAAGTTTGATAACAAAGTTGAATTTATGAGAGTTTCTAGTGATATATGTATGTGTACGCTTTGTTTTGGTTTGTGTGTGTGTGTGTGTGTTTGAATATATGTAAAGTTTATAATTAATTTATTCTTTTACCATTGATTTACATTGGACATATACTTTTTAATTTTGCAGGAGTCATGGCTATAAATTTGACTCCTAAACTTAATCTTAAATTTGACAATATAATGGAATCATGGGAATTTTGGAGGGCATATGGTGTAGAACAGAATATCACCAAGAAGGGGATGAATTGAGGATTTTAAAAACTTTTTGAAAACTTTTGGAAATGGCACACAAAATAGGGTATAACAGAGAGGGAGAGATAGAGCTTGACATATAAGATTTATACTGTTTCCGTCTCAACTCATGACCTACATCCAGTCCCCTGACACTCTAGGATTTCCACTATGTCTTGAATCTATTACACACTTTGTACTCGAAAGTTATCCTCTCACTAAGATACACTCCCCTTACAAGTTGTAATCAGATAACCCAATCTCAAAATCCCAATACTTTGAGATTCTTACATTAATTGATAATCAATAATAAACTCTGAAGTTTAGAATATCCGAAGATATTATACAGATGAGAGAAACAATAAATGCACTTCGATCGTTTTGAGCATTTTTTGTTTGTAGTTGTTCTGGGTTATTGTAGGAATTGAATTCTTCATCTTATATATGATGGAAGCATTTAATGACCGTTGGGAAGAATCAATGTAGACGTTGAGAGTAATAAATAACCATTAGATTGAACTAGGTGTATTTTCTTTGATGCTTTGATTCAACCAATGTGCCCAGACATTCTTTGTTGACATTCCTTTGTTGGAAATTATGCCCTAGGGGCAATTCATTGTACTTTGGATATTTGAGTTATTTAAAGTATTTTCTTTAGTTATCATTTTCGCCTGCATGTTCGTATTGATAATCTTGCATCCCTGGATACATCTTAAAGATTATCCTAAATGTCCTGGTCGGTCATCTACACGGGAGCGAAGATGAATTAAGACCGTATGACTTTGATGAGGTATGGAGATACAATCAAAGTCATGGGCACTTGTAAGAGTACAAGGTGCTGGACCGACCCTGTAACATCCTAATTGTAATTTAGGATTTAACTATAATTATGAAATAAGTATATATGATAAATGGGTTTATTATGAAACGTTGGCTTAAAATAATCATGAGAGTAATTATTGGAAACTTGGGGTTTTTCTTCTTCTCTTAATTAATTTATTTTGAAAAAAGGAATAATTAAAATAAGGAGTAATTTATGCCTAGAATTATAGAAATAATATGAGAATTAAGCGGTGGAAGTTGGCCAAATAATTAAAAATTAATTATGTGGAAAATTAAGAAATTTTTTTCTTTTCCCTTGAAATATTTGGAAAACGAAATTATGGAAAATAATAACCAGAGATGGAATTTTGGAGCCATCTAATCGATAACTCTTAATCCCAATTCCTTATACCTTAATTCACTAACCATTTGGCCCAACACCCATGCTTCTCATGTACAATTCTCATGCACAACACCCCAACCTAATATGTAGTTGCTATCCCAGACAAAGCAAATACTCCCCAAATTCCTTATTTACTTCGGCCCACATTCCTGACAGAGCCATTCGACAGCCCAAACCAATTCTTTCAGCCCATATATCATTCGGCCAGATACATACGTAACTTGTCCAAAGTGCCTTTCGTCCGATTCATCCTCTACTGAAACACGGCATCCCAGAGTATGATAACGGCAGCGTCAATCACGGGATCTTACCATACCTCTCGAGCCCAGCACTGTGTAATGCCCCTTCGGTCCGTTCTTGTTGCTCTCAGACTGGCCCTTAAGTTTATTTAAGGTGTTGCATTGGCCCTCATTCACTTGGCTTCATCCAAAGTTGAGAGAGAGAGAGAGAGAGAGAGAGTTGGAGCCGAGTAAGTGTGTGCTCTGTTTTGAATCCACAAAAAGAGGTGAAAGTGTTGGTGAGAAGCAAGGAAATCGGTGCTCAAGCTTGAAAACCGACTAAGGTAAATCTTGAACTTGTCTTCACCACACACACACTCAAGAAGAAGAAAGGAAAAGGAATGGAACATAGGCAATTAATCAACTAAGTTCATATATGCGCGAGGTGATTGTGATTTTATAGTATCGGTTGGTACATATGAGAAACAGACTACTTCATAGCATCTATGTTGTAGTGATATTCAACATAACTTTTTAGAAGATTGATATTGTTAATATGGGGTCCAGATTTGTTAATATGTTTTGATGTCTCATGGACAAAATATGTTTACCATAAACTACTTACGTAGTATTTTTTTTCCATTAATCACTTGAATACCAATAGCCTACTGACCATATAACATTCATAGAATTTGTCGACTCAACTGGCAAATACTAGAAAAGTAATATAAAAAGATAAGTAGCATTTATATTCATTTTAAGTTGCCAGCATTTGTATAGAAAGTTTAGTTTAGATATTCAGAACTAAAGACCTGTGATAAGGAAGAGAGAAACCATGAATCTATTCAATATCAACAATTTGTTTTTTCATAGCTTGCTGGTATTTTGACTTAATCGTTACCTTGCCTTAAAATGTTATTTCAAAGTGAATATTTATGGTGGGTTTAGTATTTTATGTTACTTTTTAACTTCATTTCATTTTTCAAATTTTTAAAATCTATTGTCTCATTGATTCTATTTTTATCGACTGTGTCTTATTGAATAAACTTTGTTTTGAAAAACAATATTTTTATAGTTTACATAAATGATGTGAAAGTTCCCAAATATTTTCAACGAGTTATGGTTAAAAAAAAACATTGTTGAACAGTTAATTATTTTTCCTCGAGTCTTATTTTATTATCGATTTATTTATTTTTTAAAAAAATAATATTCTTATAATTTACAAGTATTTTGATTTGATTAACACTTTATTGTTTGAATGTTTGAGATTATATTTAATAGTCAAATATTTTGGAAACTTTTTGAAAGATCACAAATGTGTTGTGGTTTCAAAACATTACTGTGTATTGAAAGTATATGTATATATAAATAATCGTTGTAGTTGGCAATAAAAGAAAAGTTGGTTTTATATTTATATATGTATATATAACATAATAAACTATATTTTTTTTAAACTCCTAATTTACAAGTATGGAAATAAGCTCGAAAGTTTAAATTGATTAGAAATAATAATAAATAAATAAATAGTGATAAATAATATTAATATTATTAGAATTTGTATTTTTATGAAATTATAAACTTTAATTGTGATAATGTAGAGTCTTCTTGTAAGCGGCGATCGGGCGGGTTGTGTTCCTCGAGCTAAGGTTAAACTTGGATTTGAGGTAAGGGGTTAATTTATTCTATATGCTTGTTTTGGGTGAGGTATTTTTCTAAGCTTAATTTTTGTATATACTACTTGTATGTGTTTGAAAAATTATGTGTATGTTTGAAGATTAAATTAATGCGGTGAAGCAAAGTGTATTTTCCAATCTATGTATTTAAGTGTTTATTATTGTTGGGATTATTATTGTTGTGATGGTTATAACTTTTGTTGTGAGATGTTGTGTATGGAATAATAATTTAATAAAACGTTGTTGGAAAATTTTAGTATTTTATTATTTCTTCTATTGGGATATGTTGGGTTGTGTGGAAGAGATTGAGGGTGAAATTGTGCTCATCGGCTCTCTCATTCCTGGCCCGGAATTTGAGTTGAGTGTTTTGAGCGGACACCTCCCTATTACGGTATGTTGGTGGTGGGTTTGTGGGAAAAATTTTGTACCCTGGACCCCTAGTTGGTAGCATGGGAGGGGGCAGTATTCTTGAAGTGACTAGCTAACCTTGGCCGGGTATACTAGCACTGATAGGCTGTACCACGTCCAGAAGATATAAGGAGGAGCAGGATGGATGAGTGGGGATGGTTTTAAATATTGTTATTTATTATGTATTATTTAATTATTATTGATATTTTATTTATGATAATAAACCTGCTTCTCTGACTTGCAATCCTTTCTTGCATATTTGATAAATTAATTTCGGTTACGGGGACTTTATGTCTCACCCCGTCATTATTAAATTTTTCAGGCGAGACCTCTAACCCTACTAGAGGACAAGGGAAGCAGCCAGAGGCATAGTCGTCGCGAAACCTGTAGGCCTCTTTTTGGTATTAGTGTTGTATTGACTTATATATTGCCATCATAGGGCCCTCGTCTATTTTTGAAATACTACATTAACCACTTTTGGATGACTGTTGATTTTCCGAAGGCCTTATTTTATACACTATCATATCATCGTGGATCCACCATTATATCTTTGTGACCCCTGTCTTATGTATGACTTGTGGGCTATAAAACCTCCTGTTCGATAATTGTGCCCTAAGTTATGGTTTTTTCGGGCTTTGTGGGTTGTGGGCGAAATTTGTGCCCCTGGACCCGAGTGTGTGTATTGGAAAGGAAGGTTTTCCATAATTACCTACTAATTCGATTTTGTGAAAACTTTATGGTTAATTGTTATCTTGTGATGAAGGGTCATTTCAATTGAAGGGTCATTTCAGACCCACTATGAGAAAGCTGCATGGATTAAGTCATAAGCTTATCTCATGTATAACCGCGTCACAACGCTCTATGACCTGAGATCATCATGGATTCCTACATGATGAATCACTGGTCTTTGACCTAGTCAAAAGTCACCTTTGACCGGGTGACGATAAAGGCTGGGATCGGGATCAGTGGTTTTCATGCGGAGGGACGTGAATGGTCAAGATGGAATTTGTCCATCACATTCGTAGAGAGATATCTTGGGCCCCTCGATGAGTGAGTCTAAGAAATGTATGGCCATACTTGTGATGGAAAGGAGTTTCCATTTCACTTATTAGACTACTCGAGAATCGAGAAAGTAATGGTCAAGAAAAGGAAGTTGACATTATCCATGCCTCATCCTTGACCAAATTATCGCGTGACAAAAGGGACGTGACATGGTTGTACGATAGGTGTATCGTGTCATCGATCCCCATGTGAGTTGGGTAGTCGCAATGTCTTGCTAGAGGCCGCTTGCGATTTGTGGGTCGACACGGTGTTGGCCCACTACCAATCTCACATGGGCCTGCGAAGGTCGCACACAAGAATAATCCAACACGGGTAAAAGTGTCCGGGTTCATTGAATCTCGGATTAATGCGAGATTAATGAATACCGAGTTTAATGCAGGGTAAATATATATATATGTATATATATATATATATATTTAAATTCGAAAATAATATAATGATATTATTTAATTGAGATTAAAATATTATTATTATATTATTTGTTTTATGTTTAATTTATTTGATAAATTAAATATCTAAAACAAACAGAGATATTGTATCTCATTTAATTTTCGAATAAAGATATTATTGTCTATTTAATTTAAATTGAGATATTGGTATCTCGATTTAAATAAATAGATAGATATCATTTCTCCGATTTAATTTATTGAGATAAATTAAATCGAAGGCTTTTAAATTTGGATTAAATAAATAGGTTGGATTAAATCTATCAAATAGATTTAATTAATTATTTTTTAAATCTAGATTCGAATTCGAAATTTCAGATCTGGCTTTTAATTCGATTAAATAAATATTATTATATTAGATCTATCGGATAGATTTAATTAATATATATTTAATCCAGATCTAAAGTTTGAATTAAAAAAATTAATACGATTAATTTTGCATTAAATACGCGAAAAGGTTTTAGAAAACCTACGGGACTTTGGTCGAGCGTATTCTAAAAAGCCGCGAGAAACCCTAGAGCGAAAAATAGAGAGAGACGCAAAAGGCGCTAGCACGCGCCATAGCCGTGAACGAGGATTGTTCGTGTGGATACCAAGAGAGGAAGAGGATTCTAAGAGTCGTCTTCTGGCGATCGAGGAGGTAGCCCACTGTTCAAGGAAGAACGAGACGCGGACGAATTCTAAAAGGTAATATCCGGATTCACTAGCCTTGATTTAAACGCACCCGAGTGATCCTCGGACAGGATCCGTAAAAATTTTAATCCATTTGCGTTGTACGGATCCCAACATCCTTAAGATATTTTCGTTGGATGATTTGGTGTCCAAATGTGGAAAGAGAACATTAAAGCCTTTGGAATGTGCAGAGAATGAGTTGCCAAATCCGTGCTTTGTTTTCTGAACCCAGCATTTAATGCTCTGACGTAATTACTTTGCTTTTTGATTAATCTTCAGTTAATCCTTCATTTAATCTTCTGAAACTCACTAACAAACTGATTAAACATATTTAGAAACAATAATGAGTGAAGATATGAAGTATAAAGATCATACATGAAGATTATGTGATTACAGACACGGAGATTACAAAACAGAGATGCGTTACACTCGAGTTCAATTCATGCAACCTGGAGTGCATGACTCGAGTTTAACTTTCTAGGCTTGAGTCACTAGTTCATCTTCTTTGAAAATAAGTTTGAAGTTTAAATGAAGATGTCTCGTATGACTTAGGCTCGAGTTTAAAAATGTTTAACTCTAGTGCATGACTCAATTTTAATAATGTCACTCGAGTCAAGCTCTTGTTTCATAAATGAACTTTTAATTAGCATTTTGTGCAAGGCTCGAGTCATTAAGTGACTAACTCAAGTCAAGGACTTCTTTAATTTGAAAATAAGTTTAAGTCCATAAAATCTAACTGGAGTTTTAAAGAACAGGCTTGAGTCATTTTAAGTTAAAAATATTTTGAAAAACTCTCGGCCTTACACAAACTCGAGTCAACCATAACTAGCTCGAGTCACTTTAAAATTTAAATGCTTTGAAAACTCTCGGCCAAGCACTAATTCGAGTTAACCATTCAAATACTTGAGTCAAGTTAAGTTCAAATGTCTTTGAAAGCTCTCTGTATTGAGGTAACTTGAGTTTTACAACTCCAAACTCGAGTTAATCATTGGCAGTAGGTTACTGGTTAAGTTTGAATAAGTTTAAACATTTTTAACTTAACCATTAACTTCATTTATTTTACAATTGTCAGTTATCATCAAAACACATAGAGAACTAACACATATGGTAGAAGAATTGGTTTTAGTGTTAGAAAGCAGAAGTTTAACAAGAGTAAAAAGGATTCATCAGCATAGACATCTTATCTATATGTTTGTAATAAGGAAAGGGTGAGAAAACCAAATACACGAGATGTGCAAATTAGGAAGCCTAGAGATGAGACAAGGACAAGTTGTGAAGCTAGAATGAAAGATAAGCTAGTAGATGGAAAATACAGAGTAAGTGAAGTTTTTCTAGATCATAATCATCCTCTTCAGCCGCTAGAAGCAGTTCATTTTCTTGCATCGCATAGAGGGCTAACACAAGCTCAATGTTTTGAATTAGAAAATGCTGAAAAAGCTGGGATTAATCAAAAATCAACATTCAATTTGTAAAGCCAATATTGAGGAGGTCGAGACAATTTGGGATATACAAGAGTTGATGTGAAAAATTATCTTAATTCAAGAAGCAATGGGCTATGAAATACGATGAAGCTGGATGTATATTTCATTATTTTGAACAACAATTGGTAGAAAATCCATCCTTTTTTCATCCTCACCAGATGGACTCAGATAAGCAAGTGACAAATGTGTTCTAGGCTGATGCAGGCATGTTGATTGACTATGCTTGCTTTGGAGAAGTCATTTCACTTGATACTTACTTATTGCACAAGTAATAACTATAGACTTCTTACAATTTTCTCAGGCTTCAATCATAATAAAGGAGGGGTGATTTTTGGAGTGGCATTGTTATGTGATGAGACCATTGAGACATTCAAATGGCTCTTTAACACTTTTTTGCAAGCACACAAGAATGCAAGGCCAGTAACAATCTTTACTGACCAAGATGCTGCTATGGCACGAGCATTACAAGAAGTTATGCCACATATAAAACATGCCTTGTGCACATGGCATATTTCAAGGAATGCAATGAAGCACCTTTCGAATTTAATGGTAAAAGATTTCAACCATTGCATGTATCATTGTTGGGATGAAATAGAGTTGAAGCAGCTTAGCAAGCATTATTATCAACACAAGATATAGCATAAAACTCATGGTTGATGTACATGTACCAAATAAAAGAGAAATGGGCAGCATGCTATTTGAAGAATTCAAGGACACTTGGTATGAGAAGCACACAAATTAGTGAAAGTGTCAATGCCTCTGTCAAGAGTTGCACCAATGTTAAATTGGATATCAATCGATTCTTCCAACAATTTGAACAAGTTCTAGAGGATAAGCGCTATAACGAATTGAAAAGAGATTTTGAGGCACATGACAAGTTGCCAAGGTTGTTATTGCAGAGTTCATGTATGCTTTGTCAATTTTCTGATGTCTATACTCGACCTATCTTTGATTTGTTCCAATATGAATATGATTTACGTGATGCTACATGTATAAAAGAGAGAAAGAAAAATGAAAGTGAAGAGGAAAGTGCAACTATATTCGATTATGTTATCACCATGTATGATAAGAAAAGGGAGTATAGTTTGACATTTGATCCTTCAATAGAGACAATTACTTGTAGATGCAAAAAATTTGAACAAGTAGGCATATTATGTTGTCATGCATTGAGAGTACTGAATGAAAGTGATATCAAACTACTACCCCAAAAATATATTATGAAGAGGTGGACAAGAGAAGCACAATGTGGTGTAGTGTATGATATTAAAGGAAAAGAAATTGAAGTTGACCCTAAATTACAAAGATCAAATCGATACAGACAATTATGCCTCTTGCTTGTCAAATTAGCAAGTGACGCATTAGAAAGTCCAGAGGCATTCTCCCTTGTCTATGAGTCAGTGTTGGAACTTAGTAAGAAAGTAACCGAGCTTCATATAAAATACCTATCAGATGACAGTAATGGTGATGAGGATGGTGTAGGGAATTATCACAGCGGTAATAGTTGTGGCAGAGTTGTTGGTTTCAAAAAGAGATATGGTAGAAAGATAAGTAAACAATAAAAAGTTGTGTTGAAATTGGTCCAAAAAGACGAAGAACAAAATCCTCTAAAAAACCTCCTCAAGTTTCACAAGCTTTGAGAACTTCATAGGTATACTTATGATATCAATTTAATGTTTAAATATGCATATTAGTTGGTTATGGTTTCTTCCTAAATTTGGAAATGGTGCAGCATAATCAACTTCATAGATCAGGCTCATCAACTCAAACAAATCACAATAACATGATGTTGGACAACTCACAACCGAGTGAAATGACTTATACAGATTTGTTAATGATATGCCATATCATGTTTGACAACATAATCAATAAATTTGTTCATTTAGGACATGTATATTTTGAGTCATTCTTTTTATTTCTTCATTGTAGGCGTCACTTGAATGTGACATCACATCGCTGGAAGCACTGGATTTTAGCCAAACATATAATTCAGGTAACCATAAAATATCATGATAGTGAGAGAAAACAATTTAGTCACTTTTATTGAAATTTGAATTTTTTACATAACAATGTCTCATCTCAAGACAGAGTTGACAAATACAATGTTACATAAGGATACAAATACAGGTTCAATGATTGACAATGATCTCACTCCTACTACTACATGAAGTCTCCAGTTTAGCTTCTTTTGTGTAGCTCTTTTGTATAGCTCATTGCTTCTTAAATTTCTTGTCTTTTCTTGAATTTGTTATACTAAAGTTGTTAATATAGATACTTGAGTTGTTAATAACCTTCACTAGCGCTACGAACACTAATATCTTTTTTTGAATTTCTCAGACTAAAGTTGTTAATATAAATAATTGAGTTGTTATAATGATACTAAAGTTGTAAATGTGGTATTTGTTGAATATTTTCTAATAATCTTCATTGAAACTCCGGCAGCAAAAAATACCTTTTTGTTGAATTTCTTTGACTAAAGTTGTTAATATAGATACTCTAATTGTTAATAACCTTCACAAGAGCTCTGGGCACTAATATATTCTTTTGAATTTCTTTGACTAAAGTTGTTAGTATAATACTTGATTTATTTTTTTTTGAATAAACATTTTAGGAACGATTCAAGGACAGGGCGAAATCTCCCTTCCTCCTAGGTGATACCGATGTTGGGCAAGGCGAGCTATCTATTACCCTCATGAGTTAACTTAGGCACCTAGGAGCTTGAGTTAGTAATAACCTTCACCGGAGCTCTAGTGGCTAATATCTTTTTTTGAATTTCTCAGATTAAAGTTGTTAATATAAATACTTGAGTTGTTAATAACGATATTAAAGTTGTTAATATAGATATTTGAATTTTTAATAACCTTCACCGGAGCTCTAGCGGCCGGTTGCAGGCAAAGCCACAGCGTCGAAGCTCGCGGTGGCAATGAGTTTGAGGATTTTTTTTTTTTTGTACAAAAAAAAAAAAAAACAAAGAATAGTTAGGTAATTTATTAAATTTTGCAACATTTGAACATTCAAAATAAGTTCTTTTAGAATTATTGAAATTCAATATATTTATTTATCTTTTACCAATTTTGATGATATTTTCAGTCATTTTCCTACCATTTTCCTTTTTCCCCTTATTTTATAACTATGAAAAAAGGATTAGCGGTAACGTAAGGAAAAAGAAAATAGTCAAATACCCTTGGTTTTATAAAGAATGGAGTTATTCACAAACAAGAAAAAAGTTTTTTTTTTATTTGATTTACTACCCACACAGAATATTTAAATGTAATATTAACATATATTTATATATATGAATTATGTAGATAAATTTATATTTTTTCATTCGATTTTTAGAAAATCATTTATACTTATTAATCTTCCGGTTTTAATTATAAGTTAAAGTTTAGATTGCAATTCAATAATTAGCGCGGGAGGAATATTATGAAAATAGTGGCAATAAACTGAAAACAGAGCCCCTAAATTTTCAGCTGTCGGAATATACGACATCGTTGAAAGCTTCTTGGTGGTGAAGCAAAAGCTGAGATACGCCAAAGCCATGGCTTCTAATTCCCAGGACCCGTACAGTCCCATCCACTTCTACAGAGTCATCTCCAAAACCAATCTTGATGCCATTGTAAGCTTTCCTTCCTTCCTTCTTTCTCTCTCTTCCCTTTGATGTTTTCTTCTTCCTCTCTCTTCAGTTTTCCATGTTCTGCTTTTTTATAGCTTTATATACCCAAATGCATGCGAAAGCTTCCACCTTTTTTCTTGTGGAGGCGTTGCTGTGAGCATATGAACAGGGTTTCACCTTTAAATTACTGCTTCTTTGTTTCTTTTTATAAAAAAATATAATCGTTTTGACAGAATTAAAATTTTCCAGAAATAGAAACCCTGAAACTCGCGCTTGCTTTTTTCCTCTTTGACTCTTCTACATTGATATTGATTTGGATATTTCATGCTTAAATTTGTGATCACGCTTCCTTAAATTGAAATATCCTCAAGGACGCATACTCTTTAGAGAGAGAGATATTGAGAAACTGAATTGATATATTTTCCATTATGATTCTGGAGTCTTAATTCTTAAAAACAAGCGTTGTAACTTGTAACTGCGCAATTGATCTTAAACATGCCAAACTTATGGGCTTAGGCTGAATAGCATCTGGACTTTTATTGAATAATAATTATTGTACATAGTAATGGGCACTGACTGAATATATATAGGCCCTGATCAAGACTACCATGATCAAGAAACAAGACAATCCTAAACCTACACCCTAACAGAACATATACCATCTTTAAGTTCAAAAGTCGTCATTTGTTTCCTCTTTTACATTTTTTGTTTTTTTTGGTAGATCGTTTTTAGTCAATATGACAGAACCAGAGAGATACCATATGTTAGGTATAGAGAGGGATGCAGAAATAGAACAAGAACGACAGAAACAGAAAAAGATAGAGAAGATTCTAGAAGAAAAGGGCGAGTCAGGGCACTTAGCTTAGTTCTTTAAGCATCTACTCAGGTATGGAGAGGGTTACTATGTGAGGGATTAGTTACTGCTGCGGGAAGAGGATGCCCTGGGCCCACCCAGAAAAAATTAAAAGGGCGAGTCAGATTATAGCCTGCCGGATCCTTAATTGCTATTCACTATATAAGTTGCGAGATTATGACTAATTGTTGTAAATATATGAATTTATCTATGTGTTTTGAGACTACAAGTTACTCATTATCTCTTCTTGACAGATGATTCCAAGCAAATTTACCGTGAGATATGGAAGATGTTTGTCCAACCCAGTGTGTCTGAAGTCTCCTGATGGTAAAGAATGGAAAGTGTATTGGGCAAAACGTGATAATGATTTTTGGTTCCAAAAGGGTTGGAAAGAATTTACTAACTTTTACTCTCTAGATGTTGGTTATCTGGTTCTGTTCAAATATGAAGGAACTTCTCAGCTTGGTGTACACATAATTGAAAAGAGTGCCCTAGAAATAGAATATCCTTTTTCTATGCACGCCTCTAGTCAAGAGGACAACCTTGATAATCTCAATGATGATACAGATGTAATCTTGGACAAGACACCTCCAAGCCCTAAGGACAAGCTTGATAATCTCAGTGATGATATAATCGAAATCTCGGATGAGATGCCTCAAAGCCCTAAGGCTAGTGACAATATACCCTCATCGTCTTCTAGGCCTCATAAGAAAATGAGAAGTACTACAGATGAAGATGTTGAAATGAGAAGCTTCAATCTGCAGAATATGCCTGTGGGCATGAAAACCGAAGACAGGCAACTTCAAGGAACAAAACTGAAGACAGAAAATACGCCCCTGTCATCTTCTAGGCCTCTTAAGAAAATGAGAAGTACTACAGATCAAGATGTTGAAACGAGAAGCTTCAATCTGCAGAATATGCTGGTGGGCATGAAAACTGAAGACAGGCAATTTCAAGCAACAAAACTTCAGAAATCAGCCAATGCAGACTTGAAATTTTCTCAGCAGAAATCTGAAGGTATGTGATTTTGTGATCTGCTTTGCCTTTTTAATTTGTGGATTAAATTGCCTTATGGGGGACCAAAGTTGGCTTAAAAATCAGAAGTTTCTATGATACTGCTCAAAATTGCGCAGGAGACACAGGAAAAAGCATTTTTGAAGAGAGTAAATATCTGAATTCTGAGAATGGAATGAAGAAAGTATTAACTGCTGTGAAAAAGGACATTGCTTTGGAGAGTGCCAGCTCCTTGGATACTGATAACCCCTATTTCACTATGGTCATGCAACCTTCATACGTCAGTCCTAACCCTTATTTGGTGAGCTTTTTATTAGAATCTAGTTAGCTTCTTCCAAAACTGTAAAACAGTTATTTGCAGTTTTTGTTTGGTGCAAGAATTAACTGTTCTTCTTAGAACTCAAATATTTTATCTTCTCTTCACAGCCAATTCCAAGAGAATTTGTTAAAAAAAATTTGGGGGAAGATTGTGAAGTTGTCAAACTTCAGGCCTTGGATGGGAGAATTTGGCATGCTAAGTATAGGTCTCACAAAATTGGAAAAGGCTGGAAGAATTTTGTGAACGAAAGTGGGTTGAAGGAGGGACATGTCTGTGCATTTGAAATGATTGGTCCCTCATTACTCAAAGTACATATTTTAAGAGGGGCTGAAAAAGGTATTAACTTTGTGAATTGGTTTATCTGTTCTAATGAATCCATTTACTTTGGATGATGTACGGTTAAAAGCACAGAGAGAGAGAGAGGACTTATAATCTTGCATTCACTTGCAGGAAATCTGAAAGTTAACTCTGTTGAAGAAAAAAGAAAGTTAACTCTTTTGAAAAGAAGCGGAGCAGCAGGATGCAAGATCCACCTCTTGAAAAGGCTAGCTCTTCCAAATCTGAAAGTCGTCATTTTACAGTGATGATGACTCACGCTCACATTCATGGCACATCATACCTGGTAAGCCTTTTTTAATTATTATTATTATTATTGATATCAATTTTTGTTCTTTCTGTGTAGTTGTATGTGTACTTTTACAAAGTTATTTAGTTAAATGGATTAACAAAAGAAGCTTTGCATAGTAGGCTGAATAAGAATTGCAAACCTTGATTGATTGATGGCATTTTTAATTTAGTTACATTGCAAGATGATCAAGACCACATTATTTATTTATGGACAAGCTATACTTTTGGTCCTTATAATTTCACACAATTTCTAATTTGGTCTCTATGATTTGAAACTTTCTAATTGGGTCCTTATAGTTTGCAAACTTTGTTAGTCCCTAATATGAAAATTCTAATATATTAAAATTTTGTTGATGAAACTTGCTATTTACCGTCTTGATACCCTAAATTTATGTGATTAATGCTGATAAAAGAGGCAAAAGCATGGATAAAAAAAGTATGACCATGTGCATCTTCAATAGTTTTATGTTGTTTACCTGTTTTCACACACTTGTTTTCAAAACAGAGAGCTCCCTAATCAAAATATATATACAAGTCCCAAGACCTAGAAACCAGTCAAGTCTATTTGGAACAATTATCTTCGGTTTACTTTGTTTTTTTATGTGATTTATCATGTTATTAATATATGACACAAAAGTATAATGAGCCACACTGTGCAGGGTGACTTATTTCCTCATGTTAGCGTAATATCTGAAACAATTATATTTAACTTACTTACGTTTTAAATCTGCTATGTTGGTATACATAACCATTGTGCTCTTTTATTTTATTAAATTTTGACCAAATAACCAACTCTTTTGTTAAAAACTTGAGGTAAAATACAATTTTTAGTATGAGTTTACACACACACACACACAAATGTGATTACCAAGTAATTTTCATGTCTCAATGTGGTAGAAAACATAGATACTATCGTTTATCAATGTTTAAAGTGTCCATGTGTAATTGAAGCGTCATGTTCTGTTCAATTTTAATTGTTTGACATATGTTGACATGAACACTAACTACTTTATTGGGGTATTCTTGCTTCCTAAGTCATTAATTACTAATTGTTGTTTTTGCTTTATTTGCCAGCACGTGCCAATTGAATATGCAAAAGCACATCTTCGTAATATTACTACTAAGAGTGTCACACTTATTGTACAAGATAAAGATTGGACTGTTGGGTGCGCATTCAGAAGTTATAATAAACAACAAAGTGCTGAATTTTCTTGGGGGTGGAAGCAATTCTGTAAGGATAATGACTTGAAAGTAGGGGATGTTTGTGAGTTTGCGCTCACTAAGAAATTCAGATTTCAAGTGAAAATTTATCGGGTCGCCTCTAAAAACCCGGTTCACTCAGGCAACTAGGTAAAAAAAGTTGCATTCAGTTACAAAATCTCATTATCCTAACTAATACTCCCTCTGGTTTAAAGTATAAGTGGCATTCTAGAAAAATTCTTTGGTTTATAATATAAGTCACCTGGAGAGTAATTTATGCTTGTTTGTCAATTTGTCCTTGCAATTAATGCGTAAATGTGGCTCATTGTATTTCATATTTTTAATTCACATTTCTTAATAGGGGCAAAGTTTGAACTTTTTTTCAATTTTAAGACAGATTTAATGAGTTAACTGCTCTTCCTTGGTTTCATTGAGCTGGTTAAAAGTGACTTGTATTTTGGGCTGGCGGGAGTATGCAAGGCCATTATTTTGGAGCTTTTTTGAGTTCAAGTCTAGGGGATGGAGAAATGGCTCCCACCTTCTCTTGTTTTTTTCTCCTTTCAACTCTTGAATTTACCTTAATGATCAGTTACAAGTTTTTTCTATTTTCTTTTGACATTATATAGGTGGGAGCAAGAAGCCAATACAGAAAGTTTGTAGAGCCATGGAGGAAGCTAAGAGATTCTTTTTTGAGAATCCCTTTTACACTGCCAACACAAGTAATTATTGGGATTTGCTTATAAATATATATTTAAAAATAAAATATTTTTCACATAGTTTTTATAGAGCCATACCCATAAGAACATATTAAGTTTCACAAAACAAACACATTCTATTCCCTGATAAATCTTACTGTTTTTTGCTCAAGGAATAGAATGTGTTTGTTTTGTGAAAATTAATATGTTCTTATGGGTATGGCTCTATAAACTATGTGAAAAATATTTTATTCTTATATATATATTTATAACATGTAGATATTGAACTTTATGACATATGAACATGATTAACCAAACTATTAATCCATGTTTTCTGGTATGATCTCAAACTTCATATTATAGTGTATGTACCCATTGCTTAACAAGGCTTTGGATATGGGTTCCCTAAGCAGTACTTCCTCCTTTTGTCGTTGAAGCTCTGAATGTTGAGGCTCTTTGTTTTATTTTAGTTTGAAACTTTTCAAACATACATGTTTATATATGCATTCATTTGAGTCTGGAAATTATGTTTAATACGAATTATGTGGAAACCAATTATGCATGTATTTTGAAATCATTTTTTGTGATTAATATGGATTGAGATTTAAGATGATTCGTAGAGTTTTAGAAATTGTGAATTATCTTGATTACCATTGAGGACTTAGTTTAACATATTGAACTTCTCACTCATAATTTGTCATGAAAACTGTGTTAGAACCATACACATATATTGTGAAATTGATATATCCATGCCTTGGATATGAATGGCATCTTGATGCACATGGTTATTTTTGGACTTGATGTGGGGAGGGATGATTTGATGATTGTGGGGTATGTTGAGAACTTAATATCACGTGGTATGTCACTACTCAGTGTACACTAAGTAATGATTTGAAGAGCCTCGTTGTCAGTATTTTTCTTCGACCAAGACTATATTAGTTTCTGGGAACGTGAGTCCTTGGCTAGGTGATGTCTTATGATTTGGAGCTTAATCAAATAAATGAATCTTTATGTATGATACTGTATTAAATTATGGCTCCAGTTAGTTGAATAAGGATTTATAGAGTCTTTTAAAAAAGAAAGGAAAAAAAAGGGTCAATTATATTAGATGAAGAAAATCATACAAATAAGATTGTTGTTGTAAGTTTATGGGAATGGGGGAAGAAGATCGACAATGCTGTGGAAGGGAGTTGTGGCTGACGGAGGGAGTGATTGCCGGTGGAGGTGTCGCAACCGTGAGGGGGACTGAGTGTCAGTCACACCACGAGGAGTGTGAAGAATTAGTGCATGCATGGAGAGGGAGAGGCGGAGAACGAGAAAGGAATGGGGGCAATGAGGTCATTTTTTAACATTTGCAAATCCCATTTTAATGCTTGTAGTCTGATATGGTATTTTTGTAAATTTGAATAATTTATTTGTCTTTTTCATGTTTTAAATGTATTTGTATGGGATTTTCCCTTTATGTAAATACAAATATGTGTATCGATATAAAAAATCTTAAGTAAAAACTGGATCATTAAGTCAGAACACTGGGCTTACTACAAGTTGGGCCCACCCAACATGCTAACTCACCACACTGGAAGTGGTAGATGGGTTTTTGGGCTTTGCAGCATAACCACTTGCAAGGAGAGGGTGGGGACTTTCTAAAGGAGGTTCGATCCTAAAAGGAGGGTTGATCCCGAAGTTGGTTGGGTTTGGGGAAGATTCATCCTGGGCCTTAAGGTGTCTAAGTAAATGTCTCGGGTAATAGATGGATCGCCATAACAACATTAGTATGACCTAGAAGGAAAGAAGATTTCGCCTCGCCCTTGGATCGTAGGTGGACCCAACCCATTTCCTAAAATTATAGTAACAAAAAAATAATAAAAATAAAAATAAGTCATACCGAAACCATATGCGTATTAGGTATGATGCTTAAAATACTACATTTAAAATTGTAGAATAGCGGCATGAAAAATATAGGGAAAATCTCAATAAAATACCCTTTAAAATTCAAAATGTGAACTAAGTGTTTTTACAGCAAAATAAATTGTCAATTGTTTTACTGTTTTTGTTAATCTCATTATTTTTGTTGTTAACGTGATTTTAAAATTCAAGTAGTATTTTTCTGTCATTTTTCCAAAAAAATATAGGTTTTTTTGTAATTTTCTCAAAACACCATGCCGTACACTGTGAGCGGAAGGCTGCGTTTCTTGTACGGTACTTGTACCCACTGCTTAATGAGTAACTTTTTTTTTTTTTTTTTTTTTTTAGTACTATAAAGAATATAATCCGAGAAAGATTTTTTTTCTCATAATACTAAGTTTAAAAGGGTAAAAAGTCTTAAAAATTATTACTCAGGACTCCGATATTTATTCAAGTGACGAGAGTTTTGTTATTAGCTTAATTCACTTTTAAAAGCATACGTGTACCAATCGTACTTAAATTCAATTGCAAGTTTGGATTTGTGTTAACAAATTATTTTACAATTTTTATGATAAAACTATTTCTCACATTGTTAGTCAAAACCAACTAACCTAAAAACACACGCAATTAAATTTTTATATATCAAGTTGATTTATAAAAAATCATTAAAAAAATCAACAAATAAAAAAATTAATGCAAAATTTAAAACAAGTAGCATCAATCACCAATTATTTTAAAAAAAAAAAATCACCAGTGAGTCTAACTTGGATTTGACACGTTGATAATTTATATGAATTATATGTTTGATAATGTATATTATTGAAAAGGACTCATGCTGACTTATCATTTCAGCCACTTGTTCGCCAACTAGCATTCATATCTTTCCAACTCATGTTAATAATAAAATAAAATAAAAAAACTCATTTGCAATTATTTCTAGCAGAATATTATGGCAACTCCTTTTGAAGCTTTAATTAATAGAAGGTACCTACATTAAAGATTTTTTTCTTAAGTACCTACTTTAAAGATTTTTTTCTTAAATATGAGGTTGTAGGTTTAAACTCTCCTTAGGACATAATGGTAATGGGTGCGACAAAAAAACTTGTGGTCAATCCTTTTTTTTTAAAGTATAATTTTTGGTCTTCTAATTTTATATAAGATTTCAGTTTAATTAAAATATATTTTTAGTCCTATAAATTTAATAATTTTAGCATTAAATGATGGTTTTTTTTGTACCAATCATTATTATTTCAAGACATTAAACTTAACATGTCATTATTCTTGAGGATTTTTTCAATATTTAAAACTTTAATGTAGGCTTTTTTTTCTTAAATGAAACTAACGATGCTAGATTGAAAGATTTAAAATATATTCTATAAAATTAATGACTCAAAATAAAATTTTGTGTAAAGTTTTTTCTTTTCTATTATCCACTGAAGGGTTTACAGGTGGCTGCGTAGGGGTAGAATTAGGGGGCGTCAGGGTTGGCCCCCTTAAAATTATAGAAAATAATCTAAAATTTTATAAAATTATATTTTAATTTTATAAAATTTTAATATTTTAATTTAGTCCTTATTAAAAGTTTCATGAAAGGATTAAAATGAAAATATGAAGATTTTATGGGGTTTAAATATAATTTTATAAACATTTGGGTTCTATTCTATAATTTTCACCCCCAAATTATAATTCCTGACTCCACCCTGCCCCTCCCACCACCATAATATACTTTTCACTTTTTTCTCATTTAATTTTATGTTAGCATGAAGTTTGTATTAGAAAAAATATCTTCAAATTGTT
This sequence comes from Acacia acuminata, assembly GCA_019022655.1. Lineage (NCBI taxonomy): Eukaryota > Viridiplantae > Streptophyta > Magnoliopsida > Fabales > Fabaceae > Acacia > Acacia acuminata. Next base: position 4,581,089 of record JAFJYI010000010.1, read on the forward strand.
TCATTTTTATGGAGAAAATATTTGTTCGCATCTGAAGAAATTAATCAAATAAAAAATATAAAAAGATATTATTATTTTGGATTGCTTTTTATCTCCCGGTTCACATTAATTATGTACGTACATACTCGTAGATATTGATTGATCATTGGTTCATAAAAATATCTTTGTTTTGGTGGTTGGAATATATCTAAAGATCGTTGGCCATTAAAAAAATCTAAAGATCAAATTTTATTATGAGATGTAAAGTTCTCTGTTAGGTTCAATAATCAATGCAATGAACTTTTTAATTTAGTAAAATCGGTAAAAATATATATATATATATATATATAATATATTATTTTTTTTTTTTAAAGCAAGGTTACTTAAACTTCAGCTCTATTGAATGCTCATATATTGAGCAAATAATCATTAAGAAAATTAATATAAACTTCATTCGATTTTTACTAAATACTGTGTCTATAATACACACACATGGTACATTTAAAGAGAGAAAAATACCAAATGGGAGAAAAATGAAATTATACGCATATTGATCAAAGTTGAACTACACTTAATTACAATTACATTTTATGGTGACATAAAACCTAATACTCTCTACTGTTTTTAACATATATATCCAATGGCAGAGTCACACTGGGGCACGTGTCTGCAACATGCAGACACAAATCTTCAGTTTTCTTTTTCAAAAAATGGGAAAAAAAATGAAATTTGTGTAGTTAGACTATGCGGCATGTTTTCTCTCCTCGGTTCCTCCGCTCTGGCACTCTGCTCTGCCATCTACTTCAATCTCCATCCTCTCTCTACCTCTCACAACTCAAGTAGGCATGGCTCCGTCTTCTTCTCATTTTCCTCTTCGCCTCTCTCGGCAAGTCGCTGGCTTCTTCATCCTCAAAAACCTTAAACCCCAACCTCACCCTAAATGGCTGAGAGGAAGATGAGAGACGTCCAGCTTGATGCATTAAAGTGGCTTTAAGCGTGGCAACAGGACTGCTTGGTGCTTGCGTTTTTGGCTATTAGGGCAAGAATCATAGCTTTGGTTGGGGGTCTGTGCACCGAAGGACCAGGCTCAGCAACCCCCCCCCCCCCCACCAAAAAAAAAAAAAAAAAAAAAAAAAAAAAAAAATCATTTGGTTGCCATTTTTTGTTAATCTATACAAGTAGGGTTTAAGATTATTAATTAAGCTCTAGTTATAGGAATAAGGGGCGATGGGAAAGGATAATTTCTTAGCAAATGGTTGGTCATCTGGGGCAGGGGTGGATCCAAAAAATTACTAAAGGGGGTACCTGGCGGAGGGATTCAAGGGCAGCGCCCGCAAAAAAATTTTCTAAGAAAAGTTTTAAATTCATTAAAAAACAAAAGAATATAAATAAGAAAAAACATAATATCAAAAAAATATTCATGAAATTAAATTAATACTAATGATGTAATAAGAGATACAATTATTTTACAAACTTGTCATTTAGAAAAGCAAGGCTAAATGCGGTTAGAAATGCATTACATAAATTATAATGAAGGATGGACACTCATTAAGTTCAAGACATATATTTTAATAAAAAAAGTATATTACAATAAAAATAATTCCAATGTTATCCTTCTAAGCTTTTTCAATATTTTTTTTTAATTCCATCATAATTGTCTTATTATCAATCATTATGTAAATACATCTTTTTCAATAGGTTCCAATATTTGGGGATTAATGATAAGTTTTTAGTCTCAGTTCTAAGTTTTTTTCATAAGACTATACAAATTTTGGTCCCTTAACTTTATAAAGTATACTTTTGGTCCTAAAATTCTAACACCGTTAATGTTACTAAAACTTTTTAAAAGGTAAAAGTTAATCAATCGACAATGTCAGTTATTGGTGGCTAACTAACGAGTGAGTCCTCGGTCAACAAGACTAATGGGGAGCAAATTTAATTACACAAATTGTATATATTCTTTAATTTACTCGAGGTTGTATTTTAGATTTAAGCCTAATAGCATTTAATCACAAAATTATCACTTAAATTTACACCGCAAGTTATCACTAGGAGGGAGTTTGCATTTTAAGGAGGCCTTTTTATCGGTTAGTAAAACTAACAGTTGAAAATTTATTTGTTAAGCAATTATAAGACTAAAAGTATACTTTATAAAGTTAGATGTACAAAATCCTAACCTTGAAGGCAAAAAAGTATACTTTATGTAAACTTAAAAGACTAAAAGTATACTTTAACATTTTCAATAGGCCACCGGCGACCAATTTTCTCTCACTAAACAATCATTCAATCATTCATCCCCAATCACCGGCGACATCGGATTACATCGAGATCAAAGTCCAATCTTGATATATTAAGAGTGGCTAATCATTCTAATATGTATTAATTAAAAAAAAAAATTCCCAAATTCCCTTCTCCGCCCATATTTGGGGGTTCTTGATAAGTTCTTTAGTCTCAGTTTTCACAGTTTTAGACTTTGTGGGGACAGACTCAAATCAGGGCAGATTTCATGGTAATCTCACTGGGTTCTTACTGAAAATTAATTGAAGACAGACACAGTAAGCTCAAAACTATTGGAAGGGAAGAAGGAAATGGGAAGTGCTTTTGTATTTGTTTTTATTGACAAATAGTAATTTATTTCCCTTGGGATTCCCGGGATAGATGATAATTTTAGAATTTTTGAGAGGTTGTATTTTATGGAGTGTACGAAGAGGCGCATTGTCCATGGCATGTGAATGTGGCTCACTGTAGGTTTTATATTTTATAGGGAAAATCACAGTTAGGTCTCAAGGATCATAAAAATTATAAAAAAGTCCCAACAGAAATTTACATATTTGATATTATTTGTATTGAAACAAAATCCATATTTTTAAATGTTGTTGTAAATTTAGCACTTTTTGTTGTGAATATGGTTTTTTAAATTTTGTGAATGGTCAGGTTTAAAATTTGGTTGTGAATATAGTACTTCCTGTTATAAATCTAATATTTTTTCATTTGTAAATGACCAATACGTTTAAAGCTTGAGTTTGAAACAAAAGCTAGGTATTTAAATTTTGTTGTAAATATGACACTTCCTATTGTGAATATAGTTTTTTTTTGCGTGAATGATCAGATTTTTAAATTTTGTTATAAATATAACACTTTCTGTTGTTAATAGAAATAATATCAAAAAAATTCTATATATAAATTTTTGTTGGGAATTTTTTTTTTTTTTTTTTTTTTTTTTTTTTTTTGGTAATTTTCATGGTCTTTAGGTCATGATTGTCATTTTCCCTATATTGATAGTGATTGCTGAAAATTAGATCTACAAATTTTCAATGTTGAGAATGATAAAGACGCAGCATCCTACTTCAAAAAAGCTGTCAAAATCTACGAGGGTGTTGCATAACAGCTGGCTACAACCCAGCGTCATGTATTAGATCTTTTTGCATCAGCCCTTGATCAGGTACGCATAAGCTTTTCATCTTCAAATTTTGTGTGCTGATTGATTGAAGGGAATAAACGTGTACAATTGTCCCTGATTAGTTAACGTTGTGATCGTTTTGTTAAAATAGTTTAATTGATTCTTAATTATTATTTTTTTATATTAAGTTAAATTTTTTTTTTGTTTTTTTATTTTTTAATTTTTTAAAAATTTCTTTAAAAAAAAATTCGGGGGCAGTCCGAATCCCCTTTAATTATATAGACATAAACATAAAATCCTAACTCTGTCATTATATATATCTATAGGAGGCAGATAACCAATTTACCGATATCAAAAAAGTTAGTTAAATTAGTTATTTATTAGATATGTATGTGTATTAATTTTTTCAAAATATATATTTTAATCATGTGTATTAGACTATTCTTCCATATAATCCTTTATTACGTATGTAATCAATAAAAAAGGTTTATAAATTTAGAAAATAAAATAAATTAAAATTTAAGGTTCTAGATTTATTATTATGATAAAGTAGACATCGTATCTAATTTCTATATTTAAAATGAGAGGAAGTAACATATTGAATGTAACTTTTTCTAATCAAATAGATCATAGGTGAATTTTAAATATTTAAAATTGAAATTTTTAGTAATAGGAGTTAACTACAAGGTAAATCAGGGATTAATAATACAAATAACAAATTCCCCATTCCCCATTCCCCATTCCCCAATTTGATTTGAAAGAAAAGAACCTTAAATATATAACATTAAGCACCTAATAATAGTCTAATTAAGTAATTCTAATTCTTATCTTAAACTTTTTTATTTAGTTATATATTATTGGTAAAAATATATATACACTTTCTCTTTGTAAATCAACAAACACGTTTTTTTTACCAACTCTTTCAACACCTTTTTTTATTTTTTTTTTTTTTAACAAATGAACATGAAATGAGATTTTATGACTTTAAATAATATTTTCAGGCAAAGAAATAATATTTTGTTGAATAAGTAAACCATAAAAATGGTAACTTATAAGTGAACTATTCTGTTGTTCCTCAATTTATTCCAACTTTGGGTTGGATATAATTAATATATAACTAAGATTTAATTAGAACGTCTTAGAGAAAATCTCGATAATATTTAATATTCACATTTAGTCGAAACCTAAGAATACCATTATATTTATAAGATCATAAAAGTTGGAAATTAAGTAAATCAGTCAGGCTTCGGATAAATTGATTCAAATTTTGGAACAAGGTCATCTACTAAAGTATTTAGAATATGAATTTTTTAATCCAACAACATATAAATATTACAAAAACACATGAAAGAGGAAACACGTGGGAAAAAACGAAAAACAAACTATAAACGGTACGAAAAAGCTTTGACAGAGAGTTACCACATGCATAAAAAAAAGCGATATATATATTGGTCAAAAGCAATACACAAAAGAACCCGTGGCTCTTTCAATATTTAAGTGTGACGTTGGTTATAAGGAATAGGGTGATCCGACATGGCACATGTTTGAATTGACATTGAGGAGAGAACAATAATGAAGAATTCTTGCCTCTAATTAATTTCAACGCGAGTTTTTTTTTTTTTTTTCTTCTCTTTTTGAAATTATAAAGGTAGCTACTAATGTTTTGGGTTACAAACGGAATTAAACATGTGACTTCCTATTTATATGGGAGAATATATACCATTAGGCTATAGTGTTATAAATATTGTAGTTAAATTTGTGAGTTGGTTCTTTAAAATTGCCGTTTTTACATTCTAACTTATAAAATAGAGTTAAGTCATTTGATAAACTTATTATCATTATAAACTCATTATCATTATAAACTTAGTTAAACTTGCAAGTTTATATGCTAAGTTAACCATTTTTATGTTTTTAATTTATAAAGTTGTGTTAACTCATCTTTAAACTCTTTATATTAATTTTTAACAACGATTTGATTATGTTCTTTAATAAACTAGGGCGGGATTTTTATAATTTATATATAAATTTTATAAAAATTTCTTTATTAAATATGATAAATTATAAATGTTAATGGATTTAATTTCAATTATTTAAATTTAAAATATATTTAAATTAAATTGTTGTCAACTTTTATATTTTAAGTATTTAATTATATACTATTAATAACATATTTAATGGTGAAAGTAAATTCTTATAAGTTTATCAAATTCAAATTCATTTACAAGTTATGAATTTACTTAAATTTATGAGTTTAACAATTTTGACCATAGGTATCAACATGAGTTTGTAGGCATAGGCAGCCTATTTGACAATTCTCAAAAAAGTGTTTTTGAAGCTAAAACCTTCATTTTGGAAAATATTTTCCAAACACAAGATGAAAGGCTTAAAAATACCTTTTTTTTTTCTCTAAAACCATAGCTACGAAGCGTTTGAGATTTTCAGCTTTTCACATTCAAAGTCATGCTGCTGGGGCTTGGGGAAGGAGAAGAAAACATTAAAAACTGGGGAAGAAATTTGTAGAGAGAGAAAAGCCTTGGGGAAGGAGAATAAAACATTAAAAAATAGGAGAGAAAGGTGTAGAGAGAGCAATGAAAAAGGGAAGAAAAAATATATAAAAAAAAAGCTTGGAGAGAGAATTATGTATCAGGGAAAAGAAAAATAATAATAATAATGTTATGTACAAATTTGTATTAGGGAAAAAACAATATAAAGACCTTAGTAAAATTTTGAAAGTTTTAAAACATAATATCACTCTTATATGTTTAAGGTTTCATTTTTTAGCCACCAAATATTTAATTTAACTATTGAATAAATTACGTTTATCCATCTAAAAGATAAAGTTTTATATAATTAAAATTTATAAATGATTTTTGTTTATAAAATTTATTAATAAATATGTGTTTGATCTATTTTTTATTATATTACATAATTTACTAATGTTACAATTTTAATTTTGTACATAAATTTATGTAATTTTTGGTATTTATAATAAAATTTAAGTTAAAAATATTTAAAATATAACCTTATCCTTTATACGCAATTATAACTAAATCTAGTATCCTTTTTAGTACATTTGACCATAAAAAAAGCTATTCTGATAATAATATCCAAACATTATTATTTTATCAAAATCACTTATTTTACAGAATGTATTCTAAAAAAAGCACTTTTATCATATATTTTTTCCTAAGCTATTCTCTAAAAGTTAATCCAAACCGACTCATATATATGATTGTGTGACTCAATTTCCTACACGAAACTGGATTGCAATTGGACTTGGTTGTATTACCCAACAAATTCATCAAGAGATGGAAGAGATCGAGAAAATAGTAGTTTCGTCTAACAGGAGAGTGAACAAGAGCATGCACAGGAGTTTTGTTCCACAGAAATTGGAATCTCTAATTGTGTTATCTTTGGTTTCTATATCCTCCTTTCTTTCTTTCTTTTTCTTTTTTAAGAGCATGATAATTAAATTACATAGTTTAATAAATCAGCTAAAATTAATTAAAAGTAGTGAACTTTTTTTTTCCAAATATGCCTTTATTTATAATGGACAAGTAAGAGAGAGAAAAAAAATAGTAATGAGAGAAGATATGAAAGAAAATGCAGTATGAAAAAAGATGAGAAGAGATAATAGAATTAATTAGAGGAAAAAACGTAAAAACATTTTAAATGCCCACACAACCCATGTAGACTCCAAAAAATAATTAAAGCAATTTCAATTTTAGGCTCTAATAAAAAAGAGACGAGGGAATGAGTGTGTGTATGTGTGTGTATATATATATATCCACTCCCTCATCCCACCTAAGATTGTTTTCACTATTTAATTTGAATCAAATGAAACATATCTCAAGTAAATATTCATACATTTCATTATTTGTATTTGTACCCCAAATGGTTTGGGTCCTAATCAAGTAAAGGTGGATTAGGTCCCAACATTATGCAATTTAGTTTAAATGTTTAAATTATTCCCAAATAATTTTAGATAGCAATGGATTAAATTCAGCGGGCCAGTAATTCATATTTTATTATAAATAAATGAATGAATAAAATTTTCTTATATATTTTATTATAAAGAGTTTTTTTTGTTAAAGAATTGAATGTCAAAAAAATTTAAAAAATAAAACATTAATTTTTAGTTCATGAAATAGGAAATTTTAAAAATTAAAGAATAATATAATCTTGAAAATAACACAGTTTTATTGGAGGAGTCCCAATAAATTTTTATATTTTGTAATATTTATAAAATTTATAATAATCAATTCAAGATAAAATTATATTTTTTAAATAAGGCAAAAAAAAAAAAGATATTAAAAAGCTAAATATGAGGTGAATAGAGTTGTTTAGGACACAATGAAAATTTTTGGTTTTTATGGGGTCTAAAAACAATATTTTGTTTGAATCAAAAATGTAATTTACGCTTTAGTGAGGACAAAATCATCCACGTCCTCACACGCGGTAGCCGATTGGATAGGACCAGATCAGATTTAAGCACGTTTTATGCGTGAACACTTAGGGAGAGATTATGGATAAAATTTCTTCGGGTTCTTACCTGGAATTTTTGCAAAAAAAAAAAAAAAAAAGGACATCAAAAATTCAAAATAAATGTAGACGGTTGTGCCCGTTGTGGTTAGGTAATAAAATTAAATATTGGCAGGAGAAAAATGTGAAAGATTCCTTATTAAAATTTTATTAGGGAAAATGACTTGAATAGTTAAATTAAAGTATTACCACTTCTAGTCCTTAATATAAAATTTATTTGATATTTTTTGAGAAATTAAGGAAGTTAAATAAATTATTTTAGAGTATTTATATTTATCTTTTTCACATCAAATTAATTTATATGATTTATAAATTGATATATAGTTAAATGATACACAACATATGTTGTGATGATCTAACTTCTTTAACTACTTTAAAAAAATTAACTAAATATTATATTTAAGACCTCAGAAAGTAATGATTTGTGTGCAGAATCTATTGAGGACAAATATTCTTTGTGTATAAAAATTTATCGAGTCACTCTTACTAGTACAATTTTTAATATAATAAGGAACTTTTCTCATCTTAATTTTGAAAAAAACTTAAAAAGTGTGAACAAAACCATATAATCCTAATTTCATACCAACTCCGGCGCCCCAAAAGAAAAGGTAATTCACTCTCTCATAACTCATAAGGACGACGGCAACATCAAAATATAAGGGGAAAATCCATCTCACGGCCTATATTGACAAAAAAATGCAAAAATAAATAAATAATAAATAAATAATTCACATATTAAAAAAGGTTTAGGGCCTTTTCTATTATTATTTCATAAAACGTTAGTTGTTAACGTTTATTGATATAATTATTAATGGTATATTTTTTTCTTATTTAGATCTTGATTTAATTGTTAATGTGGTGATTTAGTTGTTAGGATATTTTTGTTAATCGATTTGATTTAGTTGTTAGCGGGTAATGATTTAGTTGTTAATGAGATTGATTTAGTTGTTAATGGTTATGAAATAATACAGAAAAACTTCGGGGCCTTTTTTGACATGTGACTTTTTCTTAGGCGTTTTTTGACATTTTTCTTTTTTTGTCAATATGGGTGCTAAGATAGATTTTCTCAAATTTAAATATAATGGTTGACGATCGAGCGTGGTCAACATATTTTCACATGTTAACTAAACAACTACATCAACTAAACTATATGACTTCGATGTTCAATACTTTAATGCCCATTCCAAGTGTGGGATCTAAATAATTAAATTTATAATTTTTTTAATAATTAAAAAGTTGAGGTGAATGGAGACTCCAAAGTCACCAAGCTGAAGTATGTCTCAGGCCCAAATCATGCGTACAAAATATTGACAGATATCCCACCACCACCAACTATGTCTAGCAGGTTAACTTATAGAAATCAGTTGACCATAAGGTGTAACATAATTGACATTTAACTGGGTTCTTTAAATATTTAATTAGGAGTTCAACCTCTAGCTGTAGGTATAGATACGAGTGTAAGAGTGAGCTGGCCTTTCTTGACAAGAGTTTAAGAGAGTTAAATAAATTATATTAAAATATTTATAATTGTTGTTTTCTTAATATATAATCTAATGACACATAATATCACTTTCATCCTATTTATAAGTTCGGTTTTATGTAATAAACGAAATTGTGACAATTTTATCTATATTAATTGTACTCATGAAGATAAAAAGAGAAGAAACAGGTTGAAAAATACCAATCATAAATGAGGATAAAGTTTAAAATTTATCATATAATCATTGAGTTAACTACCTCTCCCTAAGATATGAGATTTGATCAAAATTTGATAAATAAATCATAATTGTATATATTATCTTTATTACAACAAATAACTTTTCTCACAAACCAATAAAAGTAGTTAAAGTCAATAAAGTTGTCTTATGATTTTTAAGTAATTTCCAATATTACCCCTACTAATGACCCTAAACTCTAATATTATATTAATTATTACTCTCATCAACTACCCTTATTAATTATGGGTAAACATAAAAAAAATAATTAATGCTCATTGGGAATTAGTAAGTTATTTTTCCAAATAAACTTATTAATGAAAAAAGAAAAGTCAACAGACTCTTCTTATATTCAGATGTAACAGTATAGACGTGGCACCGTCATCTGCATTCAACAACCCACGTGTATTTTTCTTCATCCACCATTCCATATAATGCTCAACCTGCTTCTCAGAGTTCTCTACAGGAAGATAAGCACAGTCACATCTCACACTTCCAAACACGTTATTCTCACTTCTTCATTTCTTCATTTCTTCATTCTCCTTTCGCCTTCTCTGTGCATTCCTCTTGAGAGAGGGAGAGAGAGCATCTGATAGTGAGAGAGAGAGAGGCATGGATCTTCGTGTTGAAGAAATAGTGTCGGTGCCATCATCATCACAACTAGCTTGCACTGCCATTTCCAAAGCCGATCCTCTTCCTTTGCTCTCCCTTAACCACGTCTCCTTCGTCTGCAACAATGTGAGCGAATCTGTCAAGTTCTATGAGGATGTCTTGGGATTCGTCCTCATCAAGAGGCCCTCTTCTTTCAACTTCGAAGGAGCCTGGTATGTGTTTGTTTACTCTTTCCTTTGCTCTTCCGATCCTGCTGCAAATTTTTCTTAGTTTCCCTTGTCGGTTCGTCTGGAATCTTCCATTTCGAAGCTCTAGAAGCTTCCTCACAAGCTACTTTTCATGATCTTTGTGCCCTTCTGATTCAGTGAATTTTCAGCTGTCGTTCGCTCAATGTACTGATTCTTTGTTTGATTTTCTTGGTTTTGGTTGTGGCTTCGCTTTGAATCCCCTAACTCTTTAGGGCTCCGCTTCTAATAGCTTCCTGATGAGCTATTTTATGTAATTTGCGCCTCTCTGTTTCTCTGATTCTTTGTAAATTCTTAACTACGGCTTCATTTTGAATCCATTGAAAATTTCAGAGATCAATTTCTCAACTGATTACAGAGAAACTGCTGCTTGTGCAATTTGAGCTTTTCTGTCTCTATGATTTTACCTTTTCTGTTAACATCAGACACGGACATGAGTTGTTACTCTTCCATCTGATGAATCTGGATCAAACTTTCTGGGTTTTTTATTGTGTCTTCGTTCTGAATCTGATAATTTCTTTTAGAGTTCAATATCCGATAACTTCTTGATTAGGTAATGTTTGTGTTTTGTTTTGTTTTTTTTTTTTTTGGACATTGTCTAGGTTGTTCAACCATGGAATTGGAATACACCTGCTGGAGTCAGATAAGGTTCCTACGAAGAAAGGGAAGATCAACCCTAAAGATAACCACATCTCCTTTCAAACCTCAGATATGCTGCTCATAATGAGGAAGTTAGAGTCAATGAACATAGAGTATGTGACAGCAGTTGTGGAAGAAGGTGGAGTTACAGTTGATCAGCTCTTCTTCCATGATCCAGATGGATACATGATAGAAATATGCAATTGTCATAATCTCCCTGTGCTCCCACTTTCCTCATGCCCTCTCAAGCTACCTAACAACCATGGGAAACATCAGACACCATCTTTCTACGGTACACCGCTTTCGTATTTGCTGCTCAATGTTGATGAGATCAAGTGTGAGTAAGAATAGGTAAAAAAAAAAAAAAGGGTTTGCTAACGTGGGGTTAGTTGAGGTGATAAGTACCTTGGCCCCTTAACCAGGGGTCCCGGGGTCCATACCTGGACATGGGAAGACCCTCGCTAGGAGAACTCTACACCCTTTGAGGGACCTCAGTCGAGTCAGGCTGGATTAGTTGAGTTCCTGATAATAGGATACAAATATGGGTGGTTCCATCGTAACCTCAAAAAGAATAGGAAAGGTCCTTGAATAGAATTAGACTAGAGAAGAAGCATATAAGTGAGAAAGATTTGTGATTCTAATGTTTGTTTTGGGTCAAATAGTGGAGTCGATGAGCAAGTAATGGTAATGATGTGGGGGTAAAAGCAAAAGGAATATAAAGCAAGATAATGCTCCATGTAAAAACAGAACCAAACTGGTTTAGAACTTGTTCTTCTTCAAGTTTAGTCTTGTGAGTTTGAACCGGCTCGATTTAGATTAGTTGAGCTCAATGAGGCTTGCAGGGGCCTATGTACCAAAAAACGAAAACAAAACCACAACGAAGGAAGTAGTAATAAAGATCTTATAAGAGCCTTGACTGATGGTAATTGTTAATCCCTTCACATTCTGTGTTTTTTTTTTTTTTTTTGCAGGTGAGGGGGACCTGAAGATGAACTGTTCTACTGAGGGTGCTTTGCTGCTGATGATGGAGACTTTCATTTCAGACATGCTGAATATCTCAATATGATCATTTTCAAAACTAAATGTACAAATTTTGTGCAATAGTCTGAGAGTGAGTTGTTTCTGTGAATGCGACAGTATATTTGTAACGTAAAATGTAAGTGTATCAAAAGTACGTTTTGGTACCAAAAACCAAACCAATCCTAAGAAACTGAAACATTTATGTGCGCTATCTTTCTTTTTTGTATTGTTTTTTGTTGAGTGAACTCTGTGCCGTGTCTTTACCATTCAATGTTATAAGTTATACAGTTTTAAACCAAGGTGTAATGTGCCTTGGGAAATATGTTGCCCTTACGAATAGCAATTACAAATAGCTCAAGTGCTTTTGTGCTTGTTTTTGCTGAGTATCAAGTCTTGTGTATATGAAATGGCAAATTATTTCTCGATGAAGTTTAAAACAACACATATGATTTGATTTTGCTTAGTCAGAGTCGTAGCCTAGTGTGATCCCCAAAAACGGTTTGGCATTAAAACGAGTCGTTGACATTATGATCTTTTTATCTGGCAAAAAAAAGAAAAAAAAGGCATATTTTTGTCTGGCGAAAGAAAGAAAAACAGACATGTTTGCTTTTTATATAAAAATTTTAGTAGAAGGGTTGGGGCTCAGCTATAATTCAAAGGTAGGATGAAATCTTTTTTTCCTCTTAGGTGATATCAATGTTGGACAGAACGAGTCGTCTATTACTTTTAGATGTTTATCTAGACTTCCAAAAATTAGGATACCTCCTTCAGTTTTTGATCACCTCCAGGATTGAAATCTTCCCCTAGAGTGTGTGATCACTTTGCCAGTTGAACACATTTATGAGGGACAAAAAAACAGAACAGTGTTGTGACTTGAGACTTATATCCTCCACATACCAAATTAATTAGTTGGGCTATGATGGGGGACACCCATATGCGAAGGAACGGTTGGTTGGGAGAATTCGCCGAGGGAAAAAGAAAATTTCCTTTATTTTTTAGCGGAATGAGAAAAAAATACCATTTAAATTTTAAAATCCTGTTGACAATAATAATAATGAAATTAACAAGAACATTTATGTGATTAAAAACTCATTTTATTGTGAAATCACATATTTAACATTTTGAATTTCAAATGATATTTTTTAAAAAATTCTCCCTTTTTTTGATATTATGGATGAATGTTTTTATTTTCTTGAGGGAAAGTAAATTAATTTAATTATGATTGATTTGACTATATGATTAAATAATAGAATTCAAACTATTTTCAATTAGTGTAATGACTAATAATTCCATTTTGAAGACATTACCGTTATCCAAATTCTATATACACACACATAAAAGAACTAAGGCCATGTTTGTTACAGGGAAGATATAAGGAAGGAAAGGAATGAAAGATTGAGAGAGAACTTAAAAAAATAAGCATTTTGGTAAACATGGAAAAAGGGAAGAAAGATGATAATTTAAAAAATATATAAATATAATTATAAAATATGAATTTCCTAAAATACCCTTATAACGTAAAACATATTTTCCTCCTCCTTCATCATTCTCGCGGCCGACAAAACCAAAGTAAGCCAAAAAAATCAGATTCTTCCTTCGTCCTTCTCTCTCAACACAGATCCGTTCTTCGTCCCTCTCTGATCCCTCCTTCATCCTCTCTCTCTCTCTCGACGGCGATCGTTGAAACAAAAAGAAAATAAATCGGATCCTTACTTCATCCTTCTCCCGACGGTGAAAATGAAGGTTGAGAGTGACGAAGGGGATAAGAACGATGAGGGAGAAGGCGAGCGACACTCCGACAAGTGGCACTCCAGTGAGCGCGCCACAATTATGAGAGCCAGTGAAGGGGATAAGATTGTAATTTGTCAGGAGGGAAGATGAGATCCCACCGATATACGAGGGAACTCATCTTCCCTTAAACGTGGGAAGATTGTTGCCCCTGGAAGTCTGCTCCCGGGATGTTGACGCAACCAAACGGACAAAAGACATGGAAGATTGGCCATCTTCCCTTTCCTTCACAAAAGTTCTCGGTAACAAACGGATCCTAAACTTATGACTAGTTGCATAGGCCAATCTATCAGGTTATCAACTCAGAGACTACCACATGTATTATTTTTCCATATAAGCATTTAACCCCTTTACTTCACTTAACGACCGTTAATCCTAAAAATTTAAGGGGAAAATAATCTTTTTTAAAACATACATATACCAATCCTACTTACATTTTTGTTGCAAGTTTGGATTTTGGATGTGTGCTAACAAATTGTTTTACAATTTTATGATAAAAATATTACTCACATTGTTAGTCAAACCCAACTAACATACAAACACACGCAATTAAATTTTTCTATATCAAGTTGATTTATAATAATAATAAAAATCATTAGATAAAAACAACAAATAACAAAATTAATGCAAAATTCAAAACAAGTACCATCATCAATCACCAATTATAAATTCCGGTAAAAAAAAAAAAAACACCAGTTATAAATAGTAGCCCTGATCATGATCCCTTAGTCTAACTTGGATTTGACACGGTGATAATTTATATGAATGTATGTTATTTAAAAGGACTCATGATGACTTATCATTTCAGCCAGTGGTTCGCCAACTAGCATTCATATCTTTCCAACTCATGTTAATAATAATAATAATTAAGAAAAAAAAAACTCATTTGCAATTATTTCTGGCCCAATATTATGGCAACTCCTTTTGAAGCTTTAATTAGTAGAAGGTACCTACTTTAAAGATTTTTTCTTAAGTACCTACTTTAAAGATTTTTTTTTAAGTACCTACTACTTTGATCCTATTTATAAGTCAATTTTGATCAAAATATTTGGTCCTTTTTATAAGTCTATTTTGACCAAATAAATGATATTGTGACAATTTTGCCCATAGTAATGATGATGAGAAAGATTAGCTAGCCATGTTAGAAAGAGAAAAAGATGAGAGAGATTTGACAATAAATTGTAAAAGGTACCCATTCATAAATGAGGGTGAAGTTGGAAATTTGTTCCATAATCATTGAGATGCTTTCCTCTCCTTGGTATGTGAGATTTGGTCAAACTGGACTTATAAATAGGACCAAAGTGGTACTTTAAAGATTTTTTTCTTAAATATGAGGTTGTAGGTTTAAACTCTCTTAGGGCATAATGGTAATGGGTGCGACAAAAAAACTTGTGGTCAATCCTTTTTTTAAAGTATAATTTTTGGTCTTCTAATTTTATATAAGATTTCAGTTTAATTAAAATATATTTTTAGTCCTATAAATTTAATAATTTTAGCATTAAATGATGGTTTCTTTTGTACCAATCATTATTATTTTCAGACATTAAACTTAACATGTCATTATTCTTGAGGTTATTTTTTTTCAATATTTAAAACTTTAATGTAGGCTTTTTTTTCCTTAAATGAAACTAACGATGCTAGATTGAAAGATTTAAAATATATTCTATAAAATTAATGACTCAAAATAAAATTTTGTGTAAAGTTTTTTCTTTTCTATTATCCACCGAAGGATTTACGGGTGGTCTGCGTCTGTGTAGGGGCAGAATTAGGGGTGTCGGGGTTGGCCCCCCTAAAATTATAGAAAATAATCCAAAATTTTACAAAATTATATTTTAGTTTTATAAAATTTTAATATTTTAATTTAGTCCCTATTAAAAGTTTCATGAAAGGATTAAAATGAAAATATTAAGATTTTATGGGGTTTAAATGTAATTTTATGAACATTTGGGTTCTATTCTATAATTTTCACCCCCAATCCTAATTCCTGACTCCACCCTGCCCCTCCCACCACCATAATATACTTTTCACCTTTTTTCCATTTAATTTTATGTTAGCATAAACTTTGTATTAGAAAAAATATCTTCAAACTATTTCATTTTTATGGAGAAAATATTTGTTCGCATATGAAGAAATTAATCAAATAAAAAATATAAAAAGATATTATTATTTTGGATTGCTTTTTATCTCCCGGTTCACATTAATTATGTATGTACATACTCTTAGATATTGATTGATCATTGGTTCATAAAAATATCTTTGTTTTGGTGGTTGGAATATTTTATGGAATGGGGGTAAAACTTCATCGTTCCATCCTTCTAGGGGCATCAGACAGGGCGATCCCATTTCCCCATACTTATTTACACTAGCTATGGAAAAACTGTCTCATATAATATCCACAGCTGTTAGTGGTGGGCTTTGGACCCCCATTAAGGTGGGTCAAGGAGGCCCTCCGGTTTCTCACTTGATGTTTGCTGATGATCTTATGTTATTTGCAGAGGCAAAGGATAATCAGTTGGAGACTGTTATGAAGTGCCTATCTTTGTTTGAACAGATTTAGGGTTTAAAGGTAAGCATAGAGAAAACTGTTATCTATTTCTCCAAGCACATAGATGAGGAGTTGGCTGGATCATTGGAGGCTAAGAGTGGCTTCAAGAGAGTTAAAAATGTTGGAAGATATTTGGGGGCTTGGATGGTACATGGGCGTGCAACTAAACAATGTTATCAACATATTAATATGAAGGATGAGGTAGTATGGGAAATTGGAGATAGGTCTGCTATTTCTTTTTGGAAGGATAAGTGGGTGTCCTCGTCCATTTGTCTTCAGGACTACGTAGTAAGTCCCATCCCTACTGAGATGCGAGATTTTGTGGTCAATAGATTTGTCGATCAACATGGTCGGTGGGATCTACCTTTACTAAACAGCCTACTTCCCCATAACGTGGTTGACCGAATTAGAGGTATGCTTCCGCCTTCTTATGACGATGGACCAGATCGTTCCTTCTGGTTGTCTGGAAACTTATCTGGTGTTAGTGTTAAAAGTTGCTATCTGTATTTAGCTGAGGCTGGATTTCAGCAATCTCTTATTAATTGTGACATGTGGATAAAGCTATGGAAGTGGATAGGACCACCTAGAATTCGGTGTTTGGATGGAAATTATTTCACCAGCGGCTCCCTTTGAGGTCATGGATCCGTGTTTGGTCCGATAGCGATGGTCTTTGCCCACTTTGCCACTAAGAAGCGGAGACCAGCCTGCATGCATTTAGAGACTGTCATGTGGTTCGTGCTTTCTGGTATGAGGTGATCCATGGTGATCAGCTGCAAGCTTTCTTTAGCTTTGATTGGTTTGACTGGGTAACGGAGAATTGGAGGAGTGATGGAACTGCTCTAGGAGGATCTCTTTGGCATGAGGTATTTATTGTCTCTTGCTGGTTTATCTGGAAATGGCGGAATGAAGTTATTCACAACACACAAGATGCAAATAGAAAATATTGCTTGAGGCCCATTCTTGAGCTACTGGGAGTACTAAAATCTGGAATTGGTAGAGGAGGGTTCCAATGCATAGTACAGAATCATGTTAGTGTTCACTGGTCCTTTCTAGAAGATCCTTTTGTGAAACTTAATTCAGATGAGGCATCAAAGGGAGATGAACAGGCAGCGGCCTCCGAGGGGTTGCTACGAGACTGTTCTGGTAGGTGGCTTGGAGGTTTTGCTATTCGACTTGGACGATGCTCAGCGATGCTAGCTGAGTTATGGGGAGTTTTGAGAGGACTAGAGATGGCTTGGGAGGCAGGATGGAGGCATGTAATTGTTGAAAGTGACTGTCATTCAGTCATTGCATTACCATTCAAACAAGGTAATGCAGCTCGTGAGTCTCATTTGGTGTCTCGGATACGAGCAGTCACCTGCAGACAGTGGGTTATACGTTACAGCCATGTTCTAAGGGAGGGCAATCAATGTGCGGATTGGTTGGCCAATTTTGCTTTTACGCGTGTGGAGTCTCCTGATGGAACCCATTTCTCGACCCCCGATGGGCTCTTTGGTTACCTTGTTCGATCGGCGGGAGTGCGGCATGATAGGAGACTACCGAGACGTTAACCCCTCGCTTCTTTGTTAGCTTCTTTCGTTTGCTTAGTTTTTCATTTGATTCTCATTCCTTGTATCAAAAAAAAAAAAAAAATTAACATAAAATTCATTAGATTTTTACTAAATACTGTGTCTATAATACACACACATGGTACATTTAAAGAGAAAAAATTACCAAATGAAAGCAATGGGAGAAAAATGAAATTATACGCATATTGATGAAAGTTGAACTACACTTAATTATAATTACATTTTTTGGTGATATAAAACCTAATACTCCCTACTGTTGTTAATATATATTTGTAGGAGGTAGATAACCAATTTACGGATATAAAAAAAAAATTAGTTAAATTAGTTATTTGTTACAATTGTATGTGTATTAATTTCTCCAAAATATATCTTTTAATCATGTTCATCAGACTGCTCTTCTATAGAATCCCTTCATTATGTCCAATCAATAAAGATATTTATAAATTTGTGAGATAAAATGAATTAAAATTTAAAGTTCTAGATTTATTATTATGAACAAAGTAGACTTTGTGGAGGTAGTAACATAATGAATGTAACTATTTCTAATCAAAATAGATCATATATAGTGAATTTTAAATTTTTTAAAATTGGAATTTTTAGTAATAGGAGTTAACTAAGAGGTAAATTATGGATTAATAATACAAATAACAAATTCCCCAATTTGATTCAAAAAAGGAACATAAATATTAAAATTAAGTACCTAATAGGCTAATATAGTCTAATCAAGTAATTCTTATCTTAAAAATTTTTTATTTAGTTATATATTATTGGTAAAATATATATATATATATAGGGAAAAACACTTCTATGAGAAGTGTATTCTCATGTCACACATACATGAAATGGTGGGCCCACACACACACACACATATATATATATATATAATTAGCATTATATATATGTGAGTTTCATCATTTCATGTGTGTGTAGGAATCTTCTTCTTCTCATGCAATATAAGAAGTTTAAACCTCATATATATACAATTTCTCTTTGTTAATCCACAGACACCTTTTTTTACCAACGATTTCAACACCTTAGATAATGAGTTATTAAATGTACTTTGAATGAAGAAGAAATATAATTCTATAAATGAAGATGAAATGAGATTTTATGACTTTAAATCATATTTTTCAGGCAAAAATAATAATATTCTGTTGATTAAATAAACCCTAAAAATGGTAACTTATAAGTGAACTGTGCTGTGGCTCCTCAATTTATTCCAACTTTGGGTTGGATATAATTAATATATAACTAAGATTAAGGTTGTCAAACTCACGAATTTAATCAAACTCGTAATAGTGGAGTAAACTCATATTGTGAGTTCGAATCATAAACTCATAAGAGTTTACTTTTACCATTAAATAGATATTAATAGTGTATAATTAAATAGTTAAAATGTAAGAAATAACAATAAGTTGATTTAAATTATTTTAAATCCAAATAATTAAAATTAAATTCATCAATATTCATAATTTGTCATATTTAACAAAGAAATTTCTACAACATTAATATTTAAATTTGCTGAACATGTTCAAATTGAAGAAGTTAACACGAGTTTAAAAATGAGTAAACACGATTTTGTAAGCTAGAAACGTAAAAAACAAGAAACTCGGTATATAAACTCGTGAGCTTAGTCGAGTTTACAATGATCACAAGTCTACTAGTGACTTGACTCGATTTTGTAACCTAGAAACGTAAAAAAACTAAACTCGAAAAGTCAACTCGCGAGTTTGACAATAATAAATAAGACTTAATTAGGACGGCTTCTAGAAAATCTCGATAATATTTAATATTCAAATTTAGTCGAAACCTAAGAATACCGTTATATTTATAAGATCATAAAATTTGGAAATTAAGTAAATTAGTCAGGCTTTGGATTAATTAATTCAAATTTTGGAACAAGTTCATCTACTAAAGTATTTAAAATAGTTTTTAATCCAACAACATATAAATATCACAAAAACACATGAAAGAAGGAAGCACGTGGGAAAAAACGAAAAACAAATGATAAACCGTACGAAAAAGCTTTGACAGATAGTTACTGCATGCAGAAGAAAAGCATTACACAAAACAACCCGTGGCTCTTTCACTCACAGAAAGATTGTTCCATGAGGAAGTAAGAATGAGTTGTAGCGGAGATTTGCATTCGCATACCTAATTTTGGCTGGTAGATGGTAGTGAAGAGCAGAGATTTGGTTAGATAGCAACAGACTTTCCTTTGAAAAGACTCGTTGGTGATGACAAGCGGCAACGAGTCACAAACAATAGGATTTTATCCGTTAGATCTTTATCGTTAGATGAGATTATAATCAGGGGCGGAGTTTAGAGCAAAAATTTGGGGGGCCAAACAATGGTGGGGGGATTCGGGGCAGCGCCTCCGAAATTTTTTTTTAAAAAAAGTTTTAAATATAGAAAAAACTTTCAAGTAATTAAAATGAAATATAGAAAAAAAATGACAAGATTAACATAAATCATATAAGACCCCACATGGAATAAAGATTGAATTATAAGCCCCAAAGATATAAAAAGAGGAGAAAATGTAAAAATAAAAAATAAGAAGGGGGGCCAAAATTTAATTTTATATTATATTAAAAAAAAATTAAAAAAATTCTAAACAATATTTTTTTTTTTTTTTTTGGGGGCCATGGCCCCCACTAGTCCCATAAAAGCTCCGTCCCTGATTATAATCTAACCGTATTAAGAGGGGGTAGATAAAATAAAAGTAGGCAGAATAACCTATCCCTAAAATTAATTATAGGCACAAATGTAAAAACATTTTAAATGCTCACACAACCCATGTAGGCTCCAAAAAATAATTTAAATAATTTAAATTTTAGGCTCATAAAGAGAAGACGAGAGAATGAGTATATAAGTAATATATATATATATATATATATATCCACTCCCTCATCCCACCAAATATAAGTGTTTTCACCATTTAATTTAAATCAAATGGACATATCTCAAGTAATTATTCATACACTTCATTTTTCGTATTTGTGCCCCAAATGGCTTCCAATCAACTAAACGTCGATTAGGTCCCAACATTATGCAATTTAATTTAAAATTTTAAATTATTCCCAGATAATTTTAGACAGCAATGGATTAAAAATTCAGCACGCGGGCCAGCAATTCATATTTTATTATAAATAAATGAATAAAATTGTCTTATATATTTTATTACAAAGAGTTGTTTTGTTAAAGAATTGAAAGTATGTCAAAAGGTTTTATAAGAATAAAAAAGAAGTTTTAGTTTATGAAATAGGAAATTTTAATAATTAAAGAATATATAATCTTGTACCAAAAAAATATATAACCATATTTTAAATAACAGTTTTATTGGAGGAGTCCCAATAAATTTTTATATTTTATAATGTTTAATAAAATTTATAATAATGAATGCAAGAAAAATCATATTTTTTAAATAGATAACCGTTGGATATTAAAAAGCTGAAGGCAAAAAAGGGGAAATTACGTACAGGTCCTAAAGAAGAGAATTAATTACAATAAAGTCCCTTAAAATCATGAAATTACACAAAAGTCCCTAAGGACTTCTATGTAATTATTTGTGAATGTTAAATTACCAATCTGACCTTTCCTCTCACATCTTCCAATTCCACTCTCTCCATTCTCCTTCTTTCCATTTCTTCTTCCTCTCTCTCTCTCTCTCCTCTCTCCCTTTTTCTTCTCTCTCTCCCAATATTTATTCCAATTACGTCCAGAGGTCCATTATAAGAAGACATATGCTGGATTCAATGTAATAGTTAGGTGATCCACGCATACAGAGACAACACATAAATAGATCTGAAATACACAGTGACACACGAAGATAGCAATCATTCATCGATCGTCGACCAATTGGGGGAGAAAGAAGAGAAATCAATCGGAGTGGAAAGGGGCGTCGTCAGCGGCGGAAGGGGTAAAGGCGGTTAAACCAAGGCAAGTGGAAAGAGAAAGGGCCAAACGGCGGAACGGGAGGTAGAAGAGGAGGCGCAACACGGTGTCGTTGCTGACTATCTCGGGATTATAGGATATGTATTGGCAGAGATTGGCTGAAACTTGAGCTACCCTCAACGTCGCTCCACTGTTCAACACCATCTCTTTCCTTTGCTCTCACCACAATCACAATTCCTGGTCTCCACCCTGCTACCCAGCTTTGAACCTTGTCCTTTCAAAACCAGGATTTTTTTTTTTTCATTTCTCAAGTCCAAATATTAAGTTCAATGAGTAGGTGCAAATAGTCACTTACTCATACAACTTAATATTTTGAAATGATATTCACTTTTTAAGCTATAGTTGTCAAAATTCTTAGAAGATGTTGTGAATATATGTTTTTCATGTTGTAAATATAGCTTTTGTTGTTGTAAATAGCCTCTGGATGTGAAAAATGAAAGAAATTTAGGTTTTCAAAGGTTGTTTTTAATATATGTTTTTCATGTTGTAAATATAGCTTTTGTTGTTGTAAATAGCCTCTGGATGTGACAAATGAAAGAAATTTAGATTTTCGAAAGTTGTTGTTAATATATGCTTTTTTTGTTATAAATATTGCATTTGTTGTTGTAAATAGCCTCTAGGCGTGATAAATGAAAAAAATCCGGGTTTTGAAAGTTGTTGTTAATATATGTTTTTTCGTTGTAAATATAGCATTTGTTGTTGTAAATAGCTCTCCGGACGTGAGAAATGAAAAAAAATCCAGGTTTTTGTAAGTTGTTGTTAATATATGCTTTTTCTGTTGTATATATTACATTTGTTGTTGTAAATAGCTTCTGGACGTGAGAAATGAAAAAAATCCAGGTTTTCGAAAGTTGTTGTTAATATATGCTTTTTCTGTTGTAAATATTGCATTTGTTATTGTAAATAGCCTCTGGACATGACAAAATGAAAAAAATCCAAACTTTCGAAAGTTGTTGTTAATACATGCTTTTTTCTGTTGTAAATATAACATTTATTGTTGTAAATAGCTTGTGAACTTGAGAAATGAAAACAATTACACAGAAGTCCAAAATGGTAATTTAATATTCACAAATAATTACACAGAAGTCCCTACGGATTTCTGTGTAATTTCATGATTTTAAGGAACTTTATTGTGATTAATTCTCTTCCTTGAGACCTGTGCGTAATTTTTCCAAAAAAAAAGGTTTAGGACACATATCAAAATGTTTTGGTTTTTATGGGGTTTAAAAACAATATTTTATTGGGATAAAAAAAATGTAATTTACCCCTCGAATAAGGACAAAATCCTCCACGTCCTCACACTCACACTCGTCGCCGAATACGACCAAGTCAGATTTAAGCACGTTTTATGCGTGAACGCTTTGGGAGATGTTATGGATAAAATTTCTTCGTGTTCCAACCTGGAGTTTTTGCCGCCAAACCGGAAAAAAAAAAAAACAGGTAATAAAAAACTCAACATAACTGTAGACCGTTGTGCCCGTTGTGGTTAGATAATAAAATTAAATATTGGCCGGAAAAAAAGGGAAAAATGTGAAAGACTCCTTATTAAAGTTTTTCTTGATGAAAATGACTTAAATCAAAGAAAGTATTACTCCACTACTTTAGGTCCTTAGTATAAAATTCATTTGATTTTTTTGGAGAGATTATATATTTATATTATATTGTAAATCGAGATAAAACTTTTCTCACATACTTATCTCATAAATAGTAAAAATTATTCTTCAAAAACTAATCAAATGTGTAGAGAAAGGTAAATAAATTATTTTAGAGTATTTATATTTATATTTTTTATATTAAATTAATTTATATTACTTATAAACTGATATATAATTAAATAATATACAATATATATTATAATTATCTAACTTATTTAACTTCATTAACTTATCTAAAAAAAGTGAATGAGAAATTAAATTAAGGGCTTATGGGAGTACTAATTTGTGTGCAGAATCTGTAGAGGACCAATGTTCTTTGTGTATAAAAATTTATTAAGTCATTTTTACTAGTACAATTTTTAATATAACAGGGAACTTTTCTCATCTTAATTTTGAAAAAAAAAAAGCATAAAAAGTGTGAAAAAAAAACCTATAGTTGTAATTTCATACCAACTTTAGCGCCTCTATATGTTTGGCTTGAGAAAAGAGAGTGTTTGGCTTGAGAGAAGAGAGTGGGAAGTGAGGGAATGCAGACTAATGTTTGGGCTAATATTAACCGAAAACATTAGTCTCCATTCCCTCCACTTGCCACTCCTTCCCTTCATACCAAATACTAATTCACTCTCTCATAACTCATAAGGACCATGACAACAACAAAATTTAAATACAATGGTTGATGATCGAGTAAATACCCTTTTTGATCCCTGACAAAAAACTTGATTCCCATTTTGGTCCCTTAAAAAAGTCTTTTTTAGTCCATAAAAATAACGAATAATGATCGATTGGTTGATATTTTGATCCCGCATAAATTTCAAAAAGTCATTTTTAGTCCCTTAAAAATGATGAATAAGGGTCGATTTTTTTATAAAAGATCAAAATGAGCTCGTGTTTTTTTATCAGGAATCAGAATGAATATTTACTCTTGATGATCGAGTGTCGTCAACATATTTTCATATGTTAAATAAACAGCTACATCAACTAAACCATATGACTTCGATGTTCAATACTTTAATGCCCTCCATGTGTGGGACCTAAATAATTGGTAGCAGATTAACTTAAAGAAATCAGTTGACCATAAGGTTTAATATAATTGACATTTAACTGGGTTCCTTGAATATCTAATTAGGAGTTCAACCTCTAGCTGTAGATAAAGAGACCGAATGTAATAGTGAGCTGGCCTTTTTTGGCAAGAGTTTAAGAGAATTAAATAAATTATATTAAAATACTTATATTTAATGACAGGTAATATAGATTATCAACTAACCTTTAAAAAAAAAAACAAAAACTCAACAGACTCTTCTTATATTCAGATGTAACTGTATAGACGTGGCACCGTCATCTGCATTCAACCACCCACGTGAATTTTTCTATATGATGCTCACTCTGCTTCTCAGAGTTCACTACAAGAAGATAAGGACAACCACATTTCACACTTCCAAACACGTTATTGTCACTTCTTCATTTCTTCATTCTCCTTTCGCCTTCTCTGTGCATTCCTCTTGAGAGAGAGAGAGCATCTGATTGTGAGAGAGAGAGAGGCATGGATCTTCGTGTTGAAGAAATAGTGTCGGTGCCATCATCATCACAACTAGCTTTCACTTCCATTTCCAAAGCCGATCCTCTTCCTTTGCTCTCCCTCAACCATGTCTCCTACGTCTGCAACAATGTGAGCGAATCTGTCAAGTTCTATGAGGATGTCTTGGGATTCGTCCTCATCAAGAGGCCCTCTTCTTTCAACTTCGAAGGAGCCTGGTATGTGTTTGTTTACTCTTTCCTTTGCTCTTCCGATCCTGCTGCAAATTTTTCTTAGTTTCCCTTGTCGGTTCGTCTGGAATCTTCCATTTCGAAGTTCTAGAAGCTTCCTCACAAGATACTTTTCATGTTTTCAGCTGTTGTTCGCTCGATGTACTGATTCTTTGTTAGATTTTCTTGGTTTTGGTTGTGGCTTCGCTTTGAATCTCGTAAATCTTTAGGGCTCCGTTTCTAATAGCTTCTTGTTGAGCTATTTTATATAATTTGCGCCTCTCTGTTTCTCTGATTCTTTGTAAATTCTTGACTACGGCTTCACTTTGAATCCATTGAAAATTTCAGAGATCAATTTCTCAACTGATTACAGAGAAACTGCTGCTTGTGCAATTTGAGCTTTTCTGTCTCTATGATTTTACCTTTTTCTGTTAACATCAGACACGGACATTAGTAATTACTCTTCCATCTGATGAATCTGGATCAAACTTTCTGGGTTTTTTTTATTGTGTCTTCGTTCTGAATCTCATAATTTCTTTTAGAGTTCAATATCTGATAACTTCCCGATTAGGTAATGTTTGTTTTTTTTTTTTTTTTGGACATTGCCTAGGTTGTTCAACCATGGAATTGGCATACACCTGCTGGAGTCAGATAATGTTCCTACGAAGAAAGGGAAGATCAACCCTAAAGATAACCACATCTCCTTTCAAACCTCAGATATGCTGCTCATAATGAGGAAGTTAAAGTCAATGAACATAGAGTATGTGACAGCAGTTGTGGAAGAAGGTGGAGTTACAGTTGATCAGCTCTTCTTCCATGATCCAGATGGATACATGATAGAAATATGCAATTGTCATAATCTCCCTGTGCTCCCACTTTCCTCATGCCCTCTCAAGCTACCTAACAACCATGGGAAACATCAGACACCATCTTTCTACGGTACGCCGCTTTCGCCTTTGCTGCTCAATGTTGATGAGATCAAGTGTGAGTAAGATTAGGTAAAAAACAAAAAACAAAAAAGTTTGCTAACGTGGGGTTAGTTGAGGTGATAAGTACCTTGGCCCCTTAACCAGGGGTCTCGGGGTCCATACCTGGACATGGGAAGACCCTCGCTAGGAGAACCCTACACCCTTTAAGGGACCTCAGTTGAGTCAGGCTGGATTAGTTGAGTTCCTGATAATAGGATACAAATATGGGTGGTTCCATCATAACCTCAAAAAGAATAGGAAAGGTCCTTGAATAGAATTAGACTAGAGAAGCCAGCTCCTTAGTAGCACAGTGGCATGGGAGCTTG
This sequence comes from Acacia acuminata, assembly GCA_019022655.1. Taxonomy (NCBI): domain Eukaryota; kingdom Viridiplantae; phylum Streptophyta; class Magnoliopsida; order Fabales; family Fabaceae; genus Acacia; species Acacia acuminata. Next base: position 4,607,788 of record JAFJYI010000010.1, read on the forward strand.
GCTCCCCTCCCCCATGTCTAGGGTTCAAACCCTGCCTCCCTCCCCTACTATATGTATCAAAAAAAAAAAAAAAAAAAAAAAAGAATTAGACTAGAGAAGAAGCATATAAGTGAGAAAGATTTGTGATTCTAATGTTTGTTTTGGGTCAAAAGGTGGAATCGATGAGCAAGTAATGGTAATGATTTCGGGGTAAAAGCAAAAGGAATATAAAGAAAGATAATGCTCCATGTAAAAACATAACCAAACTGGTTTAGAATTGTTCTTCATCAAGTAAAGTCTTGTGAGTTTGAACCGGCTTGATTTAGAGTTGAGCTCAATGAGGCTTCCAGGGGCCTATGTTCCAAAAAACAAAAACAAAAACACAAAGAAGGAAGTAGTAATAAAGATCTTATGAGAGCCTTGACTGATGGTAATTTTTAATCCCTTCACGTTCTGTGTTTTTTTTCTTTTGCAGGTGAGAGGGACCTGAAGATGAACTGTTCTACTGAGGGTGCTTCACTGCTGATGATGGAGAATTTCATTTCAGACATGCTGAATATCTCAATATGATCATTTTCAAAGCTAAATGTACAAGTTTTGTGCAATAGCCTATGAGAGTGAGTTGTTTCTGTGAACGCGAGAGTATATTTGTAATGTAAAATGTAAGTGTATCAAAAGTAGGTTTTGGTACTAAAAACCCAACCAATCCTAAGAAACTGAAACATTTATGTGTCCTATCTTTCTTTGTATTGTTTTTTGTTGAGTGAACTCTCTGCCGTGTCTTTACCATTCAATGTTACATGTTATACAGTTTTAAACCAAGCAATAATGGGTTAGAGTGAAAAGTTAAAAGAGTGTGTGTAATGTGAAATACGCTGCCCTTACCAATAGCAATTACAATTAGCTCAAGTGCTTTTGTGCTTGTTTTTGCTAAGCATCAAGTCTTGTGTTTATGAAATGGCAAATTATTTCTCGAAGAAGTTTAAAATAACATATGTGATTTGATTTTTGCTTAGTCAGAGTCGTAGCCTCAGGTCCGTGTGGGACTTCCAAAAACGGGTTGGCATTAAAACGAGTCGTTGACATTATGATTTTTTTTTTTTTTTTTTTATACAAGACATTATGATCTTTTTATCTGGCCAAAAAAAGAAAAAACAGACATATTTTTGTCTGGCAAAAAAAGAAAAAACATACAATTTTTTTTTTCATATAAAAATTTTAGGAAAAGGGTTGGGTTCACCCACGATCCAAGGGTAGGACAAAATCTCCTTTCCTCTTAAGTGATATCAATGTTATACAGGACTGAAGTAGCCGTCTATTATCCTCGACGTTCTTGGCAGTTAAGAGTTAAGAATCTTCCATCACTTTTCCTCCAGGATCGAACTCTCAAGAGATAAAAAACAGACATATTTTCTTTTACCAAAAAAAAAATAAACAGACATTTTTTTGGTACGTCAGTATGAGTGTGCTTGAGAGTTGATATCCTCCACATACCAAATTAATTCGTTTATGATGGGCACACCCATGTGCAAAGGGAATTTATCCCTCCTTATCCTATATTACCTAATCACTCATCCAAGTTAAGATTTCCTCATCCATCGATTTGATTACCTCCAAGATCGAAATCTTTTTAATATCTTTCTCTTTAATTAGAGTGTTCTTGAACCCATTTATGAGAGATAAGAAACAGACATATTTTTGGTACGTCAGTATGAGTGTGATTATGTTGTGACTTGAGAGTTGATATCCTCCACATACCAAATTAATTAGTTGGGCTATGATGGGGAAGACCCATGTGCGAAGGCATGGTTGGTCGGGAGAATTCGCCGAGGGAAATTAAATATTTAGTGATATGAATTTTTGCTTATCAAGAAAATTTACTTTATTTTTTTAGGAGAATGATTAAAAAAATACTATCTAAATTTTAAAATTCTGTCAACAACAACAGTAATAAAAATAATAAGAACAATAATGTGATTAATAACTCCATTTTATTGTGAAATCACCAATTTGACATTTTGAATTTCAAGTGATATTTTTAAAAAAAATTCTCCCTTTTTTTGATATTATGGATGAATGTTTTTATTTTCTTGAGGGAAAGTAAATTAATTTAATTATGATTGATTTGACTATATGATTAAATAATAGAATTGAGACTATTTTCAATTAGTGTAATGACTAATAATTCCATTTTTAAGACATTATCGTTATCTAAATCTATACACACACACATAAAAGAACTAAACTTATGTCTAGTTGCATAGGTCAATCTATCAGGTTATCAACTCAAAGACACATGTATTATTTTTCCATATAAGCACTTAACCCCTTTACATCACTTAGCCACCGATAATCCTAAAAATTTAAGGGGAAAATAATTTTTTTAAAAAAATAAAATAAAATAAAAGACAAGACCTTAGGCGATCATGACGACTGAAGAGTCGATGCGGTGACGATCATGAAGGGGAGGATATGGCAACCAAGACAATACAACGGCAATTATATGAAATTTCTTCAGATAATTGAAGGTCGTTACTTTTCCCTTTCTTTTTCTATTTTCCTAATACATAAGAAATTTCAGTCATTATATATATTTAAGTAGAATTTATAACTACACTAGGAAGCGATTTTCTTTGTAAGTTTTTTTGACTCAATATAAAGTATAAAAACGTAGTAATCTTACCCTTTTTCATTAAAAAAATCACCAGTTATAAATAGTAGCCCTGATCATGATCCCTTAGTCTAACTTGGATATTGATAATTTATATGAATTATATGTTTGATAACGTATATTATTAAAAAGGACTCATGTTAATAATGCTGGCCCAAAGAAAAACTTATTTGTAATTATTTCTAGAGAAGCTTTAATGAATTGAAAGCATCTACTTTAAAGATTTTTTCTTAAAGAGGTTGTGGTTAAACTTTAAAGTTTAAACCTCTTTAGGGTATAATGGTAATGGGTGCGACAAAAACCTTGAGGTCAATCCTTTTTTTTTTTTTTTAAAAAAAGTATAATTTTTGGTCTTCTAATTTTATATAAGATTTCAGTTTAATTATTTAATTTTATAAAATATATTTTTAGTCCTATAAATTTAATGAAAAACAGACATATTTGTTTTTTATATAAAAATTTTAGTAAAGGGGTTGGACTCACTCATGATCCAAAGGTAGGGTGGAATTTTCTTTCCTCCTGGTGATATCAATATTGATTAACTAACCGCCTATTACTCTTATATGTTTACCTAGGCATTTTGGAGTTAGATGCCTCCTCCCATGGGCGGACCACCCAAGTATATGATTGGGGGGCAAGTGTCACCCTTAAATTTTTTTATGATCTTAAAAAATTTATTTTAGGATATTGAAAAAATATATTAAACTATATTTTTAGGAGGATTCTTTACCTGAAATATTTTTTTAAGATCCTAAAATAATTTTTTAAGACTATAAATTATTTTTTTCAATACCGCAAGTATCTTTTTAATAGCAATCAGTACCCTGTAATATTTTTTCAAGATCCTGAAATAATTTTTCACGATCACGAAGAATTTTTTCAGTATCTTGAATTATCTTTTTACTACCCAAGAAGATTGTCCTGAATTTTTTTTTTAAATAGGAACCAGTGTGTGTGTTTTATTGGAAAAAACAAAAAAAAACGGTGACGTTTGGTTGTAGCGGACAGCAGCGGATGGTATCCGCAAAGGATACAAGCCAAATCCGAACATAAGAGACTTTCAGAGTCTACTGTAAAAAGCTGTATCACATCCCCAAGGGTGGAGCCAGGGGGTGCTAGGGGTGGCTCCCGCCCCCCCTAAAATTACAAATAACAATCTAAATTTTTAGAAAATTATATTTCAGCCTTATATAAATTTCAATATTTTCACTTTAGTCCCTATTAACTAAAATGAAAATATTGAAATGTTTGTGGGGCTGAAATATAATTTCATAAACATCCCCCTAATTGCAATTTTTAACTTCATCCCTGCACATCCATATCACAAAAAGAGGAAAAAAAAAAAAAGAGTCAAGACTCTCAAAAAGTAATTTACATACAAAAGATTTTCTGCAATTATAGAGAAATGTTAGTACATTTAACCTTACTGAATATAAAAATATGATATCCTTAGATTCTCAAGAATTGTGTTCTTGTATGAAAATCCTAAGATAGAGAACATAAATTTATGTTTTGCACGAAATTTTATGTTTTACACTAAATGTTTGATTAAGATGGTTGGTTAAATCTATATAATTTAAAGGGAATTACATCTTGTAATGCTAATTACTTTAGATAAGTGCATTGAGCCTACACTGATAAGACATGGGAAATAGGATTACAATATGTGGGAATCTAAAAACAGAAACATTATTTGCCCTTACATGTATCATAGTCTTCATCTTCTTCCATAGAATAGGCCTGAGAGTTCCCCAATGATACCACACCGTCATCTTCTTCCTCTACCCTATATCCTTCTTCGGCTCGGCGAAGCATATTTTTCTTTGTGAGGACAATAAAGAAGATGGAAAAGACAAGGGAAGGAAGGTTAGAATCCCCTTATTTGCTAAGGGCGTTTTGTTTATTGTATATTGATATTTATTTAATTATGTATAAAACAATGACTAAAGTTTATTTTGAGTCTTTTAAGTTTTACCTGAGGTTTTGGTCATATATGTCTAACACTATTAATGTTATTAACAAAAAATGTTAACGCACCAAACTCAAATGCCGATCGGGCAGCTAACAAAACATATTTAAGTTTTAAGTTTTTAATATAATATATATAGAAAGATTATTAAATTAGAATAAACTGACAAATCCCTACAAATAAAATTTAGGTTTTGCTATTTGGATTACTAAACTAATTTTTTTAACATATTTGATGTTCTGATATTACTATTTCATTAGGTTTTTATATATTTTTCAATTTATACATGTTTTAAATTTAATATAAATAATATTTAATTACACAATCATCATTTGAGTTTGTTAGATAAGCATTTTCTATTAGCAATATTAATAATATTAGAATTATAGGATCAAAATTTAACTTTATAAAGTTAATGGGTCAAAAGTATACCTCATATAAATTTAAAGAATTAAAAGTAGATATCAAAATAATAGTACTGCCATAAAACCTAAAATATCTTCTTCTTCTTCTTTTTTTTTTTGTTCACTTGTAGGATATCCACTGCATTTTGTAAATGGAATTTACGAAGAAAGAATAGAGAAATTCTTGATAGCCTAGTCAATGGTCACCATAAATTAGTAGAAAAAAATGATTATAAATACTAATCCATGACACTTTATTTATAAAATAAATGCCTATATTTCAATCAGAGAAATACCCAGAGACAACGAGAAAAGATAATACTCACAAATACAATGCACAAATAAAATAAATGCACATTGATTATATATTTTTGTGTCATCCTCTATGTTATTTTTTTAATTATTATTACTTTTTTGATATGAAAATTTTAGGAAAAGGGTTGGGCTCACCTATGATCTAAGGGTAGGGCGAAGTCTTCCTTCCTTCTAGGATCTTACGCTAATGTTGGGTAAAGGCAGTTCGCCTATTACCCTCAAGCGTTTACTTAGGCACCCAGGAGTTAGGATGCCTCCTCCAGCGCTTTGACCAACTCGAGGATCAAACCCCTCTTTTAGCGAGAGTGTCTGACCCCTTTACCAGTTGAACCCAAAGACAAGAGAGTTTATCCTCTATGTTATGTGTATCGGAATAAAAATCTAACTAAAACTTGGATCAATAACTTACAAACATTGGGCTTACAACAAGTTGGGCCGACTCCACATGTTTAACTTAAGTCACTGGAAGTGGATAGATGGTTTTTTTTTTTTTTGGGCTTACTTGCGTAACTACAGGAAGGGGAGGGAAAAAAAGGCAGAAGATGATAAGTCATACCTGAATTGTAAGCCAAGGGGTGGTTGGGCCAAGATGTGGGGGGTGGCCATCTGGAAGCTCTGGTTGTGGAGGAATGATATGTCTTTTAATGATGACTTCATTAAACCAATCAATCCATCGGTTATTATTTTGCAGACCTGGAAGAGTTTTTGTGATTACTCAGGAGGATGAGTGTCATCTTTCTTTGCATCCTGTTTTTCACAATTCGTGGTTATCTCCATCCATTGGCAGTGCTAAACTGAATGTGGATGGGGCTGTCTCTCAGCATCATGGAAGAGCAGGCTGTGGAGGCATCATTGGTGACCATAATGGGGATTGGCTTGCTGGTTTTTCTTATTCCTTAGGTTTGTGTTCTGTAATAGAAGGTGAGGAATGGGTTATCTTGAAGGGCTTGACTCTTGCTTGGGATTTGGGGTTAAGGAGTATAACAGTGGAATCGGATGCTAAGGAGCTTATTATTTTACCGTCTAATACTCCCCAACTACGCAGTACCCTTATATCTTGGAAGATACAGGAGCTTAGAAGGAAGGATTAGGATATCTGTCTGAAGTATATTCCCAGAGAGGCAAATCACGTGGCGGACGCTCTTGCAAAAAGAAGAATTTCCCACTCTGTGTTCTGGGATTCGTGTCCTGATTTTGTTAAGTCTAGAGTATTACAAGATAAACTGGGATTAAATTCCTCTGTGTAACCTCTTTATCTTCACCATTAATGTGGTTCATCAGTAGCCCAAAAAAAAAAAAAAAAAAAAAAGGTGTGATACTTAAAATATAGCTACATTTAAACTGTATAATAGAGTAATGTTTTAAAAGCTGAATCGGACATTGAGCTAGGAGGATCAGTGTGTCACAGTTTAGATAGTTGGATCGTTTAGGAGTTCGGTTGAATCGGTAACGTAATAATCAAATAAAATGTAATAAAAATAATTATATATATATGCGTGTGTATGTGCGCGCGTATACACACAGATATATACATATATATATGTGTGTGTGTATGTATGTGTGTGTGTGTGCGTAAAGTATAATTCACAACAACATCACAATAAATGAAATTTTCAATGTTGTTTAAGTTCGAACAGGTAATTTAAGTTCAAACGGGTAGGAAAAATATACATTTACAACAACATTTTAAAACCTCGATTTTTTTTCATTTCTCACGTCCGTATATGCTATTTACAACAACAAACGCTATATTTACAAAAAAACGATATTTACAACAACCTTTCAAAACCTGGATTTTTTTTTCATTTTTAACGTCGTGAAAGTTATTTACAACAACAAACTTATATTTACAATAAAAAACATATATCGACAACAATATATTAAATTATTCTCAAGTCCAAATATTAAGTTCAATGAGTAGGTGCAAATAGTCACTTACTCATACAATTTAAAATTTTGAAATGATATTCACTTCTTAAGCTAACCTTATATAGCTGTCAAAATTCTCAAAAGATGTTATGAATATATCATTTTTCTGTTTGTAAATATAGCATTTGTTATTATACATATATAGCCTCTGGACATGAGAAATAAAAAAATCAGGTTTACAGTCGTGAGTCAAGGGAAGGTGGTGACTTGTCGAAGATTCATGGAGTGATATCAGAGCATTCCATGGAGAAGTCTTCGGATCCGCCAGAAAAGTCAGATCCCAAACCTTTGGCGGGAGATTTCGAGTTTCGGCTTGAAGATCTAGTCACCATGATCTAGTACGGACCCTTACTTGTTCTTGTTGAAGGCTCCGAGGCGTTCGAGTCGCTGGGCTGTGGAAAAATCGCAGATCTAACTACTTTTGGCTTCGTTGGGCTGTGGGTTGAATCATTTCTGAAAGAGAGAAGAAAAAGGGAGAGAGGAGAGAGAGGAGAAGGAAGAAGGAGAGAGGGAAGGTCAGATTGGTAACTATACATTCACAAATTTCAAGGGACTTTATTGTGATTAATTGTCTTCCTTGGCACCTGTATGTAATTTTTCCTATTTTTTTGGGTCGAAGAAGATTAGATATTTTTAATTAATAGGATTTAAAATATTAATTTATTAAAATACTAAATATAATCATGCTTGATCAATATTTTTTTTTGGGTATAATACTTGATTAATATTTAATTACACAATCATTAAAATTATTGAGTCAGTAGTTTTAATTAAGTCTGATGATAAAATAAAGGGATGAAATATGTAGTTTACACACTTAAGAAATTAAAATTAAAATGATAGCAAAAGCCAAATTACGTTTTGGTCTCGCCGGCTCGCCGCTCACCCTACTACGGCTATTCTGAAAAACTACAGAAACAGTGGAAGTTAACTGAAACCCATTGTTGCAAACGTGCAATTCTGGTCTGGTTGCTGAATGTCGTGAGCTTAGGGTCATCAGATGACAGAAAATCACGAGCATACGCTTGAAACTAACTTGGAATCTACTGATAGGCCCTCTAAGATCGCCAAAACGGAGGAGGATATTAGCGACGAAGAGGAAGAGCAGAAGCCTGCGGTTCACGATCCATCCATGAGCCAAAACCCAAGGATTCAACGCTATTTGGTGGCAATTGAATATATTGGCACTCGTTTCTTTGGTTCTCAGAAGCAACCTAATTTCCGTACAGTCGTCGGTGTTCTAGAGGTATGATGATTTATTTGTCACTAACTTTTCGCTGCTGGTTACCTTCGTCTAGAAGGCAAAATGGGGCTTTTGAGTACTATTTGAACTTCGAGAAAAATGTACTTTATCATTTTGGTTATACCAGAGCATGTTTTCGGGGTTGATAATTAATGGATAGACGCTACTTATATATTTCCTTTGCTAAATTGATACTAAGATTGTTTGTAGGGTGGTGGCAATTTAATTAAGATCAATGTCAAAATAAAAAGGGTATTTTCCTTTAAGCCTTTTCAGTGAAGTTAAAGGCTCAAAAAGGCATGTCTAAAGCAGAAAAGGTCCTGGTTAAGTGACCTAATTTCCTTGTTAAGGGAGCTAAGGCACTTAGCTTGGGCTTTCAACCATTTTTCAGATAATGCATTATAATAAATTTACAATGGAGTTGTGTATTTACCAAGGAAGTTATGAATTTGTTCTGCGCTGATCCACCCTGTTTGCTTTCTGTTTTATTTAACTAGTAAAATGCTAAGAGTTTTAGCTCTGTTCAGCCAACCTAGATGTGTTACTTTATCTTCAGAGTCCTTCATTATGCTCAGCTTCAAGGCAATGACTAGGTGATAAGAGGTTTTTTTTTTCCCCCATTTTGGAGGCAATGACTAGGTGATGCTAACTGTTTTGATATATTGTATATAACTAAATTCTGATGTTCTTGCTTATATTAAAACATTAATTAAAAATGGAAGAATAGAGGCTTTAAACAAACCTTGAAAAGTTAGAACCTAAAAATTTTGTTAAAAAGAAAAAAGAAAATTAAAATAAAAGAATTAGTTCTTCATGTTATAATTTCTGAAGTCTAGTGCAGTCACATGTTTTTTAGCTTTGGACAATTGGACTTGAATCTTTATATGTTATCATCATACTCTATTGACGGCTTAATATATTATAATTTTTTTTAATGTGAATTTCTTGCTTGAACAGTTAATTTATAAACATTGTATATTACCATAGCCAAAATTTGTTAATTCTTTACTCATACCTTATTTTCCCTTTTCTCGCTAGTTTTAGCTCCTTACTTTAGTCAGAAAGCACTTTTTCAGTAATTCTTGTGGGCAGTGGTGGAGCCTTATGGTATCTCTCCAAGGACAGATCAAAACTCTACATTTCAAAGCCAGTTGCTTCCCTAAATATATGTATGATGTATATATAATAGTAAATTAAAAAATAAAATAAAATAATAAACTATATTAAAGTCCCTGCAAAATGCTTATTATCTCCGTTCTTCAAGAATAACTAATAACATACTGTCTAGTCTCTATGATTTTCGCTCTTACAAGGTTCCTTCCTTTCTGATTTCTTTGATAATATTATCTACCCATTGTAAAAGCTGAGCTTCATAAGAAAATTGAAGCTAGTCTTTTTTCCTATAATATGGGTGGTTATATTGAGAATTGAGAAGGAGGTTGCCAAAAATTTCATTATAGAGGAGATGATAGATGGATTCCATTCAATTAAAAAAATAAAACTAAAGAGTATGAATCTTATGGCTTATATACATATATATATATACATATTTATATATATATATTTATATATTTATAAATAGATATCTAAATATATATATGTGTATATATATATATATATTGTATCACTCCCAGTATATACTTTCTTTGTATGATGCTTCCACACATTTGTTTAAGTTTTGAATCCATACATGTGCATGCCTCTCACCTGATTCCCCCCCTACTAGCCTAGGGTCTTGGCACCAACCACTAGTTGTTATGTTTGGGACCTTGAGGGTGCCTTGTTTTTATACCATTTGAGCAATATTAGATGAGAAATCTTTTGAAAACCAAGGGTCATTTATTGAATATTTTGTGCTAATATGAGATATTTCATGGTTTTTATAGGATGCTTTCCATAAATTTATCGGCCAGCCAGTTTCAATCTGTCTTTCAAGTCGAACTGTAAGTTGATAAATCTTGGCAACATTTTATGTTATGTCTTTTAAGCAGAAAATGAGTGGTGATGGTTTGATCAAGGTAGAATAAGGTGTTTTAAAATAGCTTTTTCAATCACTTATTGCAGAGAATTGTAACTATTTTAATAAATAGATTTCTGTCTATTACAAAAATAATGCTATATTGAGTAAGACAGCTTATAAATTCATGTTCTTGGCTAGTGACATCTGTCTGACAACATAAGAGCATTCCCGGTTGTCTATCTATTTGTATGACTGTATCATTGCATTTGTGTGCAATATTTTGTTATGCCCTTGCACTTAAGGATATGTTATTGAATCTAGTATTTGAGCATATACGTTTGTTCATTTTGCAATAACTTCAGGATGCTGGAGTACATGCCTTGTCAAATGTTTGTCATGTGGATATTGAGCGCATAAGTAAACGAAAGCCTGGTGAAGTGGTTTGTTACAAAAAAAAACTCCCATCTCTGTATAAATTGACCAAGGATAGTGGACATGTTTATTAGTAAAACATTAATATTTTTTTTTTTTTCCTGTTTTAATGAAAGGACAGTTGTCACCTCATGAACCAGCAGTGGTTAGAAGAGCCGTGAACCATTTCTTACAGGTGTGCTCTTATATCATCTTGCAAATTCTATATTAGTTAAATTTTATGTTTCTGTCTTCAAAAATCATTCTTGATTTTGCTACTTTATGTTCAATGAGCTGCAAAAGCAGTTTGGCTCTACATCTCTTTTCCCTTTTCTAAGTTCAGTTCTTGTTCTACTGTGTCAGTAGCTACATGTTTTTTTAAATATTCTTCTGAAAGGTGAACAACTGAATTTAGTTGATGCAAATGTACTAGAATAACTGAATGGGCAACTTAAATATGGTTTTAAATTCCAATTGCAAGCAATACGACTTCTTTCTTTGTTATAAGGTAGTCAGAATAGGATGTGTTCTTATATGATCCTGTGCATAGACTTTATTACTAACACCATATCATGTTTGAATATTTAATGTTATAATTTTGAAATCTTAAATCTTGAGTTTTATTTCATTTTTTAACTATTGTTAATTTAGTCTGTGCTATTGTCTATACTCAAATTCCTGAAACATTTCTCTTTCAATTTGATTCATCGTAGAAGAATGAAGGTGACATATCAGTTATCGATGTTCGATGTGTTCCATCTGATTTCCATGCTAGACATAAAGCACAAGAGCGTACGTAAGTACTCTATAATTTTCATTTCTTTTTCAGAACATTGGCTTATACAATTATCAATTAAACAAATTAAACAATTGTCACACATGCACCTTTCGTATTATGTTATCGCATGAAAATTACGGGCTGAAGAGTTGCTTCACCATAAAATTAGACATTGGAAATAGCCATGCGGATGTTAAGACCATATATGCAAGACTGATCATGATTGCTAGTTCCTGAACACTATTCCTGGATTGTCAGAGAATTGTGTTTTATTTGGTTTACATTACTCGTATTGACTGAATTTCTTCTTCTTTCAATTATGGGTTAGGTACTTCTATCGCTTGCTGTTCGGGCCAGAACCTTTGTCCGCCTTTGAGAAAGATCGAGCTTGGCATGTGCCAGAGGAACTTAATCTTTCAGCTATGCAAGTTAGTTAACGCTTCATTGTATATTCTAGATTGTACACTCAAAATTCTGATAAACTAGAGATCATTTATTTATTTACTTCTATTGACATGCAGGAGGCATGCAGAGTTCTTGTTGGACACCATGATTTTAGTTCCTTCAGGGCAGCGGGTTGTCAGGTTGTTTTTCACATCCATCTCCTAGGCTCCATAATCTGTGCATTTAACCGAGGAAATATACTTTGCATCCTTTGACGATCAACAGTTTTCTCAAATTGTTACTGGTGTAATTATGGAATTCTACTTAGTTCCAATATTATAATCAAATAGAAATCATTATGGAGGTTGTAGTAAAAATATTTTTAGTTTAATGCCCATATAATTCTTTTTTAAAACATTTTATCTTTATTTTTTCATTACCATTCCTGTTTGCTACCACAGCATCGTAAAATGTAAGGTCCCTTTGAACCACCTGTAAATTATGATGTATGATTACTCTATTACAGGCAAAATCACCAATTAGAACTTTAGATGAACTTACTGTCACAGAGGTAATTCCAAGTCCATATTTTCCATCTGTAATGGACAGAAAACAAAATGAAGTCAGTGATGATCTTCATGGCTGCCGCTGCAAGTCTGAAACTGTCTCTCATGTTAATTCTGTCCCAAGCATTGGAAAAGCAACCTCAAAAGAAGTTTTAGAATTTGGCAGAAGGAGAAGCCATTGTTGCTTGGTGATAACAACACGTGCGCGCTCTTTTCTTTACCATCAGGTTGGATTTCTTCTTTCTTATTGTTAGAATCCTTCTCATTAATCACCATAATTATTACCCGATTCATAGGGATCTACGCGTCTACTTTATTGTTATTTATTTCACGCGTATCATATCCCTTGATCCTAGCTCCATCATATTCCTTGATTCTAGTTGCATCTAGTTTAGGAAATATTTTCCTTTTATGATAATTTATTATGAGTTATTGTATTGCCTATTTTATTTATTGTATTGCCTATATTTCATTGAACGGCTCTTTCCCTATGAGCCTATATATTGTAACCTTTCTACCTTGAATAATATACTTGAAACATAGAGTGTTTTCTCTACATCTTCTCTTCTACATTCCGCAATATGGTATCAAAGCTAAGGACATCCGTCCGAGGCCTGAGAAAGCTAGAGAAACAGTGAGCGATAAAAAAAAAAAAAAAAAGGAAAGAGAGAAACAGTGACGGAGAGGCAAACCAGGTTCGTAAGCGTGACGGCGGTTCTTGAACAGCGACTTTCTGCTTTGCTCTTCCCTCCGATTTCCGGCCAAACCTAGTCATTTTCACATTTTTCCTAAGTGAGTTTTCCGTATTCCGGCGACATCTCCGGTGGAGTTTTCCGCATTCCGGCGACCATTTCCATCCGTAATCATGGATCCTTCTCAACTTCCACCTCGCCGGATCAATACCCGAAATCGGAAATATTCCATCCGCTCTTATGTCGTTCCAATTCTCAAACTCACAACTCCTCATCTTCATCCTCCTCTACCACAATGCCTATAGCTAAAGAATCCGCAATGGTGATTACCCATAAGTTCAATGGGCACAACTACCTTCGTGGTCACAAGCTGTGCTACGGTATGTTCGTGGTAAGAGGAAAGAGAAGTATATCAATGGTGCTGCACCTCAACCAGCCGCAACAGACCCCAACTTTGATACGTGGTTTGCTGAAAATAATCAAGTTATGACTTGGTTATGCGGCTCAATGACTATGGAAATGTGAAGGTTATATGCTTGCCAACACAAACCCAAAGAGATCGGGATGCTGCTCGGAGAACCTACTCCTCCCCGGAGAATACGCTGCCTTGATTCACCTGAAGCGACAACTTCGAGAGTTAAAACAAGGTAACATGTCGGTGACCCAAAGATTATAATGCATTGATCGGTTGTGGCAACAATGGGACTTGTTTGAGGCTCATTCTTGGCATTGCATGGATGATTCCCAAATATACAAAAAGATTATGGAAGATGGAAGGGTACATGACTTTCTCCTCGGGCTCAATGACACATTCGAAGAGGTACGAGGCAGAATCATGGGACTCAAACCTCTCCCTCATCCGTTTGATATAGTCAACTCGTGCAATTTGAGGAGAGCCGAAAATTGTTGAATCAAAGAGGCCCAAGTCCAAATGAAGGCTCCGCCTAATCATCCAGTGGACCACCCGGAGAACGGAAAAACAACAAATTTTGCAATTATTGCAAAAAGAAGGGCCACAACAAAGACGAATGCCGGAAACTTCACGGGAAACCCTCCGGTGGAAGAACAGCTCTCAAAGCCACTTAACATCGATCGCACCCGAGATGAACAGATACCCACCAACCAGGAAGAAGCATGATGAGATGCCAGATACTCCTTGCCAAGAATAAGTCATCTTCTCATCCTCGCAGTTGAACTGTTCGGTCCAGTAATTCTATTGTTGCCCTTAATGCTATGACAACCAAATGGTGATACTTGGATTGTTGATTCGGGCGCCACAGATCATATGACCTAGAACCAAAATTTACTTCACAACCTTAAATTTTGTCATAAGCACCTCAAAGTTAAAGTCGCTAATGGTGTATTCACAAGAGTTGAGGGGATTGGTACCGTTACATTATCTGATCAATTGATCGTGCATAATGTTCTCGTTTGTACCGTAACTCACTTGTAATATGATCTCGCCGTAAGAACCGACTAAAGGACATATATGTAGAGTGATATTTAATGATGATTTGTGTGTTTTTCAGGATTTAAGAACGAGGAAGACGATTGGGACTTCTAGAGAATGGGATGGATTGTTCTACTTCAAGGTACAACCTCAAAGAACAAAGAACCGTGGATGGCACGACGAGCTCGTTAGCTCGAATTCACGTAATAATGATTTGTTGTTGTGGCATCGTCGATCAGTCACCCTAGCTTTAATTATATGAAACATGTATTTCCCAAGCTTTGTTCAATAAAAATTCTGTTCCTTTTCATTGTGAAACATGCCAATTTGCAAAGCAAACACGAACCAACTATCCTAAACAACCATATACTTCCTCTTCTCCATTTACGCCGATTCACGATATTTGGGGTCTCGCCCGCATAACAAACCTCACTCATACCAGGTGGTTTGTCACTTTTATTGATGACCATACTCGTACCACATGGGTGTACTTGATGAAAGATAAGTCGATATTGCCAAAGTATTTCAAAACTTCTATAACTTTGTGCATACTCAATTTCACACATCCATTAAAGTACTCCGTAGTGATAATGCAAAAGAATATATGAGTGTCGTCTTCAAAACCTTTCTTGATCAAAAAGGAATCCATCACCAAACTTCCCCGTCCTTACACCCCACAAAATGGAGTGGCCGAGCGGAAAAACCGACACCTATTGGAAGTCACTCGTGCCTTACTAATGGAACGCAATGTTCCTACCATTTTCTGGGGAGATGCCCTCCTTACCGCTGCTTATCTCATTAACAGGATGCCTTCCAAAGTTCTCAAATATGCCACTCCCTGTTCAAACACTTCTTGACCATTTTCCTAATTGCCATCTCATTAACTCCTTACCTCCAAAAATATTTGGGTGTCTTGTCTACGTTCATAAAACGGATGGCAACAAATTTGGTGCGAGAGCTGAAAAATGTATCTTTCTAGGCTACTCACCAACCCAAAAAGGGTACAAATGCACGCCCCACTTCCAAGAAACTTATTATCTCTCGAGATATCGTGTTCTCCGAAGTTGAGGCTTATTATCCTAAATTACCCATTCAGGGGAGAATTCAGATATTGAATGGCTAAATCTGAAACAAGTTAATCATACCAGCCCCGACCCACCAAATCTCATAGTCACCGACTTACTTGACTCGATGATGACCCACCAATTCTTCTAGCCCTAATGAACTAAACCGGAAACACATGTTGAAATCAATTCAAGGGTGATGACCGATATGATCGATCCACAACAGAAATAGCAACCAGCCACAAGGTCAACTCGAACAGACACCGGTAGAACAATCTCTCCCATTCAAAGGAACGACCATGACTCCAACTCGAATTAAATCCCGAGGAACAAGGATGGCCCATTGCATTAAGAAAAGGGGTAAGATCTTGTACTCGTATCCTATTCAAAGGTTTGTCTCGTATGATAGTCCGTCTCCGCAAAGATGCAAAGTTTTGTTGTAAAAAGTGCACGATACAAATTCCAAAAACATTCCAACAAGCTATGGCAGATCCAAATTGGAAACAAGCCGCAGAAGAAGAACTGAATGCTCTCAAAGAAAATGAGACGTGGAGGATTACAACTCTTCCCAACGGGAAGAAACCAAAGTGGGACAGGTGGCTCTTTGTTCAAATTCAATCCAGATGGTACGATCAACAAATACAAGGCAAGACTTGTTGCAAAAGGATATACTCGACGTATGGAATTGACTATCAAGAGACGTTTGCTCCCGTAGTCAAGTTCAACACCATTCAAGTACTATTGTCAATTGCAAAGCAAACTTGGATTGGTCGCTACACCAACCGGATGTAAAGAATGCATTTCTCAATGGAAACTTGGAGGAAGAGGTATACATGGAAGTTCCGGATGGAGTAATAGCTCCTAAAAACTCGTGTGTAAACTCAACAGTCATTGTATGGTCCGAAGCAATCTCCAAGAGCGTGGTTTAGGTGTTCGCCAAAGCAAGAAAAGGGCTTGGATATACACAAGGACAAGCAGATGACACATTATTCACCAAACGTGTCAATGACAAAGTCACCATACTAATTGTGTATGTTGATGACATAATTATTACAGGAGATGACGAAGAGTCCATTTCTCATTTAAAGCAGGATTTGTCAACTGAATTCCGTGTAAAAGACCTTGGTCAAATGAGGTACTTCCTAGGAATGGAAGTGGCAAGAACTAAGAAGGGTATCCAGTATCTCAACGCAAGTATACACTTGACCTGTTACACGAGACAGAATGTTGGGAACTCAACCAAAAGGGACACCAATGGAGGAGGGATGCCACTTAGAGATCAAACCTAAAGGTGTTCCATTTGACTCGAGTAAAGATACGAGAAGATTGGTGGGAAAGTTGATATACTTAACTCACACTCGCCCCGATATTAGTTATGCTGTTGGCATAGTGAGCGCTTTATGCATCACCCACAAGAAGAACACATGGCTACAAAGATACCAAATTCTCGAGTTACCCAAGCAAAACCCGGAAGAGGAATATTCTTTAAGAAAGGAAGCACCGTAAACATAGAGATCTACACCGATGCGAGACCATGCAAGGGATAAAGAGACCAGGAGGTCAATCTCACAGCATCGTACATACGTGTGGGGAAATCTGGTTACATGGAGAAGCAAGAAACAAACGGTGGTGTCACACCAAGCGGAGGCGTAACTTAGAGCTGTCCAAAAAGGCGTGTGTGAAGGACTCGGGTCATCGACTAAAAGAGTTGGGGATTCAACATGAGGGCCCAATGCAACCGGTGTGA
Organism: Acacia acuminata; assembly: GCA_019022655.1. Taxonomy (NCBI): domain Eukaryota; kingdom Viridiplantae; phylum Streptophyta; class Magnoliopsida; order Fabales; family Fabaceae; genus Acacia; species Acacia acuminata. The sequence continues at coordinate 4,625,350 of JAFJYI010000010.1, forward strand.
TAACAAGGCCGCATTGAAATGGTCAAGAACCCAAGATATCACGATAGAACTAAACATGTGGAAATAGATCGACACTTCATTAAAGAAAAGATTGAAGTGGGGATAATAATTGTCTCACATAGGATCTGGACCAAATCGCAGATATTTTGACTAAACCCCTTGCGTAACAAAATTTGAAGGATTTCGAGACAAGCCGGGAATGGTTGACATATATGCTCCAAACTTGAGGGGGAGTGTTAGAATCCTTCTCATTAATCACCATAATTATTACCTCCGATTCATAGGGATCTACGCGTCTACTTTATTGTTATTTATTTCACGCGTATCATATCCCTTGATCCTAGCTCCATCATATTCCTTGATTCTAGTTGCATCTAGTTTAGGAAATATTTTCCTTTTATGATAATTTATTATGAGTTATTGTATTGCCTATTTTATTGTATTGCCTATTTCATTGTAACGGTTCTTTCCCTATGAGCCTATATATTGTAACCTTTCTACCTTGAATAATATACTGAAACATAGAGTGTTTTCTCTACATCTTCTCTTCTACATTCCGCAATACTTATCAAGGCTTATATATTTTCTTCTGTACATTTATTATGTACGGAATATTAACAAAGAGTGGCTTAAATTTGTTGTCCATTGAACATATTTTGTTTGTTCCCTTGCTTTTGTGGAATGTTTTAGGCTTGTGAAGGGATAACAAATGATATCAGTTGTGAGAGAATGAACTTTGGAAGACAACTAAACATTTTGCAGAGGAATCAATTTGAGAGGACCCTCTTGGCATTAATTAATTGCCCTTTTTAGCTCTCAAAGTCATAAAACTAATATGGAGGATCATAATTTTTATCTTGAGCTAATGTCTCATGCCTTTCCTGTATTATTATATTTTCTTATTGATCTGTTCATTCTCTTACATCAATACTTCATAATCGGTTTCCTTTTGTTGTAATTGAAAAAATCCAACTAGTCAATTAAGACCCTGGACAAATATTCTTTCATACCCTATAGTTTTTGTTACTTTTTCATTATTACTCTCTCTGTACCACCCATTTTTGCCTGAGTGCCCTGAGTGCTCATATTATTGATAACAATGTAGGTTAGACTACTCGTTGGTGTTCTCAAAGCTGTTGGCACCGGAAGCTTAACAATTTCAGATGGTATTATTTGATATCAATCTTTACTATCCAAGTGTGTTAATACATGCATAATCATTTTCATGTATCTGGTTATTTATTTGGACTATATATTGTCTCATATATGTTGCATCATTGTAGTTAAAAGAATTCTGGATGCTAAAGACGTGATAGCTGCAAGTCCCATGGCCCCAGCATGTGGTCTGTACCTTGGAGAGGTCACATATGATCTGCCTTAGAGGTAAGTAGCCATGTGTGATTCTTCAGAAATATGCATTAAGCTGAAGCAAAACATAATTTGTCAAATCAGAACTGAATATATATTTTCTTAATTTTTTCAGTGAATTAAACTTGCTATATGTGTGATTGTACACAGGCGTTTTGACAGAGTCCTGCAACTAATGGTTATGTGAAACCTGTGCATCCCCGCCTATAATGGCTGCTATATTCCAAGTTTTAGGCTCACTCATCAAAGTTTGGCGGGATTAGTGAATTGTAGAACTGGTTCTTGATCTTCTCTTCCAGCTTTCTTCAAGATTGAAGCTTTTTTGGTTATACCAATCTTATGTTGGAGGAGTAGAGGAAATGAAGGTAAAAGGGGGAAAAAGGTGATGGTTAAATTATTTGTTTTTTTGTGGTACTATTGAGTTGAATCTGGGTTGTGCTGGTTCCAAATGGAAAGAAGCTTCTTTGCACCCCCCCCCAAAACAAAAAAAAAAAAAAAAAAAAAAAAGGCAAATTGGTAACGCTTAATCTGAAATTTAAAGACATGCCAATCGGAAGAATTAAAAAATTCTGCGGAGGACAGGTGTTGTAGGACTTTGAAAACTATCTCCATCATGTCCTTAGTATAGGAGAGCAAACGGAGAGTTGATCTTAATTTGAAATGTTATTTTCCATTTTGTCAAGGCTTTCTTAATTTACATGATTCTATCTCTTAGCAATAATCAAGTAAGAGATGAGGAATTAATAAAAATGATTAACGTGTTTTTTTTTTAAATTGAAATTTAAAAACTCGTACGGGCTAATCTAACTAGTTTTTTTTTTAATCTTATCAAATTAATTAAAAATGTTTTATATTGGCTTGTTTGGTATGAGGGATTTGGAGGGGAAATTTTTATGGAGCTGAATTTAAAAAAACTGGAGAAATGATGTTATAGAATTTTATTGAAATAAAGATGTAAAATAAAAGGGTAAAAAATTTTTGGGTTTAATGTTTTTGCTACGGTAGAAACATTTTTTTGGTTACACTCACATAAAAGTGAGTGGGTCTTAATAATATTTTTTTCTCTCTCTTTATAATGAGGATCTACTCACTTTTATGTGAGTGTGGGAAAAAAATGTTTCGCGGTAAAAGCAGAAACATTAAACCAAAAATTATAACCCTACTTTTCTAATTCTTCTTATTTTTTTTTTAAAATCCAATTCAATCCAACCAACCCCCCCCCCGGGGGAACAAAAAAAATTCACCTTCCCTCCCTTTCCCTCATATAAAACAACCCCTTGGATCAGATGCAGTAGCATCTCATTCCAAGAATGGGAGAAAAAGATTCTTTTAATTTTGTTATTTAAAAGATGTTAGTATAGTTATCATATGATTGTAGTTTGTATACTGAAAAAAACCAGATGCAACTATCCAATCAGTGGAAATGTATTAAAGTCGGTCAAAGTGCATACGCTATTTCTCATCTCCTTTATGCAGATTATTATTCCCTGTTCTTTTTTTATGAAATTCTGCTCCGTCAAATTGGTGTTAGATATGTATGTGTTGTGGTCTGGTCAGATTTGTAATAAATCTAAATCATTCTTGGTCTTCAGTCCAACTATTGGACACTTGGATAAGGTTAGTTGCCAAGTTTTTTGGCCTCCATTTCTCCGAGCTTGGGGAAGTACTTGGCACTTGGATGGATCCTGGAAGATCCACTGTTACAGTTTGTCTATATCTAACAATTTTTTGTACCGTCCGAGCATCAAGTATTTATATATAACAGTTTTTAACTGTTAAATTTGAGTACTATATTTTATGGTTTTTCGAACACAACTGTTATGTATATGAGACTATATTTAATGGTCATGAGACTATAACTATTAAATATATTTTTAGTAAAAATTGTGATATATTTTGTCCAATACTTAACGGTTAAAATGATGAACAATTTGGTATTTGTCACCATATGAAGGGATTTATTTGACAGTTATATGTAAAAACCTTTACATATTTAGAATATACGATGGTTATTGGTGAATAATCGTTAAGTATGTGTGAAAATATTTTTAAAAATATTGAGGGGTGGATCAAATAACTTATAGAAACAACATATATATATACCAGACATTCATATAGATCCAATTATAGTTGGATGTATCCAATTATATATACGAAATAACAGATTCTAGCTAACAAGTGCCAACAAATTAAAACAAATCATCGAATTCTATCTATACAATAATTATAAATACATCAAAGCTAAGGTAAGGGAATATACATATGATCAAGTGTCCATTTTTGTCCCTAGTGTTAGTAATTTCAATGCTATTTTTAGTTACAATTGTTTCTTTAATTTGCGAAGCAACCTTCCCCTCTTTGATATCCAAATTTCTTCAATAAGGTCATGTCTAACATACAAAGCATTGCCTCATTGAATTGTGTTTGAAGTGACAACCATTGGAAATAATATTTTTCACTGAATTCACCTCTTGCTTCCTCATTTACTTTGTTTAATAACAAAACAATAGACCATTCTTTATTATCAGGGCTAGGAACATAGAATACTTGTTTGGCTTAAGAAGCCAAAATGAAATGCTCTTCTTTATAGTCTTGCTTGTTCAAATTCAATAGTATCAACCCTAACTCATCCACTTTTAAAGCATTATTATTGCTAGCCTATTTGCACCCAAAAACTCAAACATGAGATCCTATGTAATCAAACTCCTAAATGTACTCAACCACACCAAAGTGTGATTTATTGGCATTGATAGGATTATTATCTTTTGCACTTGATAAATGCATGGTGTTAGCAATAATAGTTACCCCACTATTTTGCATTTTGCTTTAGGCATCCTGTGCTTTAGTGTAGAAGGTGTATCCATTGATGACATAGCTTGAGAAAGAAAGCACATGTTTGTTCGGACCACGTGCCAAGAATATTACTTTCTCCTGAATTGAATTATGATCAACATTGTAGATACTTGTCAATCTCTTCGGAGTTGTGAAGTGTATACAGGTGTGCTTGCTCTCAGTGTTGGTTTGAGATAGTAATAACTTACTTTCCCATCAACCCTTGTCCAGATATCCTTCCTTTATGTTGAGAAACCAGAAAGCCAATATCACATGCATTTTTCAAGTAATCGGTACAAAATTTAGCCACCTCTTCACAAATGTACTATTCAACAATGCAACTCTCTGGCGACTTCGGTTTTTCACATACTCTTTTAGGTCCTTCATCTTGCACTCGATTGGGTACATCTATCTATAGACTAGGCCACACAGTTGTACCTCTCTAACCAAGTGAACAGTTAGGTGTACTATTATGTCAAAGAAAGTTGGAGGGAAAAACGTCTCAAGCTCACACAAAGTAGTCACGATTCAGGTTTGTAGCCTCATCAATTTCTTGGGGTCATTTACCCTACTGCATAGTGACTTGAAGAAGAAACAGAGCTTCATGATCGTAGCTCGCACCTTATAAAGTAATACCTCGTATTGCTACTAGAATAAAGTTTTCCATCAACACTTAGCAATCGTGTGATTTTAGACCTTTTAGCATCAAGTCCTTCATTGGCACAATGCTGCTAATGTTTGATGAGTAACCCTTTGGCACTTTCATGGAAGCAAGAAACTCACAAAAACTTTTTTTTTTGTTTTTTTTTTTAGATAGTGTGAAAACCGTTGGGCGAAGAAATGTACGAGATCCCCTCTCCTCCGGTGCCAATTACTCCCTTATTCTTATATCAACTATGTCTAGTATTGCATTTATGTCATCCTTCCTCTTCCCAGGAATTTGGAGTAATGTTCCAAAAAGACTCTCACACGCATTTTTCTCAATGTGCATGACATTAAGAAAATGTCTAATAATAAGCGAATTCCAATATGGTAGATCAAAGAAAATAGATATTTTCTTCCACCCAGTTGTCCCAACATATTTCCTAAATGGCTTCCCAAATTTACAGTCCATCTGTTTTTTTTTTTTCAAAAACCTCCTCACCAGTCAAAGGTTAGGTGCCATCCTTTCATCTGATTTCCCACTGAAGTATTTTCTCATATGGCGATATGGATCCTTTTGCAACCACTTGCCCCATATAGGAATTCTTTATACGATGCTTCAACTTGATCGACAGTGTAACATCTTCATTGAATTCGATTTGAAGACGAAGACGATTGGCCTAAATGTACTTGTGTCGAAGTTAGGTGATTCACACCTTTCCAAATTTGGCTAACTAGCACTGCTGCCCACATCCTTCTCCCCATGTTTTGTCCAACTGGTATAAGTCTGATCAATTCCATACATCACTAAGTGCGACTCACAAGTGTCTCGCTTCACAAGGCCACACTTGACATAAGAACAAATAATAAAACCACGATCGTCAACTAGTAAAAGCACCCACGAAGCCAGAAATTGTTGAATAATGCTATTCCATCTTGTGATATTCTCAAATTGCATCACTTGCATTCTCTTGGATTATGTGTGTTTGGATGTGATAATGAAAAAAATCTGTCTCATATGTTTTTCACATGTCTTTTAGCTACATCCCTTTGGTTTGATGGTTTATTAATAAGAATTCATACCCATGATTTCTCCAAATTTAAAAGTTGGATGAAGACAACCTTAGTTCAATTGTATAATGATGGTCATGTTCACATGGTGGGTCAAATTGTATGTGTTATGGACTCATAAGAGGCCTATTCATCACGAGGCCCAATAAGGGAAATCTGTACCAGAATTTCTCCATAATCAGGGAAGATCCTAATCAGCCTATAATCAAGGAGTCAACTAGCAGGTGAGGCAGTATAAAGCATGGGTTGAGAGGCGCACAAAGCCCAAGGTCCAAACCCTAAGGTAATCTCTATAAATAGGAGGTTAACATAAAAGGTACACATTCTCTATTCATCCTGTTTACTATTCAGCCTCACTGTGCACACACCCCACCCCTTTTGACTAAACACCATACTTGTGAACAGTGATCCTAGCATTCTCCTCGGTATCTTCCTTATAGATATCTTGGAGCAATCATCCTCTCTTTGGTATTTGTTTATAGGTATCTTGGAGAGACTACTCGATCCAATATCAATATACTAGTCCATAGGGCTAGAAATCTGTGTTCTACACTAGACCATTGGTATCGACCGTGCGGAGAGATAAATTTCAATTCCCAAACGACCAAAATGGTTGTTGCTACCAAGAGTAATAGCCATATGCTTCAGCAGGAGCAGCTACTGGAGGATCCACCACAACAAAATAAAGAACGGATGGTTCAACATGAGAACTCGATCGTTCCATATTATAACCAAGTGCTAGAGGAAAGAGAGGAAAGAGCATCGCAACTTCCCCAAATGTCACGGAAACTCCTCATAATGGGATTGCCACACAAATCCAACCACAAGTCCAACAGTAAGACCTTCCTCTGCAGTTTCAAATTGAGAACCCGGACGTTCGCCTTTTGTAAAAAACGTTGAGTTCAGTGTTAAGGTAGATGGATGAGATGGAGCTTTGTAACTGTCTCCAGAGACAAGAGGATATCCGACTGATGTAGGAGGAGATGGACCGTCGGAATGCACTTTGGTAGTAGGAAGAGAGGCGGAGAATGCAGCTGCTGGAAGAGCATCTCGGATGGATGGAGGACCCTGTTTGTGATATAAACCGGGATATTGGTGGCCCTAGCCGGGCTAATATCCTCATTCATAATGTGGACCAGGATGCGAGTAGCCCAAGTTGGGTTAATGCCTCAGCCTCTGCTCACGTGGATGCTGGAGGTCTTCATATAAACAATACGGAAGATAACTTGGTTTGTCAGGACCGGGTCTGAATTCCTGAAGAAGAGATGCGGAGAATACAGTTGCTAGAGGAACGCCTTAGACAACTTGATAACTGTATCCGTAATTTTGATCGAGATGCAAGTAGCCCCAGCCGGGTTAATGTCATGAATGTCACTCAAATTGACGCTGGAGGCCCATGAATCAATAATGCTCAACGAAACTTGGTCAGGCAAGACCAGGTTCGAATCCTTAAGGTTCGGATCCTGGACCTTATGCTTGCAAAAGACAAGTAGATTGCGGACAATCGAGATGAAGGCGATAAAAGTCGAGATACGTTGCCCCCAGCATAGAATGCGCCTGGAGGTTATAGGAGGTACGACGAGGAGAATAATAGAAGTCCTTTCTTTGACGAGATCGTGAATGCTCCTTACCCCAAGAATTATGATTCAAGAGACTTGCCAAAATACGACAGAAGCCAGGATCCACAAGTGCACCTTAACACATGTGATATGGAGATGTGTGTAAAGGGATTCATGGGACACATCATTCCCCTTATTTGTGGGGACGTTGCTAGGAGTGGTGCAGGCATGTTTTCACACCCTTCCTCCAAAGTCAAATAGGCTTTTAATGATCTAGGAAATAAATTCAGGCTGAATATTGCAACAATCAAAAAACAGCCGAAGTCCGAGTTTACTCTCGGCAAGATCAAGCAACAACTAGGGGAAATGCTTCAGAAATACCTGGATCACTTTAAAGATGCTGCTTTGCAAGTGCCGAGGTTACCAGAAAATGTGCACGTCCATTTACTTATAGCTGACCTAGATATCACATCTCGGCTAGCCAAGTCAATCTTCAAGAAGCCCGTCAAGACCTTGGTGAATTTTAGAATGCCATCCAAAGAGTACTTGGAAACAAATGGAGATCACCAATAATGTGGCAAAAGAGAGTAAGAGCCCACCACTAAGAGACAAAGAACAATCCCAGAGCCATAGGCCGGATTCTCGTGGAAGAAATTTGGACAACAAATCCTGGAGTAGAAGGAATGAAGCAAAAGGGAAGTATGATAAGTACACTCCCTTGAGTATATCGCGGTCCCAAGTTTGGAGGGAGGTAGCCCTGACTGAGATGAAGAAAGGGGAACGACCTCGGCCCTCCTACAATAGAGCCGGTACAGACCAATCTTGGTATTGCGCATTTCATGATGGACCAGGACACACGACGGACACATGCTAGGATCTCCGAGATGCTATTGAGAAATTCGTCTGAGAGGGAAATTACGACAATATGTAATAGAAACTCAAGGGCGAAAGAATGACAAGCGCAAGCAAGGAGGCCATAGTAGTAGCCCGGAAGGGAAAAAGAGAAGTGAGAAACAGAGGAAGCCAGATAGCAATGATGACGAGTTTTCAGAAATTTTGACTGCAATTAAGTTTGAACTGCAATTAAATTTGAATTCCACGCTGAGATTGTTATTTCAATGTACCTTTTAAAGGTTTTGTAAGGTCGACGACGTCGTCATTTAATCAACTTTGTTATCGAGTGATCTCGAATGAATGAAGAAATTCTCAAGGGATGAATGAATGAACTCAGGGTACTTCCAAATAAATGAGGAGCGGTGGATGAAAGAATCTAGGGTAGAAAAACCTGGATTTAAACAAAGCTTGGAGCAAATGAAAGAACAGCTAAAACGTGTTTACATTTGAACCCGGTAAATCTGGAAGGCCCATGTGGCCATGATGCATCAAAATCATCGTCTGGGGTAATGAAGCGAACTGACATGCTGACCCCGATCAGGTCGAAATGTTTAAAGTTTGGTTACGACATTGAATTTGAACATGTGACGGATCACTCTTACTCCAGATTAAATTCTGGACGGATAAGCTGGAATATTGTGTGATGGGTTAATGAAAACCTTCACTAAATATAATTCCTAGGTTAACACCGGATGAATATTTTAGCAGATTTTGTGCAATATGTTTTTGACTTTGTCCTAGCCATTGAATAGAACTCTGAAAATAAATTCGAGTTCATAAAGTGCAATGAATGCAATGTGGAAATAAAGCTCGGAGAAGCATCCGAGATCATCAAGAAATAAATGAATCTTTATTGATGATTGAATAATCAAAGGAAGGAGAAGTAAGCAAAAATGCAACAAATGAGAGGAAAATAAACCGGATTACTAACATGGGAAAAGTGTTACAAATACAAACAAGGGGCTTCGATTACCCCCAAACCAATATTTACAAGCAAAACGGTCATCCCGGCCCTTAACAAGATGGAGCCCCAGCATCGGGTTGAATCTCTTTACTTTCGTCACCCTGGTCTCCCTTCAACTGCGATCCAAGATCGTCATTGGGAGAGGAAGAAAATGGGATTAATCTGCCTTCATCAATGAAAGACATATAATCCATCCCGGAGGTGTTGAGTTCGATGCCGGGGTTCAAGAGTTGGATTTTCTCTAAGGCGTTCTCAAAAGACTCCCTCGCAGTTTTCTTTATTACTGTTCCTTTTAAAGCAATATCTGTCTTGGCAGCCTCAAGGGCGGCTCGAGTATGATTCACCCAACTGTGAACTCCTTTTGCTATGCCCGAAGAAGCTCCAGGGATTTTTTATCCTATGCATGAGCCTCTTGAAGTTGGTGTAAGTTTGAGTTCACCTTCTCAAAGTCCGTTTTGATTTTCTGCAATTCCTTTCCCATTTTGTCCTCCGCGGCCGCTCGCACTGTTCACGAACTTTGGCTTGGCCACCTTTACCAGTTCCAGAGCCTTGCGTTTCTGCTCCTTAACTTCCAAACTGACCCTCTCCAGCTCGGCAACATGTGTAGCGTACCTTGCGTTCACCGTGGTCAAAGTTTGGGCCAACCCGGCGGCTTTCAAGGCGTACCGCTCTATATTTTCCATCTCTTGTAGCTTGGCGTCAACATATTTGAGTGGTTCGAGGAAACGCTTTGGGGGATAGATAGCGTTGTTGAGCTGATTAGGTACCCCGTTGTTCCAAATGACTCGATGGGGAAGCTTCGGTATTGGCGGTGGAGGAGGAAGATTCGGGAAGGAGAAGTAAGAGGAATCTTCGTCGTGGTTTGGACGGTCTCTTTGGATTTCTGGCGTGGGATTGCTTTGCTGGTTTTTGACCGTTTAGTCGAGCTAACCCAGCTACTCTTACTAGCACTAGCCGTTCCGATTTTCGGACTAGTTGGTTTCTTGCTGGCTCCCATGTCCAAAATCTCGTGGCTTTTCAAGGCGTTAAAGAAAGAGGGTCGTTTTCCCATTCTTGGATCTGCGTAGGACAAAAAGACAATGGTTATTTATTTAATAGAAAGTAAGAAACATGCTCTGCAACACAATAAAAAGGAATGTCCGTACTCGTCGCCAGTCCTTTCTTGGCCTAGGGTGTTGGAACGTAGTCAGGCGAGCTCACGGGGCCGCGTTTTGCAATGTGATGTTCTATAAAGGATATCGCATTAGCTTTAGGGTCGAAAGGCCCTTGTTCGAAAAGTTGAATGCGATAGGGGAGAGAGTATGGTGATCCTGAGTCCAGTATAGGGGGAATCTCTCCTCCACCTCCTCGGAGTCAAAGGTCTTAAGAAACCAAAGCATTTGTTCAGGCATGACAACAACCTTGAAAAAGGCAGTTTTTAAATTTTTGAAAGACTAAGTAAGAACCTTGAAGAGTTTCCGATCGGCAATACTCCGGACTGAGGTCCAACCTTTCCTAGAAGAGGACTCTTTGCCGGCGCGAGCTTCATGGACAATAAAAAAGTGAAAGAAAACTTGAAGGGTACAAGCTAGACCCTTAGCTTTACAAAAATTTTAAAAGCGATAGCGAAAGCCCAACTATTGGAATGAAGTTGGGAAGGAGCAAGATGTAGATGATTTAGAAGGTTGATTTGGAACTCGGTAAATGGAAAACGAATACCAAGCCGGAAATGAAGTCTCGGTAGAAGAAAAAGAAATGAGTATCATCATCCCTTTCCCAGCAGGAGTATACTGCCTCATATTTAAGGGGCAAGCGAATGGTGTAGCCTTCTCCATCACGGATGCCTAGCTTGGCGATCTCGGTCGGGGTCATCGTATTCTTAGTGCGTAACACCTCTTCGATAACCCATGGGCTCAGAGTTTTTAAAGCTTTTGAGGAACTGGCAGAGCTTGACTCCCTAGTCATAGATCGCTTAGTATGGCGCGAAGGTGAACCTATCTATACCTATAACAAAGAGGTAAAAGTCAAAAACAGGAGGTGTACCTTAGTCAAAAGTGCTATTGTGGGATAAAGTGAAAGGTGCCTTTCCGGGATAATTCAGGCTGCCAGAGGCTGGGATGGATTTGGAAGTTAATTTATGTCGGCAAGAGGCCAAAACCAACTTGGCTTCCAAGCCATATTCGCTGTTGGTCGATTTCCTTGATGGCAAGTGAACCAGTCGAACAAGTAATAAAGAGTAAGTAGAGTATCGTCCCACAAAGATTGGATACCAAATGAGGACACCGAATTATAGAATAGTTGTGTTTAAGAAGAGAATAAGTTTGATTTGATTGGGATTTTTATGGCTATACTAATAAATAAGAGAATAAACAGAGCGTCGTAGTCGAAGAAGATATCAGTAGGAAAGTAGGCTGAGTTCGGAATCATTCTTAAGCATATCAATCCCCCAGTTGCTTTGCACATTGCTATAGCATCTATATTGCACAGCTTCTACAATGCTACAACATAGCTACTAGTTACAACGCTATTCAGTTAACCCACCACTATAATTTATCGAAGCTTCCGCATCCGATACATATAATACCAACTTTACTCCTTACATATGCCTATGGCAATTTTCTAGTTAGATTTGCATTACAAAACAAGGTGTTATGGTTATGAGCGGCAGACCCATTCCTGAAGCCTACAATAATAGGTTAAGCCTTACACCAGCCTACCTAGCAATCACTGTTTCTCAGAGGTCTAACCTCAACTCCTTGCCAGTAAGTCGAGGCCACAAATCTCGCCCTTAGCTTTCGCTAATCGACAAGGTAATTAAATCACTGATAAGAAAACTTGAATTTATTGAATTAAGAACTAGCAACTGAGTTCATTCCAAACTTAAGAAATCATCCTCGCTCAGCCATAGGAAATTTAGTTCATGACTGACGAGGGAAACGCAAAAATATAACAACAGAATGACCCATGATCAAAAGATTAAAATGAAAGAAAAACAGAAAGCTTGACAAAGTTCCGACGGCATGAAAGAAACCCTGTCACATCACCACTCCACGTCTTCTTCTCTCCGCCTTACTGTAAGGAAGGATGCTGGGTTCTCCTAGAGCTTCTCATGCTTTGTGAATTCTCTCTCTTCCTGAGTCTGGCCGTACGAATTGGACTAGACTCTTAGTGACTCGACCTCGTTAGGGTTAGCTTGCTGTTTCTTTATATAATAAGGCTTTTTCTTGCGGCGTAAGTTCCAGGAGCTGGGCCTTTCCTAATCTGTCGAGATCCCTTTGTATTTCTCTTTCCAATCTTAGTAGATTGATTCTGCTAATCCTGCGGGATTCTTCAAATCTTTCAGTTTCGATCCTCCGCATCTTCTATTCCGTTACGTCAGCAATCTACTTGTCGTTCTCGACCTTCACATTATTTCCTGAAACAATCTTGACAAAAGATTAGAACACATGCCGCATAGCATTTCATCCTTTACTTTCTATAGCTTCAGAGATGCCTTGTATTACACTTTCATATGCTGTCCGAAGGCTATAGCATAGCATCAACTTTGCTATACGTTTTTCTCATAAAACCTTGTAACTTGCTCCTTTTTTAGCACATGTTTAGGATGTAAATAGTTTTTATCCTTCAGTTCCTTATATCATGAATTAATGTCTTTTTGCTTAGATTGATTACAGTTAAGCTTGTATTTACTATACAATTCAGTCATAAAATACAGGGAAAACATGGCATAATTAGTGCTCATCAGTTACTATTGACAAGCTCAATGCTTAGATAGCAACAATCATCACACGAGTTGATGACGTTCCTCGGATGGGATCTCGGTCTAGCTTGGGCTACACTCTTTCGGGAAAATGTGAGAAGTCGGGGTACATGAGCTACAATCCGGTTGTGAAATCTAGATGGACTAATAAGGGATCTCGGGTTAGTAACGTTCGGTTCATGGCTCTCACGCGATTGTATTTCGGGCTTTCTTTCTACTCCTACTACCCCGGGTTTGCGAAGTAATGCCTCCTGCTTCTCTTCCTTAGTACGGGAATTCCCAGAGCCAGTATCGTGCTCCGGAAGGAATTTTTTGAAGGGTCTCATATTCCTTTTCTGGAATCGTTTTATCACAAACCAAAGAAGAGAAAGGAGTGCCTTTATCCATGGATTTTCAAGAAAAAGAACCAAGGTACAGAGTATAGGGTGTTGGAAATTATGCCCTAGGGGCAATTCATTGTACTTTGGATATTTGAGTTATTTAAAGTATTTTCTTTAGTTATCATTTTCGTCTGCATGTTCGTATTGATAACTGCATCCCTGGATACATCTTATAGATTATTCTAAATGTCCCTGGTCGGTCATCTACGCGGGAGCAAAGATGAGTTAAGACCAGTATGGCTTTGATGAGGTATGGAGATACGAATCAAAGTCATGGGCACTTGTAAGAGTACAAGGTGCTGGACCGACCCACTATGAGAAAGCCGCATGGATTAAGTCATAAGCTTATCTCATGTATAACCGTCACAACGCCCTATGACTCGAGATCATCATGGATTCCTACATGATGAATCACTGGTCTTTGACCTAGTCAAAAGTCACCTTTGACCGGGTGATGATAAAGGCTGGGATCGGGATTAGTGGTTTTTATGCGGAGGGACGTGAATGGTCAAGATGGAATTTGTCCCTCACATTCGTAGAGAGATAATACTGGGCCCCTCGATGAGTGAGTCTAAGAAATGTATGGCCATACTGTGATGGAAAGGAGTTTCCATTTCACTTATTAGACTACTCGAGAATCGAGAAAGTAATGGTCAAGAAAAGGAAGTTGACATTATCCATGCCTCATCCTTGACCAAATTATCGCGTGACAAAAGGGACGTGACATGGTTGTACGATAGGTGTATCGTGTCATCGATCCCCATGTGAATTGGGTAGTCGCAATGTCTTGCTAGAGGCCGCTTGCGATTTGTGGCCGACACGGTGTTGGCCCACCGCCAATCTCACATGGGCCGGCAGGTCGCACACAAGAATGATCCAACACGGGTAAAAGTGTCCAGGTTCATTGAATCTCGATTAATCGAGATTAATGAATGCGAGTTTAATGGGGTAAATATATATATATATATATATATTTAAATTCAAAAATAATATAATGATATTATTTAATTGAGATTAAAATATTATTATTATATTATTTGTTTTATTAAATATCTAAAACAAAAGAGATATTGTATCTCATTTAATTTTTGAATAAAGATATTATTGTCTATTTAATTTAAATTGAGATATTAGTATCTCGATTTAAATAAATAGATAGATATCATTTCTGGATTTAATTTATTGAGATAAATTAAATCGGAGGTTTTTAAATTTGGATTAAATAAATAGGTTAGATTAAATCTATAAGATAGATTTAATTAATTATTTTTTAATCTAGATTCGAATTCAAATTTCAGATCTGGCTTTTAATTCGATTAAATAAATATTATTATATTAGATCAATCGGATAGATTTAATTAATATATATTTAATCCGATCTAAAGTTTGAATTCAAAAATTAATACGATTAATTTTGCATTAAATACGCCGAATGGTTTTAGAAAACCTACGGGACTTTCAATCGAGCATATTCTAAAAAGCCGCGAGAAACCCTAGAGTGAAAAATAGAGAGAGACGCAAAGAGGCGCTAGCACGCCGCCGTAGCCGTGTTCGGGAATTGTTCGTGTGGATACCCGTGGAGGAAGCCGATTCTACGAGTCGTCTTCTCGCGATCGAGGAGGTAGCCCACCCGTTCAACGAAGTAGAAACCGCGAACGAGTTTTTAAAAGGTAATATCCGGATTCCTTAGCCTTGGTTTAAACGCACCTGAGTGATCCTCAGGACGAGATTCGTAGAAATTTTAATCCGCTGCGTTGTACGGATCCCAACATAGGGGAATGGCTCAGTTCGAATTTTACACCATAAGGCCACAGTGGGATCAGAGAGGAATTCTCAAAGAATCATCATAGCCTCCTAACGCAAGCTTGTTTGTCTAAAGGGGGGAGAAGGGGATGAACACAACACTAGAGTTTCGAAGGCAAGAATCAAAGTTGCAAAGGGTTTCCAAAGCCCAGAACACCTACCTACAAAACCTAGAAACCCTAAATGCCAACCCAGAAAACCAGAAAATAAGTTTTCGACAAGCACATTCAAAGAAGCAAGAATAAAAGAAGAAAAGGAAGCAATGTGAGTACTTGATCTTGGAAAGGTTGGAAGAGACTAGGAGGTGTGAACAGGGGTATCGAGAGAAGAGGGCTCGTTGGAAGCGAAATTTTTTGGGAAGACAGAGAGTATCGGGCGAAAGGTGGTGAGAAGAGGTGGGAAATGTAAATATATAAACGTTACGAATTTGTAGAGTCAAGGGCAGCAAAGACAATTCCCACTGAAAAACAGATTTCCCCCAAAAAAGTGCAATGATGACTGATATGAAACGATGTGGGTATTAAATGCACACAAATATTAGAGACGGCAGAAGCGGCCACTACGCGTGAAATGGTGGTTATACGCCATGACTATAGCAAACATATAGCTGTCAAATTGTCAACGGTATAGGAAAATGGAATCCGATCATATGCTATTATCTTTTCATGATATCTCAGATTGGGGGAAGCCCATGGTGGAGAGTGTGAATTCGGTAATCCGGCAATTAGGGTTAAGGTTATAAAAGGAATCCCAGCCATCATGAAAAGCAAGTGAGTTTTAAAGCAAACCAACCCATAATACACATCTGGGGGCAATTAGTGCAGAAGTCAAACAAATCTGAAGTCCATGTAGAACTTGAAATGAAGTCAAGCGATTCAGCCATGGCGGACAAATCTAGCGATGTGTATAAACTTACGGAGCTTGGTTAGATCCACGTTCTGTTGGTTATGGTTAGTTTTGATGATGACAAATATACTTATCATTATTAAGAGCAAAAAGCTTGTACGATATATTTATCATATACATTGACTAACTGTTATATTTAATGTAGATTAGTCCAAGTTAAATTATGTAGAATGATCAAGAGAAGAAAAGAAAGAAAGAGTGAGTTATAGAGATTAATAAAAAAGGAGATAAGAGTTCACAACAAGAAGAACCTGTAGAAGTTGTCAAAGGATTTTTGGGAATAATCAAGAAGAAGAGAAGAGGTTGAAGAAGAAAGAATTTGTTGAATGGAATAAGAATATCATTATACAAGTTCCAAGATATATTCTAGAAGTCTCCACGATCAAATGGAAGTTGGAATGACTCAATTTGGAGTTAAAACAAGCAAAAATATGATTCAGGACGAGTTAACTCGAGTTGGGAACTAATGACTCGAGTTAATGACTTTGCTACAGTGATTTGTGCCTCTAGAACAAGTTGACTCGATTCATCACTAAATAACTCAAGTCAAAGTGTACTCCAGCCACTCTGTTCACCTCTATTTCACGTTCAGCTCAGGCGAGGTTTGGTATTTAGATGATATCTCCCAAATCAGAGATCGGATTGAGGTGAAACCAATGGCATATGAAACTAGACTCCCAATGCGTTATTTGGATATAAAATAAAGCCCAAAGGAGTTCAGATCAAGGATCTATGAATTGTAGAAGTGTGAACTGAAATTCACACTACACTGCTAACCAAGCTTCAATGTTTTTGGTGTATCTCACAAACTACAAATCTAATTGAGCTGAAATCAGCGGCATTTGAAAGAAGACATAAAGAGATGTCTAGGTATAGGTCATTTGCTATATTTAGAGTGATATTAGAAGAGATATGGTTTCTGGAAGTCTTCCTATGTTCTGAAAGAAGACAGAATGCAACAAGCAGACACTCTGGAACAAACAAAAGGTAACAACTCGAGTTAAGTGATGATGACTCGAGTCATGGATTGTACTTCAGTTTTCAAAAGGCTTATTTAGTCATTAACTCGAGTCATGCGTGAGACAGAGAACTTCAACTGATATAAAAATGCTGATATAACTCGAGTCACCATGAACAACTCGAGTCATCCCAATTCACTTAGCTCTCTGTATGGAAATTTGCTATTATAACTCGAGTCATCTGGAGATAACTTGAGTCATATTACTTGACAATTCTTCTCTACCTTTCGAACATTGCAATTATGACTTGAGCCATTTAATGTAACTCGAGTTATATATACATCAGAATTTGAATACCTTTGTCTCGTAATCTGAAATTCCTTGGTTAAGCATTTGGTACTTCATATTATTGAATCTTATTATTCCTAACCAAGTTTTATTAGTTTGCTAGTGGTTTTCAGATAAAATTAACAGGTCTTAAACTTCAAATTGTCATAAAGCAAATTTTGGTCAGACGCATTAAATGCTCACACACAGTCGAAGCATAAAAATGGAAAATGGACTTCTGAACAAGCAAAAAGCGTTCTGGCTATTCCCAGTTAACATTCTACCTGAGTCTAAACGGAAAAATCGAATGAAAAATGTCTACGAAGAATTACGGCTATCTTCCAGAGAATACGAAGAGACAGAGTAGCGATAAAACACAACGGACATATTCATTAATCTCAACGGCTCACAAATCTCTCCTCAACGGTCATAAATTGCAACTAACTATAAAAGGAGAAGCATTCAAGATAGAAGAGGCAAGAGACAAGAGCTTACACTGTCGAAATGCTAACATTCTGAATCAAACGTTTATCTCATACACACTCTGTTCTCAATGCCTACATAGCGTATCATAGAGAATGAAATGATTTATATTGTACTTTGATGTTTATTCATTCACTTCTAAGAGAGAAGACTCATTGTAATCATTTTATCTGAGAGTTACTCAAGATTGGGTGATCTTGAGTGGGAAACCGATTGTATCCTTATAGTGTGTAAAGGGGAGTGTCTCGATGAGAGATTTGGCTTCACAAGTTCCTGGGTGAACTTGTAGGATTGTAAAGGCTTCTCTTGTGCCCGGATTAAACAAGAGTATAGTAGATTGAAAATCTCAAGTGGAGCTTGGGGACTGGATGTAAGTCAAGGATTGGGCCGAACCAGTATAAATCACAGTTTGCATATTCTCTTCCCTTATCTCTTATATTTCTAGTATATGTTTATTTGAATATCTAACTGTCGATTTAGAAGACGTGAAAAGATTTTCAAAGTTCCAAGTTTTTAATTTTCACCCAGTTTACCCTCGCTCTTGGGTTCAGCCAGGTCTTACACGTTCAAGGCTACATAATCAATACATCCCGATAGCCTAGAGACCTGAACTACTTGGTTGGGGGGCAACTGTTATGGACTCATAAGAGGACCATTTATGAGGCCCAACAAGGGCAATTTGTACCAAAATCTCTTCATAATCAGGGAAGATTCTAATCAGCCTATAATCAAGGAGTCAACCAGCAGGTGAGGCGGTATAAAGCATGGGCTGAGAGGCACACAAAGCCCAAGGTCCAAACCCTAAGGTAATCTCTATAAATAGGAGGTTAACATAAAAGGTACACATTCTCTATTCATCCTATTTACTATTCAGCCTCACTATGCACACACCCTACTCCCTTTTGGCTAAACTCCATATTCACAGTGATCCTAGCATTCTCCTCGGTATCTTCCTTATAGATATCCTGGAGCAATTATCCTCTCTTTGGTAGGGGTGAGCGTTCGTTCTTCGGTAAAAACCGAAATACACACTTTTGCACCACCGAATTGAAACCAAAAATTGAAAAAAACCGAATCAAATAAACCGAAATAGTTCGGTTCGGTTTTGCAGTTAATTTGGTTTTTGGGCTTAAATTGGACTTTATTGTGGGCCTTCTTGTTTGGGTTAATTCTGTAAAATAACCCATCTTTTTTTTTTGCTTGAATCAATCTGTATTAAAACGCCAATTAGCAAGTAAATCTAAAACGCCAACCAAAACTAAACACGCACTGGTGGTGGAAGTGGTTTCAGGAACTTCCTAAAAGACATGTTAGCAAGTAAATCTCTATTAGGTTCAACATAATATTGAAAGAAAAACATCAACCAAACTTCCTCATCAACAGTCGAGCACTTCTTTACCATCCCAGGAATCCCAACACACCAATTTAAATAAAAGATATTCTAGCTCTTGCTAAATGCTAACATCCGAAGCAAAATATCATCAAGCATTGCCATCCTATTGGCAGTAAAACCATCATCCCTATAGAATACTACTTCCAATCCCTACTATAAGATTAGCAATCATAAACAAAATCACAACCACAATCAAGAACCAACAGTGGGAAAAATCAATACATGATATGATAAGAAAAAGAAGAATGTTTGTTGGTTTGTGTTAAACTGCAGCTACAATTTCGACCAAAAGAAAAAAACTACATATAATACATATGTAAAAAAATTATAACTACATCACAAACTCAAAAACAACTCCAGCAACTCATCAATCACAGATTCACAGGACCAGTATAAGATGATCCAAAAGAATATAGACATTGAGTGCAACTTGCAATTAAAACAAGAATAAATCAAGTAAAAATAAAATACTACAAATTGGAGAGCCTGGAGAAGAGGCATCGATGGATCGGCGACCGAATCTCTAGAGTCTTCCTCACTCTGTAGATCGATGTCCTCTACTTCATCGGAATCTCTTTGCCAAATCTGTCTTCTCCACCAGATCAACAGATCGACGTCCTCACAGAGAAGCTTTATTCAAGATCTGGGTGTGGGTGTGGGTTGGTCGAAGGCATGGGGGAGTTGCCGAGAGGAGAGGACTACCATGAACGATGGGGAATCTTTGCTCCCTCTGCTGGTGGTCGTTTCCGAGAGGAGAGGACTAGGAGGACTGGTGTAACGTTTAAGGAGGAAGGGAAGAAGAACATAAGCAAATGGATGGAGGGAAGAAGACGAATGAGTTGGAGTTGGAGAGAATTAGAAACGATGAGAGAGAGAAAGGAGGAAGAAGAGTAGAAGACGATGGAAGGAATTAGGATAGATTTGGAAGTAAGTAATTGGGCACTTGGACTTGGACCTAATGCATAATTAAATGGGCTTGCTTCTGAGCAAAAAAGAGAAATAGGCCGCAAGTCTTTAAGTTTTTTGTGAAAAAAAATGAAACAAGGGCACAAGGGTTCTTATAAAAAAAATGAAACAAGGCGATAATTTCGGTTATTCGGTAAAAACCGAATTTTTTTTTTTTTTTTTAAAACCGCACCGAAACCGAACAACCAAAAAAAGACAAATAAAAAACCGAACCGAAAAACCAAATTAGTCGGTTTGGTTTTGATTTGCTCACCCCTACTCTTTGGTCTTTGGTATCTGTTTATAGGTTTTTTGGAGAGACAACTTGATCCAATATCAATATACTAGTCCTATAGGGCTAGACATCTATGTTCTACACTAGAATAGTATGCTTGCTCAACATTATTTGGAGGTAGCGTAATCTAGTTCTTCAGCAAGGGAAAGTGGTCTCTCTAATAGCTATGATTCAAGAAACAAGGGCATATAACTTCTTCAGCAGCATTAGCATTCTCATCTTATGATAGGAAAAAACAGCTAACACCTGCTCAAGTTAAGGATGTCTTTCATTGTAATCCTGATGGTTGGGATCTGGTCTTTTATAAATATAAAAGACACCGCAAACATTTTTTCCATGAGGTTCTTTGCTATTGAGGATCAATCATGAAAGAATTTCTATGGAGAAATCAGTCCACTCCTGGCATCACCTTTTTTCTAAATGTTTTAGAGCTTCACTCTTTCAGAGTTTAAATTCTGGTCTGATTGCATTTGGAACCAAGCCTTCCCTATTCGTCTACTGTGTTAATAGATGCTTCTTGTAACTTCCTGCTCATCCCTTACATCTAACCAACGTCACATGGCAGGAAATACTATCTCAGTTATATGATTTTAAATTTCTTGGTGTTCAGACAATTTCCTACAAATGCTTTCGTATTTCTTTTACTTCTTCAGTAGGATCTCTTACAGCTTGTAATATGTAAAACATTTATTATTTAATATCATTTTGTCTTGTATCACCCAAAAAAAAAAAAAAAAAAAGTATACTTCAAACAAGCAGTTGTCCAAAGAAGAGACGCAAGATCCATGAGCTTCCTTTTCATTGACTTGAGTTACATATTATATAATTCGGCTGATGTGATTGGTTAATTATATTTGACAATCTATAGAGAGAAATGGTCGGTTGGCCATATGGTCAAGTCTTTCTTTCTTGTTTCTTTTTTCTTCCTTTTTTGATAAAGTAGATAGAGTCAAGTCTATCCTCACCCAAAAAATAGATGATCAATTTAGGTATTCGAGTGCCAAATCAAATGTTTTGTGAAAAAGGTATGCTTTTTATTCAATTTTAAATTTGATCTTTATAATTTAAAACTTCGTAACCAAGTCATTATAATTTATATATATGTTTGTGAGTCATTACTATCACAACTTCTTGTTCTTCTTCTTTTTTTGGGTCAACTAATCAAAACTTCACTGTTACTGAATTGTATTGATGCAACTCATTATGAATTTTTATTGTATAAAGGCTAATTTAAAATTTGATTCCAACAAGAGTTGAAGTACAAAAAAGTTTTCTAATAATGTATTAGCTTATATATGTTAAATAATACCACTCTGATCCTATTTATAAGTCATTTTTATAAATAGGATCTGAGTGGTAATTCCACAAACAAGTGAATATGCTGTTTTTAAGATTTTAATCCATGACTAAGGCTTTCTAGTGTGTTATTTTAAAATATAAAGGGGGTGTTATATTAAGAACTGGCCGGTGGTATTATATCCTTATAGCCAGAAAAATTCAGAAATGCATGTGCACATTACATTACTTCCAAGTTTTAAGCGTGTTAATCCAAGCTAAGCAAGTTTACCTACCACCCCACCTCATACGCCACTCAATCTCCCCGCATTCCGATAACGACCAAACCCAAACACGCCTATTTTATTTTATTTTATCCATTTTTGTGTGTGATCACTTAAAAAAAAAACACATCTTCCTTAAATTTTATAAATACAGAACACTATATCTATGTATGTGTAGAAACATCGTTGTTGACTA
This sequence comes from Acacia acuminata, assembly GCA_019022655.1. Classification (NCBI taxonomy): domain Eukaryota; kingdom Viridiplantae; phylum Streptophyta; class Magnoliopsida; order Fabales; family Fabaceae; genus Acacia; species Acacia acuminata. The sequence continues at coordinate 4,647,665 of JAFJYI010000010.1, forward strand.
GAGTTCTTCCTCACAGAAACTTCTCTTTTGGGAACAAGGAACCTACCTGGAAATAACATTTTTATCCCCTTAAGACAAGCAATCACTTATAACCTACCTCTCATTTTTCTATATATATATATATATAGACGCACACGCTTTCATACACAAACATTCACAATCAAAGTTTTCAAACAGGAACATCAACGTAGTACCAAATATTGTTATCATCATCATCATCATCATTTCGCAACATTCAAGAAGATGTCTGTTAGGCAACGACCTGCTAAACCCACCAAGCAACCGTCCAAGTCCGATGAGACTTCCCCTGTGGCCACCGTGGTGCCTCCGGAACAACCGCAGGCTCCGTCGTCACCTTCTCGGCCCCGGCCTGCAGGTCAAGGAGCAATCTCTAGAACCCTAACCAGCACAGCCAACTTGGCCAACCTCCTTCCTACAGGGACCCTCTTGGCCTTCCAGATCCTCACACCGATCTTTACCGGCAACGGCGCTTGCTCTGATACCACCCGTCTCCTCACTTATTCTCTACTCGCCGTCCTCGCCATCTCGTGCTTCCTCGCGAGCTTCACCGACAGTGTGGAGGTTAACGGGAAGGTGTACCACGGTCTCGCTACCTTCAAAGGGATGTGGCTGTTCGATTACCCGGTCGACGCGCCCGGGTCGGATCTTCCCGACATGAGCAAGAAGAGAGTGAGGTTTCTGGATTTCATACACGCGGTTTTATCGTTGTCGGTGTTCGCGGCGGTGGCGCTGAGGGACAGGAACGTCGTGAGCTGTCTGTACCCGTCGCCGGCGGTTGAAACGAAGCAAGTTTTGGACATTGTTCCGGTGGGGATGGGATTGATTAGCAGCTTGTTGTTCATTGTTTTTCCCACCACCAGGCATGGAGTTGGATACCCAATTACGCCAAGCAATTGATTTCATTGCTTTTTTCTGAATCAGGATTACGTCTTTGGTTGTTTGACCAAGTTTCATATGTAAGCATTGAATTTTTTTCCCCCTTATTATCCTCGGGAATCTTGACGTTGTTGTTAAATTATCTAACTGGCTACAGTATATTCTTTTTTCCGGGAAGAATCATCCCTCGAGTTCATTAATTCTTGATTAATTACTTTAAGTTATACACTGATATAGGTAGAAACGTCTCTCACTCTCTCACTCTAAAAAAGTGATTTTTTTCAACTTTAATTTAATAAAGGGGCTGAGTAGCTGTCTTCTTGGTTAATTGGTAGATGCGGCGCACCTAACTGATGAACAGATTCTTGAATGATGACTTCAATATATCTTTGATTAATTTGAATATCCTGAAATGTGTGAATAATAACTTCAATATGTATCTATAACTATTTTGAATTTTGTGAAATAACCTTAATAAAAGAGATGTATTGTTGGGGTTGGATTTTTTTCTTCAAAAAATATGTACAAGACCTAAATTTACTTTGTCTTTAATATTTTATCGATTTCTTTTTTTTTTTAAAATAAACTATCTCTACTGATTGTACTGTATATGCATTTTAAATACACCAATGTTTGAATTAAGGGTGGAGTTTTAATGCAAATGATTTAAGAACATATTTCATGAAAACCAACACACATTTTTAACAAATAAATAATTTATCTAAACTCTTCAATCAACCCAAATTAGTATATATTTTTCCTTTGGGTAAATTAATTTTTACTATCCGTAGGATGTACTTTTTATGCATCATAAAAAATATTTAGTTATAATAATGTTATTTTTTGAATAAAATATATTATAAATATTAAATAAAAAAATCCATATGCATCTTGGTAATTTAATAATATGGTTTTTAAAAATTGATGTATTAAAAAATTAATTTATTATTTTGTAACACCAAATTTTCCATCTTGGTATAACCTAACTAGCTATTGGCAAGAATCATTCTTCACATGATTGTGTTTTGCAAATGTCATATAATTTGACGAGGTAAAAACATGACTTGATCATTTGTTTACAACAATGATATTAGCTGTCTTGCTACTTTTTAATATAATATTTCCCCCTTAATTTATTTTCTTTTTTCTTAGTTGACTGGAAGGAATCTGCTGGGTTGTTTTATTTTTTATTTTAATAAGAGGAACATATAAATATTCATGGTGGAGTCGGATATTATATTAGATGCGATTTATGCATTTTTAAATTTAATTTTGGAATTTTCAATTTAAATAGCAAATTTTTGATTGAATTTAATTTAGTGAATATAGAAGCATCGGTCTTTTGATTTTGATTCTTATAGTATCTTTTTCAAAAACGAAATTTATTTTTCTTTTTCATTTTTACAGTTTTAATACAAAACACAGTTACTATCAAGGTAAATAGGATCTTTTGGTCACCAAAATTTTAAATTAGACAAAATTATATGTTTTAAAATTATAGAGAAATTTATATGATTTTTTTCAAATTCACAAAAAATTTATATAATTACAAAAATATACTGACATTAATCTTCTATATATTTATAATCATTGATATTAATCTATCATTTATTTTTATTCAAGTATAATTATATTAAAGGAAAAAATTAATTGTTTAAATAAAAGTAGAATATTAATATTTTTTCCATATTCATAGTTAAATAAACTATGCTAATTAAAAATTGCACAGGAGATATCTAAAATATATTTTGTCCCTGTTTGTTCAAATTGAGATGTGAGATAAATTAAACATTATTTATTTCGCCGAAATAAATAAGAGAAGAAAACAGCAGTAATTAGTAATATTAAATGAACTTGTTGAACAAGGCATATAGAGGCTTACCCAAAATAAAAAGGAAGCAAGTGAAGAAAGTGACGTACACGTATTACTTGAAATTAATTTTTTCCAAGTCTGTTGAGTTTGCTTTTGCACCCTTGACTACGTTTTAGTCCTTCATTTCTCTGCCTATGCTTTTATTTGTCTTAACATGTAAGTCACGCCACGTGTCAAACTTATACTTAAGAATGTTAATATTTAAATTTTAGATTTTACTGTTTTATTTAAACTCTATGAAAATCACCGAATATTGATTACATATGCACATACATATTATTTGAATTTATATAATGCTATATCAAACTAAATCGTGACATATAACTATCTTTTTTTGGCACATTAAAAGGAGGAAAAATTAGAGATTTAGAAGAAATGGTATTATTGAATAGAATCTTAAAAATCGTAATTATTTATAAAAAAAAAAAAAAAAAACCAAAACATTCCCTTTGACGTGTGTGACACGTACAGTGAGTAATCCACAATCAAACATGAATGAGAAAATCACTAATTCGAAAAGGTTGAAGTGTAATAAATCGGCTGCAAACCATGATAAAAGTTTAAGACTATAATTAAGCAACGAAGGATATAATATTATAATATATGAATGTTATTATAGTGCAAGGATTATTATTATTTTTTATTTTTTTAATGCAAGAAAAAGCAAGGATTTTTTTTTAAAAATAAAAAATAATACACATTATAGAGAAAATCGTAACAGTCAAGATAGTCTCCCTATCACGGTTCTCTCTAACAATTCTTTTCCATTCACAAAAAGCCCAAGATAATGGGCCTGTTGGAGATAGCTTTAAGTAGCTCAAAGTCTAAAAAAAGTAGCAGTAAAAAGAAAAGAAAAAATTGCTCCTCAATGAAAACTTGGAATGTTTGAGCCACGTGTGTACTTAGTTAAAGCTTTAAGTTTATTGGACTTTTTTTTTTTAGCAAAAAAAAAAAAAACTCCTAAAAATCAGTTCAGGAAAAAGCTTTATGGGGTAAATTTTTTCAAAAAGTTCTATCTTTTTGACATGGGCCCTATACTTCTATCAACATTAATTTAAATACAAATCATATTTACAAGGATTTTTTTTCCTACTTGGTTTCTAAAAAAATTAAATAGAAAATAAGTCACTACTTCCATCGCTAATCAAAACAGGTCCAAATAAGAGAATATTCTCTTCTCATGTTCTAATAGTTCAATTAAGCGTCCACTACTATAGACTTGTGTATTTCTAACACTTAACACAAAACGGTTATAACTAATAAATGTCATGTATGTTGAGGTGAAGGTCGCGTAAGGATATATAACGCATAAAAATATTAGTTATTTACGCGTATTGTCATGTATTGCGAGACGAAATTCACGAAAACACAAAAATAACGGTTGTAGTTAAAAACCGTTATTTATTGTGTCACAAATATTATAATTCTTAAAAGGCAACCGTCATTTGACACTTAAAAACAATTTTTCTTCCATCTTTATATTAGTGAAAGCAAAAAAAATAACGGTTATATTAACTAACCGTAAAGTATGAACGACAAAAACAACTTTTCATAATACATAACCATCACATAAAGAACAAATTTGACAAGCACATTTTAGAAACCTCGTTCAATCCGACGTAAAATTCTTTTCTTAACTCGATTATCCATACACTTAAACAAAATCTCACGATAATCACAATAGTACTATGGAGAATAGAGAACACTAACCTGAAGTGTTTACCATAATAGAAAATTTCCAACTTTACTTTTCAAATATCAAATACTGTTATCAAAAGATTCTCTTTCAAATTGAATTCAATCATGATAGAAAAGAATTGAACTAAATCATGATATAAAAGAACTGAACTAACTCCTTTAAAAATATTGTCATGGTTAAAAGAATTAACACTACTTAATGAACTTATCCATCATAGAAAAGAGACAAATGGAACATTTAAAACCTATCATGAATAATAAAACATTTCTCATCATTTTGCAAACCAAACAATAACTAATTAATACACTTGGGCCTTGAGCTTCTTAAAACCTAGAATATAACATTCAACCATAAGCCCAAGTAATAAAACTATCTTTCACATGATACCAAAACACATTTCCAACATCAGAAAAGATCAAAACATGCATATCTAGATTTACAATCATCATTTTAAGAAAACTTTAAAGGCCTTTGGCCTTTTACTAGCTCATTAGCTAATGACAGTTAATCACAAATGTAGAATCAATCAGAGTTCTAAAATGAGCCCTATGAGTGACAATATACATTATTTCAACCACATAAATAAGCAAAAGATGCTATACAATGATATCACAATATCAAGACTCGGGAGTTCTCAATAACAAGAACCATCATCTGAAAAATATTAAGAGCAATGGGGTGGGACAAAAGTCTTAGTAACCAAATTTTCAACTCATTGTACATACCAACATGTGCTAAGGAGGTGTCAAGTGGGACAAAATATAACAATGCATGTAGTGCCATTCAAATAATATCATAATTATACATGTTAACTCATTTGAGTCTTTCCCAAAGGAGGAATGCAAAGACAAAAGCTTAAGAAGGCCTATCAATTGGAACAAAAAATATCAATACATATAATATCATTTGTTAGAATTGGTTGACAAGGGGATGAATTGGTTCTAAAATAAAAACTTAGGAACTTTGTGAAGTGGAGCTAAATCACCAAGAGGGGGGTGAATTGGGGATTTTAAAAACTTTTCCAGATGGCTTTGTTTTTTGACAATAAAACAGAGGTGAGCAGAGAGTGAAGAGAAGAAGAGAAAGACACAACAATTTATAATGGTTCGGTCCAACTCCTTGACCTACGTCCAGTCCTCAGACTCTCTGGGATCTCCACTATCTCAATTGATTACACATTCTATACTCAAGAGTAATTCTCTCACTAAAACTTACTCCCCCTTACAAGTTGCAATCAATGAACCCAATCACCAAGTCCCCTGACTTGTGATTCTTTACAATAAATGATTTACAATAAAAGACTCTCTCTAAGAGTGGATAATGATAAACACTGAAGCTTAATGTATCAGAAGATACTTTACAAGTATAAATTGAAAGTAGTTGAAAAACTTTGAATGCAATTCATTTTCAGCAGATGTGTTAGTGGAGAAGAATTGAATGCAGCTCTATTTATACCAAGAGGGCATTAAATGACCGTTGTAATCTTCAATATAACCGTTGCCTTCATTAGACAAAGTTTTGGTTAAGCTTTGGTCTTCTTCTCTCACTAATCTTCACTTAATCCAGCTGTGCAGAAGTTCAGAGTTGACTTCCTGCAAATTAATCCGTTGGAGTAGTAGCTAGCTTGGATGTGGAAAACATTCTTTAATTCTTTGTAGACGTGTGCGAAGGATTACCCAAAAGTATGCAACTTTCTCGGGTTTTGCATTTAATGTCTTGACGTCACTTTTTGCTTTTGCTTTAAACCTTCAATAAACATTCTCTAAAACATCCGAAACTCACTAACAAAGTGGTTAAACATAGCTAGGAATATTAGAGAATGATAACGGAAGTATTAAGATCAAACAAGAAGGTTTCAAAAATTCGTCGATTTGAATTTCAAATCCAAATGATAAAAACTCGAGTTTTGTTTCTCAAAACTCGAGTTTTGGACTTTGGTATGTAAAATCGATTTGAGTCCAAAACATCAAAACTGGAGGTTTTCTTCCAAAACTGGAGGTTTTTAAAACATTAAAATTGCAATGCTCTCGGGTTGGCCAAAACTCGAGTTTTGATATCAAAACTCGAGTTTTCATTTAAATATGAAAACTTGAAGAATTTGCGCCAAGTCAAAAGCGGAGGTTTTCTTGGAAACCGCGTTTTTAAAAATCGAGAAAGCATGAAGGCTCTCTCGCGGTCAAAACTCGAGTTTTGTAATCAAAACTTGAGTTTTCATTTTATAATGAAAACTTTGAGAAAATTGGCCAAACTCAAAACCAGAGGTTTCCACAAAGACTGGCGGTTTTGAAAACTGGCTAAAACATGAATCCTCTCTCCCACATCAAAACTCGATTTTTCCATCAAAACTCAAGTTTTCATAAATTTTGTGAAAACTTGGAAAATTTAAAGTTAAACTTAAAACCGGAGGTTTTAAAAGTTCAAAACTTAGGAGACTCTCTCGTAAGGCCAAAACTCGAGTTTTTAAAAGCATTTTCAAAACTTAGGAGAACTCTTGATGAAAACTTGAGTTTTCTCCGGCATTTTTACTTAGTTCAGAAAATTGAGTTCTTCTCTATAAGGGCAAAACTCAAGTTTTGTAATCAAAACTCGAGTTTTCATTTGATAGCAAGTTTTTCAACTTGTCAAAGAAAAACTTTATACATTGTTTGCAATTGTTAGTAATCATCAAAACCCTTAGAGAACTAACATTCTCCCCCTTTTTGATGATGACAACACTTGTAAACAAACAACTTTGAGAATTTGAGAAAGTTTTCATCTTTAATCAAACTTTGCAGTTGACAATGTTTTAAAAATTGCATTTTGAGAAACTTGGGCATTTTGAAATACAAGTTTGCAAATGACACAACTTGAGTAAGCACAAAAATGTCAGAGATGAGCAACAAAAGCAGTAAGCAAGTAGGCAATTCAATTTCCATTTATACAATTCAAGGCATTCATTCAAAATCAAAATGCGCTAAAGTTCCTACGAGACAAGCTTCAAACTAAGCAAAGGCAATTCCATTTCCATTTATACAATGCAAGGCAAATTCCAAAATGCGCATACAAGCTTCAAACCCAACTTCAAACTCAAATTCTATCTAACTAGCCTACTTTCTCTCCCCCTTTGTCATCTTCAACCTGGGGAGGAGCTGAGACAGAGGATTCATGGAGAAGATCGATGAGTGGGGTAGCAGGTAGCGAGGCTAGGTGAAAGGGCTCAGTTACGGGGCATTTGGAGAAGGGGAGCCAAGATGTAGAATCTCAGTAGATGGAGTAGTGGGAGATGGCAGAACAACTGTGGCTGGAGTGGATGGGGAAGTAAAGGAGGGGAAAATGGGAGTAGATGGGTCAGGTGAGGAAGTAGGGATCTGAGGGCTTGTGAAGGTGAAGGATGGTGATGATGAAGTCTCAGGGTCAGGCTTCGGATGAGATGAGCTTGGACCAGCATCAGACCCAAACGCAGAAGAGGAACCAATGCTGAAGTGCTTTAGGAGCTTGTCCACCTTGTCGCTTAAACTGGCATGAGAAACTAGTTGGGTGGATAGCTTGGCATCAAGGTCAGATATCTGGTCAGAGAGTTCATTATGTATGCCTGTAACTTGCTCCTTCATTGCATCCTGAGCATCCACCATCTCATGATTTCCTCTTTTCACCTAAGCTACTAGCTTCCCAATTTCAAATTCTAACCAAATGGACAAGGAAGCAATTGCCTTATCCACAATTCGCTTCACCCTTGACTCAAAGTCAACAGGCAATGAGTGCTATGGAAATGGAGGAGCTGACTGAGCTTCCTAAGCCTGAGATTGGGCATGAGCTTGAGATGCTCTTGGCTGGGACCTTGAAGGTGCCTGAGACTGTCCAGAACCTTCTGCCCCAAAAGATATCTTCATTAAGTTTAGTTGAGCTTTCCCAAAGAATGGAGGGTATTTGAGAGAGTCAGCAGCACCCACATACCAGATTTTATGATAGAAGAGAATCACAAAAATCAAAGAGGGAAAAGGCATGTGTGAAAGCTTTCTACAAAAGAATTTGAACTTGATCATCTCCTGGAAGATCCAGTGACCAAGATTAAAAGGCACCTTTTTCACAAAAGCAGTAAAGAATGGGTAGTCTTTTTGAGCAAAGTGGGTGTAATTACCACCCTTCTGAATGAAATTACGAGAGTAGACATACCACAGAACTCTATTTTCATCAGACATAGAGCCGGGATTAAAAGAAAGCATATGATCTTGGTTTTGAGGAAAAGGCTCATTGGGTCCGAGAGTTTCAAAAATCTCCGATTTCCGTAATTGAAAGTAGGAATAGGAGGAGGATTATCTATTTTCAAAATTTTGTTCAGAATAGAAGCAGACAAGGTGAATTTGACACCTTTAACCGAAGTGGTGACTCGTTCCTCAACTAACTCACCACTTGGGCTCAACACATTATCAGACTCCATATTGTAATAGAAAAGTCTAACAAGGTTCGAAGTGTAAGGAGCTGAAATGGAAATGAAGTTTTCATACTGCTTAAGCCAGGGAGATAAGTCTAAGTGGCATTCTTTTAAGAAATCCTCTAAGATTATAGCTACCAAAGGATAGAATTCTCTTTGCATGTAAGCTTCCCTAAATTTCTCATTCTCTTCTTTAGTAAGAGTGGTAGAGGAGATAGTAAAACCTTCAGGTGGAGAAGGATGCCGGTAAATGTCTGTAATGGCGTTTTCCATAATTGGAGGCACATCCTCTTGTTGATGTTGAGACGATGAAGGAGCCTTGGAAGAAGTTTGTTGAGACTTAGACACAGAGGCTCTCTTCATTCTTGCTCGTTTTGAAGGCTCAAAAACCTTCTTTTTCCCTCTGCCTTCAACCTCTGGTTCCTTCCTTTTCTTGGCCAGAGACTTAGCAGGTTCTTTGAACGAAACCCCTTTCCCTTTATGGTTAGGCAACTGGGACTCAAGGATTTTTTTGCTTACTCCTCTAATCGAACGATCAACACGTGGTGGAAACGATTTGGTAACGTTTTCATCCGTATAAGCCGCTGAGGAGGAGGAGGAGGAGGAGGAGGTGACCACGATTTGGATCCTTCCTCGCTGGAATCTGATTCGTGAACCTCATGGGGGTTTGATTTTGAAGACATTTTGGGTTTAGAAGAGGGGTTTTGGTCGGGAGATGAGAGAATCAAAGAGAGAAGAGAGAGAGCACCTAGGTTAAAACTTGAGTTTTAGGGCGAGTTTTGAAGAACATAAACAGTGACTCATATATATAGGCACGACAAAACTCGAGTTTTCAACATAAAACTCGAGTTTTGATGAATGGTTACTAACCTGGACTTCAAAGGTGTGTTGTGAACCTTTGAAACTTCAGCGACCAAAACTCGAGTTTTACTCCAAAACTCGAGGTTTTCACCATTCTTCAAAACTTGATTGCTCTCGGTCGATGGAAACTCGAGGTTCCACTTGAAAACTCGAGGTTTCACTTTCTCCGAAATCTTAGTTTTTTCTCGACCCCGACGATACATGATCAAAACTCGAGTTTTGCTCCCAAAACTCGAGTTTTCACTCCTCGACAAAAACCGAGATTTTTAAGCATCCGCATAAAACATAACTAGACACTCTGATGCTTAAGTCAGTAACTTTCAATCATCAAAACCATAACTAACATTGAGTAAAAAATACTTACAACTCATTGGGATTTACCATTCCCAATTCTCTTCTTATAAAATTGAATTGCTCCTTAGCCAATGGTTTGGTGAAGATGTCAGCAAGTTGAAGATGAGTTGGGATGAACATGACTTTGACATCTTTCTTTTGAACATGATCCCTTATGAAATGATGCCTCACATCAATATGCTTGGTCCTAGTATGTTGAACTGGATTCTTTGCCAAGCTTATTGTGCTTGTGTTGTCACACAAAATTGGGATCTCCTTTAGGTTGATTCCCAAGTTTGATAGTTGCTGCTTGAGCCATAAAACTTGAGCACAACAACTTGAGGCAGCTACATATTCAACTTCAGTGGAAGACACAGCTACACTGGTTTGCTTCTTGCTGAACCAAGATACAAGTGAGCCACCAAGAAATTCACATTGGCCACTTGTGCTTTTTCTATCGTCTTATATCCAAGCATGATCCGAATCTCGAATATGCCACCAAATGTTTAGGTTGACCTTTGGGAAACCACAATCCAAGTGTCTTCGTGTCCTCAAGGTATCTGAAAATTCTCTTCACATGCTCAGCATAGGACTCCTTGGGAGCAGATTGGAACCTTGCACACATCCCCACATTGAATTGGATGTCTGGGTGACTTGCAGTCAGATAAAGCAATGATCCAATCATTCCTCTATATCTTGTGATGTTGAAGTCCTTGCCCTCTTCATTAGCATCCAATGAAGCAATTGAACTCATTGGAGTGTCAGCTCCATTGCATTGGTCCATCCCAAACTTCTTCAGCAGATCATTGAGATACTTGGTCTGAGATATGACTATTCCATTCTTCTTTTACTTGATTTGAAGACCAAGGAAATAGTTGAGCTCTCCCATCATGGACATCTCAAACTCTCCCTGTATATTCTTAGCAAATTCTTCACACAAAGCATCATTAGAAGCACCAAATATAATATCATCAACATATATTTGGACAATCAAAATTTCACCAAGCTTATTACTCTTTATGAAGAGAGTTGTATTTGCTTTTTCTCTAATAAAACCTTGATCAAGAATGAATTTGCTTAATCGCTCATACCAAGCTCTAGGAGCTTGTTTAAGGCCATAAAGGGCTTTCTTGAGGCGATAAACATGATCTGGATGATGTTCATTTTGAAAACCAGGAGGTTGTTCAACATAAACTTCCTCTTGAATAAAACCATTTAGAAAAGCACTTTTGACATCCATTTGATAGAGCTTGAATCCTTTGACACAAGCAAAGGCTAGAAGAACTCTTATGGCTTCCAATCTTGCCACTGGAGCATAAGTTTCTTCATAATCAATTCCTTCTTCTTGATTATAGCCTTTAGCAACTAATCTTGCCCTTATTCGGACAATGATTGTTGACTCATCTTGTTTGTTCTTGAATACCCATTTAGTGCCAATGACCGGATGGTCCTTAGGCCTAGGTACCAAATCCCAAACTTGATTTCTATCAAATTGATGTAACTCCTCTTGCATTGCTATCACCCAATCATTGTCTGAAAGGACTTCATCAATCTTAGAGGGTTCAATATGTGATATAAAAGCAGAAAATGTTACTTCATTTAAAGTACTGTTTCTGGTTCTTACTCCTTGATTTACATCACCTATGACTTGGTCCAAAGGATGATTCCTAATGAACTTCTAAGCTCTAGGATGAGACTGATCAGGCTTTTCAAGATTATTTTGAGGATCAGCCTCGAAAACATTTTCAGGATTTTCAATAGATGCAGGAGTAGTTTTCGAAAAGAATTGATTTTTGAAAACATTTTCTTCATCATCCAAAGGTTTATCAGATTTAGATTCACAGAAAACAACATGCATAGACTCTTCAACAATACGAGTACGAGTATTAAAGACTCTATAAGCTTTACTCCTATTTGAATAACCCAAAAATATACCTTCATCTGCCTTGGGATCAAACTTTCCCAAGTTATCCTTACCATTGTTATGGATGAAACACTTACAACCAAACACATGCAGATGAGCCAAATTTGGTTTTCTTCCTTTGTATAGCTCATAGGGAGAATTGTTTAACTTCTTCTGGAGGTACGACCGATTTGAGATGTAGCAAGCGGTTGCTCATTGCATCAGCCCAAAACACTTGAGAAGTGTTGTTCTCATTCAGCATAGCCTTGCCATCTCGGTGAGTGCCCGATTATTTCTTTCCACAACACCATTTTGTTGAGGAGTCCTTGGGGCTGAGAAGTTGTGGTCTATACCCATGCTATCATAGAACTCAGCAAATGCATTGTTTTCAAAATTTTCCTCCATGATTAGTTCTGATCCTTGAAATAGAGAAACCTTTCTCGTTCTGGACCTTCTTGGCAAACACAACAAACTGATCAAATGTTTCATCTTTAGAAGATAAAAATATTGTCTATGCAAATATAGAGAAATCATCAACTATGACCAAAGTATAAAGATTGCCACCAAGACTTTTTACTCTAGCTGGTCCAACTAGATCCATTTGAAGCAATTGAAGAGGTCTATTAGTTGAAATCTCATTTTTAGATTTGAAAGACAATTTGATTTGTTTTCCTTTTTGACAAGCATCACAAATCATGTCATTTTTTAGACGAAGTTTGGGAACACCAATGACCAAATCCTTTTTCAGTAATCTGTCAAGTTGAATCATATTGACATGAGCTAATCGCTTATGCCATAGCCAACTTTCATCCAAATTACTAACAAAACATTTTTCAGAAATAGAACCATTACTAGAGAGATTAAGTGTATAACAATTGCCATCTCTAGGGGTTCTAAATAAAGCTTTTGATTTTATGTTTTCTAAATGGAGAATATCCTTACTTACAATCAAGCATTCCTTAGAATCGAAGATAACTAGGTTACCTTTATGAGTGCTTTGGTTTATACTGAGGAGATTGTGGGAAAGTCCTTCCACAAGGTAGACATCTTTGATTTGTGGTCCTTCATTGTTGTCAATTTCACCAATTCCAGCAATCTTTCCAGATTGGTCTCCACCAAAAGTCACCTTGGGCTTGATTGAAGCAAATTTGGATTGATCTCCTGTCATGTGCCTAGAGCATCCACTATCAATGTACCATTTGTTGGATTTTGATGCTCTTAGACATATCTGCAAGACACAACAGATTAAGTCTTAGGTACCCATCTTTTCTTGGGTCCTTTGGGGTTAGTTTGTGTCTTAGGAACCTTATAAGATCCCTTTGGCACCCATTGATAATTCCCTATGGGTTTATCTTTCTTTCCTTTTATGAAAGCAAGAAGAAGTAGTATGACCTTTTCGATTACAATAATTACAATTTGAACAAAAGGATTTGAAGAATGAACATTTTTCTAAAATAATTCATGTAAGATTTTTCTTTAGACTTCTTTTTCCTTTCTTTTTATCAAAATCATGTTTGTAACCAATTTCGATCTATCATTTATAAATCTTTGTTGTTTCAAAATGACATTGAGCATTTCACTACCTCTAGTGAATTTTTCAAGTGCCTTTGTGAGATGTAAATTTTTTTCTTTCAAATCAATGCAATCATCACAAATAAGATTTTCGAGGAAAATAAAGATTTTCTACTTGTTGTTCAAGAGTTAGTATTTTTGTTTTTTAAATTGAAATATTTATCGAAAGTTTTCAAATTCTGATTGCACAACAAGGTATTCGCAAATAACTCATCATAAGGTGGTTTTGAATCATATACCTTATCATTGTTGTTAAGTTGCTCTTCTTCTTCAGCAACTAAGCAAGTATTTGCTTTCTCTTCCTCATCAGCTTCATCTTCATCAAATGAGTTATCTCCCCAAATATTTGAGACATAGGCTTTCTTTTTGAATTGATTGAACTCTTATTTTCCTTGTCTTTGTTGTTCAGCTAGGGGCATTCAGACTTGATGTGACCAGACTTTTTACAACCGTAGTAGATGACTGGCTTTTTTGCCTCATAGCTGGAGCTACCTTTGTAAAATTTTTTGAATCCTTGGTCCTTCTTGTAGAATTTCTTGAATCTTCGGACCATTATGCCTATCTCCTCATCTTCATCTTCATCGTCATCATCATCTGATTCCTTAGCTTCTTTGACAGTTTTAAGGGCAATTCCCTTGTTCTTGCCATGCACTTCATCAAGTCCCTTCTTGAACTTGAGCTTGGCTTCATATTCAGAGAGACCGCCAAAGAGGGTCTGCACGGATGTCATAGAATCTCCACAAGCTTCTTCAATGGCAGTGACTTTGGCTTCCCATTCCTTGTTGAGGATATTGAGAATCTTCCTCACTTGGACAAGTTGCTCATACTCTTTGCCCAAAGCAGCAAGCTGGTTGATCAGATAAGTGAATCTTAGCTGAAAATCGCTGATGGATTCCCCAGGCTTCATACGAAGGAGGTCGACTCGATCCATGAGAGTATTGACTCGATTTTGCTTTACTCCCACAGTTCCTTCATGAGCTATTTCTAGTGCATCCCACATTGCTTTAGCAAAGTGGTTAAATTGCGACACGGAAATACTCTTGTTGACTAAGAGCACTTTGCGAGAAGAAGAAAGCATTTGTTGAGTGTGACATTTCTTCTGTCATTCTCATCATAATCTTCTTCAGGCTTTTCTTCTCTAAGACCATTTGCAAGAATAGTTGGTCTGTAATCTCCTCTTTCGAACACTCTCCAGAGACCATACCCTGTAGCCATTACAAAGACTTTAAACTTGGCTTTCCAGAAGGAGTAATGCTCTCCATTGAATCCTGGTGGTCGGTTGATCGAAGCTCCATCAGGTAGAACACCTTCCATGGTGATCCTTCTCGAGTTGTTAAGCTCTTAAGAGAAGACCTTGCTTTGATACCAAATGAAGGTGGAGCTAAATCACCAAGAGGGGGTGAATTGGGGATTTTAAAATTTTTTCCAGATGGCTCTGTTTTTTGACAATAAAACAGAGGTGAGTAGAGAGTGAAGAGAAGAAGAGAAAGACACAGAAATTTATATTGGTTCGGTCCAACTCCTTGACCTACGTCCAGTCCCCAGACTCTCTGGGATTTCCATTATCTCAATTAATTACACACTCTGTACTCAAGAGTAATTTTCTCATTAGAACTTACTCCCCCTTACAAGTTGCAATCAATGAACCCAATCACCAAGTCCTCTGACTTGTGATTCTTTACAATAAATGATTTACAATAAAAGACTCTCTTTAAGAGTGGATAATGATAAACACTGAAGCTTAATATATTAGAAGATACTTTACAAGTGAAAACTAAAAGTAGTTGAAGAACTTTGAATGCAATTCATTTTCAGGACATATGTTGGTAGAGAATAATTGAATGTAGCTCTATTTATACCAAGAAAGCATTACATGACTGTTGTAATCTTCAATATAACCGTTGCCTTCATTAGACAAAGTTTTGGTTAAGCTTTGGTCTTATTCTCTCACTAATTTTCACTTTATTGTTTTATGTTTTTACATGGCGTTTTCACCTACTTTTAATAAGGACAATTTTTACTTCCGTTTTAACACGTATCACTCCAGTAAAAATGTAAAAACACAAGTTTTTATGTTTTTACATTAATTTTTGACAACAATGCTTTTGATAACTTTGTGATTTTCTTAGCATATAAGTTCTTCTTTCTTCCTTTTACACCTTCTTCATAATCCAACTTCATAGTTTCTTCATTTCTTTGACTAATATGATGAATGTTCTTCTTTCTTCTTCTTTTTCTCTTGATGATCATTCTTCACAATCTAGCTCAATAACTTACTTTATTTTCTTTATTCCTTGTCCCCATAGTTGATAACTTAATTCTCCAATATCCTCTTACTTTTCCTCTTGATTATGCCAACTTGATATCTTCTCTCTTTCTTTGACTAATCTACATTAAAATATAGTAGTTAGCCAATGTAGGAAATAAATATATTATGCAAACTTTTTGCTTTTAATATTTGACATCATCAAAACTAATCATATCTAACATCATTCACATAATCTCATAATTATACACATTAACTCATTTGAATCTCTCCCAAAGGAGGTATACAAACACAAAAGCCTAAAAATGCATATCTCTATCATTATGGAGACATACACACAAGCTAAAAGGGCCTATTCCATTCTCTTATGAACGAAAAGAGCTACAATAGCTTGTCCTCCTCTATAGGACGAATGAGCTATGTAGGGTAGTCCCAATTGAAATGAATAATAACCTATGTACACCAATGTGAGATCTTATCATGTGATGTATTTTTCTCACACACAAGCTACAAGGGTCTATTCCTTTCTTTAAGGAATGAAAAGAGCTATAAGAGAACTTGTTCTTCTTTCTAGGATGAAGGAGTCATGTGGGCCCATCCCAATAGAGATGAATGGCCCATATAGGCGTATCCCACTAGGGATGAATTAGCCTCACATGCCTATCTCAATAGGAACAGATAACCAACCCAATGTACACCAATGAGAGATCTTATCACGTGATAATATTTTCTCTTCACCGATCAAAATCAAATTCACCAATATCACAATATCAATAATGCTTAATGATTATTTTAGTAATACTCTTACAAACAATGTTCAAGATAAAATATCTTTTTAACACTTCACATTTTATAATCAAACTCAAAGTCCCATAAGACAATTTTCTCAAAATCAAGAATATAACATGCCAATAAAAAGTAAATATCTCATCCCATTATTTCATATTACCAAAATCTCTCAAAAGCAAAATATTAGCGTATATAACAAGTGGAAAATGGTCACTATTCACCAAGTAAGGAAATATTACCCACAATCAAAGCGTTGTGCTCAACATCAACAATAATAAATCAATCTATACAATTCAACATCACCACACATTAGTTTATCAACTAATTGGGTGGTAAAAATAACAACTTAGGGACTTAGTCCCCTCTAGAATGCCCAATTCCACTATAAGTCACACTTACTCATCTCATCATGAATTGAGATTTCCATTTGCTCAAACAACTTAGCTATACACACATAGTTAAAGTTTCAATTTTTCATTGGAGAAATTTCAAATCTCCATTGAACCATAATTAATCATTTCAATACAAATTTCTATTTTCTCTAAAAATCCAAATCACTTAAGTAAATCCTTAATAACTCTCAAATAGCTTACTTTTAACAAAACACCCAAAATTCTAAAACATGGAATTTCATTAAATTTTCAACCTTCAATTCCAAGCTTAAATCTCAAAACTCAACCATAAAAAATTCAATAATATCTCCAATAAACCCAAATCTATCATTTGATTTAAATTTAATTGGTAAAAATATCATGTATCTTAAAAATCCTAAACTTTTTAAGTAAAATTAAAATTTTAAATTCTCAAGACAACCAATAAATAAATCCAAACACATAGAACTTGACTAAAAAAAATAGCTCTACAATTCTGTGGTAATATATTGTTAAAACTCAATACTTACTCAAAATTCTAATCCAAAAATTTGATCTAATCATTTGAAAAATACATCCATTAGAAAGAAGAGTAAGTTGACTAGAACAATAGTAAGTTGACTAGAACAATGTTCATGAAGAGACTTTAGTGAATAGAATTGATTTTACTTACTGAACCCAAGAGCTTGCCCTATGGAGAGGAAAAAAAGAATGGCGGATTGGAAGCACTGTTTTAACTCCCTTCTTGCAATGACGGAAGACACATGGGGTGGGGGTTTAAATCAACACCCCCACGTGTTTGTGCCATTTTTTTTTTTTTTTTTTTTTGGTAAAAGAAAGTTTTGGAGGGGTTCGACATCGGTCCCCACCAAGGCGAGGCACGGCCCGGCTCATGAGCACTTATCGGGGACTTACGAGATCGCCTACCAAAGGAGTCCCAATGACAGCGGGGATCGAACCCACGACCCAAGGGCCTAGTCCTGGATCCCTTACCATCTATGCCAACTCTCATTGGGCCGTGCCATTTTTTTTTTATAAGATTGTTTGTGCCATATCTTTGAAGGGTGAAGGCGTATTGTCATTATTTATTTGTTTTAAAACTTCAATGGGCTTTGGGCCTTCCTCTAGTTATTAAATTTTTTTTTTTTCACTTCAACATAGTTTTCTTTCTTTTACCTTTCTTGATAATAATAATAATAATTTCATTTTTTCCTATTATTCTAATTTCTCTTTTACTCTCATAAATCATACTTGGATAAATTTTTTCATTTAGTTTCTTACATAGTAAGATTCCATTTACATGTGAATTAATTTCTTTTACATCCAACACTAAATACCAGTTCTCTTAAGTTAACTATGAAGTATTTAACTCTATTTACATTGACATATACCTTTTGTTTTTAATACTTTTCTAAAAATCATATTTTCATCATAGTTAGATGCCAGATAGCTCTTTTCATTTGCCCTTCTCCTCCTCCTCCTCATCACCCTTCTCCTCCACTACTGCCTCTTTCGCCACCACCACCTCCTTCTCCTCTTTTGCCTCATCTTCAAATGGAGGCTCGTTGAAGGCATTGGTTAGCCTTGGCTGCTCCATAAGGCGTCTCGTTACACATGCCCATAATTGAATCAAAAGTTGAACCTCATCCTTCATCACAATGTAGTTGTATATGATTACTTCCAGTTAGAAACCTTGTATCTCTTTCCTTATACGTCGATGATGCGCCGAGTGAGGGGGAGGGGCATGAGGAGGAGGAGGACATCAATAGTGGTGATGATTAAAAACCACTACTATTATTTTTTTAATATAAAAAAAAAATCGTTAGGACAAAGTAGTCCAAAAATATTTAAAAAAATTGCACTTCATGGTTATTTAGTAAACAACCGTTACTAATGTTAGGCATTTTACAACGAACGTTCACGATTATTAGTAAATAACCATTACTTATGTTTTATGAGGACACCTTTGGATCGATCTATAACGTAACCCTTTAATTTCATTCCAAATGACACGTACTCTTGGATAACCCGCAAAACCCTTTCCATTCCACTTCTATTTAATTAACAAGAAATGATCTTTAATACTAAAGGTCACGTTCAGTAGTAAGATAATCCACAATACGCTTTCTATTTAAATGTCTAAAAATGAACTCCACATATCCACTTCTATTTCAACTTATCATATCCAAATTATGACTTTTGTTCTTAATCGATATTATGGATAAATGCAAGAGATCTTCTGGTTTATCATCTTTTTATCTCCCTGGGGTAAAACTAAAAGACGATCTCCATCCACTAACAAGCATTGGAGGGCTAATCCACATGAACTATGACCTCCAACATATGGTCAATTATTACATGGAAGAGCAAGGACACATAAACAAGTGCTTGAAGGAACTGATCTCTCTAGTTTGCTCTCTAATTGAGAGGGTGGAATGATTACTAGAGAAGGATGAATTTGATGATGCAATAGATCCTTCATTCTCATAACTATGTTATTTTTTGTTTGTTTATTCACATTCTCTCTTTTTCTTTTTTTAATTTTTTGTTTGTACTATGGGGTTGAATAATCAACTTCAAAAATTATTTTTAAGAAATCAAATACGTAAAATTTATTAAGTAAAACCCGTTACTTTTTAGAATACCATGCCAAAACCTAACGATTATTAAGGAGTAACCGTCACCATTACAAAACCTAACGATTGCAATGTAAAATTGTAAACTTTCATTTAGATGTTCATTATGGCTGTAAATTAAGAACTGTAAGAAAATGCCACTTTTCATAACGATTCTAAACTTGTAATCGTGGCAAGTTTTGTCTAGTTTTTAAAACATGTGCTATCAAATAACTTTTTAAGAAAAAAGTTACTAAAGGTTATTAAGAAAAAACCCTCAATGTTTACAAAACCTAAGATTGTGATGTAAAACCGTGAACTTTCATTCAAAGATTCATTATGGCTATAAATAAGAACCGTAAGAAAATGCCACCTTTCATAACAGAAGTCCCTCTAAGAGTTCATTGATAAGTTCTTCACTTTGAACTTGTTTCCATTGATCAAATTTGAAAGAGAGGTCTTCAACCTACCAGAGCAAGAGGAAACTATAAGCCAAGAGCTTTGAGAGAATTGGATGCTCATAGTTTTATTTATTTTGTAATTGTCGAGGATGTGATCTATTATCATACTTAAAGAGAACTAGATGCTTATAGTGGTAAATGCATTGCACAAAAAGATTTGATACCATGACTATATGTGTGGGGATCTAGATAAGAGATCATACATGTAGGAGATATTCAACTAGTAAGTTATCCATTTACAATATCTTATAATTCAATTCAGCTTACATGTTTCTATAATTTTTTATTGTATCTTTTCAAAGCAATTTACAAGTACCACATGCAAAATAGTCCCGACTACCCCAAGCCCAACCTCATTGATGGCCGCTGCAGAAACGCCTTTCAATGGTTGAGTCTAAAGGTATATATATTATTCATCAATGATTATAATATTAAATTGAAGCATAAATATAGTTTATAAATATGACTGTCTAACAAATGTTTCTTCCCATTTTTTTATAGTGCCCACGTCAACTAGGCTTGAGAGCAGGGTACTGCGTGATGCAGTTCATGAAGGACATAATCACACAATGTTCTTTAAATATTAATCCAAATAAGTTATATTATATGCTCAATTCGTTCATATATACATTAGATCAACTACATATTACAACATATAACTTCCATAATATTTTTTTCATTTTGCGCACAATATTTTAATGCCTCTTGCACGAGGTTTATTTTAAATTTATCAATGCTGATTTGTTTATTTTAAATTTTTGGTTTTAATATGAATAATTGTAAATATATTCTGATTTGTTGTATTGTTCTGTAAATGAATGAATGTAAATATATATTCAAATGATTTGTTCTATACAAATGTATATCGTATCTAACAATCGTTATTTATGTCAACTATATATAAAAGTTGTTTTTCAATTTATAACGGTTGTTTTGAATGAACCGTTATTTATATTAATACAAATATAACAGTTTAACCATTGGAACCTTTATGTATTATGCAAGCATTACTATATAGTATGATGGTTATTTATGTGTGTCCATTAATTATTATCACAATAATGCATATATTATGACCTCACTAAGCCTCAATGCATAACGGGTGTTATATTATAACTATTATAGTAGGTCCTGAATAAATAACAATTTGAAATCATAATTTATCTGCATGAAGCATATATAGCAACCGCGTATATGACAGTTTATATAGTATATGACCGATAATAACCGTCATATATTGCGATTTTTGTTTGTGATTTAAATGTTCATCATGTAGTATTTTTACCGTTTTAAGTATATAATTTGGATCCATGTATCACACAAACAATTTATAATTGTATTCTTCCAAAGACCATATATATGTATATTAAAATTATAAATATTAATCCTGACAGGTTGGTCACTTTTTCCCCTTAGGAACAAGAATCCTCCTATTTGAGGCGATTGATACTAAATGAGCGGTCCTATTTATAAATCCAATTTGACAAAAAATTTTGGTCCTTTTTATGATACAAATAAATGAAATGACAATTTTGCCCATAGTAATAATGATTATAGGAGAAATCCAAATATTGGTTTGCATACATTTTGGAAATTTGGATGCTTATCTCTCCTTGCTATGTGAGAGTTAGCCCCTTTCACTAAAATCAACTTGCTTCGCTGATCACCTGCTTCACTTCACTTTACATGGTGACGCGATTTCGAGGAGAGGTATCTTTTTATGCACGGTAAGCCCATGTGTTTCAAATATATCCAAGTCCTTGCCCTCTCTCCATTAAGGAAAGACCAATAAAAATGGAAGACAATATTTGCTATCATGACCTCATTCAAGGCCATTGCAAGTTGTGTTCCAGGACATCCTCTTCTTCGTGCTCCAAATAGGATCAATTCAAAATCATGTCCTTTATAATCTATCCAACTGTTCAACTTCGGGCGAGGATTATCCCAATTGGGGATCTCTTCCTATTGCCCAACCATTCAAATTGGAGAATTGGATTTGTTTGTTTGTTTGTTTCTTTTTTTAAAATAAAATAAAAATTAATATATGTTTGAATGATTCTTTCAACGTAACCTTTAGGTAAGTCATATTGTGATCTATAGCCTTCTCTATAATTATATTATCAAAAAAGATGTTAAAATGATAGTAATGATAATAAGACAATTATGATGCAAAAATTTCAAAAAATAAGGCCTAAAAAGATAACATTATAATTATTTTTATTGTAATATATTATTTTTATTAAAAATATGTAATCCAACATATATAAAACCAAAACACACCAATACATTAAAGTCATCTAACAACATTTAACTTCAAACACTCAAGGAAATAATTGAGTCTTATTATATTATTACTATTCACTTGATTTCGATGAATATTTTTTTTGATATTATTTTCTTTTCTTGTTTATATCCTTTTATTTTTTAATGTGTTTAAAAGAGGAAAGGAAAAAAAAATCAGGAGCAGCAATGAAGCACCTGAATCCCTCCCACCATTGGAATGCCCCCACCCTTAACTAGGGTTTTTTTCTGGAAGATCTTCCCTTCGAGATAGGGTTTTTCGGAACTCTTGAGGATTATCCCAAAGTGCAGGATCTCTTCCTACTACCCAAGCATTCACAATTACTGGCGTCATAGCGCCGATGTGATGGCGGCCGATCGAGTAGTTTTACTTCTTTCATGTTTTCTCGTGGCACTAGTAAAGGAACTGGAGCGTGTAATGTAAGCAAAGTGATTCTTTCAACACTGCCTTTAGGCAAGTCATATTGTGATCTATATCCTCCTGTTATTATTATGTGTGATGATCTCTGATCTCGTTTGATATTTGTAACCTTGTCTTTTAGTTTCTTCTTAGCATTTGGATGTCTTAATAATTCTGTCATTGTCCATTCTAGACTGTGTGTGTGGTATTTGTACCAGCAGCAAACATGTCCTGTAGAATAAGACACAAGTTTGATAAAAATATATGTAAGAGGGTGGCTTGGGATCGTATACAAGCCAATTTTTATTCAATTACAGTGTTTTATGCAAAAAGGGAAAGATAAATAGTCTCTCCATTCCTTATTATAATTATCTAACAATATAATTTAACATAAATTAATGAGGTTAAAATTAGTAATTTCTTTTAAAATATCAAAATTAACCTCAATAAAATCATTAGTTAGAAGAGTTTGGTTATTTGGTTGAGTTAGTTTTATACTGTTTGTCAAGATATTAGGTGAAAAAAAATTAATGCATTAGGCAAGACATGTTATATCATGAATCATGTTAAAGGTATTTATCATAAAGACAGCTAGGGAGTATATCTTTTGAAGAAAATTTAAAACTAATATACGTATATATAACTGTTTTGACCAGGGAAAAAAAAAGTAGCTGTCTAAAATAATTATTCAAATATTTCTTTGGGAGAATCTATGTACCGTTACAAGAAAAGAATGTAATTAATTACCAAAAAGTCCCATAATATGTAAGGAAATGATGAAATGATGACAACATGTGATGATAAGTTCTCGCGTCCCCATCGCAATAAACCGTCCAAAGCATCTAAAAAAAAAATTACCACAAAACGACAAAAAAAATGATGACAACAATTCATATTTCTTTTGACTCTAACAAAATTAATTAAGCTATAAAATTTAACAACTTTTCAATTTTACTTTTACTTAATATACACAATATCCCATGAGAACAAAGTTTACCCAATAATAAATGAAGTGCGAAATTGGACATTCATATGAATAATTAACGAATTGATTTATGAATAGGATAAAAGAAAACATCTTTTTGACTCATAAATGGGACTAGTGGAGTACATATACTTATATTTTTATAACAAAATTCTGGTGGAAACACGACTTTGCTAAATTCAATTTGTTAATTTACATAAAAACACAGCACATATATAAAGATAAACATACATGGAATTAGATTCAGTATTCTTAGTAATGATGAGCATTAAGAACTATTCATCATAACATATCGTTTAGATCTAATATGGATGGTTTAGATTGATAAAAAAATATTTTAAGGTGTACGAAATTTAAAATAAAGATAATCTCTTAACTATCATTTTTTTCAAAAAATGATTTTTTGAGTTGAAAGTCATTCGTTAAAAATATTAAATCTAAACCATTGAAATTTTATTAGAACCATGTTGATCTCACTGTAGTGAATAGCTGTAGTGCTCATCAATGTGATTATCACTGAAACTGATTCCTCCCACACACACGTACACAGATGTAAACTTTTTGGTTGACTAATTAGAGAATATGAGGAGGATTCTTACCAAGATCAGAGCCTTTATGACAGATCTGTGAATAGGAAAGCCAATGGAGTTTGTCCTTTGAATTGAAGGCAAAACGTCCACGAAATCATCATCTCCTTCTTTTGTACCATTCATATGCTCTTGAACAAGGTTGTTAAACTCACGAATTTAAGCAAACTTCAGAAACGGTGACGTAAACTCATATCGTAAATTCGTAAAAGTTTACTTTTATTATTAAATAGGTATTACTAATGTATAATTAAATAATTAAAATATAAAAATGACAATAATTTGATTTAAATATATTTTAAATCCAAATAATTGAAATTAAATCTATCAACATTTATCATATTTAATAAAGAAATTTCTACAAAATTTCTATATAAAGTCATTGAGCATGATTATATCAAAAAAGCTATCATGAATTTAAGAGTAAGTTAATACGGTTTTGGAAGTTAGAAACGTAAAAACGGTAAACTCAGTGTATAAACTCGTGAGTTTAACCGAGTTTATGACTAACACGAGTTTACTACTAACTATTCGACTCGTTTTATAAGGTTTGTACCATTCATATGCTCCTCAATTACTCCTTCAAAGAATCCATCCAACTCTTGAGCCACTTTATGTGCTCTCCCGTATAAGCCACTCACATCACCAAGCCAATCAAGTCAAGGTATATATAATCTCCCACCACAAAAACACCCAATAACTCTTCAAACTTCTCTAACAACTCCATAAATTTCCTCCCACTTCCCTCCCAAAGCAGCCATGCAAATCACATCATTCGTAATCGACGAAAACAACTCGCTCAACTCATGCCTAGGTTTTGGGAATTCGCTCAACTCTGAAGTATTTTGACCCTTAAAGACACATCACACATGGCACTTATACATGACACTCAATATGCTACCTCATCGCCCAACTCACGCCTAGTTTTTGGGAATTCGCCCATCTTCCCCCTTTCTTTGATCTCTATGGGACCCCTGAAATTCTCCAGCTACCCAACAACAAACGATAGTCAGTCGAATCTTCACTTTCATGTCTTATCATTTTCATTGTTAAAGCTAACATTGGAATTTATCAGATGAATTACTTGTTTATGGCAATTTAGATCATGACGAATTACTTGGCCACGTTGTTCCTTATGCTTCATCAACTGATACCATAAACAAAATCTACATCTCTATATTAAAAAAAATCCTCCAATACATAAAATGATGAACGCTAAATACAAGGTACATAGATACATAATGACTAGCTATGTGTTGCAATAATCAGGCATGACGATCTCAGCCGTGGACTCACCGCGGGAGCTATTGGCTGTAGAGTGATGATTTTGCCGGCTCTGACCATGGCAGCCTTTTGCTTAATAAACTCGATGCATTCTGCGACAGCTTCACTATGGTGATGTTCACTCAACCGGTTGCAACAATGTTTATTTTGTCCTTGGTTGCTGCCGCCACCTGAACCCTCAGGATCGGCAGTGGCCTTGGAAAGAGCGGACAACATCATAAAGCGTAGCACAGCCGCTCGAAAACGTTCCAACAAGGTCGTCGGAGACGCCAGGGAACTTTTATTCTTGGGGTAGCTGTTGCTCTTCATCGTCCTGGGAATACATTGACCCTTCATCAGCATTCTTCTATTTTTTGTTATTATTGATCTCTGCCTTCTGTTCCTTCTCTAATATTTGTTTCTGATCTTTAAGCCTAATATTTGTAAAAGAATCTATAGCATAAAGACAATGATTCACACACACACACGATCATATATATTGGTTTGGATGGATTATAATAAGATGGGCAAGAGCATGCATGGGCTGGCTGGCTCTGCATGTGGCTGAGCCAATATTTTATATAATTAATATTTTAATATTCTCATGTGGGAGGGACGGCGACACGAATGTACTATATAGGATTAATCTGGGACGTCATTGAATGATAAACAATTGTTAAGCCCAGCTCATCGATCCGATGGTTGACCGATTTGTGAGAACCGAAGTTCAAATTAACTACCTATATATGCCTTTCATTGATCTTTTCGCAAATTTGTTTCTGGTTTTAATCCAATTGATTTTGTTTATGAACATTGCATACGTGGCATTAATTGAAGTATAGTGGTTAAATGATTAAATCTATCTTAAATTGAAATTTTTTAGACAAGGGTATGGGGGAAAAGAAAAAGACAATTAATAATTCTCTGACATGATTTATATTATGAATCAAATATTTCTCTCAAGAGAATTCGAATTTAGAAAAGCAAATTTATTAGGTGAGACAAATGCTGTAAAATTTAAAGTGATTAGTCTCAAATTTAAAGCCATATAGGAAACCCTTTGATTAGATAAAGGTAAAATAATAAAGATGTCTTTTTTAGGAGGAGGAAGGTACAGCCCATAAGTTGTGGGACCTTTGTTGTGGTTTGACTAGGTGGGGGACTCACAACATCCCACACGTTGCTACATGTGCCGTGGTTTTCGCATTCATTTCTTCTTCTTTTTCTTTTGATAAATTCATTTTTCTGCTCACTATCGTGCAGTTCATATTTATAAAAAAAAAAAAAAAAAAAATCTCTTCTTCCCTTTCAAATCCCTTGTACCAAACAGTTTTCTCAGAATTATATTTTGAGGCAAGTTCCATAGTGGCAGGCTGCAAAGAAAACTAATGTGCCAGGGGTCAACAACATAAAAAGGGAATGAATGATGAATAGGTGGTGAAGGAGGGACTTATAACAAGGTTTATTTGATTTGAAAAAGGGAGAATTAAAAACCCAACACTTTATTCATTCAAAGGTTATGACAGCTTAATTAGAGATCTTACGTTCAAGCTATAACAGTGTGGTATCAGACTTGAACAAGATCTTCGAAGAGCCTGTTCTTAGGTTTCCAAATAAAACTTCAAAGAGCTCATTCTCAATAGATTAAGGTCTTATATTTATAACTAAATCTAACTCCAACTATTTCTTATATGAAGAACCAAGTTGTACTATTCTTGGGATGTGCTAGCGCTCAGCCGAGGGCAACATAAACTCCGAGTTTATCTGTTTATTTCACTTCTTATTTTCATATTGCAATCTCATTATTTTCTTGTTTCTAAAATTAAAAAATTGAATAGAGTCATGGAACAAAATTAGGATAATCAATTGAAAGATCTTGTCCGTGTTTATTTGCCAATACTTTTATTATTTTGTCATGATTAAATGATGACTTTTTTTGATGGTCAAATTTGGGAAACCACATTTAAAAATCTTAGTTGAATATTTTGATTATTCTTAACAAATTTCAAACTTTTTTTTTTTGGGTAGAAATAGTAAATTTCATGATTGCTTTTATTTCGTAATTTCCTTAAACCATAATCCATGCTGCAGAGATAATGTCTCTAATCAGTCATATTATAGAATTTTTTATTATATTAACTCTTATGTTTCCATATCTCCTAATTTTTCAAAGTTATCGGTTTAAATCCACCAATCAATAAATAGGCGATATTAATAATTATTTAATGCTTTTCTTAATTTATGTCCATTTATATTTTATTTATTGAGAAATTATATTTAAAAATAATTTTATTATTTCTTAAATTTCTTAATTACCTTTACTTTCAAATCAAGAGGTTTATGCTACAGAAATAATGTCTCTAAATCAATCATATTATAGAATTTATGTAAAAAAAAGATTGATGGGAATGGTCAAAATTATTGCAACATATCTCTGATCAATCATATTGAAGAGAAACCGTATTTATTTTACGCACATTTTGACTTTTCTCCAGAATTAACATATACACAGCTAATTAAGTTATATATTCGTCGGATATAAAAAAGTTATATATAACAAAAGTTGAAAAAAGAAAAAAATATGAACGTTTATGCTATTCAATGTGTTTTATTCTATTCACTAACATCTCATGGGTACTTTTACATGTAAAAAAAAAAAAAAGAAAGAAAGAAAGAAAGGTGATTTTAACAAGTTTTGAAGCTTTTTTCATTTGGTGGGTTGGGGGAATCAAATTTGATATCTAAGTAGTACAAGATGATCATGTATTTTCCAATGATCATCAAAAGTTTCATGAAGTTGAATTTGACCATATTGAGCAACAAAATAACGAATATGAGTTTTTTCTTGACTTTAAGTTTAATATAATTGCTATTGCTTTTTGAGCTTTTTTTTTTTTTTTTTTTTTTTCCCATTACTTGCAATTTTTGTGTGTGGACTGAATATTACTTGCAAGTTTGAATATTGAGTCACTATATTTCAAGACTTTTCTTTTCCTTCATTTCCAAAAATAATTTCAGATATTTTTTCCACGTACAATGATAATGAAGTTAAAGCAATTTAACTCTAACCGACTGAGAACACATGTTTATCATCCTCCCAACATATTTTAAGTATCATACCACCAAATATATGCGTGTGCATATGCTACAATCACAATTAGCACTTCCAAAGACGATAACTCACGGGAGATAGAACTTGTTTCATTTTTATTTTTTTTTTAAAAAAAGGCACCCATGGTCAAAAGCAAAATGAAGAAGAAAGTGGAGGTATCCTCACTGACAGTTGCAAAGTCAACAAAACGATCAGAATAGAGATGTACCCTTCAGAATGGTAGCCACTAATAATTAACAATAGTCCTCTAGAAAGATGTAGCAATCAAGATTCAAGTTCATAGTCATCAAAACCTAAGCCCTACTAACTCAATTGACGATCAAAAAAGAGCTCCCACCACCTTAGAACCTGGCCTTTTCAACTAGGTCAGGTGTATTTGCAAACGAACTAACTATTCGGGCTCAAGCAATGAGATGCGTTGTTTAACGAATTATCTTCTTTCCCAACAAATACACTTCCTAGAATTTGAATTTGTGTCATCATTGTCTCTACAAGGGGCACCGCTTACCATCCCAACTAACCACTTATTGGTAAATCTATATATATCTTTATAGGGTTACATTAATTTTTGGTCGCTCGGTTTGCTCTCATTTTGATTTTGGTCACTTGGATTTTAAATCATCGGTTTTGATCTCTCAAATTTCATTTCATTTAAAACATCTGTCCTTATAACTCAACAAAAACCTACATCATTTTGCCCCTAAAACCACTAAAACAAAAATGATGGGGCATGAGGGACTGAAGATGATATATATTAACCCATTTTTATATTATAAAATTTTTTCCAATACATAACATATATGCTGATCAAAGCTAAGTCTCTATATATAACAAGCCCATTCAACCATGATAATTAATATTTTAAAAAAAGAAAGAAAGAAAAAGAACACAAAGTAATTAGACATAATAACTAGCTATATCTGTTGCAATAAACAGGCATGACGATCTCAGCCGTGGGCTCGACGGAGCTACTATCAGTAGATTGATGATTTTGGCCGGTCCACGGCAACAGCGACAGCCTTTTGCTTAATAAACTCGATGCAATCTGCGACAGCTTCACTATGGTGATTATGTTCATTCAATTGGTAGCAACGGGGTGTTTGCCCTCGGTTTCCGCCATGATCGGCGGCCTTTGAAAGAGCGGACAGCATCATCAAGCGGAGGACAGCCGCTCGAAAACGCTCTGACAACATCATAATCGGAGATGCCGGTGAACTTCTATTTTTGGGGCCGCTGTTGTTCTTCATCATCCTGGGAATACATTGACCCTTCATTAGCAAATTTTTGTGGCGTTTTGTTATTATTGATCTCTGCCTTCTGTTCCTTCTTCTAGTCTTTAGGCCCATATATGTATAAGAGAATCTATGGCATAAAGACAATGATTCGTATGTGTGTGTGTGTATATATATTGGTTTGGTTTGATTATAAGAGGAGTAAGAGCGTGCATGGGCCGGCTTGCATGTGGCCAAGCCAATATTTCAAAGTTGAATTCTGTTTTATAATTAATGCTCTGTTAATATTCTCATGTGGGAGCGACACGAGTGTATTATTAATTAAGATTAAGAATTAATTAATTTTGGGACATTGAATGATAAACTCTAGTTATGCCCAGCTAATCAATCAGAAGGTTGACCGATTTGGGAGAATCAAAATTACCTTTAATTTTAAATCTTCTGGCATATTTGTCTACTTTTAATTCATGACTGTCTGAGGAACCGACCACCAGTTTTAAGTTTTGTGACTGCCCCTCCCCCAATACAAATAATGTTTCTTCAGGACTTGAACTGAAGACTTACTTAGTTTTGTTTATCAACAATTCAACAATAATAAATGTATTTGGTCTTTTTTATGAAACACTTGCTTGTTTTTAAAGAGTATTAATTTTTTTTTCATGTATGTCCATAATTAATAAGGGTAGTGAGTGGGAGTAATAATTAATACCATTCTGATCCTCTTTATAGGTCTATTTTGACCAAAAATTTGGTCCTATTTATAAGTCCAGTTTCATATAATAAATGAGATTGTGACAATTTTACTCATATTAATTATACTCATAAAAATAGAGAGAGAAGAAACAATTGAAAAATACCAAATCATAAATGAGGACAAAGTTGAAAATGTACCCATATAATCATTGAGTTAACTACCTCTCCTTGGTATGTGATATTTGGTTAAAATGGACTTATAAATGAAACCAGAGTGGTATAATATTAAGTTTAGTGCAATTAGTCGGGGTAATATTGGAAATTATTTAAATTATAGGACAACTTTATTGACTTCAACTGTTTTTATTGATTTATGAGAACAGTTAGTTGGTACCTTATAATAAGGACTAGAGGAAGTACATACGTAACAATATTACCTTGATGGATATGTAGTACTCTTAAACCACTCTAGTCATATTTATGAGTCCATTTTGACCAAATCTCATACACCAAGGAGTGGTAGTTAACTCAATGATTATAGGGGTAAATTTTCAACTTTACTCTCATTTATGATTGAGTCTTTTTCAACTGTTTCTTCTCTATCTATCTTTATGAGTACAATTAATATAGGTAAAATTATCACAATCTCATTTATTACATGAAACTAGACTTGTAAATAAGATCAAATTTTGTTGGTCAAAGTGGACTTATAAATAAAATCAAAATGCTATGTATATTAGCCCCCTTATCCAAATTATAAGTCACTTTCAACTATTTAATAAAGCTAAGAGACGGGTTAACTAATTAAATTTGTATTATTTAAAATATTTTTTCAACTTTATTTATATTAAAAAATAGGGAAAATCCTATAAAAATACCTTTAGAAATTATAAAAGGACAAATTAATTATTCCAATATACCAAATCTCATATCAGTACAACCAGACAAATTTGGGATTATAAAATTTGCTAAAAGACGTTTGTACCCTTAAGTTTAAAAGCTTCACGCCTTCATCCAGCACACCTTCACTCCATCCATCTTCTCCTCTCTCCCTCTTCCTCTGAGCATAGAAATCAGAAGAAGGTTGTGGAGAAAATCGCCACTTCCTCCGGCTTGCAACCTCACACTCAGAATTTCTTGGCTGACTTCACAATCAGGATCATGTGAATTTGGGATCTAAGTGGATTGGTATGTGTGCGAAGAAGCAACTTGAGGAAATTGTTGCTCAGCTTGATTTGGGCGATAACACACTCAATGTATTAACAAGACTTCTTGGTGGAGAAAGTTCCATCTTGAATAGTTCCTTAAGTGAAAAAAATATATATATTCTTAATCCATATGCAAGCAATCTGAGCAAGTCTTGACTGATGCCTTGACTCATGAATCATATAGAAAAGATATGAGTGCTAAAACTCATAATGAATAAGTCTCTCTGATATCGATGATTTGGACGTGCGTAACCAAGCTTCATTCTTTATTAATTATTTGGCTATATCTTAGTTAAAGAAGGTATTGCAAAAACTTAAGTTGAACGTGTATTTGCAGCAGGAGATGTGCAGGTAACCTGTTGAAAATATCCCTCCGGTGTATTTGTCTAGCAGGCTTGTATTACTACACACACACACACACATATATATATATATATAAATAGTCGCAAAACAAAAGTAAAACTTATTCAGGACTAAATTCAGTAGTTATGAAATAATATTATTGGTACCGAGCATACAAATAATATGGACGCGGCTGCTCTCTAATACCATTACCATCCGCTGTCCTCCTTTGCCATAAAACAAACGGCGCTGTTTTGACTCAAAAATCTGAAATTGTTGCTATTGTTGTCAAAAAGTTAGTATAAAAATGTAAAAACTTACTAAAATGATAACGTGTGAAGACGTAAAAAATGATAAAAACTGATTAAAAAATGATAAAAACTATTTTTGTATTTTTACTGTTTTATAATTAAAACAAAAAAAAAATAAAAAACAAAAACCCTATTTTCATTTTCCAAAATCAAAAGACTATGAATAATGTTTTTGTGATGGCCAATTCAAGATTGGGCAAGAAAAAAAAGTTCAAAACTCTTATTCATATAATTTTGATGATCTTCCATCTGATGATGATTGGATAGTGGAGAATGAAGAAGATTGAGAAGAAGATGTAGACAATTTAGATGTTGATACTCATGATAAGAAAAACATGATTGAAGTTAAAGTGATGGAACTTATGAATGATTATGATTTGAACATTCCAAATTTTGCAAATAAACTTGTTATAAGAGCAAGAGAATAGCACATTGAAGACATGCATGTTGATATGTGTTTGATTTGAATTAACTTATATGATTTAGGAATTGTTAAATTTTATTCCCTTGATGTTTTGGAATTTGGTTATAGGAGTTGTTAGATTCTGTGTTTTTGGATTTATGTTTTATATAATTATGTGACTTATATATTTTAAATATGAAGTTGTTCATTAAATTTTAAGTAGTGATTTATGTTTTTTTACATTAAATTTTAAGTAGTGATTTATGTTTTTACACACACACAGTACACTTGACCTTATCTTGACCTTAAGTAATAGAAACTTTACGATTCGTGTTGTTTTTACGATTTACATCTCTACCACCTTCTTTGTTTCTACTTAGAAACTCGATTTTGAGAACTTTGTTTGTTGCCTTTTTTTAAAAAAAAAAAAAAAAATATATATATTTTAAGGTATTGATTTGGTACTAAAAATATGCTTAAAAACATACTTTTAAAGTATCTTGATTAGTACTAAAAAAATATTTCATGATCTTGAAACATTATTTTAGGACCTTGAAAAAATATTCCAAGATACTGATTGGTACTAAAAATATACTTTAAGATATTTTTTCAAAATCCTAAAATAATTTTTTAAGATCATGCATGGAATATTTTTTTAGTACCATAACGTCTGGAACATCCAAAATTTTATTTTATTTTATTGAAAAATGCAGCAACTTCAGTTTTTTCCGCCAAAACCGCATCTTATGGCAAAAGAAGGCAGTGACAGTAAAGGAAAAGTACTGGAGAGAAGCCGCGTTCAACTAATTCAACTTTTCAGGAAGTAGTTTTCTGAATCTATCTTGTTTGATGTTACCATTTTTTTTTTGGAAATAACGCATGTACCTAGTTATTGCTGTAGTTTCTCTTAAAATTCATCTTTTTTCTCAGTGCTTTCATAGGATCACGAATGGAGGCAACCAATAACAGCTGCTGGTTCTTGGTTCGTTGCTACTTTGTCAGCTGAGAGATATCTTGTTGGCAACAATGATCTTCTTGTGGAGTTCCATCAGGTATTCGACTTCAAGAGATTCTGATTTTTTGTGAGCTTTTTGTCGTCTGGAATCATGTTACTTCAGTATGTTCCAATAATTTTCTCAGTCTTGCTACCTAAGGAGGAGAAGGGCATATAGGTACATAAACAACATACTGAAATTCCAAGTTGATACCTTAATGGTATGTTTGATTTGAGGGGAGGGAAGGAGAAAGGAGGAAGACCGAAGGAGGAAGAAGATACTAAATAGGTCATGAAAAAATTTCAATATTCTAAAAATACACTTTCAATAAAAAGGAATATTCTTCTCATTAAGTCTAGTTTTGTCAATATCCTCTCTAAAATTTGTTTCTCTTTCATTTCTTCCCTTCAAACCGAACACACCTAATTAGTAATATTGGAATCATTATTTGATATTTTAAAGGCATTTTATTAAAATTATAAATATGAGCAACCACATTTAAGCAATTACCAAGAGAAAATTAATAAATAAATAAATTGGTCATTCTTCAAGTCACTTAAAATATAAATTAAAGGTGATATATAATTTAGATACTAGCAAGTGTGTGGTGGGTTATAAACAATAAACAAAAGGAGAGGTAAACGCATAAGTTGTGGGACCCTTTACGTGGTTTTGACTAGGAGGGGGAACTCAAATCCCGCATATGGGAACATGCGCAGTGAAGTGCAAATTCTCCTATTTTTCTTCTTCCCACCCTGTCTGCGGAAAATGAGCACTCGATTTGCGATGAAGACTGAAATTAGTTTGTCAAATCTATACTTCAGGATTTGCATTTAATAATTCAGGCTCCTCCTCTTGTTTTTTTTTAAAAATAAATTTCATCTGGTCTTAAAGGTAAGAATTAAATTAGATATTTATTTTAATTATAAATATAATACTTTAATTCATTTTATGTATTAGAATTCTGAAAAATTAGGGAGAAGGATCAAGAAAAAATAATATTTATTCTGGAGGACATAAAACTAATACTGCCTCCAGTTCTAATTATAGACATATTTACTTAACTTTAAAAATATTAAGAATAATAGTTAAATTAGTTAATTATATTTATTTTTTTAAAATACCCTTATTTAAAAATTAATGAACTGATTTGCCCCACCGCGTACATACTCAATTTTCATGACTTGCTCTTCATCAAAAAGATCATTATTAGAACTAAACCAGAATATGCGTGTGTGTGTGTTGGTACGTTATGTATTAATATAAACTCACTTTCAAATATACATAGTCATAGATGCATAATCAGTATACCTAACGAGGCTATTTCAAAAATGAAATAAAATTGAAACTATAACAGAAATTTACTGTATAAAAAAAAAAAGTGGCATATATAGTTGAGAATAAGAGAAATTTATGTGATTTTTATGGATAACATTATTCATTTTATAGAATATATATGTGTACTATTAAATTATTATTGTTTAATTATTATTAAAAAAGTATCAATAGTGGTATTTAGAAAAGAAATTGCCAAAAATTAGAATTTTATCAAATAATTAGGACTAAGATCAACTCTCAAAATATTATCATATAATTAAGACCGGAGGGAGTAATTATTTAGAACGAACAAATAATGAAATATAAATTTAGAAGGAATGAAATACCCACAACTATACCTCCTATATCCCCTCTAACTGCATACCAAGTACTCAAACGTTAGTGTGTTTTCTCATTCCCCATTAGCTGAAACCCACCCTAAATCATTGGTTTTGATATTTGTTGAGATGAAAGACTAAAGAAGAACACACTCGAATTCATAGATTCAGAAATCAGAATAGGTGTCCATCCATTTCTTCTACTGGTTTTGACTTTTTGATGGTCTATTCAGAATTTGTGAGTTCTTGTGATCTGATTCTTTAGCAGCAATGACGGCATAATTATTAATTGCTCTTAAATTTGTTTGTGTTTCTCTTCTCATCTCCTTATCTTTCTATTCTTGTTATAATTGAAATATCTTTTGGCAAAGAAGGTTTTGAAGATCTTATATAATGTTCCTATTAATAATTGCAAATTCTGAGTACAAATGGAAGAAAACATATAAGCATAGGAGATACTCTAACCTTTTTGTTTTTTTTTTTTTTTTTTAATAGCAATTATATGAAAGAGGAAGCTATATACTTGATATGCCATATACTTCACCACCATTGATAATATTGTAACAAAGAAAAATTGGTTCATAGAAGAATGTCAAAAAAACGGTACACAAGAATTTTTTTATAATTTTTATAAGAAAATATTAACAATATAAGTAGTGTCCCGTTCCTTAATAGAATTTAACTATGTGAGCTCCAATGTAAATTTATGGAAAAGTGGAGTCAAGATAGAAAAGGGAAAATTGCAATAAAAATTTCATATAGTGGACCGAAGGACGGTTTCTAATTTTTTTTTTGGAAATGAGGAAACTTAATAGGAAAAATCTCAAGAAAATACCACCTAAACTTCAAAATCTCAAATATATGATTTTTAACAAAATGAGTTGTCAATTATTTTACTATTTTTGTTAATCTTTTTCGATGTTGTCAATAGGATTTTGAAGTTCAAATAGTATTTTTATATCATTTTCTCAACTTATTAATGGTTGAATACTTGATATGGAGTTACAGAGAATGAGATGTGTAGTTATGGGTATTTTAGTTATTTTTAAATTTATGTTTTATTATTTGGTCTTTCTTAATAATTATAAGTTTTATGGTCATCCACAATAAATATTATTTTTCATTAGTCATTCTCCCTAGTATTTTTCATTGGTTTTTTAATTTTTCCTCAAATTATCCTTATGATAACACATATTTAAGGGGATTTTTTCGATGCAGTTGGTTTCCTAAACAAATGAATTAAAAAAATATTTTAGAAAAATGAACACACATTTTTTATGAATAATTTTTTTTTTTTTTTTTTATATTATTACCATTGAGTATTCGGTTTGGGGTTTCGTGCCTATCCCTCCAAATATAAGTAACTATTTTGAGACTTAAATTCGAGATCTAAAGGATATAACAAGACTTTATACAATAAAAACAGCTCTATGTTTGTTTATAAATAATTAACGTAACTTTTTTTTTTTTTTTAAATATAGGTAAGTCAGTTATTTATATAAAAAGCAAAAAAAAAAAAAAAAAGGTTAAGAATGTATCAAACAAAAAAAAAAGAAAAAAAAAAGAAAAGAAAAAAGAAGGCAAGTTACCCAAACCATTATGTATTCTTCTCACACGTGTCAACTCCTAAAACATTTCTATGCCTTACTTCTCAAAAACAAAAATGCTCCCTCTAATTGGCAATTTAACTAATTTATGGAAAATAAGAAGTGACAAATAACATATTAAATATGTTACTATAACTTCAAAATATTTTCCACCTTTACTCATTGAAAAATGTGTTTCAAAATTCAATGAGTAGACAAAATTAGAAATAAGTATTAATTACAGGGATAATACTAGAAAATGAATTTTAGTCATCATATAAGTGACTTATACTTTAGACTAAAATATTATTCTAGAAGCACCATATACCATGCATTGAAGGAAGTAGTATCTTCATTAATATGATGAACATGCTAATTAAGCAATGGCAGAATTTGCTGTTATTGAAGACATACTCAAAAACTTAACCATTCCTACATAATGATGTTTTTACTCTGGTCAAGACATACTCATACGTCTTAATGCTGCTTTTTCTGAAGTAGCTAGAAAAGAAGATTGAAGTTCTGATGTTGCTCTCCATTCTTTTGATGTCACAAGTATATATATAAAGATAGTATCACCTTATGCTCTCGGTTCTTGCTTTCTTCATTTATTCTTTCGATCAAATCTCACTATGCTGCACTTTTCTTTACACTGAATTTCACAAGAAGCGGTAATCGTTTGGTATTATTGTGATAATAATGTACACACTACAAGTAACAAGAAACCCATTATATTACTACATTTCATCCTCCATGTTTCCTCTATTTATACCTTTTGACAATTCCCAATATATGGGACGTTTCTCGAGCATCTACGAAGTTCTCCTAACGTTAATGAGAACATTCTTTGACCCCCACAGCCAAAACTCACTACAACTTCCTCCTAAAAAAAAATAAACTACCAGTAAGCCTATTTTTCCTCGGAAAAATCAGCATCGATCACGTCACCGTTGCCGTCAGGTCCCTTGCCCGATGATGATTCAGAAGGACCAGACTCACCGCCAGGTGGCGTGGGGCCTGTGCCGGCCCCAGCGGCACCTGGCTGGTTGTATAGGGACTGACCAAGCTGCATGACCTCCTGGTTGAGGGCGGCCATGGCATCCTTAATGACTTGTGTGGAACCGCCAGATATTGCATCTTTAAGCTCTCCTAGTTTAGCTTCCACCTTCTCTTTCACTGGACCAGGAACCTTGTCTCCCAATTCTTTCAGCTGCTTCTCCGTCTGGTACACCACTGAATCCGCCTGGTTCTTTGTGTCGATGGCATCTCTCTTCTCTTTGTCCTCCTTGCAAACTTCTCTGCCTCCTTCACCATCCTCTCCACCTGCATTTTAATGATGTTTATCATGTTCAGCACTTTCAATGACCAATTAATTGCAAGTTGATTAATCAGAAGAAGACCATGAAAATGCATCTTCTGATCATAATAGATACCACATACACTCTTAAATATAAAAACTAGACCAGGAGTTTAATTTGGTCTTAAATATAAGGCTTCAACCCTCTTTGGCTTCCACATTTATAATTTTTCCACAAAGTATTCCAATTAATTGCATCTAATAAGGGGATTTCCATAAAGGGTTGGTTATAATGCACATGATTGAAAATGATATATTAGGAAAATCAACACACATTTATTATAAATAACTGACTTAACTAATTTTTTTAATATCCGTAAATTAGTTATCCAGCTCTTGTATTAATAAGAATATACCTCATCATAAGAATATAGAAGTAGAATGTACCTCATCATTGGGCAAAGTGCTAGCACCAGTAATAGTAATATCTTGCTTCTTCCCTGTGCCCTTGTCTACAGCAGTGACTGAGAGAATGCCATTGGCATCAATGTCGAATTTTACCTCAATTTGAGGAACCCCACGAGGTGCAGGAGGGATTCCATCCAAGCGGAAACTACCGAGGGATTTGTTGTCCCTAACAAATTCTCGCTCACCCTGAAGGACATTGATCTCCACACTAGTTTGTCCATCAGCAGCAGTTGAGAAAACCTCTGACTTCGAGGTTGGAAGTGTGGTGTTTCGGGGGATAATCTTTGTCATCACTCCACCGAGAGTTTCCAGACCTAGAGACAATGGAGTAACATCCAACAACACAATGTTGCTGACATCTCCAGCCAAGACTCCAGCCTATGATCAACCAGGATTTAAATATACAGTGGATCAATAACATAACGTACAATTTAGAAAACAATCAAATTTTACATCCAGTTAAGGATTAACCAAATTTTTTGGGGAATTATTTGCCAATTAAATGACCACCTGTACAGCAGCTCCAAGGGCAACTACTTCATCTGGATTGACTGTGACATTCGGGTCCTTTCCAGTCAACTTCTTTACAAGTTCCTGAACAGCTGGAATTCGTGTTGACCCACCAACAAGAATCACCTCGTCAATATCTCTTAAAGAGAGTTTTGCATCCCTCAATGCAGTTTCAACTGGCGTCTTGAGCCTGAAACACAATTCACAAAAAGTATTGAACATGAATGCTCCCTATAGCATTGCAAAGAGTCATAAAGGAGACAGCAAAACTCATTGGCATGCAAATTTATAATAGCAAGATGTAGGTCCTATATGTTACACAGAATCTAAAAAAGAGCCACATTGTACGTGATTTAAGAATAGCATGGCTTCTTATAGAATGAATAGCACAGTACTAGAAATGATAGAGACAATAGATTCAGGTATTACCTGTCAAGAAGATCTGAACACAGTTCTTCAAACTTAACCCTTGTAAGGTTTGTATCAATATGCTTGGGGCCGTCCTGTGTAGCAGTTATAAATGGCAAACTGAAAACATAAACATTTAAAGTTCAGTGGTTTGCATATAACTCAACAAGCATATTTAATTTGGGTGCAAAATGCTAGGAAACACAAAGAACAAATCAAGTGTATGAATATGCACGTCATGCATATCAATTTTCTCCCCAGTTTCAAAGTAATGAGACTAGGGACAGTTATAATATAAAATACACCCACTAAAGTTCAGTGGTTCACATAAAACTCCACAACAAATACTAATGGGTGTCCAATATACAATAAAAACAGCTAGTTTGTTCATACGCACTTTATGCATATGAATTCATCATCTTCATTTGAAATTAATCAGACAGTAAACTAGAAAATCTTTGTTGTGGATCAATAAAGTTTATAAAGCCATATTCACCTGATGTTGGTTTGAGTCAAGGATGACAACTCCATTTTTGCTTTCTCAGCTGTCTCAGTAAGCCGTTGGAGAGCTTGTTTGTCTTTCAAAAGGTCTATACCTTCATCTCTCTTGAAATTTGTAGCCAGCCAATCAACAATTCTCTACATCCAACAGAAGATGATATAAGTTAGTTTCGCTTAGATATCTTAACCACAACATTATCCACGTTATAACAAGTAATGTAGAAAGAGCTTCAACCTTGTCAAAGTCGTCACCACCTAAATGTGTGTCCCCAGAGGTTGAAAGCACTTCAAACACTCCATCACCGACCTCAAGTACTGACATGAAGGTAAAAACAAATCAATCCACATGCCTCAAGAATTAATGAAGTTATAAATGTTGATGTAAATAATGCACAATAATACACTTTTAGTCAATACAACTTGAGATAAGGTTTATGTGGAAACGCCTTGAATACCTGAGACATCAAAAG
This sequence comes from Acacia acuminata, assembly GCA_019022655.1. Taxonomy (NCBI): domain Eukaryota; kingdom Viridiplantae; phylum Streptophyta; class Magnoliopsida; order Fabales; family Fabaceae; genus Acacia; species Acacia acuminata. The sequence continues at coordinate 4,688,443 of JAFJYI010000010.1, forward strand.
TACCACCTCCAAGGTCAAATACCAAAATAGTTTCATTGTTCTTCTTCTCAAAGCCATATGCCAGTGAAGCAGCAGTTGGTTCATTAATTATCCGAAGAACTTCTAAACCAGCAATTCGACCAGCATCCTTCGTGGCAGTCCTCTGAGAATCATTGAAGTATGCAGGAACCGTAACTACAGCCTTTGTCACTTTATCATTCAAAAACTTTGAAGCATCATCTACAAGCTTCCTCAACACCTATAGTAAAAATGAACACAGACTCGAGATTAGCATGAAACTTAACACCACCCTTATTTTTGATTTTGGTCCAGTTTCAAACCATTATGGTCCAGGTTTTACTAAGTTATAGAGACTAATGTTTTAAACGAAATGGAACCAGTTTAAAAATTAAGGCACCAAGAACAGAAAAAGATCAAACTTGAGAAACCAAAAATTATATTAACTCCAAACCAATCATAGCCTAACTTCTTAAATCAAGTTTATAAACTCTCCAAAGCTATTAGAATGTCCATGAACATATATATATATATATATATATATATATTTATGTATGTATGTATGTATGTATGTATGTATGTATGTATGTATATAAGCACCTGAGCTGAGATTTCTTCAGCTGCGAACTGCTTTCCAAGAACAGGGCATTCAAGTTTGACATTCCCATTTTCATCCCTCACCACCCTGTACGAAACCTGCTTGGATTCTTCATCAACCTCGGACATCTTTCTGCCAATGAACCTCTTAACCGAAAAGAAGGTGTTCTCTGGGTTGACGACGGCCTGCCGCTTGGCAATCTGCCCAACAAGTCGATCACCGCTCTTTGTATAAGCCACGACGGAGGGCGTCGTCCTCTGACCCTCGGCGTTGGTTATGATGGTGGGTTGTCCACCTTCCATGGCGGCGACGGCGGAATTCGTGGTCCCCAAGTCAATACCCACGACTTTCTCATTGACAACTCTCACTGGTCCCACACTATACCTCCTCCTGGTAATGGTATTGCTCTTTAGCTTGAGAAATGCGGAACGAGGGAATCCAAGAAGAGAAGAAGAATCATTGAGCTTCTGACCCAGAAAGAGAGTTTTGGAATGAGAGGAATTGGGCTTCTTCAATGAAGAAGAGAAAGATGGGGAGGTCCCAAAACAGTGAATTTGAACACTTGATGAGGCCATCATTATGGGGAGAATTCAGTGAGGAATAGGTGTATGAAGCAAGAAGATGAATTGATGATTGAAATTGCAGAGACTTGAGTGTTGAAGTAGTAGTTGTTGCTGGGGAGGGTTTTGGAATAGACGAGGAGGGTTCTCGAAGAACAAGACTACGGAAGTGGGGACGACGATGGAGTCTAGAATGATCGCTTACCCGTTGGATTTTGCGGGCACGATTTTATCTTCATTTCTGGCCGTTGGATTGGCTCATCAGATGACCTTTTTTTTTTTTTTTTGGTAATCAATTCCGCTCACCTTGGATTTTATATAAAAACAGAAAAACTTATCCATTATTAAATGTATTGTACCTTAAATTTGTTTAAATATCCTTGTATATTATTTAAGGTTGTTTAAATTTTATATATAAAGTTATCAAACTCTTGAGTTTAAATAAATTTATAATAATAAAGTAAACTCGTATCATAAATATTTACTTTTATTATTAAATAGTATTACTAATATAGGTTTATGTTTTTGTTTTCTTTGAAAATATTTTTTCTGCCACACCACACTTACTAGTGAGTGGATCTCATTGTAAAGAGAGAGAAAAAATTATTGGAATCCACTCACTTTCATATGAATGTGGCAAAAAAAAAAAAATGTCTCTATGCAGACAAAAGCGAGAAATATTAAACCCTACTAATATATAATTAAATAATTAAAATATAAAAATGACAATAATTTAATTTAAATATATTTTAAATCCAAATAATTGAAATTAAATACATCATTATTCATCATTTATTATATTATTTAACAAAGAACTTTCTTTAAAATTTATATATAAAGCGTTGAACATTATCAAATAAACAAATTAACATAAATTTAAAAATAAGTTAATACGGTTTTATAAGTTAGAAACGTAAAAACCGTAAAATCGATGTTTAAACTCATGAGTTTAACTTGAGTTTAGAACTAACTGAGTTCTACAAATGACTTAACTCATTTTTGTAAGCTAAACATAAACGATAAACTCGAAAAATCAATTCGCGAGTTTAACAATGATACATATATAACTTATTTTTAGCAACTAAAACTGGGATGATTTTTCAACAACTAAATACTAATTAGAATTGATTTAATAAGTTTAAGTATGTATTCTAAAACAAAGTTTTAAGTTTGAGAATTGTTAATAAATAAAAAATTATTGTTATTGAAAAAACTTTACACTTTTTCTTTTCTTTTTTGAATTAGTCCAAGGCCAAAAGGCCAGAGCCAACTTTCAAGAGAACTTCATCGGATTCGTTTTCTTTTCCTTGGCCTCGGCATTGAACGAAAATGGCGACAATCTCCCTCAATAATTAAAAGTTGCAAACTTGCAATTAACTCTTCTTTCTTTTGGGCTAAAATAACATATTTTGAATTTATTTTCATCATCCTAATGCCAAGTTTTTCTTCCTTTTATAATTAAACAAAGTAAATTCAGTCTTAATTAGCCAGCATGGATTGAATTGAAAATTATATTCATCTAAGCCTATTAAAAATTTTAAAGCATACAACCGTAGTTATACAATTTTTTTAATAAGATATGTATATATTTTTTAACCATTAGATTAATAGATAATAGAATAACTTTATTATTACTTTCAAATTACTTCTACTAAATACTAATTCTTCGAAGGAAATTAGAAAAAATAGTTACATAGAATTTTTAAATAAAAAAAGCAATTTTATCAGTTAAAAATAATACTTTCGAATAAAAATAAAAAATAAAAAGTTGGGAGTGATTTCATTTTCAATCAATCAGTGTTTTGTCCTCTTGAGGGCCGAGTCTGGTTCCTTCTAAAAGGCTCATTCTCAACGTCTAGAACATGCTATTGGACCACCAGATTTGTAGTATAATTTGCCTCCTAGGCAATTTATAAAAAGCTTGAATTTATTTTCCTTCCATTCTACAATTAGATAGATTATTTAATTGACTTAAAGTTGAATTTAGATGTAATATGAAAATTCAAATAAGATACAGTCTTCATGAGTCATAACCAATAGTCCAATACAACTCATATTTCAGATTTGATGAAAAATGAACCCACATTAGTTGCGTACAAGTTCTACAACTTTAATTAGCTATGCATATATATTTTTAAAAAAAAAAAATTAAGGGCTCATTTGCAGATTTGCCAATAAACTATTACCTAAGAAGCATCGACACAAAAACAATTGAAGATACCAAATTGGCCAACAAACTATTAAAAAGTGAAAAAAAATACTAAATAACTATTTTAAAAAAAAAACTATCACAATTATGTTAAAATATGAGGCAGATCTGGCGTAGAACATGTGCGAGACAATGGAGAAAAGAGTGGTTAAGCCTTCTTGTTGGATAAGGCAAACACCAACGAGAGATGAGACCCATGCGAGTAGGCGTTGTGATAGCGGCAATTGTTGCTTGTCGCATTGGAGGGACGCAACCAAGGTGTAAGGCGTGTCTTTGGTTGAAAGCGTGAAGCTAGCTGGATGAGTTCAAGAGGGTGAGTAGAACACCCAAAGAACAATGGAAGCTTTGGAGATACCGGCGTCGCGGAAACATAATCGTAATAGTCAATGGAAGACGGAGCACCAAGACGGTGATTGGGTAATAGTTCATTGGCGAATCTGCACAAAATTATGTTTCTTTTTCATTTTTTAATAGTTTGTTGGCCAATTTGGTACCATTAATTGTTTTTTGTCTTGGAGATCTTTCTCGAATAATAGTTCGTTGGCAAATCTACACCTTATCCCAAAATTTAAAATTTGACAACAAAGTGACGAAATTTAATAGATTTGTCCAAATAAATCTTCTTCTCACTAATGAGTTTGCTGTTTGATCATCAGAAATTCATAAATGTGATATGTTATTAGGTTATTTGCACATTTCTAAAATTCAATCAAGTTTTAGCAAAAAAAAAAAAAAAATCGATTAAGTTATTTGTGCATAATCAAGAATTTAAAAATACATTATTTTTAATTTCTATAAACGTCTATTGGTATTATATTCTTGTTTTTCTTGATCGACACATCATATATATGTAATAAAATGACTTTAAGATTATTATAAAAATATTTAAGATATCAACTACAAGGGTTGTTGATGTTGGTGAGAAGACTTTCACCACTCCTTTTTTTTTTTTTTTTTTAAGACATTGATTCCTTACTGCATAATAACATATGCAAATCATCTTCAAATGAATCATTTTTAATCCATTTTTTTTGTTTATAAAATTTAATTAGCATTATTTATTTACAATATGTTCGTTTAATATATAAAATTTAAAATATATTGCTTTGGTTAAAGTTAGTTCAATCAAAAATATCGGTAAAAAAATGTTCCATCAAAATTTGATTAGAATTAAATTAATAAGTTTATTACTTTATGATCTTTCGAAAGACTAGGGGCTTGTTTGGATTAGTAATGATCAATCATGATTGTGATTTTTATAAGCCACACTCTTAAAAGTAATTTGAAAGAAATAATAAAGTTATTCAACGCCCACCTCTAGGACGTAAAGCAGTAATTATGGATATGGAGTTTGGATCTTAATGTCCTCCTCATTAAGATATATTAGTATTTGAATTTTTCTTCAAGTGTGAACGATGTATCAACACTTGCTTCTTTCTTCATGTGGATGGTTATTATTTTTAAATGTGGATTTTTTTTAAAGGTTAAGGTGTAATTTTTATCAATAAAGTTTTTCTCAAAGGGCTTCTTGCACAAATAAATTTTAGAATAGGCAAAATATAAATAAACAATTTAAAATTGTACAAATTCTCTAAAGGTTGTTAAATTTCACTAAAGGTTGTTAAATTTTTCTTCTTTCATAATTGAACGGCCGATTGGTCAAATTTCATGGTTTCGGTAAATTTACACCCTTTTAAATTGTTTATTTGAATTTTTATTCATTCCAAAACTTATTTGTGTCAGATGCTCATTGAGAAAAATTTTGTTGGTAAAATTGCATTTTAACCCATATTTTTATTATAATATATGTAGGTAGGCAACTTTAATCTAATCTCTCAAATTGATATTTTAAGAATGTTGGTGGTAGAAAATTATAGTTATGGTTATTTTGAATAAAATGGATATAACATTTGTAATTTTAATTTTTGTAAAGTTTCTTTTTTTATTTTTCCAAAGAGAGATCAAATATAATTTTCACTATGGAGTATGGAGATCACAGTTGATCAATTGCATTATACATATTTATATACTGATAAAAAAACAACGTTAAGAATACATTTAATAATACAAGGGAAAAATAGTAATTTTAACGCATTTGATTTTCATTAATCTTAACGGAAAATAGTAATTTTAACACATTTGATTTTCATTAATCTTAACGGAAAATAGTAATTTTAACACATTTGATTTTCATTAATCTTAACGGTTAGTTCATTTTGCGCAATAATGAAAAAAGTTGCTTAAAAAAAGGAGCTGAATGAGTAATTTAACAAGGATATCAACATGGTAGGATCACTAGGATTCAATAGGATTGAAGATCCAATCAATCCCATGAATTCTGCCGGTTTTACCATTTACTTTTTCTAAGTAGTCACTGGATTGTTCCCTGATATGAGCAATCAGAATGATATTGGCCAGAAGCCCACAACGCAGACAGAGAAAAACAACATCGAAAGAAATCAATAATTGGATGCGAGAAATAGATAGTTCTTCCGATGCAGTAACAAAGATCCGAAAAATTTGAAAAACAAAAACTCATGTTGATTTATCCGGGAGTGTAATCGCAGCATTCCCTTCTTAAGTCATTGGCCAACTAAAATTAAAATGGTATGAATTCAGGCATTTTTATTGGATAGAGTTCAGAAAATATATCACTTCTAAAATATGCAAGTATTTTTCACATACTAATTATTTGACCATCTGGTATCCTGGACTAGGGGTGAGCATGGGTAGGGTGAGACCCCTACTCGATGCCTAGCCCGAAAAATGAATGGGCTACATTGTTAGGATATTAGCAATAATAACCGTCCCATATTCCAGGAAAAAGAAAATAAAGATATAGGATAAGTGAGAGTAGTTATGAACAGTTTAAATTAGTTATTTGTTTAGTTATTGTGTATTATCTGTTTAAGGGTAGTTTTATAGGCAGTTAGGAAAGTAACACTCTTTATATACTTGTAATCTGTTTTCTAGGAGATCATGAATGAATGAAGATATGATATTTCAGAATTGTGTTGTGTTGGCTGGAGTTAGATTCTGACTCTAGAGTGTTTTATATTTCCCTTCCCAATCCCTAAATTCTTCTAATCCTATCAATTGGTATCAGAGCGGTAGATCCTTGAGCCTGTATGTTATCATGGTGAACACAAGAAGTTCATCATATGAGAATGATTCACCAATACATCTACATCTGAACCCGAAAACCCACCCATTCCCAACCCCCGGGATGATCCTGCAGAGTAATTTTGGTTCAACAACCACCCCACACGCATCCAGAACCCAACCCTCAATTATCTGCCATTCTTGCTCAATTGCACTTGATGAATTCAGAGATTAACACTTTGAAGAAAGCAAAGGGGCCAGCGGTAATTCATGGAGAAACGAGTCATAGATACAGGGATCCTTTCATTGAATAAGATGAAGTAGACATGGATGACCACTCATGGAATAGAAATTTTTCCAAACGACCTTATTCAAAAATTGACTTTCCCAAGTTTGAGGGGGGTGATCCAAGAGGATGGATTTTAAAGGCTGAGAAATATTTCAGATATTATCAAACATCTGAGGATTTAAAAGTGGATGTCGTGGCAATTAACCTGGAAGGAGACGCGTTAGACACTTTTACATGGGTGTCATCGGGAAGAACGATCGTTCTTGGGATGAACTTGTGCGAGATATTTCGGGAGCAATTTGGTCCAATTTGAATTTCAAAACCCGAATGCTTATTTATGTAGCATAAAGCAATTGAATTCAGTTAACGAATATAAGCAGGAGTTTGTGAGGAGACAAGCCCAAGTGCAAGGATGGCATGAATACTGTCTTCTCGGAGTTTTCATCAACGGTCTCATGGAAGAGTTGCAATCAGATGTTAAAATTCACAAACTGAGAACCGTATATAAGGCTGTTAGTCTTGCATTGGAGTTCGAATTAAAAAAACAGTCTCAGGTTGTCCAGCGTTCGATTTCCGCAATACTAATCTACGTGGCATTGAAAGTTTCAATAGAGATTTCAGATCTAATTCACCCAATACATTCGGATATTCAAATGCCGCTACTTCCGGAAATTTCGCATCCATTAATTCATTCGGTCCACAAAATCAGGAACCCAATCTGAATTCAAACTTCTCCTCTCCTATCGGTGCGGCGTCTTCGGTATATCCCCATAATTCAAATTTTGGAAATCAACAAAATTCAAATTCTCCAAGACAATTCCAGTCGACCCACTCTAGTATTTTACCGGCATCTTCGCAAGGTCCCAGTTATCCTAAAGCGAAAAACAATATAGACGTGATAAAGGCCTGTTTTTCGTTGTGGAGAGAAGTTTACACCGGCCATCGTTGTTCAACGTCAACACCGAAATTAATGGAAATTTCTGATATGGTGGATGATGCGAAAATATTTTTAGAAGATGAGCAACTTGCCCGCCCAAATTTGGCTTAAATTTCTTTCTTCCCGCCTTGAGGACAAGGCCGATTTTCAAGGGGAGGGTATTGTTAGGATATTAGCAATAATAACCGTCCCATATTCCAGGAAAAAGAAAATAAAGATATAGGATAAGTCAGAGTAGTTATGAACAGTTTAAATTAGTTATTTGTTTAGTTATTGTGTATTATCTCGTTTAAGGGTAGTTTTAGAGCGCGTTAGGAAAGTAACACTCTTTATATACTTGTAATCTGTTTTCTAGGAGATCATGAATGAATGAAGATATGATATTTTAATTGTGTTGTGTTGGTGGAGTTAGATTCGACTCTAGAGTGTTTTATATTTCCCTTCCCAATCCCTAAATTCTTCTAATCCTATCATACATTTTGCGGCCGATGCCGGCCCGATAAAAGCCCTAATCATTTTTGGGTTCGGCAAGCCCCACCAAGAAGTGATGCCTTACCTGTTCCATGAAGATTCTAGTTCACACTTCACAGAATTTCAAATCTTTAGAGATATCTGAAGTATAATATAATATATCTATAATATATTTAGACATAATAATACAATATATTTTAAATAAAATAATATATATAGAATATAGGGTGAAGGTGCAATTTTGCCAATAAAGTATTAGAGAAAGAGCATCTGGCACAATTATTTATTTAGAATATCTTATATACAAACAAACTATTAAAAGGGGTAAAAAAACACAATGGCCGTTAGTTTTGTTTAACAGACGTTTATCTATCTGGCTGTGGGTGGTGAGAGAACTGGTATCATCTTCTTCATCATCCTCTCTTCATCGTCTTCATCGTTCTTTGCACGAGCCAAGGAACACAGATCGGACTTTTCTCTGTAAATCCCACCCTTCCCCTTCTTTTTCTCCCTGTCTCTCCCCTCTCTCATGAGAGTTCAGAGCCCTAACCTATGACTCTGAGAAGCATTTTTTGTTCTCGGAAATTCTGTAGATCCTTGAAGGAGGTCGGGGTCGTCGAGGAAGATGAACGGAAGGGGCGGATTGGTGGTGATTCCGACGACGTTGGTGGCTCCACGGACTCTCCGCCTTTCCGCCATTCATGGGCCACTATCTTGCTTAGGAGCTTCTAGGGAGATCATTCGCCGTGTTGAGACCACGAGGACCAGTGGCCTAATCGCCAAAACGTCGTTGCTTGCGCCTGTGTGTGCAAGAGGTGGAGGGATATCACTAAGGAGATCGTGCGGTTCCCTTTGCTCAACAACGACAGGATTACTTTTCCTTCTTGCCTTAAGCAGGTATCGATTGTAATTTCTGTATTTCCCCTTCTTTTTTCTTTGTTAGGGGATTATTCGACATGGGTATGTGAACCCATGAAATTTACTCTGGGTTTCTATGAATGGTCCCTGGGGTTGGAGAAATTATTGATATTTAATCAAGCCGGAGCAGTGCCCTGGATATCATTTCAATTTTCAAGAGAAAGTAGAAAGAAAGATCAAAACGATTAAGGCCATTCTTAGGTGTAAGTGGGACCCGGCTACCTACTCTGCAGTGATGTACCTTTCCTCCGAATTAATCAATATGATAGAAGTGTTAAAAAAAAAAAAAAAAAAGTCACCAAACCGGCGTTTTTGTAACGGAGCTAACGCCATTGTGTTTTTTTAGCCTTTTTAATAGTTTGTTTGTATATAAGATACCCTAAATAAATAATTGTGCCAGATGCTCTTTCTCTAATACTTTGTTGGTAAAAGTGCACCTTCACCCTAGAATATATTTAATTTTCCGGGCAGGGCCAAATGGGTAGGGCGGGACCCCCTACCCAATGTCGACCCTACCTAGTTATTGGCCCGGCCTAAAAAGCGCCCAAATTTTTTCGAGGCCACTTTTTTAGAAATTTAAAATTTCAAGGCAATTTTTTAATAGGCTTGGGGGGTGTGCGGGCATCGGGCACCATGCTCACCCCTATCATGGACTTATCTCCTTTTAACTCGAAAGATTTATCAGGGCTCAAGCTAATCCAGATCGAGCCGGGTAAGAGGGCGGATAACTCTACCAACAAACATTGTTTATCATATATAGATATAGGGTGAAGGATGACATCACAACTTTGGAGAATTCCTAGTTCTCTATCTTGAAAGTCTCCCCTATTCTATTTGTCACGCAACTCTTACCTAATTAAATAATTTTATCACAACAAAATGAATAAATAAAAGACAAAACATAGTTATTAGGTATTTGCTATCAAGTTCTCCAATAGGAATATAACACGTTATAATTTTTTTTTTATAATCCAATATTATATGATTGGATCCATGGAAAAAATTCCTGCACATATTATAATCTCATTGGAGAAGCAGCAAATACCTAAGAACCTTGAGGCAAGTTTTATTACAATAAAAGTTACAAAAAGCTGCTCACCTAAAATAAAACCCCTTTTTCTCTCAAAGTTGCTTACCCTTTGTAGCAAAAGATTTCTTTGGAAGGGCTCTCCATCCAATATCTCGCCGGTAGAAGCCTTCTGACCAGTTAATCTCCTCGACAGCTCGATAAGCTCGGTCTCGTGCCTCTTCAAGATCATTCCCCTTGGCAGTAATTCCGAGAACACGCCCACCAGTGGCGATATATCTGCCTTCAGAGTCAAAAGCAGTTCCGGCATGGAATATCTTAATGCTTGGAGCAGCATTCTCAGCTTGTTCAAGGTTTTGAATTAATGTTCCCTTCTCATAAGATCCAGGATATCCCTTACTTGCCATTACCACAACCATGGCTGACCCTTGAGACCAGTTCAATGACACTCCATTTAACTCCCCTCTGCAAGCTGCGAGTAGAACTTGCGCCAGATCAGATTCCAACCGGATCATCAAGACCTGTTTAAGTCATAAAAGCAGTAAAGAAACCACATTAGTTAAAAATGACTTAATATATCAGCAACTAAGGATAATGTGGTGTATCACATTATGTAATCAATCTGTCAAAACAAATAAACTGAATGATCAAAGATGTAATGGATGTGCCTCCGTCTGGGTTATCAACTACAAAGGTGTCTATGGGTATATTTGGGAGTTGGGGAAAGGAGAAGGGAATAATCCCAAAGAAAATGAAAGGTGAACTGACCGGTAACTTTCCCATTTAAAATTCTCTAAATTAGATGAACCAAGAAATACAATGGAGAGAGTACTTTAAAGATTTTTGCAAGGTTGGTTAACTGATTGAATAGAGTTGATAGGCTTAGCTGGAATCTTTATAATCTTCCCCTCTAATAATATTTTCCAAACAAGAAAGGTGTCTCATAAAAAGCTATCCATCCCTACCATTATACCTTTTTAAACAACCTAAAAGAAATAGGTCGTGAAAGAGAATGAGGATAGCAATCGGTGCATTAGCAGAGGCATCAATGAGTATATACACATTAAACAATCATGACTCAAGAGGCCAAAGGCACAAGCAAGGTATAAATAAACTGCATTAGCAGAGGCATCAATGAGTATATACAAAAAAATGAAAAAAAAAAAAAAAAAAAAAAAAAACGGAAAAGAAAAAGAAAAAACACAGCTGAATCCTTTGAATAGAAAAATGGAAACATCAATGGATCCTTCCGAATTGTGGGATAGTTAAAATTAGGTATCTAGGATCCTGTTCATTACCAATATAGTATGTTTTAAGGCATGCTGTTGGTCACTTTAGAGTAGAGAAACTTGAAGCTAGAAAACGGACTTATTATAATCTCAAGAATCTTAACATAACGGACCTGGCATTCTGGGTCTCCAAAGCGTACATTGTACTCAATTAACTTAGGCAAGCCAGACTTCTTCTCAATCATAAGCCCGGCATATAGAACCCCGACAAACTTGCAGCCTTCAGCTGACATACCTTTCACTGAAGGGATAATAATAGAATCCATTACTATAGTTTGCAGTTCCTTGGTCAGAATAGGTGCTGGCGAATATGCACCCATGCCGCCAGTATTTGGTCCAGTATCACCATCACCAACTCTTTTATGGTCCTGGGCAGATTCAAGTGGAATTGCATTTTCTCCATCAACCAATGCAAAGAAAGATACCTCCTCTCCTTCTAGAAATTCTTCCACAATCACACGACAACCAGCAGAACCAAAATCACCCTTCACGAGCATCGAATCAACAGCTTCATATGCCTGTTCCACAGTCATGGCAACAGTAACTCCTTTTCCAGCAGCCAATCCATCTGCTTTGATAACAATTGGTGCTCCTTGTTCTTTAATATATAGCTTTGCAGCAGATGGGTCTGTAAATGTTTTGTACTGCACTAATGGGCTCATGATTAGTTAGAAGAATCAAAGTAAGGACCGCAGGATGGAAGGAAAAGTTTAAAAAAAAAGCATCATGCACATGATAGAAACAAAAATGGTAGAAGATGAGGTCTTCACAGGTTGTCACATTTCCCAATTATTATCCTATTTTTAATAATAACATTCTAAAAAACACATCCAAACAACTGTATAGAATATTTATGTTACAAATTTCTTGGGGATAACATGTACTACCCAGGATATATGCACAGATAATCAGTCTTGTCCCCACAGAATAAGGATGAACCATTGATTTACTATCTGATATTTGGAATTAGAATTGGGCAAACAAACCTTGGCAGTTGGAATTCCATATTTGTCACACAAATTCTTCATGAAATTCTTTGAACCTTCCAAAGCAGCAGCTTCTGCAGAAGGGCCAAAAGTTGGGATTCCAGCCTTCTCTAAATTATTTACGATACCTGAAACAAGTGGAGCTTCAGGTCCCACAACCACTAGTCCCACACCCCATTTACGGCAAAACGAGATTACTGCAGCTCCATCATTGATGTCAAGGTCTGTAATGCAAGTGGTGTTTCCTGACTTGGAAATTCCTGCATTGCCTGGAGCACAAAGTACAGCACCAACAGATGGTGATCGTTGCAAGGCATAGCAGAGAGCATGTTCACGTCCCCCTCCACCAATGACAAGAACAACCAGCCTTTCTTCTTTGGTGCGGACAAAAGTAGTAAAAAGAAAGTAAATAAAATGAAGTGCATAAAGTACATACAATACAAATATACTATATCAATCTTAGGTTCATAAATCATAACCAAGGAAAACATGAAGTTATTGCAGTGCTTACGAGAATCACTTGTGCCAGCACCAACTGAAACTGATGGCTCTGAATCCCCAACAGCACATTTGAAAGCGCTATGAAATGTTTGTGAGCCACTCAAATGACGGTTAGCTGGGAAAATACTATGAGTGGTGGAGCATAATTTGAAGGGCTCAAATAAGAAAGCAGAAGACTTTTGGAAAAAACAGGCCTGTCTGAATTTAAACAGCCTGGAAATTCCACTGTGAAGATTCAAAGAAGCCCCAAAGTTTAAAGTGGCACAAGACATTCCTCTCAGCTTCAAGACAAGTTCTCACTCTGCAGAATTAAATCATGACCCTTAAATATAATAAGACAAGAGAATAGAAAGAAGTAACATAATCATCCTAAGAAGCACATTAAGACCACACCAAATGGAACCTACACGGTGCCAGTTGTAGTACATGCTTAACTGGACATATTACTCATTCAGCTAATTTAACAAACAGCTCGTGCTCATGAGTAAAGATACAAAAGTCCCAAATCCAACACCGGCTGGGGGAGTTAAAACTAAAAATACAGAAAATAGAGAAACTGGCATGAATTTTGAGTAAATATTTTAGAGAGAACAAGAAGAAAACAAGGCGCGAACAGTTAGTCCAATCCCCAAAGATTTCAAACTAAGCAAAACCCATTTATTATTTAGTTCCTTTTCTTTCTGAAAAATAAAAATGCGAAGTAAGAAAATGCGATGGTAAGCATACGGACATAAAAGGTGAGCAATCACCACGCCGACGAGGGCGGTGAAACCGTGAAACGGCGGCGATGAGAGGTCGGGATTCCAAAAGACAAATTAGCGTATCAAAAGGGCGGGAATAATTCTATACCACCAGGAACTCCGAGATTAGGCCAATGGAACGGGTTCTCTTCTCAGTCACTCTGCTAAGTATACGAGCAAATTTATATTCGTTTTACTTGGAAAGTTTATTTTCTGTTTTCTTATTATTATACATACTAACTAATAATTCTATTTGATTTTTTTTATAAGGCTTGATCTTTTTTATAACGTACTCCTTAGATCTTAATTATAAAATTTATTTATCGAATTTAGAAAGATTAAGGAGAGAAGTTAAATTAGTTAATTATAATTATTTTCCAAAGATTGAAAATTATATAAGACAAAATTACTTGAATCCGCGCACAATACTCTCGCTTGTCCTGATTAATCCTGACACAGTTCGCAACCAACAGGGTTCGCAAAATATAGAGAGGCAAAACATATTAACCCCTAATAAATATATTGTGGGTTAATATAGCGAGGCAAAACGCAAAATATTCTTGACACATTTATTTATTAGTCCTAACCCATTTATTCACTTTGGACGGATGGTTTTAAAAAATATTTTTAAAAGAATATTAAAATTATTTTATTTAAAAATAGAAAAATAAAGTAGAATATTTCACTTGATAGAATATAAGTATGTTGTTAAATTGATTATTGTGGAAGAAGTATTAGTAGGGATAATATAGGAAAAATATGACAAAAATTGCTCAAAATTATTTTATAAAAAAAAATTATAATTAAGGTGTATATGACATTAATGAGTTGCAAACATTATTTACTTTATTAAATATAGAGGTGTATTATTAAATTATTATTGAGAAAGTATAAATAGGGGTATTATAGGAAAAAATTGACAAAAGTTAAAACTTCTCTTATAATTAAGGCCAAAACCAACTCCAAAAAAGTGCTTATAATTAGAATAGGAGGGAGTACTTACTTATTTTTAAAGGCATTAATTATTATTTTTATGTATGTCCATAATTAATGCGGGTAGTAGGTGAGAGTAATAATTAATATAATATTATAGTTTAGTACAATTAGTAGAGTAATATTAAAAGTTACTTAAATTATAGAATAATTTTATAGACTTTAATTGTTTTTATTAGTTTGTAACAATGGTTAGTTGGTGCCTTATAATAAAGACCAGAGGGAGTATATAGGAAAAAAATTTCAAAATTTTAAACTCTCAAATAAATGATTTTGCATAAAATGAACTAAACTTAATTTGAGATTTTGAAATATTGAATTTATTTTTTTATTTTTTTTATATGAAACTCTCCCTTCTAACTATAAGATGCCCATGTACTCTTATCCCCTAAATTTATTTCAAACTATCTATGTTAATCACATATATCAAGATGGTTTCTATACATGATAGTTTCAATGCTAATTGAATACTCCTTCTGGTTCTAATTATAGGACAATATTTGAGAGTTAGTTTTGGTCCTAATTATAAGACAACTTTCTTATTTTTGTCAATTTCTTCATGAAACACCCCTATTGTATTTTCTCAAATGTGTTTAGTTTTTGGTGAGTATATATATGTGGGTGCGTAGAGTCTTTCAATCAATAAAATTTTTAAATATGTATGTGTGTGTGTGTCCACACACAAATATATATAGACACACGCACATATATATGTATGTATACATATATGTATGTATGTGTGTATCTACACACAAATATATATATATATATATGTGTGTGTGTGCGCGCGCGCATATATGTATATTTGTGTGTGTGTCAGTCAATATATATGCGTGTGTTTAAACATATATGTATATTTGTGTGTGTGTCAGTCAATATATATGCGTGTGTGTGTATGTACATATATAAACACACACACACATGTGTGTGTACATATGTAGATATATGTGTGTGTGTTAGGATATATGATATTGGAGAGATATGTGGTAGGAGCTATTGATTCATTTTTACTTATATCATTTTAAATTTATATAAGGACATTTTAGGAAAATGAGTTAAAATAACTAATTTAATTTCTTTCCTTAATTTCCACAAAATCGGTTAAATGTGTTTTATAATTAGGACCGGAGGGAGTATTATATTTTAGGATTTTTTTTTCCCAACTATAGGAAAACTAATACATTTTGTACAATATATTTAATTAATTTTTTTAATATTTATAAATTACTAGTAGTTATTTATGTCCTACATTAAAATGCATAAGGAGTATAAAAATTATACTTGTTGTAAACATTCATGACATGATAATGTTTCTTGGGGACTTTATATGGACACATAATTAGGACAAATTCATGCATTGTCTCAATCTTGTAAATCACTTCCTAATATCTTTTCTCAATTGATGTTTGGTAATCATCACCTATAAGTGTGTTGACTATAAGAGTATAAGTGAGGGCAAGGAAAAGTGATTTTCAGTTGAAAAATGGTCTCCTTGTCCGCGTGTTTAAATATTTTCTGACCATGATGTCGGAAGGAACCTGATGCAACCAGACTTTAACTAAACACAGTAAGCATACAAATCATAAAAATAATACTGTATTATCTCTGTCCTAGTTATAAAAATATTTTTGTAGTATAATTTATACTATAAAAATATTCCTATAATTAAGATCAAAAAAAAAAGTGGTAAATCAAGGTCGTTTCATAGGACTCAATCAAATTAGAGTTAAGTGTTAAATTTCCTTATTTGGTTTAAATTGAACAAATCACAATTGTTTTTAATACAAGTAAAAGGAAATTCAATAAGAACAAGAAACTAATAATAGCAAATACTTTTTACACAGAGCAAATTCCAATATGAAGAAGTACAACTTAGGGGTTCTTAGATTTTATCCCCACTTAATTAATTTTAATTTAACTTACTCGAGTTAATCTAGAGTATTAACGTCATAAATGTAATGTGCCTATCCATTTATATATTTATCTCAATTAATTATGTAATGTCTCACACAACTAAATAAGATAAGATGTACTTTAAATCGAGCTCATTATAATTTGATTATGCGGAGTTTTTAGGTATATATCTAGTAGACGTAAAATTAAAACATAATTTCACATTATTTAATTTTAAAATTCCTTTGAAAGCTAAATTCCAAACATGCTCCCTCAACAATAACATTAAAGACTAAATACATGATTAAATAAACTGAAATAAAATTAAACAAAATTAATAGAAATAATCTCTAAATCTCAAACAAACAATGAAGAAGAAAATTTAGCCACAGCTTTATTCAAATCCATATCAGCAACAATAAAATCAAAGTTCAGAGCAATGATGAAAATCACAGGATTTGAGCCAAAAAAAAAAAAAAATGAAAATCACAGGAAGAGGGATATAAAACTGAAGTACTCACCGAAGAACGACGGTGCTCTCCCAATCACTCCTCCGACCAAACAGCGGCTCCTCTACTCTGGTTCTTCGATGTTGCCCCTTGCTCCAGGTCGAAGACACAGATGAATCGTGCCTCCTCTCGGTATTCCTAACACCAGTATTTTTTCTCAATGATATTTATGCAGCGATCACCTGTGTACCAAAACTTCAGATACAATTAACCAGTGAGTTGAGGTTATTGCAAAGCAAATTGAAATACAAATACGGGAGAAAGAACATCAGCCCTAGATAACTATTATCGAAAACACGTTTTCCATAGAAACAGACTCTCGTAACCTTACTCTGTTCAATTATCAACAAAGACAACAAATTAAGCAAGGACCAAATACATTATTCACCGACAATAAATGCATGAATACGTAAAGATTATCGGGAGCCATGCCTAAATGGACCATTCAACAAAAACTCCGGCGAAGGTTTTATTAAGTTCCGTGTTACTTTTCAGCAATTCAGCAGAGAAAAACCGACATTGGCGAGCAACAAGTCGTAGAAGCGAGAGAAAGTGAACCATATTAGATTCGGGAGACTTACTGGAAAAGCAATAGAACCACGGATGAGGAGAGCAGGTGGCGGCGGAGGCGATGTCTGGAGGAGGAAAGTCGACCATGCAGAGAAGAAGCGGCTGAAGAGGAAATGGGGTTTTAAGCGCGATGGGTAAAATTGGAAAGTCCAATTTTTGCGGAGGATGAGTTTCTATATGGGGTTAAGGAGCGATAATCACGTATGCGCTTTTCTCTAACCGAGACCCGTAGTTTTTTTTTTTACGGGACCAAAAATGCGTGTAGTTCGTTTTGGGAGAAAAATGCCATGGCCGTCGAGTTGACGAATTAACTTGAATAGAGCGGCGACGTTGATGATTTAGGCCCGATAAGGCGATTTGGACGATGATGGAAAGTAAATAAAACAAAAAAAAAAAACTAAAATACCCAGCTAGCCGGCCACTGTCGCTGCTGACCACCACCGACTGCGGCGACTGGCCACCACCTCCCCCTGGGTATTATTTATTTATTTATTTACTTTCCATCATCGTCCCGTCGTCGTCAAATCACTTGTTATCCAAATCTTTCAAATCGCGTCGGCGTCCATCCAAGTTAACGGTCAATTAACGGCCGTGGCATTTTTGCTCCCAAACGTAACCACCTGTATTTTTAGTCAAAAAAGCTCGTGGTGCTTTAAGGCTTACGGGAGAAAAGCCTATGTGTATTATTGCTCATTAACCCTTCTATATGCCAACGAGGCAAGAGAGAGGGTAGGAGGTGGTGGGAAAGAGAAGAAGAGATAAAAAGGTTTATTTTATCCCTCAAATTTCTACCATTGGATGAGATTATAATCTAACAATATTAAAATGGATAGACAAAGGTAGGTAAAATAAAAATAGAAAGAATAACTTATCCCAAAAAATTTATTTATTAGCCGGGGTAGTATATAATAATAATAATATTGATAATAATAATAACTTTGTTTCTTTTCTTTTTCTGTTCAATAAGCATAATTAAAAATTTATATTCTAAGTTGAAATATCACAAATGATGTACTCACATAATATTGATATCTCTTGAAATATCAGGAAAATCTCTTTAATTACCTATTGATAACTCCTTAAATATATCAAAATATATCTCAAATCTATTAAAAATGAGAAGTGATAAAAACATACATAGTGAATATATGCTATTAGTCTTAAATGTTAAAAACTAAGTAACTAATTTATAAAAATTAAGAAAATTAGTTACAATTGTCATTCATAAGAAACAAGTTAGTTTATTTAAAGTAACAATTTTAATCATTTGTATTTGATACTCCTTGATAAAATTCCTTGATAAAAGACCCCTTTTTTATATGTGTAATAACTGAGATAATTTAGGAAAAGAAAATTATAAATTTGAGATAACTGGATTGAAAATTTTCATTTATAACTAGCATCAACCTCTGTTGTTTGTTCTCTCTTGGATGTGGTGGAAGTATCACCCAACTTGTATTAATATCCTCAACAATTTCACTATCGTTTTGTAATATTGATTTTAGACACCTGAACATTAATACCTGCAAGTGGGTTTTAACTTTGCCTTTTGTGAAATTTATCATGATGATATTCCATTTTTCTCAAACTCTCTGATTCCAAACTCCATGCTAAAGTTTACACTTTAGAGTTAACCTTTTCTTAAAGCTCCTTAATTGTCTTATCCATAAAAAAGCATGCATTTGGCAATTCTCTTGGATGCAACCAACCAGAAAAATCTAAAACTAGATTATACAAATAAGGACTTAAAGAATAGTGAATTCAGATCCAAACCCCAGAGCTCGAGCACAAGATCAAAACTAACTGGAATAGGTTGGAAGCACAATTCAAGGGGTATCATAATTTATACATATACAAACTCATACCGCTTTTCTTACAAAACTCACTCCAATATTACCTGTCTCAGATGATATACATGGAAAAAAAGCGGTTTCTCCAGCAACAACATAAAACAACTCCATCCACCCACTACACGTTCAAAAACGGCAACTTTTTTTTTTTTTTTTTTTTTTTTCCATGTCATATATATATCCTATGAACTCTTTCTGTGAAATTCTTTCTGATCAGATGCACCAGATGATTTACAGCCTGGTAAGAAACAACAACTGGATGAAACAGAGTTTGGGAAAAGTTGCTAGGTGTTCAAAGCCATAAATAAGTTCTGCTTACGAGCATGCTCTGGAATAAGCCGATTGATGATATCAGGCGGTATACCCATGAGCTCTGCGAGAAAGAAACATATAGAAGTCACGGAGGCCATAGGACTAAAACATGAGAAAATACCTACTTTAGGTGCCAAGTTGTTGAATTTTTGTATGGCTTTAATGCCCAAAAGGTATTTTGCTCCAATCACATTTTGAAAAATTGTATTCAGTATCAATGTATACAATATACACATAACGTCTTATACTTTTATCAATATTTATGTGTAGTACATTCACTAGTGTCACGCGCAAACTTGGTAACTGGTATAGTGCTGTGGATAAAGCATTTTCCAAAGAACTATTGCAATCTATTAGGTAGTAATTCCAGAACTCACCCTGAGATTTAAAATTAAACAGAGGAGGAAGTGGGCGGCCATTAGGAAGGCGGGTGTTTGGGTCCCTTAATTCATCAAAGAAGGGATGAATGCAAGCTTCCAACTGCAGTATCATAAAATGGCGAGCTTCAAATAGTACAATAAAAATATTCTACATCCATGACCACAACAAAGGAAAAGAAACAGGGGAAAAAGACAGAGATGCTAAACTTACAGCAGTGCATCGTAAATTGGGAGAGTACTGAAAGAATCTGCATACAAGGTCAACTGCTTCTGGGGGTAAACGTTTCTGAAAGACCTGCCAGATAAGGATAAAACCAAGGTATAAATCCTCCGTGCCAAAAGATTCATTTTAAGGGTATTAACACCAGCACAAAAGTTGTGCCAAAGTTGGGAAAAGCTCAAAAAGATAGTTCCCCATTCACATATAATGACAATACCAGTCTGCAATCATATTGAAATAAATGGCGATCCCTATTCCAGATTCTGCTATGTCTATGAGACCACCCACAATGGGCAACCAGAACCGCCTTAGATTTTGTGTGTGTGTGTGTGTGTTGGGGGGGGGAGAGCAGTTGTTAAATGTAAGACTTCATGTCTCTGAATTCTGAATAGAACATATCCCCACATCTCGGCATCCTTGGACTAGGAAGAGTCAATAATGCACAATCTATACACCATTCTGCTCAATATCAACAAAAGATCATGGGATTCTTGACAGCAATTTACTCTAATACCATTACTGCTTAGCCATGTTGATTTGTATCCTTCAGTAGAATGTGCCATTGAATGATAAAAATAAGCTTCCTTCTTAACAATTTCATTTTAAAATGAACCAAGCCAAGAACTCTCTTTTTTGAAAGGGGGACCATTGAACTTTGGTATGGATTATGCTTCCAATGATCCGATCTATCTGATAAAAGGATTTTCCTTGACCTCATAGCAATCTCCATACAAGATGCTCAACATGAATCAACAAATTCACCACATCCTAGCAAACAAGAACAAATAAATTCTAAAAGCTTAGTCAGCCAATGGTGCCAGTCTCTTTACAACACAATAGAAAAAAATAGGCATAATTCCATCAAAGGAACCATGTGATTTGCCGATAAAATTAAGTAGGAAAGAATAGGGCAATAGGCTCATAAATAGTAAAAATGTAGGATACCCTTGGCAAAGGATGAGAATGAGGGGGTTAATCAAAATCATGAATTATTTTAGCATTTCTGTCAAATTAAAGGAAGTAAGCAAAGACGTGATAGAACAGACCTTGTGCCATGGATGAGGTTTGATCTGCGGAAACTTGAATTCAGTATAATTTGGGTTCATGCATTTTATCTCTTCCCGGGTTGGAGTTCCCAAAACCTGAACAAAAGCAGCTTCTCCTTTATACTACCAGCTTACTTGTACCAAGAAGAAATATTCAAGTATAAAAGTGCAACTTAAAGAACAAAAGGGAGAACCACCACACAAATGAGTTAGATTCTCCCTTTCCTTTAGCATGGATATAAAAAAATGGGAAAATTTTCACATTTATCATTTCACATTGAACTGACTGAATTTAGTCAGTCTAACAAAAAGCCTCACACGATTTATTTCAAGGATTACACAAATCTAAGATAGTAATCCAGGCTTTCACAAAATATTTCCGGCAAAATGTGAATCTACTAGCCCAAATGACAAAA
The DNA here is from genome assembly GCA_019022655.1 of Acacia acuminata. Taxonomy (NCBI): domain Eukaryota; kingdom Viridiplantae; phylum Streptophyta; class Magnoliopsida; order Fabales; family Fabaceae; genus Acacia; species Acacia acuminata. Next base: position 4,710,256 of record JAFJYI010000010.1, read on the forward strand.
AGATAGTTATCCCCTCACCTTGATGATTTCAACTAGTTGATCAACTCCGCTTTCTCCAGGAAATAAAGGCTGCAAAGTAAGTTAAACATCAGTGACCAAGAAATGACAAGAAAGAAAATGTGAGTGATGTGTGTGTGTGTGTGTGTTTTTTTTTTTTTTTTTTATTACCTGTCCAAGAAGTAGTTCAGCCATCACACATCCAGTTGACCATATATCTATGGCAGTTGTATACTCAGTAGCACCAAATATGAGTTCTGGAGCACGGTAATATCTTGAACAGATATAAGAAACATTTGGTTCTCCTTTCACCTGAAGAATATGATTAAAACCTGAGCAAAGAAACAAATACTTCCAGCAAGCACCAGTGGGCTTAATATCTTACCAACACTTTTGCACTTCCAAAATCACAAAGTTTTAGTTGATGTGTGTGTGGATTCACCTGCCATAAGCAACATGCATTAACACACGACACAAGAAATTATAACTGATGCTCACATGCATTTACTAATAACATAAATAATACCAAGGAAACAAACTTTAGATTTCAAACAAAATTTATTTAGATTTAGAGTGTAAAGAAAATTTCAAACACTTCTCGGTCATGATATGAACATGCAAAACTTTATACCAAGGAAACACACTCTAGAGCACTCAATATAATACCAAAATAAATAGCTCAATGGGATGTCTTACTAGTAAGTTCTGAGGTTTAATGTCACGATGACATATTCCAATACAGTTATGTATATAAGCAAGGGCCCTGCAAATCTGCAGCAACACATGTAAGAAAAGAAAATAATAATAATACTAATAATATAAATATTATTTACATATTATTATAATTAATTAACAACAAAAACATAGAAGAAATGTTGGAGATTTAAAATGTGTGAACCAAATGATCATTCTTGGGTTTTGCTTCTCTTGGAAGTCTCTTAATCAAATGTAAATGCAATATCCACAGTTTATAAAACAGAAAAATCAAGTATGGTTCATATTTTAGTAGGATTTTTTTTTTTTTTTTAAAAAAATAAATATTTTTTTTTTTTTTTTTTTTGGCAAATGCTTAAATATTTGCAGGCACAGCTTGAACCCGGGATGTGGGCGTCACAAGGATGCCTAGTGCCACTAGAGCCAAAGGCTCTCAGTATTGCATACTATTTGTGAGAAATTAATTTATATGGGACATTTGTAAGTGTGTAATCATCTAAAAAAGTGAACTGTCGCCTCTACCTATTCTCAAGTTTTTTCACACCAAATCAGACACAGAAACAGACAACAGCATACCTGGTAGGTATATAGCTTGACATATATTAAAGGCATTCGCTGATTCATCCTGCTATAGTTCCTTGCAATACGGTTAACAGTTTCTGGAACATATTCAAGCACAAGATTCAAGTAAACCTCGTCTTTGTCAGTTGTTGAAAAGAAGCAATGCCTAAGGGCAACAATATTTGGATGATCCAGCATTTGCATAATCTGTAACTCTCTGTTCTTGTAGCGCTTGTCCTGGAGAACCTTCTTGATGGCTACAATCTCTCCAGTTTCTCTACATTTTGCCTAATAAAACCATTAAAGTGAGTATAATTACAACTATATTGTTATTACAAAGTATGAGATATGATCAAAAGAAGTCAAGAGAAAAACAATGAAGCTCTCCCTCACCTGAAAGACAACACCAAAAGAGCCTGTTCCAACCACATGTTCTGCAATGTAGCTGACATTCTGTCAAATCAAACAGAACATACGTCAAGGACCTTGTCACCAGCTAGTAATTCACTATGATCAGATAAATAACTGAAATATTTTTATCTATCAAAAAGCCAAAAGAAGTTTTACCTGCTTAGATTGACCATTTCGACCGCCAATGCTAGTTCTTATCACACGTCCTGTTTCGGTACCAACACCATCAATGATGTCAGGCTCACTTTCCTGAAAATCCAAATAGTAACAACTCAGAACGAGAAAAGCCAATAAAACAAAATTGAAGTTATCAGATGGTAAGTTCTGGCGGTAGCCATTTCTTAAATCACATAAAGTGCCCTTGGTGTTAAGGAACCACTTCGAAACTACCCTGCATTGGCAGGTTATCAAGCAACGAACGCAAAAGAAAACTCATCTGGGAGGCAATCCAAGCTCGTAATAAGTTCTTTTCGGCAATTGAAATGAAAAAATCAACCATCTAAAAGATAAAGTGAGAATAACCAAGAAACTTTACTCTGTCGTCATCATTGTCAGTCTTGTCCCTCAGCCTCAATTCAAGCATCTCTTGCCCAAGCCAATCCACTGAACTAGATGAACCCCTGAAGCCATTAACAGACCTTGAACTGCTCGCCCCACCATTTCCAAGGCTAGCAGACGCCATGAATCACTGTGACAAGTATCGCGAGTTCTACAACCTGCTGCCTTCTGAATACCAGACTTTTGTGTTGCTAATTTCCTTCAAGAACATATCACCCTATAAGAATTCATTGACAACATAGGCAAACTGAAACGCAAAAAGCAAAAAGCATAATACCCACAACGATTAGTATAATGTAACAAAAAGGAAAACTCGAAAGCTTTTAGCAAACAAAAATTAAACTAACAAGCAAACGAAAAAAACTATCTATGAAGAATAACCAGATCTAATCCTTTAAACCTCCAGTTGCGAAAAATTAAATCATCACAAAGTTTAAACCGTGAATGAATTAAACTTAACACTGAACACCAAGGACACAATTTCTAAAAACAGCAAAGGAAAAAAGAAGAAGTAAGAATCTAAACTTAACCCAACACAGCATCAAATCCAAACATTAGAACGAACGATCAAAATCCAAAAAAAAAAAAAACCCGTAGATTCTCCCCACTAACCTGCAAGTGTTTCTGATCAAAATCGGGCCACTGCAGTTTCATTGTCCTTAACCTCAGCTTCAATCTATGAAAAAAATTCCCTCTGAAAAAACTGATAGACCGAAAGAAAGATCGGATAAACTGCTTAATTTATCTTCACATTTCCCCCTCAGTTTATCGCTCTCTCTCTCTCAAATTTGCTCGTCGCGATACTGTTCAGCGCTTTGCTGTTCTGTCCTTCTTTCTCTCGAGTAACTCCTTTTTTTGTCAAACGTTCTCTCTAGTTTCTGACACATATCCAGAATCTATTCCATTTTCTATAACCATTTATCTATTTTGTATTTGGTAATAAAAACAAGAGATAGAATATTTTTTGTTATTATTAATGTTATTATTATTTTTTTTTATTAGATCATAATCTTAATAGGAAAAAAAAATTAATTTTGATCTAATAATAAAAAATGATAGTGATATTAATAATGACAAAATATAGTAGTGATAATATCTTATCTTTAAAAACAATTAATAAAATTTTTTTATCAGATGACATTTATCATTTTTTTATGATTAATTTTATTCCTGTTCTTTTTCATCACTATTATATTTCTCTTCGATGAAAAAAAAAATTATATTTGAAAGATATTTTTGGTATTTATTATAAGGCATCAACTAACAAATTTATTTGATCTTTTTTATAAGACACTTATTTATTCCTAAGGAGTATTAATTATTCTTTTCTACGTATGGCTATAATAAATAAAGGTAATGGGTAAAAGTAATAATTAATATGATATTAGAAATTAATGTAATTAGTAGGAGTAATATTAGAAATTATTTACATTGTAGGCTAACTTTATTGACTTTAACTGTTTTTATTAGTTTGCGAGAATTATTAGTTGGTGCCTTTAATTAATTTTAACTATTTTGTTAAACTATACAAAAACTGTTATAAAAAAGATTGAAGGGGTTGGATAAATTAATTAATTATAAAAAGTATATTTTAATTTCTTATAAAATATCTTTTTAATATATTTTATTGCGCCAATAGATTAATTTTAAAAAAAAAAAATATAAATCATGAATTCAACTTTTTTTAACGTCAAAAAAATGGATTCTACTTTCTTTTTTTTTTTTTTTCTTTTTTTTGCCAGCGTGTATTGAACTCAATGTTATAATCTTTAAAGTTCAAATACTGTAAATACGAAGATATTATTGATACCTAATAATCAGGTTGTTTTGGCAATTAATCCAAGAGGTTTAATCACTTAAATTAATACGAGATCTTTGTCATGAGCCCATCCGAAAAGAGAAACAAATTGTTTCATTTATTATTGCCAAGGCGAATTTCCTTTTATGCCCTTGTTTGATGATAATTGCTTAGGTTAGGAGTTTTTTTGTTGTTGGGTGCGTTTGAAGACAGAAGGTTAGATTTAGGTTAAATAATTTCTGCTCAATTATAAGCAAGTATAACTAAATAATAAACATTCATATGAAATAATATATATTTTTCCAACAAAGATAGGTCTAATTAATATTAAAAAAATTACTTATTGGTTCCTATTACGTAAAACTTTTTGTCATTAGTTTATCAAAAACAATTTTTTAGTTAAATAAAATGTTTACAATGCATAAAAAATGTTAGAAATACAAATATACATTTTAATAAAAATTATTAAGTGTGATTTAGCTAAATGTAAAAATAAATAGTTTAATTTATTTTAAGATTCTGTATTCATCTTCACTTCAAATAATTGCATATATATGTTGCTCGTATGTATTATTTCGCAGTTCTTTTTTTTCAAAAAAAAAAAAAAATAAAACTAGAAGCCCTTTGTTTGTTGAAAATTATAGGAATAGAACGGGATGTAGTGACAGCAAAAAAAAAAAAAGGACTAAAATGATAATGATCATAAATTTTTTTGATAAGAGAATACTGCAATTTGTATCATAAATTAAAATATAAATTTTATTTATATATTTAGAACTTGAGATAATAATAGATACATATAAAATAGGATTGACATGTATAAAGTTATGATTATCTAGATTTCTAGTTGTTAAGAAATGATAACAGTTACCATTTGAGTGGATACGCATGCTGATATCTTTTTTACTCATTCTTTATATAACACTGATGTACTATTAATCCCCCATTCCCTAGATCATATAATTTTAACTTTAGTTAAATTTAGTTGTGTAATATCCCTTGCTTATATATAATTGATAAAAGCATAATTATGGTCAACCAAACATAATTATATTTAAAAAAATCATTGGAAAAACCGAATTGGAGATTCGGTCAAAAAAAAAAAAAGGGGCTTCTCATTTTTCATAATTAGAAAAAAACTAAAGTTCAAATTCTTTCAAGGAGATATGATGAAAATTGCTAGGAAATTTTCATCTAAAAATCACGTGGCTTATTTTGCCATATATTTTTTTAGATAATTTATTTCATGGGTAATGTCAATTTACCCTGCATGCGGTAAAATTTTAATTTTTTATTGGGCAAATAGAAATGTGATGTTTTTTGTATCGGTCTACGAAGGGGCTTCTCATTCATAATGTAGAAAACTAAAGTTCAAATTCTTTCAAGGAGAAAAAATAACATCGGGGTGTTTGTTGCTAATTTTATCTCTCTCTTTTTAAAAAAAAAAATTCAATACCATAGAAAAGTGAAATTTTATTTTATTGTTTTGAAACCAACAATTATATATGTTAGTTTCAGCAAGCATGCCCAAAACATAATGAAAGGCGAGTTTGTATAATTTTATGCTAATCTTACAAACATCCACCCTGTCATCATCAATATTTTATCCTACCATATATTATAAATATTAATTGATATATAATTGAAAATGATGAAGCTTATGTAAGCGAAAACCAACCCTTTTTGTTTCATATGCTTGAAGATTTGACTAAAATTCATGACATCACATCCCCGTCAATATGGGAAAAAATAATATCTGCCCAATGAACTAAACATTATGCTAGGACTGATAATGGCTCGAAGTTGGGAGTGCAACAGATTATGCTCTATTACGATTCCCTGGACGCTATCAATATAATCATGAGGAAGCTATTTGTTATGATGATCATCCGTGACGAGAGACATCATCGCGATATCGAGATCTTCTCTTCTAGGATTGAGACGTCAAGCTTTACTCAAGAGATAACATTGCATGTGCGGACTATTTGGTAGGAAGACCATGATGCTCCTCCTCATGAGGACATGATCATTATCCCAAATGAGTTCTGTGGGGTGTCTTGACTTGGTGGCAAGGGACCAAATGGCTCGCCAATCTTAGTATTATAGTTTATTTTGTTTATTTAGGGCTAGAGTTTATAGTCTAGCTCCTATTTTATACATTTAAACTCAAGCTTTTGTATTATGCAAAAAAAAAAAAAAAAAAGAACTAAACATTAATGTAGAAATGAGTTTGGATTTCGCTTTGAACAAGGTGAAAATGAAATTTGATTGTACATCTAATACTTGATTTCTTATCAAATCACCCTTCATATTGATTGAATAGTGAAAATTTTGGAACTAGATCTTCTCATGATCTATTTTTCTCATTATCCCTCATAAACCCATCTAGTCCGTTAATTGAGAAGAGTGGAAAAATGTTAAAGTAGTATTGTGACTTTTTTTAGATTGATTGGAAATATATGATTTATAGATTATGAGGGATGATGAAAGAAACCTGGTCCGAAAATTTTAGGTTAATATGAGATTTGGTCCTTATAGTTGTTTCTCATTTTGGTGAAACAGAAAAGCAAGTGAATTGTGTTTTATAAAAATTTTCATGTGTGCTATAAACTCAATAGAACGTTAAATTAAAATAGAGCAAGGTAACATATCTAACTAATAATGTTGATCAGATGAGACAGTGGGAGAGATGAAATACTAGAAATTTATATTGGTGCGATCAACCACTTTCCTATATAATGTTCTTAAAGACTATTTCTTAGACTTTTCACTATATGTTCTCTAGAATTTAATGAGTTCTTGGCACTTCAATACAATCTGCAGTACTTCTCTTAGTTGTCAAATCCTCACTTCACATACCCACAATGATATTTATAAGTCCCCTCTTTTAAGTTCCCATAACTTTAAGAACAAGAGGCACCTATATTTGAACACTTGAACGGGCTATGGTCAAATATTGAACAGTTGAAGAACAATTACTAGAGGCATCATATTTGAATATTTTATCCAATAATTAACTAACAAATGTTCTGTAAATCTTTTAGAAATTAAACACAAAATTCAAATATCTGGCTCAATCCAATATATAGTTTACTAGTTGGCATAGGCAAAAGACCATGACGAAGTCCAAACAACTCAGATTAGTCGAATATAGCAAATGATGGTCGCGTCGAATCCGTTTTAAGCAAAAAAAGAAAACCAAGAAAAAAAAACCAGAACATAAGTATTCAAATAATAACTTGAGTCATCAATTAAAACATTCACAAAGACAATGTAATCCCTGTATAAGGTATTTACTAACAAGTATTCTTGATTATTTTTATAACAAATTAACTTATTAGTTTTCAATGAGAATTAAATATATATTTTTTCATATAAGCCCATATTTAATAAAGATGAGGGAGTGAGTAATAATTAATATGATATTAGAGTTTAATGTAATTATTAAGGATAATATTAAAAATCACTTGAATTTTAGAACAAATTTAATAATTTTAACTATTTTATTTGCATGTGAGAATTATTAATTAACGTCTTATAATAAAGACTAGAGAAAATACCAAATAAGCACTAATTGGCTATTCAATACGAGGTATTTGAAGGGGAGGGGAGGGGAAAGGAAATTTTTATGGGTTGGATTTTTTTTCCTTAAAAAAAAAATTAGAGAAGTGAGATTAAAAGTTGTTAATTAATTATTCTTTTATCTTACATCTTCTCTTTATGAAAAATTCTAAACGTACTTATTGAGAGATGTGAGAACCCTTTATCCTTTAAGCTTCGAGGGGAAAACCCATACTCAAATCAGAAAAAAAATAAAAAAATAAAAAAAAATCTATAACTTCCACTTCAAATCCCTCTTACCAAATACACAGTGGAATAGAAGGCTTAGCTTTATGCAAAGCACAGTCATATTCAACTATTCCAAATCTATTAATCAACTACTCATTCCGGTGAGTCAAACATTATTCGTATATAGGTACTAGTAGTCAACAAAATTTTTTTGACAAAAACGAATTCAATAAGATCTTCTAAAGCACGTCTATATAGTCAAGTATTGAGCTCAATAGTTGAATCAAATTTTGACGAAGAGCACTACAACATAGATTTAGTTGAATAAAACTTAGAATAATCGAATATTAATTAGATGTATAGGCAAAATCATGTTTGAATATAACTGAGTGTAGTAGAATATCAAGGCTAATATTCGAATAGTACAAAGTAAGAGTTGAAAAACAAGCCTCTACATGATTTCTAAAATTGGGCTTGTTTGACGAGTGTATTAGAAATACATTGTTTTGTGCTCACCGGTCATAATTAGCCTTGGTTGCTACTTCTAAAGAAGTTTCTTTCATTTATCAGTTCTTTCAGAACTTAAATTTCATTATTAATATTGTCACGGTTTATTCCAAATGTCATTATTAATTTCAAGCTGCTCAAATTTTAGAATTTGAACATTTGCAGGCTATTGGTGAGCTTAAAACTGGTAGAGCTATAACCAAGTAGGTACAATAAAGTGGGCTAGTGATACTAGATGAGGTTCTCATTTCTATTCTATATGCAATCTTCAACGAGGGTATAATGAAGCTTGTTCGGTGCTTGAAAAAATTTGTAGTGAAGGCTCAAATTCCTCTCAAAGAGGAGATGCTATTGCAGCTTATAAGCCACTCTTAAGCTTCTTATAAGCCATCCCTAAAAAGTTTACTTTTACTAATTAACTCCTCATCACTTGAGGGCCAACAGTGTAGTTTAAGGTAAAATAGAGACCTTTATTTTGCTTATATCTTATCTATCTATGCATGTAATAAGAGGTATTATATATTGTTACCGACTCATGAATAGCACTATCTCTTATGGTATACATCGTAGGTCTTTTAATGTTATAGTAACATTGATTACACGTAGATTGTATGATGTATAGAATTTAAGAAAATATTTAGTTGCATTATGTATGGCTCATAAACTACACAATTTATTGTACATTTTATACTAATATATATATATTTTTTGAAGAAAATCAATATGTATTAACTACAGGTAGTCTCAAGTGGCCCACGAAAGTTTTAACATGTTCATCTTCTTGTCTCACGAGGTTGTTGCGATATACATCTTCACACCATAACATTGAAGTTATGATTAATTAATGATAAACTCTCCAAGATGGCTTCAGCAGGTAAATAATGTTACTATACACACATTGAGTTAAAAAGATTACCACTCTGGTGGCCTAATCCTTGTTATGAATAGATTTTAAATGGATTTTTATATATCAAGGATTATTACTTAAATCAACCCTTAAATTGATAAAACACATATGCAACGGAATAAAAAATCCGTCCCAAATTTGCGACAGACTTTTGTATACCATCACAGATTTGCAATGGAATTTTTATTCCTCTTATTCCGTCCCAAATTACCTCTTATTCTGCCACAAAAATCCATTGCAAATGATCCATTTTGCAACGGATATTTCTTTCATTTACAAATTTTTATGACCGTTATGTTTTTTGGTCGCAAATTGCGACGAATATTTGTTTCTGTTGCAAATTCCATTGCAAATGGCAATATATTTTTTTCTCTCGTAAATTTCATCGCTCTTTTGATATTTTCTAGTAATAGGTATCACTAAAATTCTTTGTCAAGCATTACAACAAAAGTTTTAAGATATTTTGAATGCTATGCAATTAGTTTCAAATACAAAGGGACTTATTCAAGAATTAAGAGATTGTGGTTAGAAAAAAATATTTGAAAGTGTTGTTAATTTATCCAGACTTCATGAAATAGATGTTCCATATTTTGATGCTTAATATATTGAAGGTTTTTGTCGTCTACAACATGATCGAATAACTATTAAACATCATTATCATTTTGATATCTTCAATTCAACCACTAACTTTCAATTGCAAGAGTTAAATAGAAAGTTTAATGAGAAAACAATGGAACTTCTGTCACTTAGCTCTTCATTAGATTTGAAGGATGGTTACAAAGCTTTTAATGTTGATGATATTTGTAGTCTTGGAGAGAAGTATTATCCTCTTGATTTTTCTGAGCATGAGAGAATTAATTTGAATTGTCAACTGAAGCATTTCCATGAAGACATTCCAAAACATCCAAAGCTACAAAATTCATCTTCAATTTTTGAATTGTGTCAAGGATTGGCTAAGACGGGAAAAACAAATTTATATCATTTGGTTGATAGACTAATTCGTCTTATCTTAAAACTACTAGTTTTATCAACAAGTAGTGAACTTGCTTTCTCAGCAATAAAAATTATAAAGATAAGACTTTGAAACAAGATGGAAGACGACTTTTTTGCAAATAATTTGGTTGTTTATATTGAAAGAGATTATTGAAAGATTTACTACTGATTCTATCTTTAAAGATTTTGTCGATTTAAAAGAGCGCCGTCTACAATTTTATATATGTATTTTTTCTTTGATAATATTTTAAATAATTATATTAAATTTCATTATACATATAATTATTATGTTTGTGTTTGTGATATCTTTAGGACAATGTTTGGTTCAATACTTAGTGGGCTGTGAAAGGAAAGTAAAATTCTTGTTTAAGATACCTACTGAAAAGATTAGTATAATCTTATATCTTGTTTTGATTTTATAATTGTCGGTTATTATTTATTTGTATTTTCAATGTTATGTGATATCATTAAGTAAATAATTCAATAAGTTTATTTTTTGGCCCAGGTTAAAAATATTTTTTGGTTCCGCCACTGCTCGCTAGATAGATTTTTTGGGATCCGTACAACGCGGCGGATTAAAATTTCTACGAATCCCATCCGAGGATCACTCAGTGCGTTTAAACCAAGGCTAAGGAATCCGGATATTACCTTTTAAAAACTCGTTCGCGGTTTCTACTTCGTTGAACAATTGGTGGGCTACCTCCTCGATCGCGAGAAGACGACTCGTAGAATCGGCTTCCTCCACCGTATCCACACGAACAATTCCGAACACGGCTTCGGCGGCGTGCTAGCGCCTCTTTTTGCGTCTCTCTCTATTTTTCACTCTAGGGTTTCTCGCGGCTTTTCGAGAATACGCTCATTCGAAAGTCCGTGGGTTTTCTAAAACTGTTCGGCGTATTTAATGCAAAATTAATCGTATTAATTTTTGAATTCAAACTTTAGATCTAGATTAAATATATATTAATTAAATCTATCAGATAGATCTAATATAATAATATTTATTTAATCGAATTAAAAGCCGGATCTGAAATTTCGATTCGAATCTAGATTAAAAAATAATTAATTAAATCTATCGATAGATTTAATCCAACCTATTTATTTAATCCAAATTCAAAAGCCTCGATTTAATTTATCTCAATAAATTAAATCCAGAAATGATATCTATCTATTTATTTAAATCGAGATACTAATATCTCAATTTAAATTAAATAGACAATAATATCTTTATTCGAAAATTAAATGAGATACAATATCTCTGTTTGTTTTAGATATTTAATTTATCAAATAAATTAAACATAAAACAAATAATATAATAATAATATTTTAATCTCAATTAAATAATATCATTATATTATTTTCGAATTTAAATATATATATATATATATATTTATCCAGATTAAACTCGAGTATTCATTAATCTCATTAACGAGATTCAATGAACTGGACACTTTTACCGTGTTGGATTATTCTTGTGTGCGACCACAGGCCCGGTATGTGAGATTGGCGGTGGGCCAACACGTGTCGACCCACAAATCGCAAACGGCCTCTAGCAAGACATTGCGACTACCCAATTCACATGGGGATCGATGACACGATACACCTATCGTACAACCATGTCACGTCCCTTTTGTCACGCGATAATTTGGTCAAGGATGAGGCATGGATAATGTCAACTTCCTTTTCTTGACCATTACTTTCTCGATTCTCGAGTAGTCTAATAAGTGAAATGGAAACTCCTTTCCATCACGGTATGGCCATACATTTCTTAGACTCACTCATCGAGGGGCCCGATATTATCTCTCTACAAATGTGAGGGACAAATTCCATCTTGACCATTCACGTCCCTCCGCATGAAAACCACGATCCGATCCCAGCCTTTATCATCACCCTAGGTCAAAGGTGACTTTTGACTAGGTCAAAGACCACCGATTCATCATGTAGGAATCCATGATGATCTCAAGTCATAGGGCGTCGTGACGCGGTTATACATGAGATAAGTTTATGACTAGATCCATGCGGCTTTCTCATAGTGGGTGGTGCAGCACCTTGTACTCTTACAAGTGCCCATGACTTTGATTCGTATCTCCATACCTCATCAAAGTCATATGGTCTTAACTCATCTTCGCTCAGCGTAGATGACCAACCGAGGACATTTAGGATAATCTATAAGATGTATCCAGGGATTGTTATCAATACGAACATGCAGACGAAAATGATAACTAAAGAAAATACTTTAAATAACTCAAATATCCAAAGTACAATGAATTGCCCCTAGGGCATAATTTCCAACAAGATTATCCATCAACTTTAATACTCCTCTAGTCCTAAATATATAGCATGGTTTGTAGTGTAAATTATACTACAAAATATGTCATATATTTAAGACCGAAGGTACTCCAATTTAAATCCCCTAATCTAATCTAGTCCCAACTTCACATTGTAATGAACAATCAATGTATTCAATCTCAAATTATTATTCATAATATACTACTACCTCCTATCCTTAATATAAGAGCTATATAACTAATTTAAGTAAATTTAAAAAAGTTATTTATGTTAGTTATTTGCAATGTTTTGAAACCGGACGGATGGCAAGTTGAGACCGAAACCAAGCAAACAGCCAAGCAAGCTGGTCCGAGTTAAGGAGGAACCCTGGTTTCCGAGCTGACTCGGTTTAACTCGGTCAACTCGGCCTGAACCGGTCGAGTTGGCCGAGTCACAGAGTGAGAGACCCACAAAAATGCAAAACGAGAAGGAGGAGAGGGAGAGAGATCTGAGGTGCTTCTCAACGTTGGCGCCGGCGATGGTACTGTGGAAGTCGAAGGAGGAGCAACGATCAGCTCTCTGTGGCCGAGAACAAGAAGGAGGATAAAAGAGAGATCTGAGGTTTGAAACTGGTGGATGAAAAGTTCAAATCGATGGTGGTGACTAGTGAAGATGAAAAATGGAAGTACTGAAGACAACGAAGAAGGGGAAGAGGAGATGAAGGAAGAGAGGGTCGGTGGTTAATTTGGTGGTGATAGAAAGAAGACGTTGGTGATGAAGATTGAAGAAGCTCCGGTGATCTCCTTCTTGTCTCTCTCCTTTTTCTTCAAAAATTGAAGTGTGTGTACGATTGAGTCCCAAGGTGTGGTGTGATTGGATGGTTTTTGTCCTTTTTTGACTAATGGAGGCCCCTTCATGATGAAGCCTTCTGCTTCTTTCTTGTCAGGGAAAGGAGAAAGGACAAAGCATTATCACTTTACTTATCTAAATAAAATAAAATAAGTTAGGAAAAATGATAAGAGAGGCTTGGCAATTGGGCTAGTCGAAGTTGGACTTATTTTGGTGGGTTTGGGCTAATAGGAAAGTGAGATATATATATAATTATTTTAATTATGAATATTTTTACTTATTTTAATTAAATTATATTTTTTAATTAATACGGTTTGACTTTGGTCGACCCATGACCTTTAACCCAGTACCTCCATTTGGTTCAATGACGGCCTCAGGTTTGAGAATCTTGGTTATTTGTAACAAACATAAGTTGATTTTTCTCAAATACTTTATTTTATAATGACTACCATTAGACGAAAACCTTTTAATATGTACAATAAATATGGATACTTTTGCTGATAAAAAAACAAGGGTTAATGAGCGAATTGGCCAACAAACTATTATCCCAAGAGCGCCCAGTACAAACAACTATTAAGTGGAGCTTAAATACCAAAAAAATTTTTAAAAGGTGAAGTTATCACAAAACCGTTAATCATCATCAATGTCCGTTAAGTACTTGAGGCATAATGAAATGGATGAATTTGTATCAGTAAGTCCAAACAAACATGCACCTTAAAACAGTCAAGATCAGACTAAATTTGAATAACTTAAGCCATACTTGTTGTTCAGAAGATTCTTCACAGCCAGTCAGCCACCACTAACCTATCTTCAAGAACTCCTTTGTACACAATACCATACCCTCCTTCGCTGATCACACTTTCTTCCGCAAACCCATGCGTCACATCCTCCAGCTCCCTCAAGCTATACCATCGTCCCCACCATATGTTCGATGCGTCCACCGACACGTCACTATGGCTCCCACCGGAAACATCACTCTTGTCGCTCATCTTCTTCCCTCTTCTCTCAACCTAAACCTCAACCTTCTCCTTCTTCGGATCCTCATCCCCAATTTTAACCTCTGAGCTCGAGATCCAGGGCATTAACTTCCTGCTTCCAAGATTTGCTAGCTCATAATTCTGCATCATCCTGGAACTGTGCTTCACGCGCAATTTACGCTTTGTCGAGATTTGACTCCGGTGAAGGCAGAGAAAGATCAGAAGCAAAAGTGCAGTACGATTAGAAGGAAAAAGCCGATCACGAAGTAGAGCTTCAAGCCGAGAAATGGAGTTTTGTTAGATAGCTGTGAAAGACCGTGACCGGGAGAATCGTTGGAGGCCATTGCGTGTAACGAGGTGAGGAAAGTGAAATTTCCCGAGGAAAAGTGATGGTAACGAAAGTGAAAGAGAGATGAAGAGCGAGACGTTGTCAGGGGCTTTGGTTGATGAGAAAATGGCAAGCAACTATGAAAGAGGGGAGTGAAAATAAAGCATGGGAGAGAGGATGAGCTTTTGGGAAAGGGACAGAGAGGAGAGACTGTGGCTGAAGAGTGGGGTTTCAATGGATACAAAGTTGGGAAAAGTCAAGGAACGATGGAAATTAACTGACATTGATGATGAGTTAACGGTTTTGTGCTAACTTCACATTTTAAAATTTTTTTTGGTATTTACGGTCCACTTAATAGTTGTTTGTGTTGGGCGCTCCTGGGATAATAGTTTGTTGGCCAATTCGCTCCTTAACCCAAAAAAAAATATGGATACTTTAACAAAAGAATTATAGATTTAAGACACAAAATAAATTAAGATTTATATTTAGAACAAATTCTAATATCTCAACTAATTCTTATATTAATAACTAGAGGAAGTGTAAGTGCACTTTTTTTTGGAACAATTCTACTTGTTTCATTACTTTCAAGAAAAGGATTACATCTGCACTACAAGACACTTACGAGAATAGCAAAAGCAGGACATGCCACGAAAGGGAATAAAGGCGACTGAGGCGAGATAAAGGGATCTAGGAAAAGGAAAAAAACACAAAACTTGATAGTCTGACCAGACTACTAGGAAAAAAATTAAAGACACTCAGGATCAATCAGCACCACATGGATGGGGTTTGTATTGCTCTGATATTGATGGCTCCTAGAGGCCTTCGCGTCATCATCCAGAACTAAAAACAAAGGGGGTAATGGCATTTCTACCCACCCAATGGGGCACAACACCTTATCGGTAGATGCAACTAGCAGGTGCACTGCTTTGTTCCCCTGGTGAGGAGAAAATTGGATGGAGAAACTGGATTCAACGTGAAGGAGACTGAGGATATCTTCAAGAATCGCACATGATTGCCATTCCTATAGTTCCGGTTTAGCCTTTTCCAAACATTGTGCAAAAGATTGGCAGTCAGTCTCAAAAATAATGTTCCTGTTTCCTAAATCCTAGGCTAGCATCAAGGCTCATCTCATTGCAAGGGCTTCTATCATAAATGCTGAAAGTGACTTGACCTTATCTACAAAAGCCACCTCATAGTGCCTTGGTGGTCTCGGCATAGCATACGGATCGTAGCTATGGGGTCGAATCATGGAAAGTGCCATCCAAGTTCACTTTAAAACTCTACTCAAGGGGTGGTGCCCACTTAGCAGTGCATTCTGGCTTTAGCTCATATGCTCCATCATGCTTCGTGGGCCAGTTGGCTTCCTAGTGGGTACTAAGAAACTGCTGAGCATGATTGATAACAGATATTGGGTCCATTTTTGCACCTTGGAAAATTACCTCATTTCTACCTTTCCATATATACCATAATAGCCAACATGCCTGCGCTATGTCAATGTTTGTGAAAGGACTATGAGGTTGCAAGATTTCCAACCACCACCTCCTAAAGCTGAGGATTTTTCCAAGGTCACCATTAAGCGAAAATCTACAGCCAAACCATATGCACTTGATCTAGGAACAATGAAAGAATAGGTGCTCCGTAGTCTCGCATGCTACGTGACAGATAGGGCAACTATCCAAATTGCTCCTTTTTCACTACTACAAAAAGTAGATCTAATGACCGATTAAATGAAAACAGACATAGAAAACGAGGTAGTGGCATTTCTGACATTTTGGCGAGAATATTCAACAATTGTTTCACACAGAATGAACGTTAAAAAGAAGGTAGTGGCATTGTTGTAATTTTCTACTTACCTTTAACGTCCATT
Organism: Acacia acuminata; assembly: GCA_019022655.1. Classification (NCBI taxonomy): domain Eukaryota; kingdom Viridiplantae; phylum Streptophyta; class Magnoliopsida; order Fabales; family Fabaceae; genus Acacia; species Acacia acuminata. The sequence continues at coordinate 4,726,777 of JAFJYI010000010.1, forward strand.
TCTTTAAAAACTGACGTTAAAGATGAACATTTAAGGTCTGTTTTATAAAACAGACATTAACATTTAACATCTGTCTTTTTAAAATAGACATTAAATGTTGTAATACAACGACTGGTTTTATAAAAACAGTCGTTGTATCTCATATTTTTATCTCTTATATATATATATATAGGAGAAACAATATATCTCTTATTATATATATATATATATATATTAAAAGAGATGTAAATATATATAGTTATTTCCTAGTATAAAGCCTATAATTTTGATAGTTGAGTGAAGAAATCTAACTTAGTATTTTTATTTAGTTAGTTTCGATAAAAAAAAATATATCTATTATTTATATATATATATATATCACGCATTGAAATCAATCAATAAATTTAATAATCTAATACATGACCGTTGTGATTTCAATCAATATATCTGTGAAAAAAAATATCAATAACATTTGAAAGTAGAGCTTAATACCCAAGAGGGGGGTGAATTGGGTATTCTACAAATTTTCGAAAAACACTTTGTTTTCAAGTGATAAAAACGAGAGGTGAGTAGAGCAAAGGGAAGAGCAGGTGGACACAATGATTTATGCGGTTCGGTCCTAACAACTTGACCTACATCCAGGTCCTCGGTCTCACTAGGATTTTTCACTATCTCAAGGATTACACACTGCACTTAAGAAGCGAGTTCTCTCTCTAGAACTCACTCCCCCTTACAAGTTGTAATCAATGAACCCAACCACCAAGTCCCACGACTGTGGTTCTTTACAATAAATGAATTACAAGAAAGAAACTCTCACGAGTAATAGATGAACACCTTTGAAGCTCTTGTATCGGTGATACTACACAGATGAAAAACTGAATAAATGTGAGACTTGAATGATTTTCATTTTCAGCAGATGTAGTAGTTGGGAAGACTTGAATGTAGTTCTATTTATACACACAGATCATCAAATGACCGTTGCTAACCCAATAGATCCGTTGGAGAAACTCGGCCAAGGTTAGGAAGTGGTTTAGACATCTTCTCTCTCTCTAATCTCGAAGCTTAATAATGTCAAGTATTCGAGTTGACTTCCTCGAATTAATCCGTTGTAGAGGCGGTTTCTTGATGTAGTAATCATTCATTAATGCTCTGCAATCGTGTACAGTGGATTACCCAAAAGCATGCAACTTTACGAACATAGCATTTAATGAGCTCAACCACTTTTTGCCTTTTCCTTTAACCTTTCAAAAACATTCTCTAAACCATCTGAGATTCTCTAATAAAGTCATTAAATACGTTAGGAATATCGAGAATAATATTACAGAGTATTAAGATCAAACAAGAATGTTTTCCAAATATGTCGATTTGAATTTCGAATCGGCGTCACGAACTCGAGTTCAGTTCATGCAGACTCGAGTTTGAGGCTTCAAAGTGTGAAGGCGTTTTATGTTCAAAACTTTCAAACTGGAGGTTTGCAAAACAGAACCGGAGGTTTTTGAGTCATCAAAGCTTCTTTGCTCTCGGGTTGATTTAAACTCGAGTTTGGTCTGATGAACTCGAGTTTCCTTCTTCCGAGAGGAAGTCACGATTTTAGCTTTTTGAAATACCTTTGAGCAAAAGCACGAACTCGAGTCTATTAGTAGGTAGACTCGAGTTTGTCACTATTTAAGCTAAGACTAGGATTTTGTTTTCAAGGACAAACCTGAGGTTCTCAATGCAAACCTTAGAGTTTCTTTCAAGATAAGAAGTCATTGCTCTCTGTAAGGTTTAGACTCGAGTCTACAGACTTAGGCTCGAGTTCGTTCAAATTTGAAAAACTTTGAGTGCTCTCGGCCTGAAATAAACCCGAGGTTTAAAGAACTAAGCTTGAGTTTACTTGGTTGAAAACTTTGAAGAGTTCTCTTGCCTAAGGTAAACCGAGGTTCGAGAAAGCAGACTCAAGTTTAGTTTGATTGAGAGTCTTTAAGAACTTTTAAATTTGAAAATCTTTGCTTGCAATGAAACAGTGAAGAGTATCCAAAAGCCTTAGAATTTTGAAAAAATCTTTCATGAGGTAAACTCGAGTTTGACATTACGGGCTCGAGTTTAATGGTTATGTACACTAACCAATATTTCCCTCGAAGGTCCAAACGAGGTTTAAAGCTAATAGGCTCAAGCGTAAAAATATTTTAAGATTGGGATGCTCTCGGCCTCTTGCAAACCGAGGTTTTAATGTGTAGGCTCGAGTTTACACAAGGCATGCAAAAACTTAGAGCCACGCTCACAAACAAACCTCGGTTTGGTGTAAAGTTCAAAGTACCAATTGGCAAGTTTGGCCCTTGGTTAGAAGCAAACCTCCGGTTTGAAAATGCGAGCTCGAGTTTGGCGATGTCTCGAATACTTTGGATTAAAATCATCAATTGTCAGTTATCATCAAAAACCCTTAGAGAACTAACAACATTGAAATCACGCATTAAATTTAATCAATAAACAAAAAATTATTTATTTTATTTTGAGATACCATTTAATTTTATTTTACGAAAAATTAGTGCCACTTACCATTAGAATAAAATCTTCAAGATTATATGACCATTGTGATTTTATCTCCATATTTATAGCTATTTCCTAGTATGTAGCCTATAATTTCGATAGTTAAGAGAAGAAATCTAATCGCATTTTCATTTAGTTAGTTCCTAATTAAATCTAATAAATTAAACAATATATTTCTTTTATATATATCTACAAAAAATATATTAATATCATTCAGTTCAAGCCTCCCTCATGCCATGTTATTTTATTTTTTATTTTGAGTTACAACGACTAATTTTTCAAAACCGTCGTTGAAACTTGAATTTTTTAGATATTTTAATTTATTTTATTTTGAGTTACAACAACTGATTTTTCAAAGCCGAGTCATTGAAACTTGGAATTTTTTTAGATATTTCAATTTATTTTATTTTTTATTTTGAGTTACAATGACTAGTTTTTCAAAACCGGTCGTTGAAATTCAAATTTTTTAAATATTTAATCTCGCGCCTTCAATATTTTGTTGTTCCCTCTCAAGTTTTCTCTTCAAAACCCAGCGGTACAGAACATCTTCCCCAAATCCATCCTAAACGCAATCTTTCATTAAGAGTCTCAAACGTCTTATTTTTGCACATCCTGTTTACTATGCTAAATTTCATCTTCGTTTACGGGGAAGTCGCCTTCTACTAGTTTTGTTGTGAGGTGAAAAAGTAGCCTATCAAGATTTAGATCTCAGATTTGCGCGAGGTCGTTGATCCATGGCTAATTCTTTTTTATTTTAATTGTTTCTCCTTCTTCGATGATTATACTTCGCATTTATTATTGATTATTCAATATTCTGGTTTTCTTTTCGATTTTGGCTAGCTCTTTGATTTGGATTCAGATTTTTGATTTTTTTTTTTCCAGTTGGTTCTTTTCAATATTATGGTTCTTTTGGCTTTAATCAAAATTTCAATTTTGATTTTTCATCGGTTTTACCCTTGATGCTATTTGTTTTCTTTCTTATTGGTTTTTTTTTTTTTCAAGAATTACAGCTGTCGGTCAACTTCCGGCGCAAAGTCTAGCTCCAGGACTCGAGAGATCAATTGCTGAAGTTGGGGTATCTGTGTCCCTAGTTGAAGAAAGGAACCTTTTTAGTTTTCTTCCTCTTCATGTTATGTTGTGTGGTGGCAGAGCATGACAAAGCTTCATATTCACTACTACAAAAAACTCAAAAAAGACCTAAATAAGACCCAATTAACGTCCCTTTTTAGAGGGACGTCTCAAGGGGTAGTTATTTTTGTGATGTTTGGCGTCTTGAATTATATTCAGGACGCCTCATGTGTATTCAGGACGCCTCATGTAAGCCATCCTGAATTGTATTCAGGACACCTTATTACTCTTTTTTTAAAAAAAAAAAAAACCCCCCAAAACCTTAGGTTTGGGGAGCTAGCTAGTGAGCCAAGCGGATCGAAGACAACAAGCCACGATTTGGGTAGAAGAAGAGCAAATCTGAAATTCAAAAAACATGCCAAGGAGCAAATCCAGAAAACAACTGAACCCAGAAAATCAAACATGCTTGGGAGCAAATCCAGAAAAATCAAAAATAAAAAAGAAGCTAGGTATTGCAATAAGCGATAAGGTTATCTTTAAAAAAAACCTAGAACAAACCCACCTGAACAGATCTGCAACGAAATCGACTGCGGCTTTCATTTGCGGCAACATCTGGTGTCGATGGGTTTCAGATCTCGGCGGCGAGGGGAAACTCAGATCTGCTTTCTTCTAACTTCTCATGGCGGGAAGAGGCGGACGAAACTAATGACGGCCTGAATCAGAGGAGGAGTGGAGGATCGGGGGAGGGAAGATGGAGGAAGGACGAGGCGCGAGATGAGTGGAAGAGGAGAGGAGTTTTAGCACTTTGTGTGGAAGATCGATTGTGTAGCCCACCGTGAGAGATCGAATAGCTAGTCCGATGTTAAATACAAAAATAATATTTTTGGTGTCCTGAAATTTGTTTCAAGACGCCAAAAAAATTATTTGTGGCGTCTTGAACCATATTCAGGATGCCAAAAATATTAATTTTTGCCGTCTGAACCTAATTCGGGATGCTGTTTGCCTTGCAAGTGTACGAGTTTCGCAAGTAATAAAGTGATAAGTAAAGTATCATTCCCACTAGGATTTGTTTAACAAATTGGTCAAACAAGAGGCTTAGTGAATTTCATCAAGTTGAGCTAAAACAAAGTTTTGAGTTGGAATGAGAATGTTTAAAGACTTTTTCTAAAACTAAAAATTGATAAAGGCAAATGACTTGACTTTAAGAATAATGGAGCCTAGGATTCTTCTTCCCCTTTTTCATTTCATAAAACTTAGTTAACTTCCTCTCTAGTAGCATTTCAATACATACATGTGTTAGTCTAGGGTTCAAAAACACTTGAAACGCTCTCTCAAGTCAAAATCAAGTTTCTCTTCTAACTAAAATGCACAATCTCTTGCTACAATTAGTAAGAATCAATATTTAAGCAACAACCCTAATGTGACAATGCAAGATTAGTAAATATATCTCTATTTTACCAACAAACCATCCATTTATCAAGTAAACTTCAAGACAAGCATGATTTCAATCAGGTTCTACACCTAGATTAGCTCTCTCGAGTCAAAACCTATGTGAATAAATCATCTAAATGGAGGCTAATCACTTAGAAGCATTAAGCCAAGGTTGAAATCAACACATATGTATATTTATCTACCAAAAGAGAGGAAACTCCAAGTATTAATCCATACAAAGGGTCAAAAGAACCCTAGAATGAAATGTTTAGCTACTCATATTCAAATACAAAGAGATTCTAAGTAAAGAAACTGAATACATGAAGAAACTAGGAAGAAAAGAGAAGAAAAGAGGAAGAACCAAGGTGAAATCCCCAAAATCTCTCTTAGGTTGAGCACCCAAGCCTCCAAGATTGTCCAAATCTCTCTCCCAAGCTCTTCCCTTGTGTGCCCACTTGTTTCCTTAGGTCAAGAGTGTGTTTTTCGGCCATTTCCTTTAGGTTAAATAGGGTTTTTGTTTCCGAAATGAAAAATGCGCATGCTGTACTTTCTGCATTTTTTACGATCGGTTTGCGGTCGGTTGTTGACTTTCCATGGAAAGAAATGCGATTTACGGCTAGTTGTTGACTTCTTTGCGCCGGTTGCATAGGTTCTTCTAGCTTTGCCTTGCTTCACCTCCTTTATTTCTTTCCTTGTTTCTTGGTTTTATAGAGCTTCAAAACTTGTCTCCATCTTCCTACAAAAGAGGAAGCAATTATCAATTCTCAATTGAGTCATAAACTCTATAATAATAAGAATTTCTTTGATTTTTGCCTTATACTTTGATATGCACATTTTCCTCTATAACTTCATTTCTATGCATATTTTGAACCAAAAATAGGTAAAAAGAGAGAGAAAATGTCTTTGGAATGTTGTCAATTTCTAAGAGTTAACAATGCCACAAATAATATTTTTGGCGCCTTGAACCATATTCGGGATTCCACAAATAAATTTTTTAGTGTCATGAAACAAATTTCGGGACGCCAAAAAATATCTTAGCGCCAAATTGTTTTTAAAAAATTACCTAGGTGCTAAAAAATTTCCCTTTAGGCATCTTAAATATATTTTTTTTTTATTTCTTTGATTTGATTTAATTAGTATTATTTTCAATTTCTTTGATTTGATTAGTATTATTTTCGATTTCTTTGATTTGATTAGTAAAAGTTTCGATTTCTTTGATTTGATTTGTTTAGTAAAAATTTCAATTTCAATTTCTTTGATTTGATTTGATTATTTTCAATTTCTTTGATTTGATTAGTAAAATTTTCGATTTTGTTGATTTGATTTGATTATTTTCGATTTCTTTGATTTGAGTAAAATTTAATTTTGGCGTCTTGATTTAAATTTTAGGATGCCAAAAAATTTCTTAGCGTAAAAAAAGTCATCAAAATGTGCCAAAATATTCATGAAGACGTGCCAAAAAATTAATTTTAGGCATCCTAAATATAATTTAGGACACCTAAAATTCAATATTGGTGTCCTGATTTTATTTTCAGGACACCAAAAAATTCCTCAAAATGCGCCAAAAAATTAATTTTAGGCATCCTAAATATAATTTAGGACGTCTAAATTAATTTTAGACGTCCTAAAATTATATTTAAGACGCTTAAGTCTCAAAATTCATCTAAATAATTACGAAATTGCCACCACCTATACTTTTTACTTCCTTTTTTAAAATAAAGACGCCTCTTAGGGAAGTAATATTCACTTTTTGTAGTAGTGATTGTTTTTATGGAATTGTTGGTGTTGTCTTCTTCTTCTTCTTGTTATTATCTTTGGCTTTTCAATTTTCCAGCTGCAATGTTTTTTGGCTTTTCAATATTCCCGCTGCAATGCTTTTTTGCAGCTGCTATTTAAAAAGGAAAAAAAAGGAGACATTCAACAACTGTTATTAGCAGGGGCAGGGCCAGGATTTGAAAATAGGGGGCAAAAATTACAGAGTTGGACCCAAAATTTTAGGAAATTATGCTTTAACCTCATAAATATTTCAATATGTTCAGTTTAGTCCCTCTATAAGACTTTGTAATAGGGACTAAATTGAAAATGTTAAAAATTTTATGAGGCTAAATCATAATTTCCTATACTTTTGGGTCAACTTTTGTAATTTTAGGGGGCGGGGGCCACCCTAGCCCCCCTGATTCCGCCCCTGGTTATTAGATAACAATCATTGTAAGTCATAAACTTTCAATGACACTTATTATTACGACTCCATGAAAACAGTCGTCTAAGGGTCTTAAAAATGAACGTTAAAAGCAAGGTTCTGAAACCCGGACCGGTCATTGAACCGTCGATATACTAGGTTAAGGGTTGGGTCAGATAGGAGTCAGCCCGGAGTCAACTCGGGCCTAGACCGGCGAGGTATAAAAAATTGGAAAATAATTAATTTCTCATCACACTAACCTAAATTTGACATACAATATATCATTTCAATACTTTGGATCAGTAGCAAAATAATTATATACTCCAATGCTCATGATATATTCAAATATTTTTAACAATTTTCTTTACAACCTACATTTGAGACAAAATATTCATGGTAGCAAAATATCAAAAACATGTATATGATGACAAAATATGAAAATATTCTCACCTTTGATAAACTAATAATCATCATCATTGAAATCATCATTAACATCATTCAACTCTCTAGGTATTGAGACATCAGGAGGTGGAGCTGTAGTAGGAAAAGTAAAGGCACTAGAAGCAACATAATCAGCATTTAAAGGTAAAGGCGCAATATTAAAATCATCATCACCTATATATGAAACAAATAGAATTATTAATACTTATGTAAAAAACATAGTCATATTATTTTGTGTAGGAATATAATCTTATATAATAGAAGAGATAGTTAGGAACCTCCAAAATCTCTTGCCATTTGTTCAAGTTGAACATTTGTTGCATCTACATCATCAAATTCAGGAGTTGAATCTTCCTCAAGCACCCAAAAGTCAACTTTATCAGTTGATTCATAATCGATGGGATCATAATTATCTTTCTTCTTCTTCAATTGATTCCTACAATGCCAACATGATAGAATACCAACATTAATAAAGTGTATATTTGATTATTTGTCTATATGTAATAAAAGTATAAAACTATAAAACAAGTAATCAAAAGTCAAGTTTACCTAAACTTTAACCTCAGATTGTAGTTAGTGAAAACCAAGTCATCAAGCCTTTGATGCTCCAATCTATTTCTTCTTTTAGTATGGATACGCTCAAACAAGCTCCAGTTTCTTTCACATCCAGAAGAAGTAGAAGTTTGACTAAGAACGCATAAAGCAATTTTTTGCAATTATGGTATTGAACCCCCGAAATACAACCACTAGTCATATGCAAAATAAAATAAAAGACATTTAGTATGTATTATTAATGTCAGATATCTCAATATGCACTTTTGAATATGAAAGTCAATGTACTTTACGTGGGACTAGTGCACGGGCTGTTTTTTCACATGAAACTTTAGCAAAGGATTCTTTGCGTTCACGGTATACACTCATTTGCTTCATCATTGTAACATAATAATCAGCATCATCAGATGAGTTTGCCTCGAACAAATCAATCACAGCTTCCATACATCGATGCTTTCTAACAAAATCAAGACTATACAAGAATGCAGAATTCAACAAATACACCACTGCATGAAGTTCAGTTTTCAAATGCTTATCCCAACGACTTTGGATAATATTTGTATAAGGCTTGTATTGTTCTTTTTTCTTTTGAAACACGTCCTTGATCACATTTTTAGCCCTCTGCATGCTTCATAGACATATGGCATTGAAGGGTTCTTATCTGAATCAACAATTCTCAACAATTTGATCAATGGAGACACAAGTCTCACAATTTGAAAGCAATCGCTCCAAAACCGGTTATCTAGAACAATTGCACTGAAAGTTTTTCCAGCTTTAGTGGATGCTAACTTATGTTGCAAAAACTGCTGATCAATAGCCAAAGCTTGTAAGTCATGCTTGTGAGAATATATGCTATGAAGGGTGATAAATGTGGTGGCAAATCTTGTAGCACTAGGATGCACAATTTCCTTCCAACCAGATCTTTTTCTTAGCCATGACAAGAAGATCAAATGGTTATTATGAATACAGTGATTTTGGATGCCTTCTTCGCAAGGTCTGAAACATGAGGCATTGATGCAATATCTTTCAAAATCAGGTTTAAACGGTGAGCAGCACAAGGTGAACAATAGATGGTTTTGTATCTCTCTTTTATCAATCTACCACATGCTACATAGTTTGCAGCATTGTCGGTCACAACGTGGACAATATTTTATGGACCCACCCACTCAATGACTTCTCTAAACAATGAGAATAGTGTATTGGCATCTTTAATTAAATATGAGGCATCAACTGATTTCACAAAAACCATACCATGTACAGAATAGACTAAGAAATTAATCGAAGTTCGTTGTTTGACATCCGTCCAACCATCAACCATGAGTTTGCAACCATTTTCTTTCCATTTCGCTCGATGGCTATCAATTAGAAGTTGGCATTCTTTTTTGCAATCACTCAACAAGCTAACTCTATACTCATAGTAACTAGGGACCTTAAATCCAGGCCCAATTGCAGCGGCAGCGTCGATGGCTTTTTGAAATAACGGACAAGTCAATGCATTAAATGGAATGCAATTCGCATAAGCCCATTGAGCAAAAGCTTTTTTCGCATTATGTTGAGCTTCTTGACTTCCCCAAACACTCTTGATGCTTGGTTGAGCACAATGAGTTGTCATAGGTGCAAAATAATTTTCAACCCCCACAGTGTTAGGCGCTTTCCTCTTTGATACAATTGGTTCTTGACTTTCTTGACCTTCTGTAGCTATATTTCCTTCATCTACATTATCATTATGAACAGGATTTTTCTTTGACCCTTCTAGCAAAGATCCTTTCATTCTAGCACGTATGTCATGAGAAACCTTTTTACAAGAAGAAACTTGACCACTAACACCAGTTAAATGTTGTTTTAACCTATTTATCACACCTCCTCTATCACTACAACCACATAATAGGCATGTAAAAACATTAATTTTCCCCTCTTTCTTAAGAGAAACATATTCCCAAGAAGGATATGTTTTTTTAGCACTAGAATGTATAGGAGGATTGCTAGACTCGGGATTAGGGGTTGTAGTATTCTGAGCACCTTCATTATTCACATTTCCTTCCATTGACACAGCTTCAGGAAAACAGTCAAGCACAGAACCAACCACTATGCAAGCCAACCGAAAACAGACCAGAACCTCACAAACTAAAAACCAAACCAAACCTTCAGGAATCCAAACCAAACAGAATAGAGCACAACAGAAACCAAAAAGCAAATCAAAGCCAATATTCAAAACTAAGCACAGCCAACCAAAACAGAGAAACCAAGACAGCTTCAAGAAAAAAAAATGAACGCAAATCAAATCAATATGGCATCCACAAGTAAAAAAATACAACTCAGAACACCAGCAGAACGAAGAACTAAAAAGAAAATAACATATTCAAAAATAAAAAACCTGAAGCTTTGAAATTGAACGAAGCTCTATAAAATCAAGATGAATGAAGCTCTTTCACCGTTTCACAAAGCTCTTTCATGGTTTCACCTGAAGAAATTAACGGAAACCTGAAATTTCAAAAAAACCCAGCGACAGCCAGTTACCAATGAAATGGGAAACCTAAAATTTCAAATGGGCAAATGGCGTCGAGGAGTAGGGCAGAGAGCACTTACCAGTTACCAGTGACGACAGCCAAGCTTCTTCACAAGCTCTGCAAACATACCACGGCAAAGGGTTCTCGGACGGAGGCAAACGGTTCTCGACGGACGAAGGGAGAGTGAAGAGTCAATGACGTTGAAGCTTGCAAAATGGCATCGACCAGTTACCAGCGACGGCCAAGCTTCTTCGCAATCTCTGCAAACATGCGACGGCGAAGGGTTCTCGGACGGAGGCAGACGGTTCTCGACGGACGAAGGGAGAGTGAAGAGGCGTGACGTTGAAGCTTGCAAAATGGCGTCGACGAGCAGCAGCAAGCAGTTTGACAATGGAAGGATCAGAAATCACGCATGGGTCATTTCATATTAGATACGATCGATTGGATTTAAAAAAAAAAATCGCCACGACGTCGTTTCAAATTCGTGCAGAATTATTTATTTATTTTTTTAAAAGATCTGACCCGGCGACCTTTGTAACCCGTCCGGGTTACACCAGTTTATCCCGGGTCAAACCGGGTTCACTGGGTCAGTCCGGTTTTGCATAAAACCGGACGATCCGGTTTACAAACCATGGTTAAAAGTGTCTTTTATAGTAGTCTTTCTCTTAAACAATGCTTTATTGGTTGCAATTGCATTTGACAAAATACGCCATATGAAATTAGCTACTCTTGGAATCACCTTGACCTTCCAAGTTTCTTTCCATGTCTCCCTGGTTAATATAGCGAAGGACCATTGTCACGAACGTTGAGATGGTGCGGGTTCACGATTGATCTTATAAAAAACCATGGTTAAAAGTGTCTTTTATAGTAGTGTTTCTCTTATTTTATATTAATTATTACTTACTCACAATGCTTTATTGGTTGCAATTGCATTTGACAAAATACGCCATATGAAATTAGCTACTCTTGGAATCACCTTGACCTTCCAAGTTTCTTTCCATGTCTCCCTGGTTAATATAGCAGAAGGACCCGCTGTCACGAACGTTGAGATGGTGCTTGGGTTAGTTAGGTCGCACTCACATATCCCATTCTTCATACCGCAACGTTTCCTCATCACTTTGGCAGTAGTACTCTTCTAATTACCAGCCATTTGTGTCTTTATTGATTAAAAAGACGTACAATTGAAGGTTTTAAATTTTCAAGAAACTTCCCTTTAGCGTATTCCAAGATATCAACTTCAATGGCTACGACACCATCAACGGACGTCATGCACCTAATTAAAGTCCTTTATTTGATGGCTGTGAAGAGACCGACCATATGAAAGGTCGTACCCTTTAAAGTCCTTTGGTCTCTTCATTATTTTTTATTCCGAACCCAAAAGATTATTCACCATAAATTTACTATATACCTTCACATCATTGTCCTCCACATGGCCATCTTCATCCCCGTTTTCATTTATCTAATACACAGACATAAACACGTGCTTACACACAACCCTTGTTTTCACGTAAGACGATAATCTCAGTGCCTAGTACTCCCATTAAAGAGAGAATGTGATTTGAAAAAGAAACAGTTTTTTTTTTTTTGTGGAAAATTCCAAAAAAAAACCTCTAAAATTCTAAAATCACAGATCAGGTTTAGTTTCTGGTTTTTTCACTAAAATAAGATTTTTTTTAAAAAAATTGTACCGAATTAATGTAGAGGAAAAATTTTACCAGACTAATACAATCAAAAGGGGTGGTTGGACTGGGATCCGGTTTCTCTCCTTATCACTTCTCTACCAATCCCTCATCATCTCTCCATCATGACCGTCAAAATCTGGATCCAAAGGCCTAGAACATTTTTTTTAAAAAAAACCGCACGCGGTTTTTAGAAAAAATGTTCTAGGTCCTTGGATCAAAATTTCAACGGTCAGGATCTGACTGTGAGAGATGATGAGGGAGCTGATAATGAGAGAATCCTCTCCGGTTGGATTGATGCCATTAGTGGTGTCACCGGTGGTGGACGCCCGCTAGCGTTAGGAATCCTGACGCATTCCTGACGTTGCGTCAGGATTCCCACCCCCAATCAATTTGAGCTCATTAAAATTTAAGAAGCCCAACAAAATTCTATTATTAGATCTTCTTCTAGCTTCCAAGGTCAATTCTGCATCATATTGTAGGATCTTCTAACATGTTTTTCCTTGTCCTACAAGAATTAAATAAAATCGTAATCTATCATATATATATAAATATTATTCAATCACAAGATATTAATCATAATATTAATAATTTAAGCCCAATAATCTTATATTTTATTCTAATTTATATTATTTCCTAAAATTGGCTAACAATATAAATATTATCTAATAACACTACTAGAAAAGAGTGAATTTGCAAATTTTGCGGGATTTAAAATTCCGTTGCAAAAAAGGTTAGTTTGCAACGGAAAAATATATCCGTCACAAACCCGGCATCTTAGGTCTAGCGGCTTTGGCCTTGGTTTGTCGCCAATTGTGACGGAACTGAGGTTTCGTCGCAAATCCGGAAGGGGATTTGCGACGGAAAACGATATTTGCGACGGAAATGGATTCTGTCACAAATCCATTTACGATGGATCCCCAAATCCGTCGCAAATACTTAAGCTCAAAATCGGGCTTAAGTGATCATCCTCCCCCATTTTTTTGTATTTTACTCTCCCTTCGCCCTACTATCTCCGTCCCTTCATCCGGCCAGCCTTCGAACCGCTATGCAGCCTCCTTCCAGCCTCCTCTCCCTCCAGTTTCATCCCCCTCCTCCTTTTTCCGGCCTCCTCTCATCTTACCACCGGCGTCGGCCTCCTCCCCTCTCACCGAGGGCCTCCTCTCCTCTTAGCTCCAGCCTCCTCTCCATGCATCATCTAGTAAGTCTCTACCCCTTTTATTTTAGTTTTTTTTGCATTAGATGTAGTTTTTTGCCCCCATTAAGAACTCCAATAAGCTTGATAGATGTTGTTATTAATATCTACAATAAGAACTCATTGAACAATATTAGTTAATATTTATTTTATAACTTTGGTGATTAGTTTGTTGGGATCTTATAATAATTGTTATATATTATAATGGGTGTTATTTATATTTCCATTTCCCCCAACCGTACATTTTGACCAAGCAAACCAATTTCAGGCCTTTTTTTTTAATGAATAAAAAAACAAATGGGTAAGGTATACTCCATCTTTTTTAAGTAGAAACGTTCTGTGAGAAGTCACATGTTTTTTGTTTTTTGATAGAAATCAGGGGGTGTCCTCCGCCGACAGTAGAGACTAATCCTCCTTTGCACCGTAGTCGTTCGAAGGGGCATTGGTGCTGGCCAAATAACTATCTCTATACACATTGCCAGGGATTGAACCCCTGACTAGATGCTTAAAGGAACCCAGCTACGAACCAACTGAGTCAAGTTGCTTTGGTTATAATTTACATGTTTTAATATATATAAATTTTGTGAAACATTAATAATTAATTGTTTATTTTTAATGAAAAACAAGTAATTTTATATTTTAATAAATTCTGATTGGGTACTCTTTTAGATAAGTTGTATCTTTTATTATGAAATCTAAAAAATACATTATTTCAATAAAAATGTATAAATAATATATCACGGTCTGTCATAAATTTCATATATGTAGGTTGATATGTTGATGTAGTAATAAGATTATATTGTTAAATATATACTATTAAATGATAATCTGAGTATTTTATTTTTAATGGTCTGATTATGTTATTAAATAGATTAAAATGGGAAAAATAAATTGTTATGTATTTAATTTTAATATTTATCATGCTATTTTTTATTTTTGAAAAGGTTATTGTGTTGTATTTATGAAACATATTGTTAGAGTGATGGTCAAAATTTGGAGGTAATATTATAACTTATAAGAAGAAGGAATGTTTCGTTTTCCTTTTGGTAGAAAGTTTTTTCCCCCTCAAGAAGAAGGAGTCTTTTTTTAATACTTAATTTGTTCAACTCGTGAAAATCTATCATTATGGAGGGGAATTCAATATTGTGAATTTAAGCAAGCGAAGCGCTCTCATCTGCCAGTGAAAGTATTTCGTAGGTAAACGTAATACATTTGATATTGATTGTTACATTTTCATTCTCTTGTCCATTTAAATGAAGTACAAAAAGTAAATTTACTTCCTAGTGTTGTTTTTGCAGATGAGCTGAAGAAGATGAAGTTGTTGGTGCAGAAGCAAGCAGTTGAGCTGAGCCAGACACAGCAGCAGATGAGTCAGCAACATTAATATTTATATTTTGTTTATCTATGTAAACTCTTTATTATTGTTATTATATATTTTTATGATATCCAGGTTTTTTTATGTAATTTTTATTATTTTTTTAAAAATTATTTATTTTTAATAAAATAAATTTTGTGACGAAATTTAAATTCCCTCGCAAAAAAATCAATTTGCGATGGAATCCATATACATCGCAAATCGATTTGGGTTGCCATCACAATTGCGACAATGATTTTTGCGATGGACAAGGAAAATCCCAAAAAACTGACTTTTTTTGTAGTGTAATTCCAAATTAACCTAATATAATCTCCAAAAGAAATGAATAAGATGGGATATACAATATATAAAATTAGAGTTTATCAGTTATTCATCATCTTTGGTCTCAATAATGGCTGAGCTTGTACTTTTGCTCACCATTATGTTGAATTGAAGTAGAAGCGTGATCTTGGGAAATCCTCACTTCAATACAAAATTTAAGTTATGTACTAGATTTTGTAAAGTTTATTCTAGGTGCTTCACTATAGTGTAGTCAGGTCCTTACTTTCATTGTTTGTTGCGTATATGTTAGTATGGAGTAGAGCTATGTTGTGCAATTGTTGTAATGCGAATATTTCTATTATGTAGAATGATCTTATTTGCAGAAAGACTCTAGACTCTGATTAAATTTTTTCATATAGATATGACTTTTGCTAGATCAAGTTTCAAAGGATAATGTGATCTTTATCGAACAAACTTGAGAAAAAAAAAAAAGCAAGAAACATCCATTTATTAATAATTTTTGTCCAGTAGTGCATCCTTTTCAACAAAGAACCGACTTAATTATGTGTCCTTTAATTTGTTCATCTTTTCAAAGAGTCAGAACTGTGAAAACCATTATGTGTGTATTTGAAAGGTTTGTATTGGGTGATTTTCATTTTTCAATAGTACGCGTGTATCACAATATGTGTGTTTGTGAGTGTATGCAATTGTACATATATAAATATATGTGTGTATTTGAAAGGTTTGTATTGGGTGATTTTCATTTTTCAACCATCAAAACAAATAGGGGAAAAAAAAAAAATCAAACTATTAACATCCTAACAAAAATTTAAAAAAATCAAACTATTGTCGGTCAGTTCTTAAAAAAGTCAACAACCCTTGAAAATATTATAGCTTTATTAAAAATGATTATACAAATTATTTTTTAAAAAATAAAAATAAAAACAAAAAATATATATATATCACATGTACTTTTCAGTAAAATTAAGATATTCTTTTCTGTGGAGTTGCACACTATACATCATCATTTTCATAAGAATTTCAGCTCTTAAAATATTATAATTTTTTTTTTTTTTTTAAAAAAAAAATTATCTTGTGCATGCTAAAATGTGTAAGAAATCAAGAAACAGAAAAAAGTTGCACAAAATCTAATAAATGTAATAAAGTAAACAAATAAAAAATGAACAAAGGATAAAGGAATCATATTGTCTGTAAGTTATGAGTAGCAGTACGTAACTCCTTATAAATTTTATACTTTCTATTGAAAAATTACTATCAGTATATGTTAAACTCACTAATGTGTTCTCTTTAGAGCTGCTACTTCTAAAAAAAATACCTATTAAATTTCCATAAAATAACCATATATAACAAATAAAGAAATACTTTAAAATTATACATATTTATGATCTTTATCTTCATTATTATAATATAGTTGTAAAAGTCATCTATTGATAGTAGCTTGTCCACAAAATTTAGCTTCAGTTGGAGGCAAAATCAACCAGTGATGATACTAATAGAAGAGTGGTCCCATCAGTGGCGGAAATAGGAAAAAAAAATTTAGCCAGGCCAAAAAATAAACTTATTAAACTATTCTCTTTAGTTTTTATTATAAGACATCAACTAACAAGTATATTTGATCTTTTTTATAAGACACTTTGCTTATTTCCAAATAGCATTAAATATTTTTTTCCATGTATGTCCATAATTAAAAAGGTAATGAGTGACAATAATGATTAATAAAAATTAAATAACACTCTTTTTTCAAGCAAAAAAGAGAGTAATATAATTGATATGATATTAGAGTTTAATATAATTAATAGGGATAATATTGAAAATATTTAAATTTTAGGACAAATTTAATGACTTTAATTGTTTTTATTGACTTGTGAGAATTGTTAATTGGTTCTTTAAATAAGGACCACATGGAGTATTTACTAAATAGTATCAAATAACCTTAAAAATACAAATAAATAATAACCGATAATTATAAATCAAAATAATATATAAGATGATACCAACTTTTTTCGGTATCTCAAACAAGAATTTTATTTTTCTCTCAAATCCAATGAGTAATGAAACAAACATTATCCTTTCGAGAAAAGATTAAAAATTAGGGGGCCATATTTGTGGCAAAATAAAATATCATATAATAAATATATGTATTTTTTAACAAATTTTACAAGATCAGTCGGGGGACCCAACCGGCCATCACTAGCTTCTGCCACTGGGTCCCAGAAAGTAGAACTAACATCAGTATCATTGTGACTTATAACAAAAACTTCTTGTACAAGTTGTTAGACTTTTGGTCATAACAAAGATATAATGCAGGAGAGATCATCATGACTTTTTTTTTTTTTTTTTTTTGGGATAGTTCCTTAAATGAAGAGAAAATGAAATCTATAAGATAAATAATTTCAGAGAAGAACCTCAAGACTGGAACTTCTCTTCTATTGGTTAAAGCTCAACCTTGAATGTTACACTTTCAAACAACAGTTGGTTAAAAAGAATATGATTCCGAGATTTATCATTATGTTGATATGGGCTCTAATAACTATTATTCTCGTAATAAATGGAATACCGCCTTAACTTCAAACCCTTATGATTAAGATGGTAACATCACAGAAGAAATAAGGAACAGACACATAAATTTGAATAATGGAAATTTTAGCCTTTTAAAATCCTTCTTATTAATTACCCCCAACGAAAAAAAAAAAAAGATAGATTGCAACTTGCAAATAATCCTATGCGAGCAGAATAGAATCACCAAGACTTCAATACTCTTTTCTTTCTATTGAAAGGCAAAATGATACACCAACGGGTTGGATTTAGTAGAAGGGTCAAATTAGTCCCTCACAACATGGTGAACCAAAGTTCGAATCCTTGTTGAAAAATATGCTCATATTTAGTACCTAACAGTGTCTTAAACATGATTATCTTTAATAGAAGGATATATATGTATGTATGCATAGGCGGACCCACCTATTGCCCCCCTTGAATTTGGAGATTTTTATAAATAAAAAAAATTAAAAAAAATAATTTTTATAATAATAATATATATATATATATATATATGTATGTATGTATGTATGTATGTATGTATGTATGTTTGAATGATTGACCACCCTTAAATTAAGTGCTCATCCTTAATATATCAAGACCGCACTTCATAATCGGATGAGGATGAATGGTTGAATAATTGTTTAGTGCCTTATATTTAAAAAGATGTATTTGATAGCATTAATAATAAGACAATTATAATGAAATTCTTAAAAAAAGTTTAGAAGGATGACATTGTAATTATTTTTATTGTAATATACTTTTGTTATTAAAATATATGTACTTGAACTTATTAAGTGCTCACCCTTTATTGTAATTTATGTAGCTGTATTTCTAACAGCACTTAGCCTTACTCACTTTTCTAAATGACAAGTTTGTAAAATAATTACTTCTCTTATTACATCATTAGTATTCACTTGATTTCATGAATATTTTTTTAATATTCTTGTTGTATTCTTTTGTTTTTTAATGCATTTAAAATTTTTCTTAAAAAAAGAAAATTTCGGGGGCGCTGCCCCCGAATCCCGAATCACCCCACTAATTGTGCCCCCTTCTATAATTTTCTGGGTCCGCCCCTATACATTTGTATATGCTTGGCAAAAAGAAAGGCAAAATATACTCGTATATAGTTAACATACTTTTATCCAATCAGATTAGAACATACGGATTTTAAATTGTTAGTATTAATAGCAAGAGTTTGTTACGGAATAAATAAAATATATAATTTTTTTTTTTTTACATGTCTTGATTTAGTTGGAAACAAACACCTTAAGAATAGATAAGGCATGTATATGAAGAAAGAGAAAGAAT
This sequence comes from Acacia acuminata, assembly GCA_019022655.1. Taxonomy (NCBI): domain Eukaryota; kingdom Viridiplantae; phylum Streptophyta; class Magnoliopsida; order Fabales; family Fabaceae; genus Acacia; species Acacia acuminata. The sequence continues at coordinate 4,745,840 of JAFJYI010000010.1, forward strand.
CGATTTTGGAACTAAGAACCCAGTAAAAATGAGCATGAGTCCAAAAACAAACACTCCCTCCAGTTCTAATTATAGGAACGCTTTTGTAGTACAAATTGTACTATAAAAGTGTTCATATAACTAGGACATAAGATAGTATTAAGTTTGGAAAACCTAGTACCCGATAAAAAAATAGTTTAAGAAACTTCGAATATAGATAAAAGTGTCAATTAATTTTTCATGCCAAGTAGTATCCTCACAAGAGTCATTGCTTAATAAAATCTTCATTGAATTCAAAAGAATGAATGTACATGACTTGTCTTTTAAATGAGAAATAAAATTTGCCAATGACCTTTATATCTTAGTGGCATGAAAGCTCCACTCTGAGTTGGGAATGTCACAGATTTAATATTACATGTAACCTCAAATGTTAGTGTCAACCCTTCAAATTTAGAACACGTCCCCTGTAATACCCAAGAATTTATAATTCTCATAAATATTATTTTTGGGCAAATAATACATATTAGAAATAGGTGAATATGTGGTCTCAAAATTTAGTAGCTTAATTTAGGGAATTTTGTTCTAGAAGTAAATAAACCAAAGACCCAAATTTTCTAATTTGGTTTAGATATCATAAAATACCTTAAGATTATTATATTACAATATAGTTTTATTTAATTATAGAAAGTCATAGAATGTTATGAAAATACCTAAATCAATTAAAGGAAATTACCAATAAGTAAATGACAATTAAATTTATGTTAATTAAAATAATTTTATAAATGTCCATAATAAATTTAGTGGCAATTAAAAGTCATCAATTAGGAATATTTTAACTTAATGAAGAATCAAGGGCCAATTTTGAAATTATATTTAAGGATCATAAAATATGATATAAATACCATATTAAACTATAGTTCTCATATGAACAAATGAGCAAGAAAATATTAGGAAAACACTTAAGCTAATTAATGAGAATTAGCAACAGTAAATGAACAAGTTAGCTTGCACTAATTGGGATTAGTTGCAAAATAATCAAGAGGCAAAATAAAAGTATAAAATGAGGGTGAAATAATACTTTCCTAATTAAGCACTAATTTTCATGTTTAGTTAAATCAATTAATCAAGAGAGAAAAAGAAAATTAAAGCAAATTTGATAAAGTTTGAAATCCTAAAGTAAATTGGATAATGGTTTGAAATCCAAGTAAATATCGATGTACACAAGTAAAAACTCAAAACAACAAATAAAGTGTGAATTTATACAAATTTAAATAGTTGTGAAGAAGTAGGAACCCTGGAGAAAATATAAGGACTTATCTTGAACCCACGTAATTTAACCTCGAAAGTAAGCCTAGTAAAGGCTATTTTTGCAAATGTTGAAGAATAAGCTTAGTACAACCAGGGGAATCTAATTAGACCATAAATCTGGATATCCAACTACTAATCAAAAAGTATACTCAGAATTTAAAAGTATTAGTGATTGATCAGACAACCAAAAATGAATTTCGTTAAAGCAAGGAAAAAGATGATGGAAGAGAGGAGAGATTAAAATATATTATATTTTGTGCACATGGGGGATTTAATTTTGGAAATTAAGATAATTAGCTAAATCCAATGTAATTGTTTCTAACCAATGGGAAGCATTTGCTCACAAATTGTATCTTCATAGAAGCACAAATTAATATTAGCCATTGATAAGAAAAGTTGATCCAAGGGATAAAATTCATGAGCTTTTGCTATAAAAGAGGCCTTGCCTCTCCTCATTCTTCACACCAAATCAACCACCAAGTGGTGATTTCTAAGAAGGAGGAAGGAGTTCAAGAAGCTTCAAGAGGTAAGCTTGTCTTTGTTTTTAGTTTTTAGTTTTAGTTTTTAGTTTTTAGTTTCTAGTCTTTAGCTTTTAAATTCTTAGATAGAAGTAGTGTAGATCTTAAATATTCTAGAATAATTCTATTTACATGTTTTTATGGGAAAAAATTGGCTTTATTTCGAAAAAAGGATGACGGAGGTTATATAGCAAAATTTTGGAAGAGAAACATCAAAGTAACGAAGTTCTGACGAAATTTCATCGGTTTCGGAATTTCTGGAATCAGCCATGAAAACGCCAGAATTTCATATTGAAAATATAGTAACCAAATTCTGGGAAAATTCATGGTTACAATAGACATATAGGGCTTTTTAAATATGTCAAGAACATGTTAAAATGAGTTTTGTACAGGGAGATAAAAATTCTCAAAGTTGGGCTACGAATTTCTGGAAAAATTCTGGGCAGAGGCTCAAAACTTAAGAACTGGGAATGATTCGTGTAATCTGGGCAAGGTTTAGTATTTTTACTTGAAAATAGACATCCTAAGGATTGCAAATAATTTTACGGATCCTCGTTTCGATTTTTTTAGAATTAATTATGATTTTTTGAAGTTAGACGAAAAATCTGCCCAGAAACTGTGCCAGCGTTTTTCTGAAAAATAAGGGAAATAAGCTGAAAAATAATTCCACCATGAGTAAAATGGTCATTAGTGACTAAGATATCTACTAAGATATTAGTTGTGAATTAATAAATGCGATATTACCATTATAGGATAAGCGTGACCACAGTCCGATCAACGAACGTACCAAAATCGTCAACGAAGGTACGGACGCGTCGTAATACTAACTCGATGCTTATGGTGTACATATATGTGATAGATGTATTCATAGACTCAAACATTGTTTTAAAGTTTCATACACATACAGCTGTACATGAGTTATGGTCTTGATAACGCCGTTGAGTTTTCCTAGCGCTGAGGACACGATAGGCCATCGTGGCACTGGTGAATAGTGCGAGATTAGAGATAACGGACATATGCGGTGGCGTGTACCGTTATCCGGAAAAATCTGTTATGAGTTTTTATGTTGATTATTGCTATAATGTCATGAATATCTGTCATACATAAGCGTTACATAAGCATGAGGTTAACAGTTACCCGAGGTTCAATGGTAATTGAACCTCGGCCCTCACTATAGCTTCGTGGTCCGGAGGAACCGGGGACCGAGGACAAGGGTAAACGGCACGCGTGAGGACACGAGCGGAGAAGACTGCTATGAAATATTGTATCACTGTATTATTAAATATTCGGATAATTGTACCACTGTAATAACAACCAGACACACCAGCAGTGAAGGTTTATTAGATGCTCGCTCTTTTAAATTATTCCGATGCTCTACTCTGCTCAAACTATATTGAAAACACTTTAGAAAATTGAGATGTTACATCCCCCGCTACTGGTGCGAGGGCAAGTATGAGTAAAATACTTTTTTTTTTTTCCTTCTTCTTCTTCTTCTTTATTATATATTGAGGGGTATTATAGACTTTTCATTGTTATTTTTTTTATTAAATATAAAAAACAAATTTTTTTTTTTTTTTTAAATCTTCTCAAGAACAATTCAAACATGCAATTCAAACATATAGATGGTAATAAATATTAAATTACACCGCACTACATTGCATTACCGTCTCTAAAAATGCGGGAATTGAAAAAGGCTAAAAAGAAAGGATATTGTAAGATAATAGGTTTTAGTCTTAAATGGATATTGCAGAATAAAAATGGACATCCCTTAGATTATATAAACAATTAAATAATCCAAAAGATAAGATAACGGTGGATGTTAAAGGGATATGGTAGGTTAGAATCAGATTTAATATAATTTAAACGAATTTAAAGGATAATGAAGGATAATTTGGCCTTTAAGATTATTCCTACAAAAATAAAATAACAAAATTCTAATCTGCCACAATTAATCAATTAATGGCAGTATGGCACCTAAAAACACTCAAAACGACATATATAATTATTTTTGCCAGCTTTATTTAATTAAGTCTAGCCTATTACAATTTAAATATATAATTAAAATATAGAAGAATTAACACAAAAACAAATATAAGAATGCCAACTTTGTGGATTTGCCCAGCTTCAATATGCGAGATTACAGTCTCACTTACCTCTCCAAGAATGCTTAACTAACAAATCTACCCCCTAAATATACGTTTAGGAGCAATATGGCATTATAAGCTTTTTCATGTTTAATATTATCATGGAAGTTTTAAAACTTAGTAATATGATGAGATACTGTTAAAAAACTAATGTTGATTGTTTAAAAATTAATGTTGACAGTTAACTTTTTAACGAAAAATGACAACATTGCTATATTTTAAAACTTTCGAGGTACTGTTTAAAAATTAATGTTGACAATTAACTTTTTAACGGAAAATGACAACATTGCTACATTTTAAAACTTTAGAGGTAATATTAAACCTAAAAAAACTTTTAGGGCATTGCTCCTAGAAGTATACTTCTTGGTAGATTTGCTACTTAACCCCCCTACAAGTATAAACCTTTTTTTCTTGGGCCTTCAATATTATTATATGGGATATCCAAATGCACCTTTGGCAGATTTGCACACTCTTTTTCCATTTTTCCTTCCTCACCATATCACATCCCCTTGCAACCCTTCTCTTCTTTCTTTCCATTGCCTCTCCATAATCCCTTACTAATCTCAGCATTATTAGCCACACACTCCCAAGCATCTACTTCCTTATGCTCATCAAACACAAATCTGCACCTCATATTCCAAATTCCCCAACAAATGCCAGCAACCACTCCTCAATCCATTTATCAATTCTGCACATACTCCTCTCTTCAAACCGCAGAGATAATGGAGAACCAAACCAGCATTGTTTGGCCCATGGACAAAGAAAAAGTAGATGCTCATACACATAGGATTGTTAGAGCACTTTCTCTTAAACAAGGCTTTTTTAGTGGCCTTGCACCATTTACCGCTCATCACCAGAAAAATTGCAGCACCTTTGGTGGCATATTAATCGTCCATATACTTGTCCATAGTTGCTTAGATGGTACATATGATACACCAGGGTCTTTCTTTCCTTCTACCCCTCCATCCACCCCTCTTGTTCTATATCCCACCTTCACTGAATAACAACCATCTCTACTGTTCATCCACATAATACTATCAGCAGATTTCAGAATAGGCAGTCGAATCTTCCTTATACCCTTCATTTCTTCATTACTCACAAACCCTTTAATCTTCTCTAAATTCCACCTACCATCCACAGTCAATTCTTTTACTGCCAACTTGTTCATTTCTTCTGGGCCATCTCTGCATCTCAACGCATAACCTTCCAAATAAGGAACATATTTATCAGAGAAAATTTTGATCTTCTCCCCATTACCTACCTTCCAGCATAAATTGTCTTTAAGTAGCTCTCTTCCTTCCGAAATACTAGACATCTAAACCAACCCCATCATGCACAACTTCCCTTTCACAAGACCCTCAGCCTCAGATTTAGAACTACCCCATAACAAAGATGAACCTAAATAGTTCCCTGGATTATCACTTAGCTTGCTTTTATTTCCAATACATCATACACAACCCTCTTGACATTATCACATGCATTCTTGGACAAAAATACACATGACTTGTCAAAATTAATAGATTGTCTAGAAGCATCACAATAACAATAAAAATTTTTCCTGAATACCCTATAATTTTCCTTCCTTGCATTTATAAAAAAGAGAGAATCATCCACGAAAAAACAGTGAGATAAACAGGACACCATTGATTCCTCTTAGCTTCCCTCTATCCACATGCCATTGAACCATCCTTCAAAGCTCATCTGCAGTTAGTATGGACAGGAAAGGAGATAAGGGATCTCCTTGCCTAATCCCTCTCTCCATTTTCAACTCAGATTTTTTTACCAGCTTCAGGTAAGTTCAGTTTTACTGACCTCACACACTCCATCACCCACTTGATCCACTTCTTTCCAAACCCCATTCTTCTCATAACTTCTTCAATAAAATCCTATTCCAACCGATCATAGGCTTTATTCATGTCTACCTTTACTGGCATCTCCACCTTTCTTCTGTTCTTCTTATTCTTTAAGTAGTGAAAAGCCTCCTGTGCAATCAGTATATTATCCTCAATCAATCTTTTTGCCACAAAAGCCCGCTCATTAATAAATTCTTCAGCTTGTTTGATAAGGTTTTAGAAATAATTTTGTATACAAAGTTACATAATCCTATCGATCTGAATTATCCCACTTTTCCTGCATGTTCAACTTTAGGATAAGCACTATATTATTGCTGTTAATATGTTGCAGGCTAGAATTATTCAAGAAGAATTCCCTCACCATTTCCACAATCTCTCCACTAACTTCATTCCAAGAAGCAGGGTAGAAACACCCTGAATAGCCATCAGGACCCGGTGCCTTGGTTCCATTCAACTGAAAGGCAGCCCTTCTTATTTTCTTTACAGTGACATCTTTCTCAAGCAACAAATTATCACTGCTATTTACAGATTGCTCAATAAAATTCAATGCCCCCTCATATCTCTTCTCCCACCAGAGGCAAATAATTCAGAGAATTTTTTTAAAGCATCATTTATCTCACTTTCATCTTCTAACCACTCGCCATTTTCACTACTCTTTAACTTTACCACCTTATTTCTTAATCTTCTCTGCACTGTACTAGAATGAAAGAAAGAAGTATTTCTATCACCATCCATCAACCAATTCTAATTCTAGACCGTTGCCACCAATATTTCTCCTCCGATCCCATGCCTCCTCTATTTTTATTAGGAGGTCCTCTATTTCTGCCTTCTTTCTATCATCCAGTACACCCTTATTACAATCATCAAGCTTCATAGTCAACTGTTCATTAGCTTTTGTAGCATTAGGGAAAGTCACTCTTCCCCACTTCACCAACTCCTCCCTACATTTATTCAATCTGCTCACCACCCCTCTTACCTTAGTCTTCACATCTGTATCATTAATTTCCCATCCCATCCTGACTATTGACAGAAACTACTCATGCTCAGCCCATACAACCTCAAATCTGAACATCCTAGGTGTCCTCAGTCCTCACATACTTGTATCCACAATCAACAACAAGCATGTGGTGAACCGATCCTACTGGCTCAATCTGTAATACCAGTGAATTCTGAAACTGCAATCTGAATTCTGCATTTGCTATCACCCTATCAATTCTCTCCTTCACATGCTCCCCCCAATCTTCTGTTATTCCAAGTGTACTTGGATCCCCGAAATCCCAAGTCTATTAGCTGGCAATCAGCTAGCATACACTGAAAATTTGGTACAAGCCTTGTATCTACTGGAAAGCAACCCAATTTTCCATCATTAGAAACAAAATCATCTCTGCGTCGGAATCGGAATAAAATTCCAGATACCGTATAATCATTCCAGATCTGGATATTTAATAAAATTCCTTGAATAGACCAAGGCCTACCTCGCAGAATTCTCGTATAATCATCTCTGCGTCGGAATTGGAATATGAAAGCATTTGCCTCCACGTCAATGATTTCCAAATCCTCCTTCTTCGGTAGATTCCATCCCTTCCTTATCATCTGAACAGTTGTTGCTCTTTTTATATTCTTATCAGTAATCAATTTCCTGACCAAAGCTTCACCATAATTCCTTCTTTGATAGTTCTTTTTCCATACCAGCGTAGCCTTCAAATCGTTCCTCCTTCCACGACTATTGCTAGCCTCTGCCTTCTCTGCCTTCGATTTCTCCATCAGCCGGTTCTTCTCCCCTATCCACCAGCAATTCAACACTACACTTTCCGTCACAATCGAAGACGGAACTAGACACACTTTCTCGAATCAAATATGACATTACCACACAATCGCAATGAACGAATGAGTAGCACACTCTTTTTCCTCCGTTGCGGTGGGCTGCGGATCGCACTCACAACCTCGGTGATAACCACCGTAACTAACTCTCACTTCAGAGAAAGAAAAAGCTCCCACTTACGAAACCAATTTGAACAAGCCTTCTTGCTAGTCCTCTTCCATGCGTGTCCCTTGGGACTGTGACCGCATAAGAAGGGGATAGTTGTTTTATCCCAAGCTATCCCAAGCCTTCAATTCAGGGGAGCAAATGTGTCAATCTCAAACTTGGGGAAAGCATTAAGGAAACCAACAATGTCAACCTAACCTTGCAAACCCTTTCATTTATTAAACTACATTCAATTACACATGAACCATTTTCACATATACCTAAACCAGCCTATACTCTTATACCAGAAACTGAGATAACATGAAAACAGGGGGGAGATGCAGAACAAACACGAAAGGGAGAGTCGGCACCAAATGTGGATTCTTTGAACGAACCAGGTGTTCTAGTAAGTGAAAATACTGATCTTGATCTTCCTATTGCTCTTAGAAAGCAACCCTGTTCATGTACTTATTATCCAATAGAAAGATTCCATCATACAAGGCTCTTTCTCTAAGATTTCATGCTTTCACTTCTGATCTTGACTAGCTAAAAATTCCTAGCAGCATCCATGAAGCCCTTAAATCCCAGAATGGAGAAAGACTTTTATGGAAGAGATGGGAGCTCTAGAGAAAACCTGTAGGATGCAAATGGGTCTTTACACCGAAGTATAAGGCAGACAGTTCCTTGGACAAATACAATGCTCAACTAGTGGCTAAAGGTTTCACAAAAACCTATGGCATAGATTACACTGAAATATTTGCCGCAGTTGTAAAACTCAATACAATTAGGGTGCTATTGTTATTAGCTGCAAATCTTGATTGGCCACTTCATCAACTGAACATCAAGAGTGCATTTCTTAATGATGATTTAGAAGAAGAAGTTTATATGACCCTACCTCCCTTTTTTGAATACAAGGGAAAAGGTAACCAAGTTTGCAAACTAAAGATATCCCTTTATGGTTTGAAGCAATCTCCAAGAGCATGGTTTGACAAATTCCCAAAGGTATTGAAGAAGGAGCATACTTTGCAGGGACAATTTGATAACACATTCTTTTTTAAGCGCAATGAAGGAAAGATTGCCATACTAATTTTCTTTGTGGATGATATGGTTCTAACTGGAGATGATAATGAATAAATAGAGAGACTAAAGAAAATTTTAGCCTCTAAATTTGAAGTGAAAGATCTAGGCCAAGTGCGCTATTTCCTTGTCTTGGAGGTTGCTAGGTCAAGGAAAGGGATATGCATCTCACAAAGGAAATATATCCTTGATCTTTTGACAGAAACCAGAATGCTTGGTTGCAAGCCAATTGATACTCCCATCGCAATATAAAAAAAGAAGAAGTGTAGAGCCATCAATCAGGGCCGGCTCTCCAGGGCCCGGAGTAAGAAAAACACCTGTTTTTCAAAGCCCAGCCCGACAGCACTAGGGCTTAGAAATTATTATTCCAAATTTTAATTATTTTTTCTCCGTGTTTTTCACACAAATATAATTAGTAAATTACAACAATTAAAGCTCTAAATTACAACATAAATAATCTAATTTATCAAATAAATGTTGTCAACATTTATATCCAAAAAACACAATCATCCAACAAATAAGCATTCACGAATTCATAATAAAAAACAAATTATGTTTTAAAATAACTTACATAAAATATAAAAAGCATACCACTAATATACATAAATTATGGTCAGTGAGATGCGAGAGTTGAGAAGAGTTGCGATCGAGGAGTGGAAGGGACATGAACATAGTTTATAGTGTAAGGATCATAGAAGTAGTCAATAACAATATTAATATATTAGTTTAAAATTTTTAAGACTCTACATTGTTATAAGACATAAACAGTATATTCCAACTTAGTTCAGGATTTTGTTAGGAAAATATATCAAAGAAATTTTTTTAAGACTCAACATTAAAAAAAAAAAAAAAAATTATGACGGGCTAAACGGGCCGGCCCGTAGCCCGCAAGGCCGGCCCGTAAAAGCCCGTGGCCCTGCAAGGCCTGACTTCATCTCTTTCTTCTATTTTTGAGGCCCGGTCCGTAACGGGCCAGGGCTAAACGGGCCGGCCCGTTTTGACGGCTCTAGAAGTGAGAGGAAAGTAGGGATGATGAAGAAGTGGAGGATGATGAGGAAGAAGACACACTTGTTGACAAGGAAAGATATTAGAGTTTGGTGGGAACACTAATTTACTTATTACAGAAGACTAGAGCTGTGAGTTTTGTAAGCCAACATATACAGTTATACACTCACCAAAGGAAATTCACTTATGAGTTGTGTACGGAATTTTGAAGTACTTAAAAGGTACCCTAGGAAAGGGCTTGTTCTTTAAAAAGGGTGAACAACCCAAGATTGAGATGTATTTTGATGCCGATCATGGGGGCGACTTTGATGATGGAAGATCTACATCTGGGAACTGTACCTTTGTATGGGGGAACCTAGTAACTTGGAGAAGCAAGAAACAAAATGTGGTGTCAAGAAGTGGAGCAGAGGCTGAGCTTAGAGCCATAGCGCATGGGATCTGTGAGGGATTGTGGTTGCATAAGCTCGATTTATAGGTTGAAGTGGAATTGCCCATCAAGCTCTATTCAGATAGGAAGGCAGCCATAAGTATATCTCACAATCTAGTTCAACATGATAAAACCAAACATACTGAAATAAACAAACACTTCATCAAGGAAAAAATTGCAGATTGAATAGCATGCCTAATTTATGTTCCATCAATGAAGCTAGTTGCAGATGTTCTTACCAAGGGACTTCCAAGAGATAGTTTTGATGAATGCATAAGCAAGTTGGAAATGATTAATATCTATAATCCAACTTGAGGAATTGAGGAATAGTGTGGAAATATCCTATTATATACAATGTTTTTTTCCCCTCATTTATTAGATTAGTTAGACAGTATATGAGACTTTATTCTCTTGTCTCTCTCTTTGATGTATATATTGGGATGTAATGTGAATTATAAATACAAGATAGAATCATTTTTCCCTCAGATTCAACATCCTCCCCCTCTACCAACATATGATCAAGAAGGGAAATCCTTTGTTGACCCGCTGCTCAATTCAACTAAAGAGGATATAAAGTGCCCCACGTAAAACTAAGGGAAATCCTTAGTTTTAATTTCCACTAAATGAATATCTTTGAGAAGTTGTTCTTTTATCCTTTACTTTTATATCTACATTTGTTAGGGAATAATTAACACAAATATATTACATTTTGTGGAAGAGAATAAATGTAATTTATATCAGCTAGTGATTGTAATTATTTTTTTTATAATCAATAATAATTTGATGGTTGCAAAATTATTGATTTTTTCACAATTTGTTTAGGTGAATTGCTATTTATATTCATATAATACAAATAATTTCTTTTTAAATTTTTTTTTATAAAACCACATTTCCCTAACCTTCGTCTAATTTACCTAACCTTCAAGTACAGTACCTTTGCTTGACAGTCGTGCAAAACCGTCAAATAAAAGCATCCTTTACTTGACATAGTTGTTGTGTGAACCGTCAACTATGGTACCCAATACACGACGATAAGTATTTGCTCATAGACTACGATAGTGCGTTTATATTTAACAATTTAAAACAGTTAAACATAGGCAAAAATAGTCTTCAAAAATATGGACTTACTTTTTTTTTTTTTTTTTTTTTTTTGATAGTGAGTTTATATCATAGTGTGGGCTTGCCATGCAAGTTACTCAACACAGTTACATATTAGATTTTTTGGACACATATAGTTAAGAGTAAGAAACTAATCTCAAAAGATTAGATCCTTCATCTCTTTAATTAAGTATATTTCCCATCAAATAAGAAGGGGATAAGTTGTTCTAAATAAGCATTGAAATTTCCTTGTGCCTAATGAACATTTTTAAGTCACTTCTAACTTGCCATGTTCATTGTAATAATATGTTAGTACTCAAATTTGCATTTGTACTTGTACTATTCAAAACTTATGAATCGAGCATTGTTTTGTAGCCATCAAAGATTAGCTCAGTAATTATAAGATTATGAGTTCAAATCTTGCAGTTAATGTAAGAACATTGTTTGTAGATACTAAGTATTTCTTTATGTACTCTTTGAGTTTAGAGGTGTGCTTTAGTCCGGGAAGAGCTTTTGGTAGCCAAGACACTAAACTTTATCGTGTAAATGGCAATAATTATTTTAGAAATTTTATATTTATATATAGATATGGCCATGCAATAATATATATTGAATTTCTCAAAAAACAAGACAGAAAATAATATAGAAAATTGTAACAAAAGGAGTATAGAATGATGACATATAGAGGAGATATGTCCATGAATAATTGTCAATAAAAATGATTCAATGATTATGATATGATTATTTAGACTGATTAATTGATTAATTAAAAATCATTTATGATTTAAAGATATTTGTTTTTTTAATTAAATGGATATGCACTATTGGCCTAAAGTTACAAACAGTATTAAATCCGCCATCTTTCACTTACAAGAAAGTTCTTATGCCCCTAGTGCTACAAAGCCATTGGCTTGAAGATATTTGTTTAAATTATACCGTTATAACATAATTTACTAAAATTGATAAATTTGGTTATATCATTAGTTAGCTAGGCATGAAATCACTTATTTATTTGTACAATTTAAATAAATTTGTGAAAAAATATATCAAATTATTGTAACAAAATTAAATTGAATAATTGATAAATGATAATTGATAATATTATATAATATAAAAAACCGATGCTAAAATATTAGTTCAGCTTAGTACCTAATTTTATATGTATAATAGAGATGTTTTTCGTATATTGTTTTGGTTTATATTGCGTTTAACTCTATATCTACGACATTACATGATTTTTCCTTAAATATGCAACGCTGGGTCCGCAAATCTAACTAATCAATTAACTAATTATAAGTGGATTATTATGGGTGGAAAGAGGATAATCAACCATGATAAGGTACAAATTCATTGAAAAAAATCTTTACAGGAGGAAAACAAAACACAGTTAGCTTTCTATTTATAATATCCGAAAAATAGGTTTCTACATTCTAACAAGCAAATATTATTAAATTATCTAATCAATTGTCAGGAGCTGTGATTCCCTGTCAAACAGTCCCAAAATAAAGTTCCTATCAAATAAAAAGCCAAAAAGAAGTCAAAGTGATACAAGAAAAACACTAAATTTAATCTTTCCTCATGCTTTCACTCCAAGCCACATAAACGGCTACAAAATCGGACCCAAAGAACACATTATAAAAGCTTCTCATGGTCTCACCATTTTGGCATCTCTCTCGCGTCTTCTTGGCCTTAACAGATAGCGAGAAGGATCAAGAGAGAGACTTCTTAGTCTCTGTTTGTTTGTTCATTTCTCCTAAATAAAAGGAAACAACAAAGAAATCGACATGGGAAACTGTGCCAGTGAACCCAAAACCCTAGAGGGCTCCCAGCCTGCTGAAAATCCTCAAAATAATGTTCAGGAGATCAATAATGTTGATGAGGCCAAGAAGGAAGAAGAAGCCCCCAAGCCTAATGAGGTAAATACATGTTAATTTTGAATTAATTAAGTCACAAGGCTCACATCAATTGGTTCAGGCCACAGATACACATATTTTGTCAAACTCTAATCCTTATTATAATGCACCTTTTAGAGGAATTTGATTGTCCTTAATTATTATAAGTCCCTTGATGGAGTATTAATTATTTTTTTTTTTTATTTTAATATCACTCCGATTTATGGTTATTAACTATTAGAGAGAATGTAGTACAAATATGATTATTATTATTTTCATTTAAATATGGGTATAGTCTTAAATTTATTTCATTTTCAAACAAAATTAATGACTTATGTACCTCTTCTTATGCATGATTAGAGGGGGAAAAGAGCCTTATAATAGAAATAAGATGGAGTATATCGGGTAGGACCGAGCCTCTACTTGGCTATCAAGGCATTTAAGTACCATTAATTCAATGATTTGTTTGATTTTGAAGATAATTTCAAGTTATATAAGGATGATTTAGTTAGTGCATTATTCTATAGTTGCTGCTTATTATTCCATACGTTAATTAGCCCAAAATCCAAAAAGTACAATTTGGATATCTTCTTTATATATAGATATTTAGTGCATGAATTTTTTTAAAATAATTTCTAAAATAGAAATAGAAGGAGACCCTCCTTGTCTCTCTCTGTTTCTTTTTATTTGTTGGCCTTGTGATTCACATTCTTTGTTAGGTTGACATAATCAAATTATGTCGTATCTCTTTTCAAGAACAAATATACATATTTAACTTATAACTAACTTCTTTAAATATATTAATGAAACCTAACAAATTATATATTAATATTTCGAAAATAATTTTTCCCAATCCACTTTTCATTCATTTAACCATAACATTATTAGTCTCAAATGATTTTGTGTGTGACAATCTTTGTTATTTTTAAAATTAAATTTAATATTTGAACATTTGAGAAATTTTTTGTCAACATTTAAAATTTCAATGCCAGCATATTTTGTTCACAACGTTGGGGTTAGGTGTTAAAAAAAATACTTTATGAAATTAAGGAACCAAAATGAAACATTGTGTGAAGTTAAATTAAATCACTAATTAAAGGTACACTTCTGCCAGAATTGAAAGTATTCTTTTCCCTTTTGCTGATATCATACATAATATATTGACAGAATGGAGAGTCTGAGGAAACAGAAAAGAAAGAAGATGAGACCAAAGTTGAAGCTAACTTAGCAGAAGCTAAGGAAGAAAAAACTGAAGCTGAGGCTGTCGAAGCTGAAGCTAAGGAAGAACAAAAGGTGGAAGCTCAGGCTGTCGAAGCTGAAGCTAAGGAAGAACAAAAGGTTGAAGCCGAGGTCGAGGCTGAAGCTAAAAAGGAAGAAAATGAGGCTCAAGCTGAGGTCAAGATTGAAGCTAATTAAAAAGGAAGAAAAGTCAGAGATACATGAAGAATCCTAAAAAAACCATTTCAGCTTCTTCATTTTCTATTGTAAACTTATTACTTCGATGCTTTAGTGCATATGATTGAGACTTTTTTGTACCCTATTTTGGTCATAGTGGAGCTTATTTTTATTGGTTTGGACGACCCGTGGTTTTTACCCTTACATTGAAAGGTTTCCGTGTTAATAATTTTGGTGTCACTTGTTGCTCTTGTGCTATTTAATTTCTCCTCAAAGATTTTTGAAAGGGATGAGAATTGATTTCCGCTGCATATAACTCATTAGTTTGATGTGACAAGTTTTTCTCGTCAACAAGTATACAATTTTTTTCCAACAAAAAATAATGGTGATAAAAAATCAATCATGGAATAATTAAGAACCCAACGAATATGAGTTCCAAAAAACAGTTAGGCCTTGTTCGTTACGTTGAATTGGGCTGAGGGAAAGGGAACATGGGCTAGTTCCACTACTAGAAAAAGCCAAAACAGGGACGGAATTTGTGACGGAAAAAAATCCGTCGCAAATTTGCTACGGAATCCAAATCCGTCACAATTTGCTACGGAATTGAAAATCCGTAGCAAAATTTTGCTATGGAAAAATAAATCCGTCAAAACTCAAAAAAAAAAAAAAAAAAATCCGATTTCATGGAGGGAAAAAGCCCACAAATTTGCTACGGAAAAATAATTCTGTCGCAAAAAGTTTGCTTTTTGCGACGGAATTGAAATTTCGTCGCAAATTGCGTTGGATTTGCTCCTTTTTGCGACGGAAATGAATTTTTTTGCGACGGAAATTAGTTCCGTAGCAAAAAAAATTGTTTCTTGCGATGGAATTGAAGTTCCTTCGCAAACGGGGGCCATTTGGCTCTTTGGGTTCCCCCTTTTTGCGACGGAACTTGATTTGCGTCGCAAAAAAATTTGCTTTTTGTGACGAAAATGAAGTTCCGTCGCAAATCGGGCTTTAATGCCTTCTGAAATCATTTAGACGTCTGCCATTTCGATCTCCGTCCGCCATTTCGATCTCCTCTCCACCTCTTAGTCATTTTGTCGGTCCTCCTCATCACCTCCGCCCCTCCTCGTCCTGCTCTTCCTCCGGCGTTGGCCCTCCGTCTCCTCCAACGTCGTCCTCCGATTCCTCGCCGTTTCCTCCGGTAACGTCCCTCTCCCTCCCTCCCTCTCTTGTTATGTATTTTTTTTTTTATATCTAAAGTGACTATTGGTAAGCATTCATCACTCACTGTACAATTGAAGATGTTCATGTATTCCTCTTTCTACAATAAAAAAAAATCTGTGTGGTGTTGTGGTTCCTTCATTTCTTCCTTTTTTTATTTTTATTTTTTTAATCTGTTTGATGCAAGGTTTTTTGTAATGAATATTAATTTTATTTCTTCTTTGTTTGGTTAAATTTAATTCGCCAATAATATAGAAAGTGTTTGTAAAAGAAACATACATAGCATAGTATGTAGTTGAAATTTGTCAAAGGTAAGGTAACTAGTTTCATCGATGTAGAAGGCATGTGAATTAAAATTCCATTGCCACAAAAAGCTCTTGTTGCTTGGTTACCTTTGGCCATAATTAAATTATATAGAATTATAGATGTGAACTAGGAAGCCATATCGTAGAATTTAAGATATATTATTATTATTATTATTAGAAATTGTACAAACTTAATTTATTATTAGAAGAGAGGAAATTATAATAACTATTTTTTATTATATTATATTTGCTTATATGCAGCGGATATTAAATTTCGGTATAAATAGATTATAGAATTTGAATTTTGTAATTGCTTTTTTGTTTTATAATTCCTAGATATTAGGATCTTCCTTTTATAATTCTTAAATAGTAGGATCTACCTTTTATAATTTTTAGATATTTGAATATGCTTTTTATAATCCTAGATATTAGGATTGGCCTAAATCAATCAATAGATTATAGAATTTGAATTTTGTAATTACTTTTCTGTTTTATAATTCCTAGATATTAGGATCGGCCTAAACTAGAGTATCTACATGTATTAAAATCGTGCAGGCATATGAATAATAAAAATAAAAAACTTAAAGGATTTTGTACATTTCTTTTTAATTTCATAATTTTTTATATAATTTTTTTTTTTTTTTTTTTTTTTTTTTTTAGGAATCGAGTTTTGCAATGGAATGACCGAATGACCATACTGGTGCATCAAACACAGGAGATGATGAAGCATATGCAGATTTTACTTCAGTCCCTAATGAAGGACAAGGGTGACCATACTGCTGCTGTTTAGAATTTTTTTATTTATTACATATTGTTCACAACATTATTATTTATATTTTGTTTCCTCTATGTAAACTCTTTATGATTATTATTATATATTCAATTTTCTATTTTTTTTTAAAAACAATTTTTTTAATAAAAAATTTATTAGTTTTGCTACGAAAAATATTTCCCTAGCAAATTTTTGAATTTGCTACGGAAACAAATTTCGTAGCAATCGCGACGGAAAACTTTTACTTAGCAAATCAGAAAATTTGCTACGGAAATATTTTCCGTAGCACATTGTGACGGATAGGGATTTTCGTCGCAAATTAACAAATTTGTGACGGATTTTTCCTTTTCCGTCGCAATTGCTACGCGATTTTTTGCTACGGACAAATTTCGTAGCAAATCTATTTTGCTACGGAAAAAGTCTGTTTTGCTAAGGAATTTTTGCGTAGCAAAAATTGATTTTTCTTGTAGTGTTCTCCCTAAAAAAACCCGTTTGGCACGCCACAGTTCAGGCAAGTAGAGTTCCGCCCCGCTCAGTTCCCATCAACGTGGGAAAGTGAGTTCCCTTTCAAATTGGCGGGATCTCAAAAATGTTCCCAAGAGAGGCAATTAATGGGATGAAAAAGCCCTTATGAACAAACAAGCTTATAACACCTGCGATGTGAGAACGAGGGAGCTGTGACAAGGACGAGTTGAAGGCTGCTTTAACGACAGTCAAAGGACAAGTTTAAGGAAGGGGAGACAATTCTTGAATCTAGGTAAGTCGAAATGGGTGTTGATTTTTTGTGAAATTTTCCCCGATGGCGTGTTGCCTATAGCTTATGAACTAGGTTGGCTGAGTGTTAAATTGATTGCATTTTTGTATGGTTGTGTGTTGAGTAGTATGTTCGGTAGTTTAAAAGTTATAGGAAGCTCAAATAGATGATGACATATGTTGCATTCAAACTGTACAGTGTCCTGTGTTTATTAGAATGAATGCATATGAGTTTATAATGTTGAGTATATGGGTTATATATGAAAGTGTGTATCTACTGGTGTGTTAATTGAAGATGCCAGTTTTGATTGGCTATATATAACATATAAACAAATTGTTTAATTGTCGCTGAAACCTAGGAAACAATAAAATAAATTAGTGGGAAGATAGAATATCAATGTAGTTTATGCAGTGACTGTTTAGTGTGGTTGTTGTGTCACAAGTGCTGTTGTAATTTTGTAGTTTGTATGGTAATGAGATGTGTTTTAATGAAATAAGCGGTCGTCTGGAAAGAGGAGTAGTAGAATATATAATGAGAAGGAAATGGGTGTCCGAAAAAAATGTGTAGGTATGGTGCAAAATTCAGAGCACATGGTTGCAATGTTGGCGGGGTGCTTAGCTTTGCTTCTAGTAGTAAGGAGGTTAATTGTGACTATGATAGTAGCAGTGGGAGCAGGTAGACCAAGACACTTATGGATAGGTCATTTAGATTAGATTTTCATGCCAAGAGAGCGAATTTGAGGGCCATGATATATAGTAGTGACACCACTTGCTTCAACCAAATGAGGATGCACCAGGAATGTTTGATAAACTGTATCACATGTTAGACACAATTGGTGGATTGAGAGAAACTAAACATATGCTTGTTGATGAGCCAGTGACAATGTTCCTTCACATTTTGGGACATCATGTCAAGAACAGAGTCATCCAGTTTGATTTTGGAAGGTCGGGTGAAAAATAAGTAGATACTTTACACTGGTGCTCAATGCTATTATTAGGCTGCAATCATTGCTTCTGAAGAAACCCGAGCCCATTACAGAGGACTCAAATGATAATCGTTGGAAGTAGTTCAAGGTAGTTACATCGTGTGATAAAGTTGTACTTTAATTTCATGTAAATGAAGGTACGTGGTTTTGACATAGAGGGTATAACGTTTTTGGTTTTTTAAGGAATGGCTTGGTCTATTAGATGGTGAAAATAGAATATCACTTAGAGAGTGGTGAATAAAGGATATCAAAAATCTTTTTCTAATTAAAAGATGAACAATATGAACAGAGACAAAGACAGAGACAAAGAGATTTGACACAGAGATATTATACTGGTTCGGTCTAACTTAACGACCTATATCCAGTCCCCAAACACTCTGGGTATTTCACTAATCCACAAACATAGATACAATTACACACTCTGTACTCAAGATAATCCTATCACACTAAGACTCATTCCCCCTTACAAGTTGTAATTGTACACATACACTTAAGGTTCCTCAACCTTAAGATTTAAATAGAAAAATGAATAAGTGTTTAACTCCTCACTGATTAGATAAATGATAAACACTAAAGTACAAAGATATTTGAAGATATTAAATAAAACTTAATGAAACAGTAGATCGTAATAAGTTTGATTTGAATGCGAGAGTTTCGGTAGTTGGCGGAATTGAATTTGATAAGCTTTTATTCCAATCTTCCATTAATGCAGTTGTGAAGCTTTGAAAGTAGCCATTGTGTCTCTTCGTAATTTTGTTAGGTACAGATGAATTTTGTTAAGCACAGTCGATCGTTGCTTCATTAATTGGTTCCCTCTTTACGTAAGATGACTCAGAATGATTGCCGGAATTGGAATGCTTCAAAGGAATGATTTTGCCTTCTACGAGGTTGTATTTTGATTGTAGGCTCTATTTACGGCTAGCATTAAATGCTTCTGACACGTCGGATGGCTTTTTGGCTAATCACAACTTAAGCATTAGTTAATCAATTGTAAATCACTCAAAAAGATGATTAGAAATGATAAAAATAAGTTTGAGTGAGATTAAATGGAAATAGATAATGACCCAGTATGATTAAGATAGCAATTAACGTTAAGGAAGATGAGTTTGATAATCTGAAGGACGTTACTTGAGTAACACAAATGTGTTACTTGAGTAATATCCCAATCTTTCAAAAATTAGTAGCGTTTGGAACCAAATTACCCGAGTAACAATTCTGTTACTTGAGTAATTTCGCAAGACTTTAAAAAACTGATAAGCACCGACACATGACTACTCGAGTAACATAATTATGTTACTTGAGTAATATCTCAGAGGTCTCAAAAATAGTAATTATTGCAACGTAATTAATCGAATAACTTCTCCTTGTTACTTGAGTAATGTCGCATAGCTTTCAAATAATTAACTCTGTAACTATATTACTCAAGTAACTCTTTTATATTACATGAGTAATATCTCAAGTTGGTATTTACTTGAGTAGCTTAGACCTTTACTCAAGTAGCAAATGTTATCTGCTAAAAATCAGTAAAGATATTAGCAACTGTTACTTGAGTAGCATATAAACATTGCTTGAGTAACTACCAAATAGAGAGCAAATGTAAACTTGAGATAACATTACTCGGGTGGATCATTTCCTTTACTCAAGTAACAAAGATAATCTACTCGGGTAAGTTCCATATCAAGAGAAAATGTAATATATTACTTGAGTAACACGTTACCTTTACTCGAGTAGCTTACTCGAGTAACACTTACCAGCTACTCGAGTAATTCATTGACTGTGACATGTAGCATTGGTTACTTGAGTAACAAAAGCTTGTTGCTCGAGTAATAGCGTGAAGGTACTAAACTTTGCTCTGTTTACTTATATTACTCGAGTAGCATAGCTCTCTTACTGGAGTAGAGTTCTGCCACACTTAACAAACCTTATCAGATTGGAATTACTTGAGTAAACAAAAGAGTTTACTCGAGTAACACACTTAACTTAGGCAATTTACATAGATTCAAAATCTTAACCAATTGCAAAATAGAACTTTAATTACTTAAGTCTTGTTATCGTCAAAACTCTGAAAACTAATAGATGTTATGCACATACGTGTACAAGTACCTGCACAACACAGGGGGAGGTACCGGAATAGAAAAGGAGAGGTGACAACCAATGTTCTTGGAGTATGCTCATCGGATGACGAATTCATATACGTTTTGCCCGTGTAGGAAGGGTCAGCTGCAGATGGGAGGGTGTTGAGAGATGCTATAAGGAGACCAAATGGGCTGAAAGTACCCCAAAGTAGGGGAGGTGTAGTTGGTTAACAATGACTAGTGTGTTTATTAATTTTTTCATTAAGGTGTAGTGAAATAAAATTAACTCGTACGATTTGTGTGGCTAGGAAACTACTACTTGGTTGATGTGGGATACATGAATTACCCAGGTTTCTTGACATCGTTTAGAGGGCAAAGGTACCACCTTAATGAGTGGAGACAAGGATACCAACCCCAAACTCCTCATGAGTGCTTTAATATGCGACATTTTTCTGCGTATAATGTCATAGAAAGGTGCTTTGGCATCCTCAAGTTACGTTGAGCAATCCTCAGGAGCACATCTTTTTGCCCAGTGAAGATCCAAAACAGATACATTATCGCATATTGTTTGCTTCATAATTTGATTCGTCGGGAGAACATTCAAGATCCCCTAGATGAGCAACTTGAGGCATTTGAGGCTGCACCTGCAATAAATGACAGCACCCATGCCTAAGGAAACAAGTGATTTGTGGAATAATTTCAGGGAGCATGTGGCAAATGAAATGTTTGCGATGTTTACGGCGCATAGAGATAATTGATTATGTAGAAAATTATGATTCCTTGTTTGAGGACAATATGTTTGCTTTGTTTGTGTTATTTGTCTAAGAAAAACTATGTGATATATGGATTTGGAATTAAATTAAGTGACAATTTGTATGTGGTTTGCTTGTTAGTTAGTTGCTTATGATGGTAAATTTATAATGCTTGTTGGTTAGTTGCTTATGATGGTCAATTTATAATGCTTAACAAATTTATTTGTTTATGAGTTTTTTTAGATGGAGCTGTCTGAACAGGGAATAAAGGGGAAGCAAAAAATGTAGATTGTCATGGAGGACAAGGTCTTGATCGATTGCCTAGTAACTCTCAGGTGGGACCAGAAGTTCATGGTTGACAATGGCTTCAAGTCCGGATTTGCAAATGCTCTTCAAACAATGATGGAAGAGAAGCTTCTTGGCTGTGGCATCAAGGCATGTCCTCACATTACCTAAAGATTAAAGATGTTGAAACGTCTGTGGCAAGTAGCATATGACATGGTGTATAGGCCCAATACTTCTGGTTTTGGTGGGGATCGTATACAAAATTCGTCACTGTAGAGAAGGAAGTGTGGGATGAGTATCTTAAGGTATGTCCTCTATCTTTTTGTTTCATGTTATCACACGGGACAACTGCCATTTGCCTTCACTTCTGTTATAATATTGGTGACATTGCAGTTTCATCTAAAGGCTGCACACTTTTGCACCAAGTTGTTACCCAACTTCGACTCTTTATGCATCGTTTAGGGCAAGGATAGGGCTGTGGGTGACGAAGGAAGGTCCCCAGGTGGAATGGAGCAAGAAGTAAACCTAAAAGATGATGATCTTTCAGAAATACCCCATACTGCTGCTGAAGATCTGGAATACATACAGACATTGCATGATACTGCACCCCCAACTGCCAATGTAGCAGAAGCTTCATTATGTCCAAGAAAGAAGCGAACAACTCTAAAATCATGGCTGAGGTGTTGAGGGAGACAGTTACATCGCTTAACAAGACCATCGTTAGTGTCTTTGAGAAACTAGGCAATCAGATATCTGAGAAAGAAAGGCAAGCTAAACTAGATGCAAAGGGTTCTAATATGTTCATGGAGCTCCTTTAGGTTGAAGACTTGACATGGAATGAAAGAAACATTGTACATATCAAGATACTTGGGTGTGAGAAGCTACTAAATGCATTTGGGAAGATTCCTCCATAGTTTAAGCCATCTTGGATCCGTAGCCTTTTGTAGCAGTAGATAATATAGTAAAGTAATCCCTGGCCAAATAGTATTTTTTTTTTGGCCATTAATGATTCACCTGTGTCAACATTTATGGACACAATGTTGACTTTTGTATATGTCAAAATACAAACTTTGGTCCATGTTCATTTAGGGCTGTTTAAAATTGGACATGGGATAAAGTTTGTGTACTTCAACTTGTAAATGGTTGTTTTGGAATCCTTTTGTACTTCTGGGCCATCTGTTTATAGGCTAATTCAAGGGATAATGAAATGACATTTTGCTTTTTACTATTACTGTACCTACTTCTTGTAACAAATAATAGAGTACAACTTTGGTTGCTGTAACAGTTTGGATTTCCTATTACTGTACCTGCTTCTTGTAACAAACAAAGAAGAGCCTAACTTTGGTTGCTATCAAATATTGAACATATGAAGAAGTTTGGTTGCTATCAAATATTGGCCTTAATATTGTTTGATGTGCTGATATGAACTTATGTAGCATATTGCTCACTTGCTCACTGCCAAGAATTTGGTTTATGCTATTGTACATGCTTCTTGTAACAAAAAAACATAGCACAAGTTTGGTGGTTGTCAAGTTTTGAGCATATGCAAAATTTTGGTTGTTGTCAAATATTGAATTTTGGACTTAATTTCGTCTGCTGTTTTGATATAAAATTATGCAAAAGTTTGCTCACTGTCAAAATTTTTGTTTTGATCGTGTTCATTTTTTAGTTAATTAAGTTCAAAGGTCTTATTTTACATGGTTGATTTTTTTTTGAACATATCGTTTATTAACATTTGAACGTTATAGTTACGTTGAAACAGACGAAGGGCAGATAACACACCTGAATGCAACCATTTATGATAGTGTAATTAATGACACAGTTGGCAGTTACTTATTTCATGGATAATAACACGTTACTTATTTCAGTCATTTTACATATGCAGTTAATTAATTAACAGTTGTGTTTTTTAAAGGGTTAAGAAGCAATTTGGCCAACGAATTATTACCTTAGGAGCTTAAAGACAAATAACTTTTAAGTGGACAAAACATACCAAAAAACTTTTAAAAGTGTGCGATCAAGACAAATTTTTTTTACTTCGGGAGTGTAATACCCCAAAATTCCTATTTATGATAAATACTATATTTTGATAAATAATTCATATTAATTAAGGGTGAATATGTGGTCTCAAGTTTTGTAACTTATTAATTATTATTTTAAGTAATTTTTCCTTGAAATTGAATAAACTAAAGGCTAAATTTAAGATCAAATTTAAGGATCATAAAATACACTATAGATGTCATATTAAATCATGATTCTTATATAACTGAAATAAGCAATAAAAGGTTATAAAAATGCTTAAATTAATTAAAGGGAATTAACAACAATTAGTGGGCAATTAAATTTGCACTAATTAAATGTTTAAGTAATTCTTCAAAATTCATCAAGGGGAAAATTAGAAAGCATTAATTAGAGAATGTCCTAATTTTGAAGGGCCTAAAGAGATGAAATTAAGTTTGCTAATAATGCTCTAATAGCCTTGGTTAAATAGCAAATCGATTAATCTATGACATTTGCAATAAAAGGGCAATTAAGCACATGGTTAAGGGAATAATTAGACTTAATTAAATCAGCCCCTAAAGTCATGAGAGAGATTAATAAATAGAAGGCCAATATTAAAACTAATAAAGCTAAATCTAATGGTTCTAACTAATTATACAATTAAAGCTAAATCCATGTGAAATTTGGGGAACCAATAGGAGGCTTGGATTATTAGTTGTGAGACACATAAGAAACACATATTCATGAGCCAAGTGAGAGAGAGGGCCACGGTTTTGCTTAAGGAAGAGAAGAGAGTGATGAAGCATAAAGTAGCTTTGAAAAGTCAAAGTTATCAACTAGCCAATAAGGAAGCTTAAAACATGGGATATTTTGCAAATTAAAAACACATTAAATGGTGGCTGAATAAGGAGCATGCCGACACTCATTTGAAGGTGGAGATTTGTCTTCATAAAGTGGATTTAAATCCAAGGGTTAATGTGAGATATGATCACAATTAATTTCCACGTGTGTCCTTGAGCTTTGCCTATAAATAGAGAGATCCTCCCTTCACAATTCTTCACACCAACATCACAAACTCAGCTGATCCTAGTTGAGAGAGTGAGAGTTCTTGAAGAAGGGAGAAAGAGTTCAAGATCCAAAGGTAAGTTCTTGAGTTTAAGCATTTGGTTTTTAGTAAAATGGTAGTTTAATCTAGGAAATAGGAGGTAAAATTCCTACTCTTGTTTTTAGGCCTCATTGCATTGAAAGATGCCTGACGAGGTAAAAACATAGTAGGGAATAATTTTTTGGAAACAATAGATCAAGATTGTTTAATTGTAAAAATTGTCGGTTTAAAATTCTGTGCAAATAGATAATTAGATGCTATTATTTTATGTTGAAAATGAAGTCTTTAAATCATGAAATTTTACATGAATAAATTAGACATGTAGGGATTTCCAAATATATAAAATATGTAGCGTTTTGATCTCCGGTCAAGGAGATATGAATTTTTGAAGTTAAGCCATTTTTCTGGGATTAAATCTGGGCAGCGTTGAAAAAACATTAAACTGGGAATGATTCTTGGTGTTATAGGTTCTGGGAATATTTTTCCTTGAAAATAGACATGCCAAAGGTCATGAGGAATTTTACGGAACCTCATTCCAATTTTTTTTGGAATTATCTATGATTTTTCAAAGTTGCAGCAAAATCTGCCCAGAAAATTCAGTAAATGCGTTTTTAATAAAATGTAAGGGCAAAATTGTAAATAACAAATCCACCAAGGGTAGAGAGGTAAATATAGGTGCAAATATCTCTTAGGATATTATTCTAAGTGATGTGGTGCTATGTTAGGATATCCGGGAAGTCCGGGGCCGGATTCAAAGGTCGGCATATTGCTAACTACGCAGAAGGAAGGTACGTTCGCGTACTAGTAACTTTAACTCTGATGTGCCTTGTATGCATGTATGTGATGGAATGATTCATGAAGTGATGGACAAGACTAGGTCTTGGGTCATGCACTGTGACTAAGTTTGTGGGGGCTTAGATCACCTGTTTATACATTCAGCTTTATACACAGGTTATGCTTTTGATAATACCGTTACAGTTTTCCTAGCGCTGAGGACACGATAGGCCATGTGGCACAGTGTGTACTGTTGATATATTAATCTTACATATGCTATGTGCTTATATGTTGATTAATGCTGTAATGTCATGAACATTGTCATACATATACTGTTATACTTTTCATATGAGGTTAACTGTCATCGGACCTCAGATTTGAGTAAAGTTCAGGAAAGAAACCTGGAACAGAGAAGGCACCAGTAGATAGAGCCGTGAAGAGGCATTGATGGACGGAGCCGTGAAGAGGCACCGGTCAAAGCAAATGCCGAAAGAAGTTTAAGAGAGCCTACTTTCTGGCATGAATCTAATAAGGTTACTTCAAACCATTTGGTGTCTAGAAATAGGGACGGACCTTGGATAGATATTTTGGGGGGGGGGGGGCCAAAACCGAGAAGATGAAGATGAAGATGAAGTTCCAAAAGACAAAAAAATTCGTCACGAGAAAGATAACACAAAAAGGGAAAGTCTCTCTCACACCGGCGTTGAAAGAAGCTAGCTCAAACCACCAGGTGTATGAACCAAAGTAAGAAAAAAATGGACATTTTCACAGAAGGCATGATAGAATTCATAAAATGCTGCATTTTACATAACAAATCAGAGAGAGCCAGGATAGAAGTCCAAATCAAAGCTGCCGAATCTACTGCAAACAGGGACGGACCTTGGATAGATATTTGGGGGGCCAAAACCAGAAGAGGAAGATGAAGATGAAGTTCCAAAAGACAAAAAAATTCGTCGCAGAAAGATAACACAAAAAAGGGAAAGTCTCTCTCACCGGCCAACGTTGAAAGAAGCTACCTCAAACCACCAGGTGTATGAACCAAAGTAAGAAAAAATGGACTTTTTCACAGAAGGCATGATAGAATTCATAAAATGCTGCATTTTACATAACAGATCAGAGAGAGCCAGGATAGAAGTCCAAATCAAAGCTGCTGAATCTGCTGCAAAGACGAAGGCTAAAGAGGAGTTAAAGCAACAAAGGGAGAAAGAAAGAGAAGCTGCACCTCCACGAATGGCAATTCAAAAGGTTCTGTCCTCGCTTATTTTTGCAGCTAAGTTTTTCAATGATTTATCTTGAAATGAAGAATCCCATGCTAATGTTACTCCTATTCAGGTGGAAAGAACTGTTGATATAGAGCATAACTTGGAGATCCTGAAAGAGCTTGAAATGCTTATTGGGTGTACCTTGTTTGGCTCCACCGTTGCAATAGAGAAGCCTAAACAATCTCAGCTTGAATACTCGTTGGAGTGGCTTGGTTTGTTTATAAAGGATGAGTTCAAGGCAGAAGACAATGATGAGGTTTTGATCGGACGACTGAGTAATTGCCGCAGTTGTTGAAGATCAGGCATAGAGAAAATTCAAAGCTTCCAAGTTCCATCTCTCTCGATAGTTAAAAAATGATTCAGAGAAGAGAGAAAGTAAGAGACTACATATGACTTCCTGATTCAAATGGTTGGATTCAAGCTTGGCCCCCCTCGCAAACTACACACAAAGCACACGTCCCTTCATTTTGTTCTAAACATATTTTTTGGGGGGCCATGGCCCCTATTGTATCTTCTAAGGTTCGTCCCTGTCTAGAAAGGGTTTGTCTATGTGGTTCAGTTAGTGAGTCGCTGTGAATTCGGGGAGACTTCCACTAGACACCGGCCTGGCCAAATTGTTTGATTGACTGAGTTAGGTTCATTGCCCCAAGTCTACCTAAGGCTTGGTTTAAGATTGTATAGTTATCATGAAGGATTGTAATTATAAAGCTCTGTATTGTTGTATCACACGAATATTCCTTCAGGAAATTTTTAATATATCTACTTATGTCGGGACATCAGTATATGTTTGGGCATTTTATATCAGTTACTCATTGTTCAAATATTAGTGCATGCTCTCCGTTTCCGCATTACTCTGGGCTGTAGCACCTCAAACTCTGTGAAGTTTTCTAAAACTAAGTGTCAACCGACACGATTTCAAGTATGGAATTTGGGGTGTTGCAAGGAAAGCTTAGCATTAAAAAGTTTTTATTTTAGGAGCGCCCAACACAAAAAAGTTCTACTCCATTTTTTGTGTTGACTACATATTTTTAAAAGTTTTTTGGTATTTTTAGTCTACTTAAAAGTTATTTGTTATGGGTGCTCCTACGGTAATAGTTTGTTGGCCAAATTACTCCTTAACCCTTTTCTAAATTACAGGTGTAATTAATGTTTTTTTTATAAAATTAATTAATCTTGTGTGTTTTGATTTTTAAACTTAAAATGATAAATGTGTCAGTATTGATGGAGTAGTTCGAACGTTAGCCACTTATCAACTGTTGCTGCCCCTATTATGTTCTTGATTCTCACACCTATCTTCTCTTTTCTTCACACACAAACCCAAACCCAAACCCAAGCGATTTCACATTGTGTTTTCAGGAACCTGAAAAGCAACCTTTCGCATATCTAACATTGAAATTGAGACCCAGGGTATTCGACATTGTGTTCTTGCCATTGAAACAAAGACCATTCCACTTAAACACTTCGCAATCCGCATTCTCCCAATCACCAAAGTCCTTACTCAAGTTAAGCCCTATGACTTGCCCTAAACCCTTAAAATTTCCTTAGAGTGTCTGGCCGTTGAAGGAAACACAATGACTTGATCATGGCGAGGGTGAAAATGACTAACGATAGTTTAAAGGAATTCGGCGAGACTTCCACAAACACACCGGCCTGGCCAAATTGTTTGATTAATGGAGTTAGGTTCTAAGCCTTTTTAAACTTGGAGCATATTTTGAAAAAAAGTACTGATATAACCCTATTGCGGTGTTGTAGTGATGAACAGAGATAGATCTCCAAACATAAACTACTATAGACAAGTAAGAGATACCACACGAAAATCAGTGAACCCTAGACCAGTGTACCATCCTAGCTCGGTATACCATCCTGAACCGGTGTACCACCTTGAGCCGGTGTACAACCCTTAACCTGTACACAACCCTGATTCTGTGTACTACCTCGAATCGATGACTAGTATACCTTTTGAGCCGGAGAAACTTATAGGATTGGATTATTCATCCATTGACAATAACCGTGAATACTTACTGCTGCTAGGCTATCACGATGACTCTGAGAGTGAATCTTTCTACAAACCGAATTCCCTATGACTTGTCCTGGATATAAACAAAAAAAAAAAAAAAAAAACTGATAAGCGCTCTACGATTCGATTACTTAATGGCGGAATGGCACAATGGGACTTTGAAGGGGATGTACTTTCAGTGCCTAGAGCAAGTCAAAATGACCTACGAATATAGAAAACACAACGGACTTCCCTACCCGCTAGACGATTGGGTGATATCAACGCTATACCTTT
Source organism: Acacia acuminata (assembly GCA_019022655.1). Lineage (NCBI taxonomy): Eukaryota > Viridiplantae > Streptophyta > Magnoliopsida > Fabales > Fabaceae > Acacia > Acacia acuminata. The sequence goes on from JAFJYI010000010.1 coordinate 4,775,068, forward strand.
TACCACGAGATCGCTTCTGGATGGAAAAGACGAATGAGCTTTTAGAAGGAGAACATATAGCCGATTTCCACTTCTTTCTAAATCATCTCCAAGGGTTAGTTTTAAACAACATGTAAATGAGAAGCCGTAAAATACGACAATATGGGGGATGTAAGATATGACCACTGGTCATAAACCAGTGGGATGATGTGACATATGTTGGCATATACATTATATCTTATGTGAAATATATGTTTAATTTATAGACTATATTATCCCTCGATGTTGATATTTGTCACTCCTGATATATCATATATAGAATGATAAAATGGCGAATTTGCGAGGAGATGGAGTTCCGAGAGGCCGAGGCCGAGGTAGAGGTAGGGATAGAGGTCCCAATACCAATACCGGAACAACAAATACCAAATCAATAGGAGCAGAATAAGATACAGGAAATGAGAAGAATGCTACAAGAACAAGGGGCCCTCATTAATGAACTTCTGACCAAAAGGCAGGAAAGACGATTAGTAGAGGAACAACAAGCTGAGGAAGAAGATGAAAATGAACAAAACGATGAACGTACTGAGGAAGTGGAGGAATCAGATAGATCTCGGTCACCTCCCTGACTAGAGAGAGCAAGGGCGGTGCTACATCAACCCAACCAAGTGGTTGAGACCACGCAGTACTGGGTCACCTAATTCTGCAAGCTTAAGCCACCAGCTTTCCGTGGCAAGCTCGACTCAGCTGAGGACTGGTTAATGAGGGTGGACAAGATCTTTGAAGTCCTAGAGTGGCCGGAAAATCGCAAGGCTCAACTTGCAATATACAAGCTAGAAGGAGATGCGGACAGGTGGTGGAGAAACATTTCTGTAACCATACAAGCACGTTATTGTCCCATTACTTGGGAGAAATTTTTGGAGATACTTTCCTCTCTCAGTGCAAATGATCAAGGAATCGGAATCCCTCCATATTCGGCAAGGCCACAAAGAGCCGTTTGATGACTACTACGCTCGGTTTACCAATCTCTCGCAATATACATCATACCGCAGGAATAATGATGGTGAAAGCAGTATGGCAAACATATTGATTTATGGGATTAAACACGAGATAAGAGAAAGGCTGGTATCTCAACAGTTCACAGAGTTAATCCAAGCGGTGGAATCTTGCCGATTGATCGAGCGTAACTTGAAGGAACTACGCACATCCAGAAATTTCAACAGCAGCAGGGCAAGTCGTGGCGGGTTTAGCTGCGGGAACTACTCACAGAAGTGGGAGGCACCATGGAATAACTCCCAGAGTAGAAGCAAGATGTCATTCCAGTCTAGACAGCAGAACTATCCAATAAAGCCAGGACCCCGACCATGTCCAAAATGCGGGAAGTACCATCCAGGTGTTAACTGTGATGGGAAACAAATTTGCTACAAGTGTCAGAAGCTAGGGCACATGGCCTGGAACTGTCCCCAAAAGGCTGAGGTGATAAGGCCAAAAAACCCAGGTCGTGTTTTCACACTGACTAATTCAGAGGATAGAGAATCTCCGGAGATGGTCCAAGGTACTATCCCTCTTAGTAAGAAATCTTCTTCAGGCGTTGTATGATTTGAGTGCTAGCCATTAGTGTTCTTTTTTGATATCTTTGATTCAGTTATTCAATAAGAATCTTATGCATCCATGATTAGAGACCCTTTATGTAATACCCAAAATTTATATTTCTCTTGAATATTATATTTTGGCAAATTAATACCTATTTAAAATAGGAAAGTATGTTGTCTCTAATTTTAGTAATTTATTTGATTATTTTCCTTGGAAATTAAAGAGGCAAAAATCCAATATTATATTAGGGACCATAAGTTGCTCTATAATTATTAAAATAATACATGGAGCTTATATGGCCATAGAAAACCAAAAAGTTGTGAGAAAATAATTAAACCAATTAGAGAAAATTGCCAACAAATAGTAGATAATTAAATCTACATTAATTAGATTAATTTCATAAATTTTCATAATTAATTTAACAACATGTTTTAAAGTCATAAAATGGGATGTGTGACCCTAATTAAAGACCAATGGCTAATTAAGGGCCAAGATTAACATGGAGATGATTACTAATGATCATGATTAATATAGTAGCCAATCAAATAAATTCAATAACACCTAAAACACCATTTTAGGATTAATGATCAAAGATTAAAGATTAAACCTAAGTGAAAATTCAAGAGGCAACCAAGGCTTATGTGTGGATGATTGCGGGCCATAGAAAAATAAAGCAAGAGTGCATGGAGTAAAAGGGGGGGGGGGGGGCACGGTTTTCACAATGCAAGGAGGAGGAGAAAATCTAAAAAAATTGCCTAAGTTAAAACACATGTGATTAAAGAAGAATAGCCTTGTTGGCCCATTGGGAATCAAGTATTCCATTAGTGAAAATCTCAAGCCAATTAAAGTGAAGTAAAATTTGCCTGAATAACCACTAATCCTCATGGTAAGTCCATAAGTCAATTGATTACTCAATTAAGTATTATCAAAGACAATTAAAGGATTTTAATCCTAGATTAAATACAAGCTTTAATCCAAGACAAGAACACAAATTTGGCTTAGGATGAATTATCATCTTAATTGTTACCCAACAAATACAATAAATTCTAAAATAATGAAGGGGTAATTAAATACTTCAAATTAAACCCTAAGAGCATTTTTGCTTAATTGCTAACCAACTACCAAAGTCATCTATTTACAAACATGCTTAGAGTAACTAGGAAATTAAAGTACTAAGTTGGGAAATGCATGAAGGTGGAGAGGCCACCAATGCATGCTTGGAGAAGGCATGAAGGTGGAGAGGCCACCAATGCATGCTTGGAGAATGCATGAAGGTGGAAAGGCCACCAATGCACTCTTGGAGCCAAGAGTGCCATGACCTTTTAGTATAAATAGGAGGGCTTAGGCTTCATTATTCCTCACACCTTCACAAGCAAGAGCAAGCAATAGCAATCTGAATATAGAGGGAAGAGAGCAAGAGTGAGGAGCTTCTTGAAGGAGTCTAGCATTTGCAAGTAAGTTCTTTAAGTTGTAGTTCTTAATTTCTTAGACAGAAGTAGCTTTGATCTTGGATATGTTAGAATAATGTTAGTATCATATTTTTACAATTAGAAATGTTAATATTTTGAAAATAAAATGAGGCATATAGTATAGCAAAATTTTCGGGAGTTGAAAAGCAAAGTAGCGAAGCTCTGGTGAAAATTCATCGGTTAGGAATTTCTTAAAACAGTAGCAAAAACGTCATACTTTTATAATGAAGATGAGATGCTAAAATTCTGAAAATATTCATGGTTAAATTAGACATATAGGGCTTTTCAGATATTCCAAGAACATATTATTTCGAATTTTGTGCATGGAGATAGAAATTCCCAAATTTAGGCTATGTTTTTCTGAAAAATTCTGGGCAGAGGTTAAATAATATTAAATGGGAATGATTCACTAATTCTAGGTGAAAAAAGTATTTTTATTCGATAATAGACATCCTAAGGATTCCATGGAATTTTACAGATCCTCATTTCGATTTTTGTAGAATTAATTATGAATTATTGAAGTCAGGCGAAAAATCTGCCAGCAATGCTGAAAACCACGTTTTTGAGAAAATAAAGGGATATAATTGGAATAAGAAATTTACCAAGGGTAAAAAGGTCAATGGTGGGTAAAATATCTATTAAGATATTATTTACGAGGTAATGATGCGAAAATACCGTTATAGGATATCCGAGAAAGTCAGGGGACGTACCAGGCAGATAGACGTACCGACATCCGAATTGACTAAGATACGGACGCGTACTGTAACACTAACTCTGATGCTTATTGTATGCTTATATATGTGATAGATGATAACTTTACATGTGATGTGTACTGTTAACATAGACAACTTTACATGTGATGTGTACTGTTGACATAGATAACTTTACATGTGATGTGTACTGTTAACATAGATAATTGTAAATGCGATGTGTACTGTTGATATATGAATCTTACATCTACTGTGTGCTTGTGTGTGATTAATGCTGTAATGAATATCTGTCATACATATATTGTTTACATAAGCATGAGGTTAACCGTTACCTGAGGTCCAATGCCTCTTAATATAGCTTCAGGGTCAGGAAGACCAAGAGCAATCGACAAGGGCAAGCAGCCCGCCTAAGGGACTCGACCGGAGATATATTTTGGAGTTGTACTTATAACATTACATAGTTATACACTACTACAAAATACCTAAAAGACGACCTAAAAAAGACCCAATTAACGTCCTTATTCTACGGGACGTCGGGGAGAGCGTAGTCGTTGCTAGTATATTTAGTGACCTGAAATTGTTTCAGGTCGCCTCATAATAGGCGACCTGAACACAAATCAGGTCAACACAAATCAGGTCGCCTCATAAAACTATTCAGGTCGCCTCATATGTGGTGACCTGATTTGTGTTCAGGTCGCCGCATATGAGGCGACCTGAATGCTTTTCAGTCGCCTCTTATGGGGCCAGTCGTTTGTTTTAACCATTTTAGGCGACCCGATTAAAAATCGTCGCCTCATCTATATTAATAGACGACGATTACTACTATTCAGGTCACCTCTTATGATCCAAAGACGCCCGAATTGATTTTCGTGTTGCCTTATATTATTTTTTTTAAAAAATATGCTTGTTTTTGTTTGGCCAATTTCTTCGCAAATACTTCACAAAATAATTAAGCGCATATGCAAAGTGAATGACAATAGATAACAATGAATGTGAAATATATTATGATGTATGAATTATATGTATGTGCATTCCATCCAAAGAAGGTGAAATAACAATGAATATAGCAAGGTTCAATAAGAAAATTGTAAAAGTAACTTCAACAAAAGAATATTGGCTACACATACAAGATCATACAAGAGAATGACAATATAGATGTTACGTATTCAACTTAGATCAGTTCAACAAAATCAATCAAATTCACAACTTAGCTTCCAACATAACCATGAGGATGCAAGAATATCAACAACTCCAAAGAGAAAACTTCAACTACAGAGCCTAAGAAGACAAGTTCAGCAAAGTCACCTGATAATGAATTAAAGTGTAGCAGTCAGAAACTTTCAGCAAATTCAATAGCAGAAAAGAAAGAAGGTATGACCTAGATTTAGGTTACTAAAACTAGACCAAAACAACAAACAAAGCACCATTATGACAACAAATTTTTCTCACATTTGGAAGCAATTAATCTCCAAAATTTCAAGCATATGATTTGGAAGTACATTATTATCTGGCAACATATCACACAACAATTCAAGAAACGACGTGAAACTGCTATCAGTCCACCCACATGTTGCCTTTAAGTTGACCAAATGTAAGGTCCCAGTCAACCGTGTATACTTAGTACACCCAGGGAACAAAGGTGTCTCTGCATCACTCCGCATGCATATTCATGCGGTTGTGCAAAGGATTTGACCTCAACATCATGAATCATTCCCTCCATTCCATCATCATCTACCTCAACTTCATTTTCGTAGGATGCACTGGGAGTTACCTCCTCACCATGCCATATCCATGTTGTGTATCGAAGGTTTATTCCATCACAAAATAGGTGGTCCCTTATATCAGCAATATCCCTTCGAACCCCATTTAAACAATTAACACATGGACAATAGTACATCCCATTTTTTGTAGCTACATTCCTCTGGCAAATTCAATTAACTCTTCCACCCCATTCTTATATTCTTCACTATTTCTCAACGCATTCATCCAACTATGACCCATTTTGTTACCACCTACGACATTTTCAACAACAAGTCAAGTTCATAACAATTTCAAGAACGACATGCTTTCTTTTAAGAAAATTTCGCCCGTTTCCCCTTAAAAGTAAGACATCCCAAAATTTCAATAACAACCAATTTCAGCTTAATTCAACAAAAGTTACTATATAAGGAGAAAAGTCTTGTTCTTTCTCAAGAAGAAGGTATCATATAAGAACAATATATGTGTGTGTGCATAAAATGAAAGCAACTGACCTAAGTTGTCTAAGTCATAAACTATAACTTATGGACATCTAAGCATCATTATTAATACTACAAAGTTTACCTAGTTCAATGCACATCAACAAAAAAACAATATTTAACTATAATTACCTCAACTTTAAATTCCTCTCTTTGAAATTTATTTTCTCTATTCAACCTAAAGACAACAACAATAAAGACAACATTAGAATTATTCAAACTAACATATGAGAGGGAATAATTGTATGACAAAAGGAACATGATTAAAAATACCTACCCTAGGACTCCTCAAGCTCTTGTGGGTTGTTGTCGTGGCCAAGTCACTAACAAGTAGTCAGTATAAGATCAATATTTATCAACTAATCCCCTAAAACTGATCTGTTCCAATTCCAACTTGATTAATAGCAAGTCCCTGTCAATCATTGATGGCATGAATAACTAAATTCAATTCAACAGGAATTGATTCCAATAAGTAATTTAGAGTAAGCTTAAAAATTTTGAAGAAACCAATAAAGCATGATAGAAGAAAATTCTAATTAAGTAGACATTAGATTAAAATTTAGAGCACAGTAAACCATCAGGTAATTACACCATAAGTTTTGATGCCAAACAAATACTTGTCTAGTTCTCCTTATGGCTAGTAAAGTAGGTATTTTGCTAACATTTTTTCAAGAAAACACTTGCAATATTAAGTATACAAAAAAAATAATGGGTTTGACTTAGAGTAGCCTGGATAGACAGGAGGATTCAGTCAATTCACATAGTCTAGCACAAACATGCATCCATTCAAATGATTGGTTGCATAGTTTCTGCCACTTTATAGGGAAATATAAGGAACCGCGGTGAAACAGAATTACTAAGGCATTAAAACCACCCAACATCTTTTGGATGAAAGACTACAACCAAGAGAAAAAAGAGTGAACAATATAAGATTTTATTGCTAATAACAAAAGAGAGTCAATATAGTTCACCTTGTTCATGAATCCTAGGTTTCGATGATATTCATAATTCAAACATCGGTCACATAGTACTATTTGACGATACGGGGAAAATTACTACTACCTCTCGGGTTCTTAGTAAGAGATCTCATTTTTATACAACAAACAAGATCTTGTGTTCAAGACCGGAGGTAGTATCAGCATCCAGTAGGTTCTTTAAGTTCTAACTTCTAAGCCTTAATCTCCTTACCATTATATACTTTCTATAGTACCGATGATCATCAATTCTTAGCTGTATAATAATCATGGGCTTTTTTTCCCCCTTGAACCTGTATTACTACCAAAGATATAGGTTTCCCACAGTATAAAATATGATGAATAAAAACTTTGAACACTCAGTTACATAACAAAAACAAAGCTAGAAACAACATAATTTCATATGCGAATTGGCAAACAATGTAACTAAAATGTTAGTTTAGTTCATTTATTCCCTCTTAATTTCTTCCAGTTTAGATGTTCTTGAATTTAGCAAGAAAGAATTCTCTCACCAGTTAAATGTTTTAGACAACAGTACATCCATGAATCAAACCAAACTGATTCAATTTCAAAACACTTTTTTTGCTCAAAGAATTTCAAAACACTCGGCTCTTATGATTTTCCTCTTTGACTAAAGTCTATGTCACTTCATTTGACCTTCTCATCGGCCAAAACCCTCCCTCTCTAAGTAGCCACCTCAATGTCCTAAGGCCAACCAGCTCTTCCACCAAGTAAGACACAAGGAGGCATAGAGTAATTCACCCTTTAAATTATGTTGCCAATGAAACAAAATATCTCCTCAACTACACCAAGCACCTCATATTACTCGACATGAAACTTAAGCATCCGGGCTACCTAGTCCCTAACAAATATGCAATCAAACCAAAACACTACTATCCAATATTAATAGGGCGCAATTAGGTCCTCTACCTTATTTGTACTTTTTCACTCAATCAACATTTAAATGCCATCAACATCTCTAAATTTCTACCAGGGAAACATGGTAGCCAAGCATCTTGCAAATTTAAATGCTATTCCGGGATACCCTTTCCGTTTGCAAATCGGGTCAAACCCAGAATTAGAAGAAAACGAGGCATTTGAATACAAATCAGAAATGGTAATTTCAATATGATGGATAAGGATTTGTCACCTATTGGAGTGGCTAAGGTTCCGAAAGGCCACTATGTTGAATAAGGAGGAGTCGGATCGGGGCTAGGCAACCATTTGCCGCAAGCCGCAACCAATGAGACGATGTGTCGTGTGTGAGTATGTCAGATTGTTGCTAATCGCAGAGAGGAAGACGATCGGAGGCGTCAGACGACAGCAGGAGAGAAGCAGACGAGCAAAAGCCAGTAGAGAATAAAGATGATTCAGATGAAAATCAAAGAGCTATGCGCGTGCCTTTGCCTCTGGGGTGCTTTTTCGCAAATAGAAATGAAAGATTCAGGGGTTAGGGCAAGAGTGCAAGACGGCAATGAAGAAGTGTGCCGCGAGAGGGAAATGATGAAGGGGAAGGAGGCGGAGATGAGTGTGCCGCGAGAGGGAAATGAAGAAAGGTTCTATCGCGCAGGTGGGGATTTTGGGGATCCAATTGGGCTTTTTAATGAATATGGGTGACCTGAAATAGATTAAGGTCGCCCATATTTGATAATGGGCGACCTGAAAGAAGTTTAGGTCGCCACTTTTCAGAAAACTAGCGACCTGAATGTATTTCAGGTCGCCACTTTGCAACAAACGGGCGACCTGAATCTATTTCAGGTCGCCCATATTATAATTGGGGTGACCTGAAATTGTTTCAGGTTGCCTAAAATATGTCCACAATTAAAAAAAAACACACGGTGCTTTAGTTTTAGGCCAAAAAAGGAACAAATTTTATGCAAATTTGGGTGACACGAATGTGTTTCAGTCGTCCTCAGTTCGAAAAAATGGCGACTTGATTAAAATCAGGTCGGCCATATTATAATTGGGGCGACCTGAAATTGTTTCAGGTCGCCTTAAGTCGTTAAAAAAAAAACACACGTTGCTTTAGTTTTAGACCAAAAGAGGGAACAAATTTTATGCAAATTGGGCGACTTGAATTAAATTCGGGTCGCCTAAATTGATAAATAGACAACCTTCTCTATTTCAGTCGCCAATATTAAAGAAAATTTAAAAAAAAAAACATGGTGCCAAAGAAATTAATTTTCATAACAAAAAAATTTCATGGCGCCAAAATTTATGCCAATTTCGGTGACTTGAAAGTTTATCAGTCGCCTAAAATCTGTACCCAATGTTAAAAAAAAAAAAAAAAAAAAAAAAACCACACGGTGCCTAAGTTTTAGACCAAAATTTATTCCAATTTGGGCGACCTTAATTAAATTCAGTCGCCTAAATTGATAAATAGACAACCTTCATCTATTTCAGTCGCCTATATGAATTAAAAAAAAAAATACATGGTGCCAAAGAAATAAATTTTTAGAACAAAAAAAGTTTCAAATTTATCCCAATTTGGGCGATTCGAATTAATTTCGTGTCGCTTAAATTCAATAACAGGCGACTTGAATTATATTTAGGTCGCCTAAATTTGACCAACCATGGCGCCAAAAAAAAAAAAAAACCCATGGCGCCAAACAACAAAAAATTCTCAATGGCTATTAGGCGTCCGAAACGGTTTTAGGACAACAAAAGCCAATTTTATAAGTCCTAAACAATAATTCAGGATGCTGAACGCTCATTTTCCTTCGATATAATTACAAGATTGTCACTACCTTCATTTTTTACTTCTTATTTTAAAATAAGGACGTTTTTTGGGTAGTGATATCTAATATTTGTAGTAGTGATACTTTTCAATTGTGGAATCAATGTACAACTATAATGACCATCTGGATACACTAGCTGCAATTACTATTTTGATACATATCAGTTACTCACCTCTTTGCTCCGATGCTCTACTCTGATTGAAAAAAAAAAATTCCGCTTTTAAAAATGGGGTGTTACACTTTAGAGGTATTCTTGAGTAGTGAGAAGAGCTTTGAGAAGTTTGATGAAGATACAATTGAAGAGCTCTTTTTAATGGAATCATTTCCTCATTCAAGACCGAGGAATTTTGAACCATTTGAGGTGTATAATACCTTGAGTACTCTATTGTAGTCTTCTATTGAAGTCCCTCCGATCCTAGAGTTGAAACCACTACCTTCCCATCTCAAATACGCTTTCCTTTGGAATTCAAACACTCTATTGGTCATAATCTCTTCTATTGTCTCTAATTTGCAAATTTATTCCAATATTTGATGCTATTTTTGAAATTTCATCTGACTTCTACAAAGTTTTGCCACCAATTTTTAAAATTTCATAGATATATTTTGTAGCACTAAAAAAATTGGCTACTTTCATATTGTAGCAGTTAGTTAACTGTTACAAATTGTTAGCACACTATGTCATTCTAGTCTCATCGTGTAGCGGTGACGTCAAACCGCTATAGTAAGAATAGCAGTTTATTTACATGAGTGGTGGTTTATATTAACCGCTACAAAACAGATTATCATGGTGCATTTTGTAACGGTTTGTGTAACCACTCTGCATGTTGTTAGTAGCAGTTAAAACCGCTACATATATGTACTTTGTACTTTTGATCACTACAAAAGGTCTTTTTTTTTTTTTTTTTTTTTTTTTTAGTGTGCATCCAAAAACCTCATATACCTCTTATATGACTAATTAATTTGGTACCAATGTTTCATACATTTTTTACTTTTCTAAAAATAATTGCAAAAAAATCAATACCTTTTTTTTAAAAAAAAAAAATTCCCAAATTACTAGATGTTTTGGCGGCAAATTCCATTTTCAGCAAAATGAATTCAAAATTCCATTAAGCATTTGCAGCGGGTACGAAACTCCAAAGACAAGGTAAAAAATATTTATGCATAAACATTTGTAGCGGTTAGTCAATCGTAACAAATAACACCTCGTTTTCTTCCCTCAATTGTATAGTGGTTACTAACCCTTACAAATTCAAGCCATGAACCGACACTTTGTGCTAGTAAACGTGGTTCAAGCAGTCAGAATCACTAGAAACATTTAAATGTAGAGGAATTTGAAGGGTGATGAAGAATAATTGGGCTTTTAAGCTTATTCCTAAATAAATAAAATAACAAAACTATGATCTAGGACAATATAAATAATCAATTACTGTCACCTAAAAACATTCAAAATGATTTATTTGGACTTTATGTGATCAAACCCAGCCCTTACAAGTTACAACTTAAATAATTAAAAGGCACAGAAGAATTAACACGAAAACAAATATAAGGATGCCAACAACTTTGTGGATCTTTATGAACAACCCCACGTTTTTTAATTCCCTTGGCACATAATCAACAATGTGAATTTGCGCTTCAATATGCATGATTACAATTTAATTTTCTTTCTCCTAGTATATACTTTGGTCGTGGGCCTTTAATTTGTTGACATGAGATCCAAATACACCCTTTAATAACCTCTTGCATGATTTGAGCTTCAAGGTTTATTGGAAACAACTTCAAATAGGCCTTCTTGCTTGTCCTTTAGCAAGTGTGACACTCAAAACTTGAATACCACTTGAATTACGAGTTGGGTTGACTGCGTTAAGGATAGGATTGACATGTAGGATGCAACAGGGCAGTGGCGGAGCCAGGATTTTATATTTATGTGTGCACACTCGAATTTTTTTTTAGAGGAAAGTTTTAAATGCATTAAAAAATAAAAGAATATAGACGAGAAAAGAAAACTTCAACTTAACACAGAAAAATAATAATCAAGAGTCAACTAAGCTATTATAACAGAATGATTACAAAAGCATTCTTCGATTCTTCATTCCTTGAAAATATTGCATTATATCTTCATCATTAATTTTATCAAACATATCACGTTCAACATAAGTGTGTCAAGAGTTCTCTAAGATCATGCAAGGCGAGTTTCAAATGTCTAGATAGGGGAATTAAATTTCTTCTTAGGACTTCAAATCAAACAAAAGAAGAATGAAATATTTATTTCCCAAATCAAATACCTGCGAGAGCTTCTTAAAAAATATGGAATGGATCACTGCAACAGAGCTGATACCCCTATGAGCTCAACGACTTTTATAATATCCTAATTTTTACTTTTAGGATTTATTTATAATTAAGAATGAAATTATATATGATAAATGGATTTAATTATAATGTTTAAAAATATATAAAAAATGGAAATAGTGGGTATTTTGTTGTAATTTTTTTTTTGTATGGAAAAAAAAATATATATATAGCAAAATATTTTTATGGTAGACACAATGAAAAAGAATGATAGATTATGTGTATTTCAAAGACTTCGTTTGATTCAAATTGGGTCCATGCATCATCCGTGTGTGTGTCATATCTTACAAGGTTGACAGGAATTTGGTGTTGGGGAAATTAATGAAAGTCTAGGGTTTCACAATTTTGATTGAATTGTAAAGGTAGGAATGAGGAGTCATACGAAGTGACTTCCAATGGGACCCTCTGGTTCATTAACATTTCCACATGGACAAATGGCAATGACATGCGAATTGCAAAAAAGGAAATGAATAATGCACTAGTGAGAATCGAACTTGGGTTTGTACCGTGACAAAATATGTAACATCCCAATTTTCGAAAGCATTTTCATGGTATCTTGATCAGAGTAGAGGATCGGAAGTAATTTAGTATTGAAAAGTAACTGATAATAATCCATTGTAAGGTATGTGTTAGCTTTCATAGCATTACAAAAACTTCAAAAGACTATATCATTAAGTACAAATCAAAAGGCTTCCCCCAGCCAGTCCTTATATCTGCTACTTACCCTTGTCTTCGATCTTGTTTACTTTGGATCCTGAAGCTATGGTAAGAGCTGAGGTTCAATGCCCATTGAACCTTAGGTAACGGTTAACCTCATGTTCATGTAATAGTTATATATGACAGATATTCATGATACAACAACAATATTCACATATGAAAGATAATAACAGAACACAGCTAATGCATATGAACGTTACTATAGTCTGCACTATTCACCAGTGCCACGGTGTATATCCGTGTCCTAAGCACTAGGAAAACTCAATGGCATTATCAAATCCATAACCCGTGTGTAGTTGTATGTGTATAACTTTTAAAATAGAGTCTCAGTCTATGAACACATCTATCACATATAGGTATACCATAAACATCAGAGTTAGTGTTATAGTACGCGTCCGTACCTTTGTCGGTGATATTGGTACGCTGTCGTTCGGACTGTGATCACGTTTTATCTTATATTGGTAATATCACATTTATTAATTCAAAAAAAATATTATAGAAGGTATCCTAGTCACTAATGACCTTTTTACCCTTGGTGGAATTATTTTTCAACTTATTTTCCTTAATTTTCAGAAAAAACGCTGATACAGCATTTTGGGCAGATTTTCGTCTAACTTTGAAAAATCATAATTAATTCTATAAAAATCGAAACGAGGATCCGTAAAATTCCTTGGAATCCTTAGGATGTATATTTTTAAGTAAAAATAATCAATTTTTCCCAGATTACACGAATCACTCCCAGTTTTAAAGTTTTGAGCCTCTGCCCAGAATTTTTCCAGAAATTCGTAGCCTAATTTTGAGAATTTTTATCTCATTGTACAGAACTCATTTTAACATGTTCTTGGCATATTTGAAAATCCCTATATGTCTAATTTAACCATGAATTTTCCCAAAATTTTGTGACTATATTTTCAATATGAAATTTTGGCATGTTCATCACGATTCCAGAATTTTCAAAACTGATGAAATTTCGCGAACTTCGTTACTTTGATGTTTCTCTTCCAAAATTTTGCTAAATAACTTCCCTCATCATTTTTTTCGAAATAAAGCTAATTTTGACCATAAAAACATGTAAATAAAACTACTCTAGGATATTTAAGATTTAAGCTACTCCTACCTAAGAATTTAAGAACTAAAACTTAAAGAACTTAAAGCTAGAGTTAGAGAACTTACCAAGAACCTTGCTACTCCTTCAAGAAGCTCTTCACACTCTTCCTTACTCTCTCAAATATGGTTAATACCTTTGTGAATTGGTGAAGAATAATGAAGACACCAACCCCCTATTTATAGTAAAATTGCAAGACACTATTCACCCTTTTCATCTTGGATGTGCACCCTTGGATCTAGGGTAATTTCAAACTCCAATCCTAGCCCTCCACCTCCTCCAATTCGTCCTCTCTCCTCTCTCCCTCATCCTCTTCCATTTTCCTATCCTAAGTACATGATCCTCTTCCAAAAGTTGTTTCTTATTATCCCATGTGTGTTGATTAATTCTTGCTTTATTCTCAAGTTACAATTTCCTTCTCCTATTCTTTGTTTTACATTCCACTAGATAGAAATATATTTAGGGGTCTTCATGAAGGTTTATTCAAACCTTCTCATTGGTTTTGAAATCTTGGAATTCATGGCTTCATTTAGAGACCACAAACTCCCTTTTTCTCAATTGGAAACAATCTTCAAAAGTTGAGGAAATGACTTTGATTATAACCAATCTCAAGCTTAGATTATGCTTGTTACTAATATCTCCTTATATTTGATCTATGATTAGCGGATCTCAAGACACAATTTATTTTGTATAGATTCTCATTTGCTTATGTCTTGAATTAATTCTACTAATTAATTTCATTGATCTATGCTCCTTTTTCTTATTGGTGGACACCTTGACTTTTCCTACTAGGCTCACAACATTAGCACTCACAACACTCTCTCTCTTTCTTACACACACATACACAACAATTATACACACAACCCTTTTCTCTTTCCAAGTTATCCTCTTCCATTTGCTTTCCTCTTTTGTTGACTTAATTTTCCCCCATGTGTTTGATTTAATTAATATCTAGATATTATGAGTTCAATTTCCTCCCATTGGTTCTTCTATTTTCACATGGATTAAGCTTCTTAATAATTTAAGCCCTTAGATTAGCTTTATGAGGTTAAATCTTGGCCCTTAGATCATAGTTGCAATTGTTGACTTTTCAAAGCTTGATTAAAATTTAATTAACTTCTCAATCCAATACTTAATTGTCCCTTGATTATTGTTTTATTGGTTCTTAGAGTAGTTTATGATCATTGGTAATCTATTTTTTGCTAATCTAATCCCCTTATTGGTCTTTGATTTTTATTTAGCTTAATACACCTCTAATTGATGACTATTAATATTAATTGTAAATAATTATCTAAATATTCTATTAGTGTAAATTTAATTGCTCATTAATTGTTGGTAATTGCCCCTTAATTGGTTCAAGCATTTTAATAATTCTTTATGGCTTTTTATGAACTAAATATGAACTAGGTATTAATTATAGAGTATTAGAAAATTTAGTCTCTTAACAAATAAATTATGAAAATTGGTGCCTAAGTATTTTCATGACACTTCCTTGCTCTTTTGATTCTACATGAACCATAGTTTAATATGGCATTTATTTGTATTTTACGATATTTATGATGCCTAACAAAATTAAATCATTGGCTACCTTAATCCTAAAGAAAGAATTACCTAGAAAGTAGAATAAACATATCACAAAATTTGAGACCACATATTCACCTATTTTAAGTAGGCTTTATCTATCAAAATATTGTATTTAAGATAAATAAAAATTTTGGGTATTACAAAATACTCTACCACTAGATCACTGGTGCTTTTTGATGAAAAGTTCCTTCAAAATATATATATATATATATATATATATTCTCAGAATTTTGTGTCTGCACTTACACATATATGCACAAGTGTGGTTCCACCACTGCAACAGGGCATGCCATGGAGGATACCGCAGATGATGATGACATGTACATACAACGTCTTGGGTGATTTCTGGAGCTTTTTCTGCATCCTTAACCAATTAACAAAGCAAACAACTAATCCGGCCTCATCCAAATGGAGGTTCACTTGAGGGCTGGGGTGTTCCCCCGAAAATTTTCTTTCTACCTAGGATTCGAACTTAATACTCCCTCCGGTTCTAATTATAGGATAACATTTGGGAGTCGGTTTTGGTTCTAATTATAAGAGCCATTCTAATTTTTGTCAATTTCTTCCTAAAATACCCCTATTGATATTTTTCAATAATAATTAAATACAATAACAATTTAACACTACAAAAAAAAACCATCATTAGTCGTGGTTATTTTGTAGCGGTTATAAAAAACCGTTACAAAATCATAACATTGTAGCGGTTTTAGCCTAAACCGCAACAAATTAGTAGCGGAAACATTGACACCACAAGACGAGCATGTTTGTCGCGAACTTTGTAGCGGTTAGACAAAATAAAACCGCTACAAATTTGGTGCCAGCTTGGCGCGTAATGGCGCAAAGTTTGTGGCGTGATTTTTGTTTTGGTTAATTAAGAAAAACCGCTACAAAATTGGCGCAAGCGTTGGCGGGCAATGACACGAACTTTGTGTCGGCTAATTTGTAGCGGTTATATCAAATTAACCGCCACAGAAAAGCAAAATGACACAGTTTTGTCGCGGTTCAAGTTCAGCGACACATTAACCACGTCAAATTTGTAATTTTGTTGAGGTTATAGAACAACCGCTACAAATATTAACTCTATTTATAGTATGTCAGACCGTACATCAATGACAAATAATCAAAAAAATTAGTAAATCTGGATTGTCACTAAACGAACATTCTCGGCTTGGTTGTCGAAGACATGCAAATACCTGCAGTGCTGATCTCAGGAGATGAGCGCTGTAGATATTTGCCTCTCTTTTCATCATTGAAGCCGAGGATGTTCCTTCAGTGACAATCCATCTTTACTGATTTCTTTGACTTGAAGACTTCTACTCTTCTGAAGACAGTCCAACATGCGACCGAATATTGGGTTTCGGTATAGCCACCTTTCTCTCTGGAAAATATCTCTGATCAAAATGAGTTAGTGAATTTTTCTTGGGAGATTTGTGGCTATAATGAATCCGAATCTTTTGGGCATGTTGGATTATTTTTAGTAATCTTATTACTCTCAACACATTTGGGAAAATTTTAAAAAATCAATTAAATTGATTGAGAAACTTATTCTAATTTTTTTCACCAAACTAATAAGTTTACAGACTTTGTAAAGTTATTAGTTTGGGAAATTTTTTTTGCAAAAAATTTTAGTTAGTAGCGGTTGGATATAATAACCGCTACAGAATGGGAAAAGACAACAATTTTGTAGCGGTTACTCATAAAACCGCGACAGAATAGCAAAGGTCTGATATTTTGTAGCGGTTATGTAAGCGCTACAAAATATCACGAAGAATGAGGCATATTTGTCGCGATTGTTGAAGCGGTTCATGGAAAACCGCAACAAAGGTTTTCACTTTGTCGCGGTTAATTTGTAAAACCGCTACAAAATGTAGGTTTTTTTAACTCCCACGTCATTTTCAAAATAAATGTGCGCAAAGTTTTGATTTTTCATCTTTTAACCTTTCCAACTTGTTCCTTTCAACTTTTACCTTTGAACATCCTGGTTTCCAAACCGCTACAAAATAACCAAAAACCGCTACAAATCACAATAAAAGGTGACACCGTAACCGCTACTAAATGAAAACCGCTACAAAGGCGAAACAGTAACCGCTACTAATTTTAAACCGCTACAAAAAGCGACACCTCAACCGCTACAAAAGTATGCGCAGATATCAAAATAAATACCCCCACCAAACCTCATATAATATGTTTGGTTTCCGTTTCTACCAATGATTTCTCTCTGTCTTCTCTCTTTTTTGTATGTTTTCTAAAAGAGGTTAAGTGTTTGAAGGGGGTAAGTGCTGTTCAACCGGATCTAATTTACTTATTATCAAAATATATTATTTTTCTTCTAGTTTCTTTGATACTAACTAATTTACAGCCGAATTACTTTCATTTTTCATCTTTTCTTTTACTTTCACATACATTATTCGATCCACTTTCACACACATTTTTTCAGAATTAATTTTCTTTTAATTAATTCATATCTAGTTGTTATTACACTTACATATTCTCATTGGTTTAACTATATAATAATCTTATCTTATCAAATATTATATTTTAATATCATTTATTATCAATAAAAAGATAAATTATTAATAATACAACAACTAACAGATTTTTTTTTTTTTTTTTTACAATTTCATCCATTTGTAGCGGTTCTCTAACCGCTACAAACATGAACAAATATGGGAAATATATTGTGGCGGTTTAACACGCTACAAAAATAAAAAATCGACAAGTGGGAAAACGTTTTCCAAAAAAGTGGTGGGATCTATTTGTAGCGGTTACAAACCGCTACTAATATTCTACGGAATTGGCGGCAAAATATTTTTCCCAAATTTGGGCGGGAAAATTTAGTAGCGGTTATGTAACCGCTACTAAAAAAGTTGGAAAAGTTTGGCGCTATTTTTGTACGTAATTAGTCGCAGTTAGGGAACCGCTACAAATATGAGTAGATTCATGTTGTAGCGGTTTTGTCACCGTGACTAATATCCAAACAAGAACTGAGCATAGCCTCATCTAGTGGCGGTCATGTGAACCGCAACAGCTACAGTAGCGGTTAGTTTTTCTGGTGTGGCGGTTTTCGTCAACCGTGACAAATGGGCTTGCCACGGTGGATTTTGTAGCGGTTTGTATAACCGCTACAAATGTCGCTGGTAGCGCCAAAAACCACTACTAATATGCTATTTTAACCGCTACTAATGGTCCTTTTTTTGTAATATAATAATGCACCTATATATTCTATAAATATCTAATAGGAGAGTAATCATTTATTTATTTGTAGTTTTCTAGGGATAGGTGTTACGGTCCACTTAAATCCAGACGTAAAAGATAGCCTAAACAAACTTGCTCCTGCGTCATTGTTTAACGCCAACTGATCTTTTAATTTTTCTCCCCTCACCTGTTGAAATGGGGGCAAAAATAAAGACAACCCAAATAGGAAAAAAACGTTGTGTCCATGACAACCATGTAAGGACATTTTAGGAAAATAAGTAAAATTAACTAATTTAACTTATATCCTTAATTCCTCTAAAATCGGTTGAATATGTCCTATAATTAGGAATGGAGGTAGTACCAATTACTTGAGGGGCTGAAGTACTTACCGTAAGTCCATAAGGGCCAAACCTCGTTGGTATTCTTTCTGTTTGAGTTTGTTCATCTTTATTAATATTATGTAAAATGACATAATTTCCTTATAAATTCAGATTATATAGTGGGCTTGACAGGCAAGTTACTCAATATAGTTACTATATTGGGTCTTAAAAATAAGACCCAGTTGACTTTCTTGAAGAACTAATGAAGCTAATTAAATTAATTTAAAGTATTTATGTTTATTGTTTTCCCTCCAAACTAATTTTTCTAACTTATAAATTGGTATATGATTTAGTCATAAACAACATATGATATGATCAAGTATCTTATTTAGTTTTCTTAATCTCTCAAAAAAAAAAAAAAAAATTAATTGGGTCTTATATTTAAGACCGGATGTAGTATATATTAGCTTCCTTGAGCACACAATACCTATCTCACATGATTAGATCTTTTATATATCTCTTCAATTGTATTGCCCATCAAATAAGAAGAGGATAAGTTATTCTAAATAAGCATTAAAATTTCCAACGGTCACATTTACGTATAACTTTACGCAATTTTATAGGTATAATAGAGATATGTTTTGTATATTGTTTTGGGTTATTGCATTTAACTTTATATCTGCGACATTATATAATTTTTGGGAAAATTACTCCAAGGTTTATAAGAAAAAAAAAATATCTAAAAAGTCTCATATATAACTTGTTAATAATGTTATTTTCACTTGTCAATTAAGTGAAAGTGGCACAGTTGACAAATTATGATGCTTTTCATATATTATTTTACTTGGTTAGGGCTTTGGTGGGATTTTCCCTAAAGTTTTTTCTTAAATCGGCTGGGTTAGAAAAATCTAATATGGGGTGGAAGGTGGATAGTGAATCAGGCTTAAAGCAAGAAGAGGGACAATACAGTCAATTTTCTATTTTAGATTATAATATCCAAAAATCGGTAGACTAAAGATCAATTTTCTAATTATAATATCCCAAAAATCGGTAGGGATAAAGACCAAAGATTACAAAATTATCAAATTAAGTTCCCTATCAATCAGCCGTAAATTAAGTTCCTATTAATGAGAAAATCAAAAAAATAAGTCAAAGTAATACTATAAGAAAACCTAAAATTAAACTGCTTCCACGTGCTTTGGCTCCCAGCCGCAGAAATTGCAACAGAATTGGACCCAAATGACACATTATAAAAGCTTCTCACAGGTCTCACCATTTTGGCATCTCTCTCTTGCGTCTTCTTGGCCTTAACAGAGAGGAAGGAGGATCAAGAGGGAGACTCCTTAGTCTCTGTTTGTTTGCTTATTTCTCTTAAATAAGGGCGGTAAAAAGAAATCGACATGGGAAACTGTGCCAGCGAACCCAAAACCCTAGAGGGATCTCAGCCTGCTGAGAAACCTGAACAGAAGGTTCAGGAGATCAATAATGGTGATGAGGCCAAGAAGGAAGCCCCCAAGACTGATAATGTTGAGGTAAATTCATGTTTATTTTGAATTAATTAATTCATTAAGCTCTTGCTAATTAGGTCAAGTTGATCGATCAACTGATGAACCAGTGACAATGAATTTTGAACCAATATGGCTCTGGTTACCGTTACACAACGTCTTTTCTCCGACTTGAATTAACCTTATACTTCTTGCAATCCTTATTATAAGGCACCATTGAGAAGAAAATGATGGTCCTTAATTATTATAAATTACTTGAGATGGGGGTATTAATGATGTTTTTTCAATATCACACTTATTTGAAGTTATTAATAACTATCAGATATAATGTAATACAAAGTTGATTTTTTTTTTTTTTTTTTTTTTTCATTTGAATATGGATAGAGCCTTAAATCTATTTTATTTTTAAACAAAATTAATCAGTTAGAGGTGTCTTATAATAAAGAAAAGAGGGAGTACATGAGGTAGTACGGAGTCTCTACTAGGCTATCAGACTGGTTGTTCACCTTCAGATGCAAGATTTAGTTAGTGCATTGGAGTTGACATATATATTGATGCACACACTTCCATTTTGAAATGAAAAAACTAATGATCAAAAGCTAATTTTAATTTTGGAGTATTGAATCTTGTGAAAATATTTGAGACGAAGAAGCTTTTACACAAAATATTTAATATTACAGCTTATTTCCTCCGTTCCTTCAGGTTAAAGACGATAAAAGATGAGAATTATCGGCCAAAAAGTACGGATCCCATGTATTGTTTGTATATAGATATATAATCATAATAAAAAAATTGAGAATGAAGAAAAGATGACTAACATGTCACTCTCCTACTCTATCTCGCTCACCCTCTGTCTATCTATCTCTCTATCTGTTTCTGTTTCCTTTTTGTTGGCCTTGTGATTCACATTATTTGTTAGGTTGACATAATCAAATTCAGCCGTATTTCCTTTCAAAAACATAAACATTTAACTTATAACTAATTTTTTTAAATATATTAATGAAACATAATTAATAATATATTAATTATTCGAAACTAATTTTAAAACAAGTTGTCCCAATCCACTCATGCTTCCATATCATATTTACTATTTTTACATATAAATTTTGTTATGACATAATTTTATTTCCTTCTATCATTCGATTTTTGTAGAGTAAGAGTTAGTATTTAACTTTAACTTTATTGTTATTATTTAAAATTAAACTTGATATATCAATATTTGAAAATGTTATGTCAAAATTTAAAAGTTCATTGTCAACACCTTTTGTAAGCACTAATTAGAGAATAAAAAACTACTTTATAAAATTAAGGACCCAAAATAAAACCTTATATGAAGTTAATTAAAGAGCTAAGTAGAGGTACACTTTTGCCAAATTTGAAATGATTCTTTTTCCCTTTTTGGTGATAACATACATGAATATATTGACAGAATGGAGAGGAAGCAGAAAAGAAAGAAGAGGAGACCAAAGTTGAAGAAAATGTAGCTGAGGATAAGGAAGAAAAAGTTGAAACTGAGGTTGTTGAAGCTGAAGCTCAGGAAGAAGTAAAGGTTGAAGCTGAAGTCAAGGCTGAAGCTGAAGAGGAAGAAAAAAAGGCTGAAGCTGAGGTCAAGGTTGAAGCTTAATAAGGAAGAATCATCAAAGAACTGATGTCATCTTTTCTCTCACTTTCTTGACAAAGAAAATTTCATTAAATTTCTTGGATTCTTAATATTTCAGAGTATTCATGGTTGGGTTGGTTGGTAATGAGAACTATAGAGGAAATTAAGGATTGCTCTTTTGTTGTTTGAATTGAATTATTTTTTCCCTTTAGCAACAATATTCAATGAATTTTTTTTACCCCAAATACTCAGAGTGCCCTTAGTTATTTATTAGTATTATCTTGCAAATGACAACACATGAAGTTATATTTTAGTAGCAAAAATTGAATGATTTGAGCAATACCCATTTTAGAAGTGCAGACATAATTGCATAAACACAATAAGGAACTGATCACACAGAACACCCAAAAAGAAAAGAAGCAATATGGTATGTTAAATTCAATGCCAACATGATGAAGCATATATAAGCTATAGAGAAAATGAACCTTTGGTCCCATTTAAGGAACACGACCACACTTTAGGCCTTGTTTGGTTTGAGCGATCAATTTGAACTCTCTAAACAATGAAAGGGAGAGGGAGAGGGACCATATTATCAACCAAGATGAAATTTTTTTGAGAGAGCAATAAGTTTCATAAAATATATCTGTTTTGAACTAGTCATGTTTCCAATATGGTCATCTGTTACGGACCTGTGTTAGGCCTAATGACGGAAGGGCCTAACAGTGGATATCGTACCTGGCAGATACATCAGGATCTATCTACAACAGATGAGTATCCTAACTCCCCCAGAATAAAGGGGTATCCTTCTATATGATATAACGGCCTAGATACTCACACCAGAGATCACGTAGGGCCCGATATATCCTACCTAAGGTAAACTCTATAAATACAGGATCAAGCCTTAAGGTACACACGTTCTAAACTCTAAGCTATTTACATACCGTCACACTGTGCACACACACCACCCCCTTTTGGCGAGAGCCTAGCTTGTGCACAGTGATCCCACCCTCTCCTGGATATCTCCTCCATAGATACTCAGGCGGAGCCCATCAATCCAAGATCAAAGCACCAACCTAAGGCTGGACATCTGTGTTCTACACTAGAACATCAAGGTATGACAGATACACCCTTCTGAATGTACCTCGTTCGCAGATCTGGAAGGAGGTGGCATTGACCGAGATGAAAAGAACCGAGAGACTGTGGCCTCCGCGAAACCGACCCACAATAGACCAATCGAAGTTTTATGCATTTCATGACGGACCGAGACACACCACAAATCAATGTTATGAACTCCGTGATGCCATTGAAAGGTTTGTTAGAGATGGCAAATTGTGCCAATACTTGATAAAAGCTTAGGGGAAGAAGAATAGAAAACACAAGCAGGGAGGCCATAGTAGAAGCCCAACCACCGACCCTAAAAAAGACGGGAAGCGATGTAAGTCTACTAGCGAGGATGACGAGTTCCCAGAAGCTGAGTTCCACTGCAACGTGGTTAGCAGAGGCTTCGGTGGGGGGAGGGGGAGATACAGTAAGCCAGTGCAAGAAGTACCTGAGAGATGTCCTCTCCGCAAGAAATCTCCCAAAATTCAAGGACGACCCCACCAAACCGACGCCTCCTCCATTAGTCTTTACTAATGAAGAGCTGAAAGACGTAGTTCTGGGACATTAGGATAGTTTGGTCATCACGGGAACCCTGGTACATTGCCAGGTTAAAAGGATTTTTGTAGATGCAGGGAGCTCGGCAGACATTATCAGTTGGGATGCCTTCAACAGGATGAATATGGACGTTGAAGACTTGAAGCCATGCAAAACAACCCTCATAGGATTCAACAGGGAGCACTCACCTCCCAAGGGTTATATCGACCTAAGATTGACATTAGGAACTAAAGAGGCCTTTAAGTTAGAACGGGTAAGATTCATAGTGGCCGACTTCCCTTTACCCTATAATATCATATTGGGAAAACCGACCGACCATAACTAGGACATGCTAATATCTACAAAGTGTTAGAAGTTGAAGATAGTGAACAACAAGAACAAGGTTGTTGTTGTTAATGGAGATCAGAAGGAGTCCCAACAGTGTTATTTTGAAACTGTTTGGGAGGGAGAAGGCAGACCATCATCGCGCCTCAGATCCGCAGGGGTGAACGACCCTCAAACTCAAGAAAGGACAGGAAATCCCGACTCCCAGTGAGCATGATAGAGCTCAACCTTAGGGACGAGCCCGAGGTCTCGTGACTAGAACCAGAAGGCAAGTTAGAGGAATTGGTCCTAGGAAAAAAATTCCTCACAAACTACCAAAATTGGAGGAGCGATGAGCCCGGATCTAAAAGCCCAATTGATAGAGTTCTTAAGAAAGAACCAAGATGTCTTCGTGTGGACGTCAGCCGAGATACCAGGGATCGACCCAAACTTTTGTTGCCACAAATTGGCCATTCGGCCGGGGTCGACACCGGTGGCGCAGAAGAAGAGAAACATCAGAGTCGATGGACAAAAGGCTCTCGAGCAGCATGTCAAGGAACTATTGGCAGCCGGGTTCATCAGAGAAATACAATACACCACGTGGCTCTCTAACGTGGTTATGGTTCTAAAACCAAATGGAAAATGGAGGGTATGTACAGACTATACCGCTTAAACAAGGCCTGCCCAAAAGATTCCTACCTAATGCCGAATATCGACCAGTTGGTCAATAGCTCTTTCGGTTTTCAAGTGTTATCTTGTTGGGATCCGTACAACGCAGCGGATTAAAATTTTTACGAATCCTATCCCGAGGATCACTCAGGTACGTTTAAACCAAGGCTAGGGAATCCGGATATTACCTTTGGAGAATTCGTTCGCGTCTTGTTCTTCCTTGAACAGGTGGTCTACCTCCTTGATCAGTAGAAGACGACTCGTAGAATCGGCTTCCTCCACCGGTATCCACATGAACAATTCCCAAACACGGCTACGGCGGGGTGCTAGCGCCTTTTGTGCGTCTCTCTCAATTTTTCAATCTAGGTTTTTCTCATGGCTTTCTGGATACACTCGAATCAAACTGCCGTAGGTTTTCTCAAACCCGGTCAGCGTATTATATCAAATTAATCCGCATTAATTTTGAATTTTGAATTTCAAATATGGATTAAAATACATTAATTAAATCAAGCTGTTAGATCTAATGTAACACATTTAATCCGCATTAAAAGGATGAACGAAATTCAAAATTTGAATATGAATTAAAATATATTAACTAAATCTATCTAATAGATTTAATCTCGATATATTTATTTAATCCAAATCAAAAGCCTTCGATTTAATTTATCTCTATAAATTAAATCCGAGAAATGATATCTATCTCTTTAATTAAATCGAGATACTATATCTCAATTTAAATTAAATAGATATATGATATCTTTATTCGAAAATTAAATGAGATACAATATTTCTATTTGTTTTAGATATTTAATTTATCAAATAAATTAAATATAAAACAAATAATATATAATAATATTATAATCTCTATTTATAATATTACTATATATGTCAATTTGAATTTATACATACATACATATATATATATATATATATATATATATTCACCCTGATTAAATTAAGCATTCATTAAATCTCGATTAGTCTAAGATTCAATGAACCTGGACACTTTGCTCGTGTTGGGTTATTCTTGTGTGCGACCGCAGCCCATATGAGATTGGCGTGGGCCAACACCGTGTCGCCCACAAGTCGCAAGCGGCCTCTAGCAAGACATTGCGACTACCCAATTCACATGGGGATCGATAACACGATACAACCTATCGTACAACCATGTCACGTCCCTTTTGTCACGCGATAATTCGGTCAAGGATGAGGCATGGATAATGTCAATTTCCTTTTCTTGACCATTACTTTCTCGATTCTCGAGTAGTTTAATAAGTGAAATGGAAACTCCTTTCCATCACAGTATGGCCACACATTTCTTAGACTCACTCATCGAGGGGCCCAGTATTATCTCTCTACAAATGTGAGGGACAAATTCCATCTTGACCATTCACATTCCTCCGCATGAAAACCACCGATCCCGATCCCACCTTTATCATCACCCGGTCAAAGGTGACTTTTGACTAGGTCAAAGACAGTTGACTCATCATGTAGGAATCCATGATGATCTCAGTCATAGGGCATCGTGACGCGGTTATACATGAGATAAGCTTATGACTAGATCCACGTAGCTTTCTTATAGTGGGCCGGTCCAAAGACCTTGTACTCTTACAAGTGCCCATGACTTTGATTCGCATCTCCATACCTCATCAAAGTCATATCGGGTCTTAACTCATCTTCGCTCTGCGTAGATGACCGACGTGGACATTTAGGATAATCTATAAGATGTATCCAAGGATGCAGTTATCAATACGAACATGCAAACGAAAATGATAACAAAAGAGAATACTTTAAATAACTTAAATATCTAAAGTACAATGAATTGCCCCTAGGACACAATTTCCAATAGATCTTTCATGGACGCCTATTCCGGTTACAATCAAATAGCCATTCATCCGGACGACCAGGAGAGGACGACCTTTATAACCGACAAGGTCAGCTACTGCTACAACGTAATGCCTTTCGGATTGAAGAACGTCAGGGCTACTTATCAGCAGATGATGAACAGTGTTTTTGAGGATCGATTGGACAAAACATAGAAGTATACATTGACAACATGATCGTGAGGTCTAAAGACCCGGAAGACCATATCCAAGATCTGAAGGAAACGTTTGATAAGTTGAGAAGATATCGAATTCATTTGAACCCGGCCAAATGTGCATTCGGGGTCCCAGCCAGGAAGTTCCTAGGCTTTATGTTGACAAACCGCGGAATCGAGGCAAATCCTGATAAATGCAAGGCCGTCTTCGACATGCAAGCCTCGAGGACCAAGAAAGAAGTCAAGCGGCTGACTGGATGTTTGGCCGTGTTGACTAGGTTTTTACCCAGATCGGCTGAGAACACGCTCCCTTTCTTCAGGTTGCTCGAAAAGGAAACACAAGGAGGATGGAACATGGACTGTGAGGCAGCATTTGAAAAGATCAAACACTGTCTAGTGACCCCACCAGTCCTGTCAAAGCCTGATCTGGGTGAGTCCTTGTTCTTATATCTATCAATAGGAGAAGAAGCAATAAGTGCGGTCCTGGTTAGAGAAACCGACATCGGCCAGGCACCGATCTATTTCATGAGTAAGGCATTACAGAGCTCAGAACTACGATACCAAAAGCTTGAAAAGGTGGCTTTCGCCCTACTCATCTCGGCAAGAAGACTTTGGCCTTACTTCCAAGGACATCGAATAGTCATCCGAACTAGTCAATCGCTCCGGCAAATATTGCACAAGCCGGATCTGGCAGGAAGAATGACCAGCTGGGCCATAGAGTTATCCGAGTTTGACATCACCTACGAGGCCTAGCATGCAATCAAATCACAGGCGTTGGCAGATTTCGTGAGGGAACTCACCCCGACAGATAGAACTGACTAAGACAAAACTTGGAAGGTTTATGTCAATGGTTCGTCCAACGCAAAGGGTAGCAGAGCAGTAATCATAGTTGAAAGCCCGGAGGGTATCACAATTGGGCATTCCCTTCAACTCAGGTTTCCAACCTCAAATAACCAGGCAGAATACGAAGCCCTACTTGCCGGACTATTGCAGGCCAGAGAACACGGAGCCCAGAGGGTAAAGGTTTTCACCGACTCAGAGCTCGTGTCAGCACAAATTGAGGGCACTTATCAGACGAAAGGTCCTTTATTGGCTAAGTATCTGAATAAGGCAAAGGAGGTAATCTCCGGCTTCGAGGAGGTGATTGTGACTCACATTCCAAGAGAAGAAAATACCAGAGCAGACATCCTCTCCAAACTGGCTAGTACGAAAGGTCTAGGCAGCCATAGGACCGTAATCCAGCAAAATCTAACAGAACCGAGCTGCATCATGACTATATCGGCAGCGACAGATTGGAGAAAACCAATTGAGAATTATTTAGAAAGAGGCATTATTCTAGTGGACTCAACCGAAGCAAAGAAGTTGATCCGAGAGGCTGCCATCTACACAATGGTCGATGATCAACTATATCGAAAAGGCTTGCACTCTCCAATGATGAGATGCTTGGGTCTATCTGAAGCCAAATATGTGCTGGCTAAGATACATGAAGGAATCAATGGCCAGTACATGGGAGGAAAAGCTCTAGCCAGGAAAGCTCTGCGTGCCGGATACTACTGGCCAACCATAATGGTAGACTCAAAGGAAGCGGTAAAGAGGTGCAATAGTTGTCAAAAACACGCCAAAATCATTTGGCCCCCGCCCTTGGAATTGAAAGGCATCTCGGCCCCCTAACCCTTTTACAAATGGGGCATGTATCTCCTCGGGCCATTCAAGCCAGCCCCCAGACAGTTCAAATGGCTTATCATAGCGGTAGATTACTTTACTAAGTGGACCGAGGCCGAGCCCTTGACAACCATAACCTTGGCTCGCATACAGAGGTTCTTTCGTCATAATATTGTCTCTCGATTTGGAATCCCAGCTGAGATAGTCACGGACAACGGCACCCAATTCGTGGATAAAGGATTCCAGGATATGATGTCGGACCTCGACATTAGGCATCACTTCGCCTCTATGGAACATCTGCAATCCAACGGCCAAGCTGAAGCAGCTAACAAGATCGTTCTTTACGGCTTAAAGAAGCGGATGCAATATGCGGAATCCAACTGGGTTGAACAACTCTATAGCTTTTTGTGGGGGTATAGAACCAGCGTGCAGACTTTGACCTAGGAAACACCTTTCCGGTTGACCTATGGATGCGAGGCAATAATCCTGGTTGAAATAGGAAAGCCGTCATGGAGGAAGATGAAGGCTCTCCAAGAAGGAGAGGAGTCAAATGATGACGCATTGATGATAGAGTTGGACTTGATCGACAAGGTCAGAGTCGCGGTTCATTGCAAAGAATTAGCCGCCAAGCAACTCATTGTAGCAAGGTATAATCGGAAGGTCAGACCTCGTTCTTTCAACAAGGGCAACATGGTACTTCGACGTGCAGATGTCGAAAATAAAAATGCTAGAGATGGCAAGCTAGCTGTAAATTGGGAAGGTCCTTACTGGGTCAAAGGAAAACTCGACAAAGGAGCGTATGTACTCGAAACCCTTGGAAGGAAGCCAATCAAAAGAACTTGGAACGCCGACAAGCTAAGAATATACTATAGTTAGATCTCGGCCCTGCATTCGTACAACGCCAGACATCACGTTTGAGCTTGGTTATTTATTGATTTCGGTATTTAGATTTCAAATTTTACGTTCTTGTCCATTTTAAATTTCATTATGTGAAATTACTAGCTCCTTGGAGCGGATTATTGTTTTAATGAAGAATTCCTTAGCGGAAATTCACAGTGCGCACTATCAATAGCTTAAGCATTACACCGAGGTTCCAAAACCCGGTCACAAATAGAACTCATCTAGATGGATTACACCAGGGCCAACGAGCCCAAGTTAAGAGTAACGTGAAATTGCCTTTACATGCCTTTGCGAAATTTGACTCGTCAAAACTCGCTCCTAGATAAGAAGATGAATTGTCATCCCGACCCTGATTAGGTCAAAATGTTTAAGCGTCGCGTTTCAAATAGCACGGCTGGACATGTGACAATTTGCCCTTATCCTGGTTATGATCCCAGACAACGGAATCAGAACTCAATAGTGCGGTTAAAATAAAAACCCTCAGCGGTGAAAATGAAAACTGTTAGTTCTCTAAGGGTTTTGATGATAACTGACAATTGTAAACAAGATTAAGTGTAGTTGGAATTTGTTGTTTTCAATATAAAACACTCAGGCTTCGACAAGCTCGAGCCTGCTTTTACAAACCGGAGGTTCGCTTTGGAACAAAGACCAAACTTGGGATATAACACTTCAAACCTTACACCAAACCTCAGGTTTGTCTGTGAGAACTCGAGTTCACAAATGTGAACCTCAGGTTTAGGTTGGGCCGAGAACATTGTTAGCTTAAAACTCTTTTTAAACTTGAGCCTATTAACTTGAACCTCGGAGTTTACCTCGGCGGGAAGATTTTTTTTTTTCAAGTTCTAAGAGCTTTGGGTACTCTTCTTGTTTCATTGGAAGCAAAGTTTTTCAAATTTGAAAAGCTCCTAAAAGTGCTTTAGCCAAGTGAACTCGAGCCTGTCTCTATCAAACCTCGGGTTTGCCTCGTGCCGAGATCTTTTAAAAGCTTTCAACAAAACAAACTCGAGCCTATGCATTTAAACCTCAGGTTCATTTCAAGCCGAGAGCACTCAGAGTTTTTTCAACAAAACAAACTCGAGTCTATGCATTTAAACCTCAGGTTCATTTCAAGCCGAGAGCACTCAGAGTTTTTCAAGTCAAACAAACTCGAGCTCGTGTACTTAAACCTCGTGTTTATTTCGGCCGAGAGCATTTAAGTTTTTCAAAGATAATCGAACTCGAGCCTATCATTGTAAACTCGAGTTCACTTCCTACAAAGGGCAATGTGTCTTTCAAATTAAGAAGAACTCTAGAGTTCACGGTATGAACCTCGGGTTTGAGCTTGTATACAAAAAGCCGAGATTTTGCTAAACAAGTGTCAAACTCGAGCCTACCCACTAATAGACTCGAGTTCATACTTTTGCTAGAAGTTTCTCAAAAGTCAAAATATCGATTTCTCTCTGGATGGAGTGAACTCGAGTTCACTATGTGCAAACTCGAGTTCAAAGCAACCCGAGAGCAAAGAAAGTTTTTATGTCTCAAGAACCTCAGGTTCTATTTTGCAAACCTCCAGTTTAGCAATTTTGAACTTAAACGCCTTTACACTTCGAAGCTTCGAACTCGAGCCTGCATGAACTGAACTCGAGTTCGTGTCGTTGTTTCAGAAATTCAAATCTGACAATTCAGCAAATCACTCTTGTTTGTTCCAATTGCCTTCATGAATCATTCACTTATGTTCCCAGATATATTTAACATGTTTATTAAGTGGATTTCAGTTAGCACAGATAAACATTAATGAAGATCAAGGCAAAAAGCAAAAAGGTGCTCAGTGCATTTAATGCACTTCTACAAACCAACCTCCTTTTGGTTAATCCATCTGAGCACGCATTCTCAACGTTCAAAAATACTTTCTTCATCAAGCAAACTCTTCTCCAACGGACAAATCCTCAGAGCTCCACATCAGATCATATTAGCACCTGGATTAGTTGGAGTTTAGAGAGAGAAGATGACCAGACTTAATGCTAATCACCTACAACGGTTGGATTCATCATACAACGGTCATTTAATGTTCTCTACCTATAAATAGAGTTCATTAACTTCTTCTCAAGCTGATACACCTACTGAGAGCGAAAATTCATTGATTGTCATTTATTGTGTTCAGCTTTCATCTGTATTGTATCAATCGATACTTGTACTTGATGTTCATCTTATCTCGCTTTCTGTGAGAGAGTTCTATCTGTAAATCATTTATTGATTGAGATAACCACAAGTCGGGGACTTGGTGGTTGGGTGTATTGATTGCAACTTGTAAGGGGGAGTGAGTTCTAGAGAGAGAACTACTCTTGAGTACGAGTTTGTAATCGGTTTGTGAGTATAGTGGATTGAAAATCCCAAGTGTAGCTTGGGGATTTGGATGTAGGTCAAGGATAAGACCGAACCAGGATAATTTCTCTTGTGCAAGCTTTCCTTCCTTTCCTCCTCTCGCTATCATCTGTTTTTACTTGGTCAAAACAGAGCACTTTCAGAAAAGTTTTTAAAATACCCAATTCACCCCCCCTCTTGGGTATATAGCTCCATTTACAAAAACCATACCCCAGATACCCAGGCTTCAAGTCTGGAAGAAAGCAAGCAGACTCTGCATAATCAAAGACCCTACCAATTTCGGTAGTAGCACGTTTCCGAGACTCCCTCTGTGGAGGAGCCTCCTCACTGGGATTCAGACAGATACGGGGTAATGACTCCATAGCTTGAGCTGCAAAAAACAATACTGATTAGAACAAAGGATCAAAATTATTGAATGCTGGAATACCAACAAGAGTAAATTAGACACAGATGGAAAATATACACGGGGCCGAACCGATCTCGATAACAGATTGAGAAAGTATCCAAGCAACGGTCTTTACACCGTGCTCCTTGACATAAGTTACCAGACGAGACACCACTAGACGTCCTCGACTGGAAGGTCATCCCCATCTGCTTGGTAATTGGAGGAATCCTTATTATGATGGTCTTGGTCAAGTACAGTGGGAATCTCCATTCCACATCTTTGGACTCGGGGCCATGGAGGAACCAAGGTTGTTGCCCAGAAATAGCAACAACCTTGAAGAAGCTAGTCTTAAAATGCTTAAAGGAATCGGAGGAGGCATAAAAAGGTTTTCGGCTAGGAACACCTCGAAGGGACGTCAAACCCTTCAATTCCTCATTATTCTTGTCGGACCGAGGGGTGAAGGGACAGAAGAAATAAAAGAATATGGACAGTTTACAAGGGATGGGTTGCACGAAGGATTTACAAAAGCGCTCGAAAGCTAAAATGAAACCCCACCCGTTAGGATGAAGTTGAGAAGGAGCTAGATGGAGGTAATTCAAAACGGCCATTTGGAACTCAGTAAACGGGAAGTGAATACCGAGTCGGGTGGCATAATCCTTGTAGAATAAGAAGAAGGAGGGATTGGTTCCTTCCCTATCAGAGCATACGGGCTCCCCATCGGAAGGAGGATGTAAGGTGCAGCAGGAAGTTTCTTCCAAGTCGAGCTTGGCAATATTGGAAGGCGACATCAACGATTGTGTCATCAATACCCCATGAGCAACCCAAGGATATTTCGTTAGGAGGACTTGTGCAGGATTGGCAGAATCTGATTCCCCAGTAACAGAAGAGGTCCTATCGGATGAAGGAGATGACTCCATTTAAACCTAAAGCAAACAAAAAATAGGTAAAGAACAGTAAGTGAAAGGTATACCTGACGCATGCATGTTAATGATAGAAGGATGATGAAGTCCGGTTCTAAT
This sequence comes from Acacia acuminata, assembly GCA_019022655.1. Taxonomy (NCBI): domain Eukaryota; kingdom Viridiplantae; phylum Streptophyta; class Magnoliopsida; order Fabales; family Fabaceae; genus Acacia; species Acacia acuminata. The sequence goes on from JAFJYI010000010.1 coordinate 4,808,130, forward strand.
GGCCAAGGTGGGAACCGAGGGAGACCTATGTCGGCAGGAACCAAGAATTTGGTTGGCAAGAGAATCTTGATGGGAGCTGGAAGCAATGCAATCCCAACAGGGGCTGAGATATCCTTCGAGATGGGAGTCCGACCTCACCCGAAGGGGAGTCTAAAAAAATTAATAGGTAGAGCCGAGATGGCTCCTGAACCGTCTCGACCCCCAAAGTGAGGAAAATCAGTGGTAGAACTTGCGTTAGAAGACTGGGCAAAAGCGGACGATGACCCTTCAACTCTCCCCTCACCAGACCCACCACGGAGCAAGGCCGCTAGCCTTTGCTCCTCAGAAAGGGAAGAGCCAAACAACCAAAAGCTGGCTCTAGGATAACGTGCACATGAAGGGCTTCTTCCTTTTCTGGAGTTGCATTTTGACCCAAAGAAGGCAAACGGTTAAACCTATCCATTATTACCGGAAAATGGAACCTAGAAAGGCACAAAAGGTTTGATAAGGAAAGAGGAACCAAACAGGGATGAGACAAGGGACACTCCCATACAAAAACGTATGCAATGATAAACAAAGAGGACCAGAACTCAAGTGATACCTGGACACTCCTACTAAAACCTGACCCAGAAGAACCTAGAAGTGGAAATGAGAAGAGTCGCAGAATGATTAAAAACTTTAGAAATCAAATCGGGAAAAAGATTAGAGGTGATAAGTATACCTGATTTAGCGAAAGTAGGAGATGGATGACCAAGAGCAAGTCCTGAATGTTGCACAAAGAGATTGCGGCAGGACAAAAAATAGGAGTTTCTTCGAGAAAAGGAGAGAAGTCGTAAAGGAGAAGACTGTAAGGAATAGAGGGAAATATGAATAGTAGATAGGCGTGTTCCTTTAAACGTTGTAATGCTGAAGAGTCAGGGGTAGAAAAGACTATTCACCCCAAAAGTGGGGGTAGCGTACGTTACATGACAGGCGCATTAAATGCGCACGAAAATCGCTGACGGCAAGACGCGGCGGTTAAAACCCCTCGCCAACCCAGGGAGGCCAGGTGGCAGGCCCAAACCTCGAAGACTGGCGAGACGCTTGCCATTACCTTGGGCCACCGAGCCCTTTGGCGTTACCTCGGATCTAAAACCATGAGAGAAGTACCTCGGCCCCAGAGACCTCCTAACACTACTCCGGATGAGAACAGATAGTTTCAATAGCCAGTCAGTGTGACACAACGCGATGACGCAAGGAGCCCAGCATACCTGCTTAGAATAACCGACGTTACCTCAGCAAAATACACCTCGGCAACTCAAAAGCTTGAACTACCGGGCTCGGGGGCAACTGTTACAGACCTGTGCCAGGCCCAATGACGGAAGGGCCCAACAGTGGATATCGTACCTGCAGGTAGATACATCAGGATCTATCTACAACAGATGAGTATCCTAACTCCCCCAGAATAAAGGGGTATCCTTCTATATGATATAACGGCCTAGATACTCGCACTAGAGATCACGCAGGGCCCGATATATCCTACCTAAGGTAAACTCTATAAATACAGGATCAAGCCTTAAGGTACACACATTCTAAACTCTAAGCTATTTACATACCGTCACACTGTGCACACACACCACCCCCTTTTGGCGAGAGCCTAGCTTGTGCACAGTGATCCCACGCTCTATTGGATGTCTCCTCCATAGATACTCAGGCGGAGCCCATCGATCCAAGATCAAAGCACCAGCCCAAGGCTAGACATCTGTGTTCTACACTAGAACATCATCATAATGGACGTGCCTCTTTGTGAAATGATTGCACATATTGTTCAAAAACCTATTTTTCCTATGGTCTTATTCATTGGCAAAGAAAGAAGAGATTTTTTAGTCTTATTTATAAAGTGCCTCGTTAAAATTTTCATATAAACGCGCGATCTTACTCTTCATTTTTTAGTCTATGTGTAACATGCCGGAAATCACTTATAAATAAAATTAAAAGAGTACATATTTAATTAAAAGAACTTACAACTGCTAATGAGGATTGACACAGTTGGCTAAGGTGTCGGTCTTCACCCCAAAAGAGAGGAGGTTCGATACTCACTGGTCGATGTGAGGGTCTCATTGGTAGGCGATCTGTAAGTACCTCTGTAAGTGCTCTTTGAGCCTAGAGGCATGCCCTGGCCCTGGTGGGGTACCGGTGTCTACGCCCACCTAAACCTTTTTTTACCAAAAAAAAGAAAAGAAAAGAAAGAACTTACAACTGAGTTCCATGTTTGGGTATGAAAGATTTATTCACAATCACGAACAAATGATTGGTAGCATGGTTGTCAAAATCATGAGTCAACTCGAATGACTTGCCCATTTCACGTTTTTGACTTTGCAATATGTTTCAGCTTGCATCTAAACTTGTGACCCATGCTGACTCGTTCGAACTCGGTGAGTGTATAGCATGTATGGAGCCTCCATTTCCCTCCATTCAAACCAAACGGCACCATTTGACTTATAAAAAGAAATTGTCGACACCCTTTTTCTTTTCACTTGAGCGTCAGATGGAAATGAAGACAAGAAGAAAAAGGTTAAATGAATATTGTAGAATATTTGAAGATTGTCAAAGAGATTTGAAGATTAATGAAAAGATTTAGAAATATTTTGTTTTAGTGTTCATTTATCATTATCTTTATTATTAATTGTTATTCACATTAATTTTATAATTTCTAGAATGTTCTCTTTTTAATTCTTAGGATTAGAGTTGGGGCTATAAATAGCTCTCAATTTCATTTTGCAGATGTCTTATGAATTGAATAAAAAGATTATTGAGCTTCATCTCTAAGTCTCTCTCCCTTCCCTCTCCATTCTTCTGGTTTCTCTCCTCCTTTCTTGTTGTCCTCCCTCTTCTCTCTTTCTTTTTTCTATTATCTCTCCCTCCTCTCTTCTCTCTTAATTTCTTCTATTATCTCTCATCTCCTTCTGCCTCTTCTCTCTTCTTCTCTCCTCTCCCTTTCCCCTTCCTCATTCTGCATCAATTTGGTATCAGATCCTGATTCTCATTTGTATTCTGCTTGCGTTAGCCCTCTGAAATAGCTCTCAATCTCAACCATCAAACAACCATCGGAAACTTTCCAAAAAATACACAAAAACAACGGTCACCCTTGATTCTTGAAATACGCTACCAAGGCCACATCTTGTCATCCGGAGCTCCGTTGGATATACACCTGCTAGCATGTCAGTGTCCTTCACTTCCCTAGATTTGTGCCTCCCTTTTAACTCGACAGGAGATAAGTTCTTCAAGCCGTGGAGAAATGATGGAAATGAAGATAAGAAGAAAAAGATTAAATGAATATTATAGAATATTTGAAGACTGTCAGAGATCTGAAGATTAATGAGAAGATTTAGAAATATTTTGTTTTAATCTTGATTTATCGTTATCTTTATTATTAGTTGTTATTCACATTTAATTTAATAATTTCTAGAATGTTTTCTTTTTAATTCTTAGGGTTAGAGTTGGGGCTATAAATAGATCTCAACAATCTCATTTTGTAGATGTCTTATAAATTAAATAAAAAAAATTATGGAGCTTCCTCGCTGTCCTCCCTCCTCCTTTGTTCCTTCATCTCTTTCTGCCCTCCCCCCCCCCCCCCCCCCGGTCCTGCATAGCGTCCCTCACAGCCACACGTGTCCACCTTTGTCTATAAAAAATTGACTACTCGTAATATTCATGTTTGCTCCCTCTCTTTTTCTGACTTATTTCACATCTCTGCGCACTTTGCTTTGGTAATCTTCCTCTCGTGGCCTCTTTTGTTTGTTTGACTTCGATTCATCTTCCTTTCCTTGTTTAAAACCTCTTGGCCAAATCCTCCAGAAAGATCGATCTTCCAACCTACTCTTATCGTTTGGAGCATCTTACTTTTGTCTCTTCTGCTATCGTGTACAAGATATTCGTTCTCTCCTCTGGTCAGCCTCAAATAGTGCCTTCGTTTTGTATTCGTGAACTTTGTTGGGAATGATATAACCGTTTTGATTTGATTTCACAACTATCACCAGCAAGGTGTTTTCTACAATGCCAGCATATACTTTATGACTCTAGAACCATTTTCACTAGTTTCCTTTGATTTTGGGAGCGGAAAATGGCAGAGGCCCAACAATTCACTACCCCCGTTGGTGCAGTCGGTTTGATATCAATTGCTTTTTTTGGCTAAGCATATGTATACTATTATTAGAGACAATCCTATTCGAAATATTGTTAGACACTAAATGTGGTCACCTCTCCCAATAAGAATTTGAACTTTGGTTCGCTACATTGTGAAGCCGTTAAACTTAACATCCGGTGGCGCGTACCATCAATTTAATGTTGCCAACATTGACCGGGAAGAAAGCAGGTAAACCAGACCAACGTCTGTCAGTTTAAGATAAACAAATTCTCCACAATTATCTTTTATGTGCAAAGTTTATAGAATAAAGATTATAAATTATAATATTTCAATCAATTACCTAATATAACTCTTGTGAAATTTAATACTATTTATGTTGATAATAATAAATCCAATATTTGGTGATATTTATTTAATTTATAATTATTTTTTATCTGCTTATATTTAGTGACTCCATATATGATTTTTAAAGAAATTTATATATTGAATATGATAAATTATAAAGGTTGATGAATTTAATTTTAATAACTTGAATTTAAAATATATCCGAATCAAATTACTTCATTTTCTATATTTTAATTATTTAATACTCCTAAGAGCCATTAATTGATAGAGATAAACTCTTACTGGCTTACGACTCATGTTTATAGTTCGAGTTTACACCTATATCACGAGTTTGCTTAAACTCATAAATTTGACAACCTTGATATAGGA